>OW052046.1:0-1200000 GCA_932526495.1 Bombylius major
AATATAAAACGCAAAGTAAGGCTTCTGGAGTTTTGTCATAACTCACGAAATGGTAGGAGTAAAAATAAGGGATACATTGCAAATGATAACTTGGGATGTCCTTAATTTAAATCTGCAAAGAACTTGGCTGTGCGACTTTTAGTTTTCGCGCCACAGCTTTTCAACCTATGCAAAAAAATGATAATTTATTCATATAATATAAAACGCAAAGTAGGCTTCTGGAGTTTTGTCATAACTCACGAAATGGTAGGAGTAAAAATAAGGGATACATTGCAAATGATAACTTGGGATGTCCTTAATTTAAATCTGCAAAGAACTTGGCTGTGCGACTTTTAGTTTTTGCGCCACAGCTTTTCAACCTATGCAAAAAATGATAATTTATTCATATAATATAAAACGCAAAGTAAGGCTTCTGGAGTTTTGTCATAACTCACGAAATGGTAGGAGTAAAATAAGGGATACATTGCAAATGATAACTTGGGATGTCCTTAATTTAAATCTGCAAAGAACTTGGCTGTGCGACTTTTAGTTTTCGCGCCACAGCTTTTCAACCTATGCAAAAAATGATAATTTATTCATATAATATAAAACGCAAAGTAAGGCTTCTGGAGTTTTGTCCATAACTCACGAAATGGTAGGAGTAAAAATAAGGGATACATTGCAAATGATAACTTGGGATGTCCTTAATTTAAATCTGCAAAGAACTTGGCTGTGCGACTTTTAGTTTTCGCGCCACAGCTTTTCAACCTATGCAAAAAATGATAATTTATTCATATAATATAAAACGCAAAGTAAGGCTTCTGGAGTTTTGTCATAACTCACGAAATGGTAGGAGTAAAAATAAGGGATACATTGCAAATGATAACTTGGGATGTCCTTAATTTAAATCTGCAAAGAACTTGGCTGTGCGACTTTTAGTTTTCGCGCCACAGCTTTTCAACCTATGCAAAAAATGATAATTTATTCATATAATATAAAACGCAAAGTAAGGCTTCTGGAGTTTTGTCATAACTCACGAAATGGTAGGAGTAAAAATAAGGGATACATTGCAAATGATAACTTGGGATGTCCTTAATTTAAATCTGCAAAGAACTTGGCTGTGCGACTTTTAGTTTTCGCGCCACAGCTTTTCAACCTATGCAAAAAATGATAATTTATTCATATAATATAAAACGCAAAGTAAGGCTTCTGGAGTTTTGTCATAACTCACGAAATGGTAGGAGTAAAAATAAGGGATACATTGCAAATGATAACTTGGGATGTCCTTAATTTAAATCTGCAAAGAACTTGGCTGTGCGACTTTTAGTTTTCGCGCCACAGCTTTTCAACCTATGCAAAAAATGATAATTTATTCATATAATATAAAACGCAAAGTAAGGCTTCTGGAGTTTTGTCATAACTCACGAAATGGTAGGAGTAAAAATAAGGGATACATTGCAAATGATAACTTGGGATGTCCTTAATTTAAATCTGCAAAGAACTTGGCTGTGCGACTTTTAGTTTTCGCGCCACAGCTTTTCAACCTATGCAAAAAATGATAATTTATTCATATAATATAAAACGCAAAGTAAGGCTTCTGGAGTTTTGTCATAACTCACGAAATGGTAAGAGTAAAAATAAGGGATACATTGCAAATGATAACTTGGGATGTCCTTAATTTAAATCTGCAAAGAACTTGGCTGTGCGACTTTTAGTTTTCGCGCCACAGCTTTTCAACTTATGCAAAAAATGATAATTTATTCATATAATATAAAACGCAAAGTAAGGCTTCTGGAGTTTTGTCATAACTCACGAAATGGTAGGAGTAAAAATAAGGGATACATTGCAAATGATAACTTGGGATGTCCTTAATTTAAATCTGCAAAGAACTTGGCTGTGCGACTTTTAGTTTTCGCGCCACAGCTTTTCAACCTATGCAAAAAATGATAATTTATTCATATAATATAAAACGCAAAGTAAGGCTTCTGGAGTTTTGTCATAACTCACGAAATGGTAGGAGTAAAAATAAGGGATACATTGCAAATGATAACTTGGGATGTCCTTAATTTAAATCTGCAAAGAACTTGGCTGTGCGACTTTTAGTTTTCGCGCCACAGCTTTTCAACCTATGCAAAAAATGATAATTTATTCATATAATATAAAACGCAAAGTAAGGCTTCTGGAGTTTTGTCATAACTCACGAAATGGTAGGAGTAAAAATAAGGGATACATTGCAAATGATAACTTGGGATGTCCTTAATTTAAATCTGCAAAGAACTTGGCTGTGCGACTTTTAGTTTTCGCGCCACAGCTTTTCAACCTATGCAAAAAATGATAATTTATTCATATAATATAAAACGCAAAGTAAGGCTTCTGGAGTTTTGTCATAACTCACGAAATGGTAAGAGTAAAAATAAGGGATACATTGCAAATGATAACTTGGGATGTCCTTAATTTAAATCTGCAAAGAACTTGGCTGTGCGACTTTTAGTTTTCGCGCCACAGCTTTTCAACCTATGCAAAAAATGATAATTTATTCATATAATATAAAACGCAAAGTAAGGCTTCTGGAGTTTTGTCATAACTCACGAAATGGTAGGAGTAAAAATAAGGGATACATTGCAAATGATAACTTGGGATGTCCTTAATTTAAATCTGCAAAGAACTTGGCTGTGCGACTTTTAGTTTTCGCGCCACAGCTTTTCAACCTATGCAAAAAATGATAATTTATTCATATAATATAAAACGCAAAGTAAGGCTTCTGGAGTTTTGTCATAACTCACGAAATGGTAGGAGTAAAAATAAGGGATACATTGCAAATGATAACTTGGGATGTCCTTAATTTAAATCTGCAAAGAACTTGGCTGTGCGACTTTTAGTTTTCGCGCCACAGCTTTTCAACCTATGCAAAAAATGATAATTTATTCATATAATATAAAACGCAAAGTAAGGCTTCTGGAGTTTTGTCATAACTCACGAAATGGTAGGAGTAAAAATAAGGGATACATTGCAAATGATAACTTGGGATGTCCTTAATTTAAATCTGCAAAGAACTTGGCTGTGCGACTTTTAGTTTTCGCGCCACAGCTTTTCAACCTATGCAAAAAATGATAATTTATTCATATAATATAAAACGCAAAGTAAGGCTTCTGGAGTTTTGTCATAACTCACGAAATGGTAGGAGTAAAAATAAGGGATACATTGCAAATGATAACTTGGGATGTCCTTAATTTAAATCTGCAAAGAACTTGGCTGTGCGACTTTTAGTTTTCGCGCCACAGCTTTTCAACCTATGCAAAAAATGATAATTTATTCATATAATATAAAACGCAAAGTAAGGCTTCTGGAGTTTTGTCATAACTCACGAAATGGTAGGAGTAAAAATAAGGGATACATTGCAAATGATAACTTGGGATGTCCTTAATTTAAATCTGCAAAGAACTTGGCTGTGCGACTTTTAGTTTTCGCGCCACAGCTTTTCAACCTATGCAAAAAATGATAATTTATTCATATAATATAAAACGCAAAGTAAGGCTTCTGGAGTTTTGTCATAACTCACGAAATGGTAAGAGTAAAAATAAGGGATACATTGCAAATGATAACTTGGGATGTCGTTAATTTAAATCTGCAAAGAACTTGGCTGTGCGACTTTTAGTTTTCGCGCCACAGCTTTTCAACCTATGCAAAAAATGATAATTTATTCATATAATATAAAACGCAAAGTAAGGCTTCTGGAGTTTTGTCATAACTCACGAAATGGTAGGAGTAAAAATAAGGGATACATTGCAAATGATAACTTGGGATGTCCTTAATTTAAATCTGCAAAGAACTTGGCTGTGCGACTTTTAGTTTTCGCGCCACAACTTTTCAACCTATGCAAAAAATGATAATTTATTCATATAATATAAAACGCAAAGTAAGGCTTCTGGAGTTTTGTCATAACTCACGAAATGGTAGGAGTAAAAATAAGGGATACATTGCAAATGATAACTTGGGATGTCCTTAATTTAAATCTGCAAAGAACTTGGCTGTGCGACTTTTAGTTTTCGCGCCACAACTTTTCAACCTATGCAAAAAATGATAATTTATTCATATAATATAAAACGCAAAGTAAGGCTTCTGGAGTTTTGTCATAACTCACGAAATGGTAGGAGTAAAAATAAGGGATACATTGCAAATGATAACTTGGGATGTCCTTAATTTAAATCTGCAAAGAACTTGGCTGTGCGACTTTTAGTTTTCGCGCCACAGCTTTTCAACCTATGCAAAAAATGATAATTTATTCATATAATATAAAACGCAAAGTAAGGCTTCTGGAGTTTTGTCATAACTCACGAAATGGTAGGAGTAAAAATAAGGGATACATTGCAAATGATAACTTGGGATGTCCTTAATTTAAATCTGCAAAGAACTTGGCTGTGCGACTTTTAGTTTTCGCGCCACAGCTTTTCAACCTATGCAAAAAATGATAATTTATTCATATAATATAAAACGCAAAGTAAGGCTTCTGGAGTTTTGTCATAACTCACGAAATGGTAGGAGTAAAAATAAGGGATACATTGCAAATGATAACTTAGGATGTCCTTAATTTAAATCTGCAAAGAACTTGGCTGTGCGACTTTTAGTTTTCGCGCCACAGCTTTTCAACCTATGCAAAAAATGATAATTTATTCATATAATATAAAACGCAAAGTAAGGCTTCTGGAGTTTTGTCATAACTCACGGAATGGTAGGAGTAAAAATAAGGGATACATTGCAAATGATAACTTGGGATGTCCTTAATTTAAATCTGCAAAGAACTTGGCTGTGCGACTTTTAGTTTTCGCGCCACAGCTTTTCAACCTATGCAAAAAATGATAATTTATTCATATAATATAAAACGCAAAGTAAGGCTTCTGGAGTTTTGTCATAACTCACGAAATGGTAGGAGTAAAAATAAGGGATACATTGCAAATGATAACTTGGGATGTCCTTAATTTAAATCTGCAAAGAACTTGGCTGTGCGACTTTTAGTTTTCGCGCCACAACTTTTCAACCTATGCAAAAAATGATAATTTATTCATATAATATAAAACGCAAAGTAAGGCTTCTGGAGTTTTGTCATAACTCACGAAATGGTAGGAGTAAAAATAAGGGATACATTGCAAATGATAACTTGGGATGTCCTTAATTTAAATCTGCAAAGAACTTGGCTGTGCGACTTTTAGTTTTCGCGCCACAGCTTTTCAACCTATGCAAAAAATGATAATTTATTCATATATTATAAAACGCAAAGTAAGGCTTCTGGAGTTTTGTCATAACTCACGAAATGGTAGGAGTAAAAATAAGGGATACATTGCAAATGATAACTTGGGATGTCCTTAATTTAAATCTGCAAAGAACTTGGCTGTGCGACTTTTAGTTTTCGCGCCACAGCTTTTCAACCTATGCAAAAAATGATAATTTATTCATATAATATAAAACGCAAAGTAAGGCTTCTGGAGTTTTGTCATAACTCACGAAATGGTAGGAGTAAAAATAAGGGATACATTGCAAATGATAACTTGGGATGTCCTTAATTTAAATCTGCAAAGAACTTGGCTGTGCGACTTTTAGTTTTTGCGCCACAGCTTTTCAACCTATGCAAAAAATGATAATTTATTCATATAATATAAAACGCAAAGTAAGGCTTCTGGAGTTTTGTCATAACTCACGAAATGGTAGGAGTAAAAATAAGGGATACATTGCAAATGATAACTTGGGATGTCCTTAATTTAAATCTGCAAAGAACTTGGCTGTGCGACTTTTAGTTTTTGCGCCACAGCTTTTCAACCTATGCAAAAAATGATAATTTATTCATATAATATAAAACGCAAAGTAAGGCTTCTGGAGTTTTGTCATAACTCACGAAATGGTAGGAGTAAAAATAAGGGATACATTGCAAATGATAACTTGGGATGTCCTTAATTTAAATCTGCAAAGAACTTGGCTGTGCGACTTTTAGTTTTCGCGCCACAGCTTTTCAACCTATGCAAAAATTGATAATTTATTCATATAATATAAAACGCAAAGTAAGGCTTCTGGAGTTTTGTCATAACTCACGAAATGGTAGGAGTAAAAATAAGGGATACATTGCAAATGATAACTTGGGATGTCCTTAATTTAAATCTGCAAAGAACTTGGCTGTGCGACTTTTAGTTTTCGCGCCACAGCTTTTCAACCTATGCAAAAAATGATAATTTATTCATATAATATAAAACGCAAAGTAAGGCTTCTGGAGTTTTGTCATAACTCACGAAATGGTAGGAGTAAAAATAAGGTATACATTGCAAATGATAACTTGGGATGTCCTTAATTTAAATCTGCAAAGAACTTGGCTGTGCGACTTTTAGTTTTCGCGCCACAGCTTTTCAACCTATGCAAAAAATGATAATTTATTCATATAATATAAAACGCAAAGTAAGGCTTCTGGAGTTTTGTCATAACTCACGAAATGGTAGGAGTAAAAATAAGGGATACATTGCAAATGATAACTTAGGATGTCTTTAATTTAAATCTGCAAAGAACTTGGCTGTGCGACTTTTAGTTTTCGCGCCACAGCTTTTCAACCTATGCAAAAAATGATAATTTATTCATATAATATAAAACGCAAAGTAAGGCTTCTGGAGTTTTGTCATAACTCACGAAATGGTAGGAGTAAAAATAAGGGATACATTGCAAATGATAACTTGGGATGTCCTTAATTTAAATCTGCAAAGAACTTGGCTGTGCGACTTTTAGTTTTCGCGCCACAGCTTTTCAACCTATGCAAAAAATGATAATTTATTCATATAATATAAAACGCAAAGTAAGGCTTCTGGAGTTTTGTCATAACTCACGAAATGGTAGGAGTAAAAATAAGGGATACATTGCAAATGATAACTTGGGATGTCCTTAATTTAAATCTGCAAAGAACTTGGCTGTGCGACTTTTAGTTTTCGCGCCACAGCTTTTCAACCTATGCAAAAAATGATAATTTATTCATATAATATAAAACGCAAAGTAAGGCTTCTGGAGTTTTGTCATAACTCACGAAATGGTAAGAGTAAAAATAAGGGATACATTGCAAATGATAACTTGGGATGTCCTTAATTTAAATCTGCAAAGAACTTGGCTGTGCGACTTTTAGTTTTCGCGCCACAGCTTTTCAACCTATGCAAAAAATGATAATTTATTCATATAATATAAAACGCAAAGTAAGGCTTCTGGAGTTTTGTCATAACTCACGAAATGGTAGGAGTAAAAATAAGGGATACATTGCAAATGATAACTTGGGATGTCCTTAATTTAAATCTGCAAAGAACTTGGCTGTGCGACTTTTAGTTTTCGCGCCACAACTTTTCAACCTATGCAAAAAATGATAATTTATTCATATAATATAAAACGCAAAGTAAGGCTTCTGGAGTTTTGTCATAACTCACGAAATGGTAGGAGTAAAAATAAGGGATACATTGCAAATGATAACTTGGGATGTCCTTAATTTAAATCTGCAAAGAACTTGGCTGTGCGACTTTTAGTTTTCGCGCCACAACTTTTCAACCTATGCAAAAAATGATAATTTATTCATATAATATAAAACGCAAAGTAAGGCTTCTGGAGTTTTGTCATAACTCACGAAATGGTAGGAGTAAAAATAAGGGATACATTGCAAATGATAACTTGGGATGTCCTTAATTTAAATCTGCAAAGAACTTGGCTGTGCGACTTTTAGTTTTCGCGCCACAGCTTTTCAACCTATGCAAAAAATGATAATTTATTCATATAATATAAAACGCAAAGTAAGGCTTCTGGAGTTTTGTCATAACTCACGAAATGGTAGGAGTAAAAATAAGGGATACATTGCAAATGATAACTTGGGATGTCCTTAATTTAAATCTGCAAAGAACTTGGCTGTGCGACTTTTAGTTTTCGCGCCACAGCTTTTCAACCTATGCAAAAAATGATAATTTATTCATATAATATAAAACGCAAAGTAAGGCTTCTGGAGTTTTGTCATAACTCACGAAATGGTAGGAGTAAAAATAAGGGATACATTGCAAATGATAACTTAGGATGTCCTTAATTTAAATCTGCAAAGAACTTGGCTGTGCGACTTTTAGTTTTCGCGCCACAGCTTTTCAACCTATGCAAAAAATGATAATTTATTCATATAATATAAAACGCAAAGTAAGGCTTCTGGAGTTTTGTCATAACTCACGGAATGGTAGGAGTAAAAATAAGGGATACATTGCAAATGATAACTTGGGATGTCCTTAATTTAAATCTGCAAAGAACTTGGCTGTGCGACTTTTAGTTTTCGCGCCACAGCTTTTCAACCTATGCAAAAAATGATAATTTATTCATATAATATAAAACGCAAAGTAAGGCTTCTGGAGTTTTGTCATAACTCACGAAATGGTAGGAGTAAAAATAAGGGATACATTGCAAATGATAACTTGGGATGTCCTTAATTTAAATCTGCAAAGAACTTGGCTGTGCGACTTTTAGTTTTCGCGCCACAACTTTTCAACCTATGCAAAAAATGATAATTTATTCATATAATATAAAACGCAAAGTAAGGCTTCTGGAGTTTTGTCATAACTCACGAAATGGTAGGAGTAAAAATAAGGGATACATTGCAAATGATAACTTGGGATGTCCTTAATTTAAATCTGCAAAGAACTTGGCTGTGCGACTTTTAGTTTTCGCGCCACAGCTTTTCAACCTATGCAAAAAATGATAATTTATTCATATATTATAAAACGCAAAGTAAGGCTTCTGGAGTTTTGTCATAACTCACGAAATGGTAGGAGTAAAAATAAGGGATACATTGCAAATGATAACTTGGGATGTCCTTAATTTAAATCTGCAAAGAACTTGGCTGTGCGACTTTTAGTTTTCGCGCCACAGCTTTTCAACCTATGCAAAAAATGATAATTTATTCATATAATATAAAACGCAAAGTAAGGCTTCTGGAGTTTTGTCATAACTCACGAAATGGTAGGAGTAAAAATAAGGGATACATTGCAAATGATAACTTGGGATGTCCTTAATTTAAATCTGCAAAGAACTTGGCTGTGCGACTTTTAGTTTTTGCGCCACAGCTTTTCAACCTATGCAAAAAATGATAATTTATTCATATAATATAAAACGCAAAGTAAGGCTTCTGGAGTTTTGTCATAACTCACGAAATGGTAGGAGTAAAAATAAGGGATACATTGCAAATGATAACTTGGGATGTCCTTAATTTAAATCTGCAAAGAACTTGGCTGTGCGACTTTTAGTTTTTGCGCCACAGCTTTTCAACCTATGCAAAAAATGATAATTTATTCATATAATATAAAACGCAAAGTAAGGCTTCTGGAGTTTTGTCATAACTCACGAAATGGTAGGAGTAAAAATAAGGGATACATTGCAAATGATAACTTGGGATGTCCTTAATTTAAATCTGCAAAGAACTTGGCTGTGCGACTTTTAGTTTTCGCGCCACAGCTTTTCAACCTATGCAAAAATTGATAATTTATTCATATAATATAAAACGCAAAGTAAGGCTTCTGGAGTTTTGTCATAACTCACGAAATGGTAGGAGTAAAAATAAGGGATACATTGCAAATGATAACTTGGGATGTCCTTAATTTAAATCTGCAAAGAACTTGGCTGTGCGACTTTTAGTTTTCGCGCCACAGCTTTTCAACCTATGCAAAAAATGATAATTTATTCATATAATATAAAACGCAAAGTAAGGCTTCTGGAGTTTTGTCATAACTCACGAAATGGTAGGAGTAAAAATAAGGTATACATTGCAAATGATAACTTGGGATGTCCTTAATTTAAATCTGCAAAGAACTTGGCTGTGCGACTTTTAGTTTTCGCGCCACAGCTTTTCAACCTATGCAAAAAATGATAATTTATTCATATAATATAAAACGCAAAGTAAGGCTTCTGGAGTTTTGTCATAACTCACGAAATGGTAGGAGTAAAAATAAGGGATACATTGCAAATGATAACTTGGGATGTCCTTAATTTAAATCTGCAAAGAACTTGGCTGTGCGACTTTTAGTTTTCGCGCCACAGCTTTTCAACCTATGCAAAAAATGATAATTTATTCATATAATATAAAACGCAAAGTAAGGCTTCTGGAGTTTTGTCATAACTCACGAAATGGTAGGAGTAAAAATAAGGGATACATTGCAAATGATAACTTGGGATGTCCTTAATTTAAATCTGCAAAGAACTTGGCTGTGCGACTTTTAGTTTTCGCGCCACAGCTTTTCAACCTATGCAAAAAATGATAATTTATTCATATAATATAAAACGCAAAGTAAGGCTTCTGGAGTTTTGTCATAACTCACGAAATGGTAGGAGTAAAAATAAGGGATACATTGCAAATGATAACTTGGGATGTCCTTAATTTAAATCTGCAAAGAACTTGGCTGTGCGACTTTTAGTTTTCGCGCCACAGCTTTTCAACCTATGCAAAAAATGATAATTTATTCATATAATATAAAACGCAAAGTAAGGCTTCTGGAGTTTTGTCATAACTCACGAAATGGTAGGAGTAAAAATAAGGGATACATTGCAAATGATAACTTGGGATGTCCTTAATTTAAATCTGCAAAGAACTTGGCAGTGCGACTTTTAGTTTTCGCGCCACAACTTTTCAACCTATGCAAAAAATGATAATTTATTCATATAATATAAAACGCAAAGTAAGGCTTCTGGAGTTTTGTCATAACTCACGAAATGGTAGGAGTAAAAATAAGGGATACATTGCAAATGATAACTTGGGATGTCCTTAATTTAAATCTGCAAAGAACTTGGCTGTGCGACTTTTAGTTTTCGCGCCACAGCTTTTCAACCTATGCAAAAAATGATAATTTATTCATATAATATAAAACGCAAAGTAAGGCTTCTGGAGTTTTGTCATAACTCACGAAATGGTAGGAGTAAAAATAAGGGATACATTGCAAATGATAACTTGGGATGTCCTTAATTTAAATCTGCAAAGAACTTGGCTGTGCGACTTTTAGTTTTCGCGCCACAGCTTTTCAACCTATGCAAAAAATGATAATTTATTCATATAATATAAAACGCAAAGTAAGGCTTCTGGAGTTTTGTCATAACTCACGAAATGGTAGGAGTAAAAATAAGGGATACATTGCAAATGATAACTTGGGATGTCCTTAATTTAAATCTGCAAAGAACTTGGCTGTGCGACTTTTAGTTTTCGCGCCACAGCTTTTCAACCTATGCAAAAAATGATAATTTATTCATATAATATAAAACGCAAAGTAAGGCTTCTGGAGTTTTGTCATAACTCACGAAATGGTAGGAGTAAAAATAAGGGATACATTGCAAATGATAACTTGGGATGTCCTTAATTTAAATCTGCAAAGAACTTGGCTGTGCGACTTTTAGTTTTCGCGCCACAGCTTTTCAACCTATGCAAAAAATGATAATTTATTCATATAATATAAAACGCAAAGTAAGGCTTCTGGAGTTTTGTCATAACTCACGAAATGGTAGGAGTAAAAATAAGGGATACATTGCAAATGATAACTTGGAATGTCCTTAATTTAAATCTGCAAAGAACTTGGCTGTGCGACTTTTAGTTTTCGCGCCACAGCTTTTCAACCTATGCAAAAAATGATAATTTATTCATATAATATAAAACGCAAAGTAAGGCTTCTGGAGTTTTGTCATAACTCACGAAATGGTAGGAGTAAAAATAAGGGATACATTGCAAATGATAACTTGGGATGTCCTTAATTTAAATCTGCAAAGAACTTGGCTGTGCGACTTTTAGTTTTCGCGCCACAGCTTTTCAACCTATGCAAAAAATGATAATTTATTTATATAATATAAAACGCAAAGTAAGGCTTCTGGAGTTTTGTCATAACTCACGAAATGGTAGGAGTAAAAATAAGGGATACATTGCAAATGATAACTTGGGATGTCCTTAATTTAAATCTGCAAAGAACTTGGCTGTGCGACTTTTAGTTTTCGCGCCACAGCTTTTCAACCTATGCAAAAAATGATAATTTATTCATATAATATAAAACGCAAAGTAAGGCTTCTGGAGTTTTGTCATAACTCACGAAATGGTAGGAGTAAAAATAAGGGATACATTGCAAATGATAACTTGGGATGTTCTTAATTTAAATCTGCAAAGAACTTGGCTGTGCGACTTTTAGTTTTCGCGCCACAGCTTTTCAACCTATGCAAAAAATGATAATTTATTCATATATAAAACGCAAAGTAAGGCTTCTGGAGTTTTGTCATAACTCACGAAATGGTAGGAGTAAAAATAAGGGATACATTGCAAATGATAACTTGGGATGTCCTTAATTTAAATCTGCAAAGAACTTGGCTGTGCGACTTTTAGTTTTCGCGCCACAGCTTTTCAACCTATGCAAAAAATGATAATTTATTCATATAATATAAAACGCAAAGTAAGGCTTCTGGAGTTTTGTCATAACTCACGAAATGGTAGGAGTAAAAATAAGGGATACATTGCAAATGATAACTTGGGATGTTCTTAATTTAAATCTGCAAAGAACTTGGCTGTGCGACTTTTAGTTTTCGCGCCACAGCTTTTCAACCTATGCAAAAAATGATAATTTATTCATATATAAAACGCAAAGTAAGGCTTCTGGAGTTTTGTCATAACTCACGAAATGGTAGGAGTAAAAATAAGGGTTACATAGCAAATGATAACTTGGGATGTCCTTAATTTAAATCTGCAAAGAACTTGGCTGTGCGACTTTTAGTTTTCGCGCCACAGCTTTTCAACCTATGCAAAAAATGATAATTTATTCATATATAAAACGCAAAGTAAGGCTTCCGGAGTTTTGTCATAACTCACGAAATGGTAGGAGTAAAAATAAGGGATACATTGCAAATGATAACTTGGGATGTCCTTAATTCAAATCTGCAAAGAACTTGGCTGTGCGACTTTTAGTTTTCGCGCCACAGCTTTTCAACCTATGCAAAAAATGATAATTTATTCATATATAAAACGCAAAGTAAGGCTTCTGGAGTTTTGTCATAACTCACGAAATGGTAGGAGTAAAAATAAGGGATACATTGCAAATGATAACTTGGGATGTCCTTAATTTAAATCTGCAAAGAACTTGGCTGTGCGACTTTTAGTTTTCGCGCCACAGCTTTTCAACCTATGCAAAAAATGATAATTTATTCATATATAAAACGCAAAGTAAGGCTTCTGGAGTTTTGTCATAACTCACGAAATGGTAGGAGTAAAAATAAGGGATACATTGCAAATGATAACTTGGGATGTCCTTAATTCAAATGTGCAAAGAACTTGGCTGTGCGACTTTTAGTTTTCGCGCCACAGCTTTTCAACCTATGCAAAAAATGATAATTTATTCATATATAAAACGCAAAGTAAGGCTTCTGGAATTTTGTCATAACTCACGAAATGGTAGGAGTGAAAATAAGGGATACATTGCAAATGATAACTTGGGATGTCCTTAATTCAAATCTGCAAAGAACTTGGCTGTGCGACTTTTAGTTTTCGCGCCACAGCTTTTCAACCTATGCAAAAAATGATAATTTATTCATATATAAAACGCAAAGTAAGGCTTCTGGAGTTTTGTCATAACTCACGAAATGGTAGGAGTAAAAATAAGGGATACATTGCAAATGATAACTTGGGATGTCCTTAATTTAAATCTGCAAAGAACTTGGCTGTGCGACTTTTAGTTTTCGCGCCACAGCTTTTCAACCTATGCAAAAAATGATAATTTATTCATATATAAAACGCAAAGTAAGGCTTCTGGAATTTTGTCATAACTCACGAAATGGTAGGAGTAAAAATAAGGGATACATTGCAAATGATAACTTGGGATGTCCTTAATTTAAATCTGCAAAGAACTTGGCTGTGCGACTTTTAGTTTTCGCGCCACAGCTTTTCAACCTATGCAAAAAATGATAATTTATTCATATAATATAAAACGCAAAGTAAGGCTTCTGGAGTTTTGTCATAACTCACGAAATGGTAGGAGTAAAAATAAGGGATACATTGCAAATGATAACTTGGGATGTCCTTAATTTAAATCTGCAAAGAACTTGGCTGTGCGACTTTTAGTTTTCGCGCCACAGCTTTTCAACCTATGCAAAAAATGATAATTTATTCATATAATATAAAACGCAAAGTAAGGCTTCTGGAGTTTTGTCATAACTCACGAAATGGTAGGAGTAAAAATAAGGGATACATTGCAAATGATAACTTGGGATGTCCTTAATTTAAATCTGCAAAGAACTTGGCTGTGCGACTTTTAGTTTTCGCGCCACAGCTTTTCAACCTATGCAAAAAATGATAATTTATTCATATATAAAACGCAAAGTAAGGCTTCTGGAGTTTTGTCATAACTCACGAAATGGTAGGAGTAAAAATAAGGGATACATTGCAAATGATAACTTGGGATGTCCTTAATTTAAATCTGCAAAGAACTTGGCTGTGCGACTTTTAGTTTTCGCGCCACAGCTTTTCAACCTATGCAAAAAATGATAATTTATTCATATATAAAACGCAAAGTAAGGCTTCTGGAGTTTTGTCATAACTCACGAAATGGTAGGAGTAAAAATAAGGGATACATTGCAAATGATAACTTGGGATGTCCTTAATTCAAATGTGCAAAGAACTTGGCTGTGCGACTTTTAGTTTTCGCGCCACAGCTTTTCAACCTATGCAAAAAATGATAATTTATTCATATATAAAACGCAAAGTAAGGCTTCTGGAATTTTGTCATAACTCACGAAATGGTAGGAGTGAAAATAAGGGATACATTGCAAATGATAACTTGGGATGTCCTTAATTCAAATCTGCAAAGAACTTGGCTGTGCGACTTTTAGTTTTCGCGCCACAGCTTTTCAACCTATGCAAAAAATGATAATTTATTCATATATAAAACGCAAAGTAAGGCTTCTGGAGTTTTGTCATAACTCACGAAATGGTAGGAGTAAAAATAAGGGATACATTGCAAATGATAACTTGGGATGTCCTTAATTTAAATCTGCAAAGAACTTGGCTGTGCGACTTTTAGTTTTCGCGCCACAGCTTTTCAACCTATGCAAAAAATGATAATTTATTCATATATAAAACGCAAAGTAAGGCTTCTGGAATTTTGTCATAACTCACGAAATGGTAGGAGTAAAAATAAGGGATACATTGCAAATGATAACTTGGGATGTCCTTAATTTAAATCTGCAAAGAACTTGGCTGTGCGACTTTTAGTTTTCGCGCCACAGCTTTTCAACCTATGCAAAAAATGATAATTTATTCATATAATATAAAACGCAAAGTAAGGCTTCTGGAGTTTTGTCATAACTCACGAAATGGTAGGAGTAAAAATAAGGGATACATTGCAAATGATAACTTGGGATGTCCTTAATTTAAATCTGCAAAGAACTTGGCTGTGCGACTTTTAGTTTTCGCGCCACAGCTTTTCAACCTATGCAAAAAATGATAATTTATTCATATAATATAAAACGCAAAGTAAGGCTTCTGGAGTTTTGTCATAACTCACGAAATGGTAGGAGTAAAAATAAGGGATACATTGCAAATGATAACTTGGGATGTCCTTAATTTAAATCTGCAAAGAACTTGGCTGTGCGACTTTTAGTTTTCGCGCCACAGCTTTTCAACCTATGCAAAAAATGATAATTTATTCATATAATATAAAACGCAAAGTAAGGCTTCTGGAGTTTTGTCATAACTCACGAAATGGTAGGAGTAAAAATAAGGGATACATTGCAAATGATAACTTGGGATGTCCTTAATTTAAATCTGCAAAGAACTTGGCTGTGCGACTTTTAGTTTTCGCGCCACAGCTTTTCAACCTATGCAAAAAATGATAATTTATTCATATAATATAAAACGCAAAGTAAGGCTTCTGGAGTTTTGTCATAACTCACGAAATGGTAGGAGTAAAAATAAGTGATACATTGCAAATGATAACTTGGGATGTCCTTAATTTAAATCTGCAAAGAACTTGGCTGTGCGACTTTTAGTTTTCGCGCCACAGCTTTTCAACCTATGCAAAAAATGATAATTTATTCATATAATATAAAACGCAAAGTAAGGCTTCTGGAGTTTTGTCATAACTCACGAAATGGTAGGAGTAAAAATAAGGGATACATTGCAAATGATAACTTGGGATGTCCTTAATTTAAATCTGCAAAGAACTTGGCTGTGCGACTTTTAGTTTTCGCGCCACAGCTTTTCAACCTATGCAAAAAATGATAATTTATTCATATAATATAAAACGCAAAGTAAGGCTTCTGGAGTTTTGTCATAACTCACGAAATGGTAGGAGTAAAAATAAGGGATACATTGCAAATGATAACTTGGGATGTCCTTAATTTAAATCTGCAAAGAACTTGGCTGTGCGACTTTTAGTTTTCGCGCCACAGCTTTTCAACCTATGCAAAAAATGATATTTTATTCATATAATATAAAACGCAAAGTAAGGCTTCTGGAGTTTTGTCATAACTCACGAAATGGTAGGAGTAAAAATAAGGGATACATTGCAAATGATAACTTGGGATGTCCTTAATTTAAATCTGCAAAGAACTTGGCTGTGCGACTTTTAGTTTTCGCGCCACAGCTTTTCAACCTATGCAAAAAATGATAATTTATTCATATAATATAAAACGCAAAGTAAGGCTTCTGGAGTTTTGTCATAACTCACGAAATGGTAGGAGTAAAAATAAGGGATACATTGCAAATGATAACTTGGGATGTCCTTAATTTAAATCTGCAAAGAACTTGGCTG
Source organism: Bombylius major (assembly GCA_932526495.1). Classification (NCBI taxonomy): domain Eukaryota; kingdom Metazoa; phylum Arthropoda; class Insecta; order Diptera; family Bombyliidae; genus Bombylius; species Bombylius major. The sequence continues at coordinate 16,776 of OW052046.1, forward strand.
TGCGACTTTTAGTTTTCGCGCCACAGCTTTTCAACCTATGCAAAAAATGATAATTTATTCATATAATATAAAACGCAAAGTAAGGCTTCTGGAGTTTTGTCATAACTCACGAAATGGTAGGAGTAAAAATAAGGGATACATTGCAAATGATAACTTGGGATGTCCTTAATTTAAATCTGCAAAGAACTTGGCTGTGCGACTTTTAGTTTTCGCGCCACAGCTTTTCAACCTATGCAAAAAATGATAATTTATTCATATAATAGAAAACGCAAAGTAAGGCTTTTGGAGTTTTGTCATAACTCACGAAATGGTAGGAGTAAAAATAAGGGATACATTGCAAATGATAACTTGGGATGTCCTTAATTTAAATCTGCAAAGAACTTGGCTGTGCGACTTTTAGTTTTCGCGCCACAGCTTTTCAACCTATGCAAAAAATGATAATTTATTCATATAATATAAAACGCAAAGTAAGGCTTCTGGAGTTTTGTCATAACTTACGAAATGGTAGGAGTAAAAATAAGGGATACATTGCAAATGATAACTTGGGATGTCCTTAATTTAAATCTGCAAAGAACTTGGCTGTGCGACTTTTAGTTTTCGCGCCACAGCTTTTCAACCTATGCAAAAAATGATAATTTATTCATATAATAGAAAACGCAAAGTAAGGCTTTTGGAGTTTTGTCATAACTCACGAAATGGTAGGAGTAAAAATAAGGGATACATTGCAAATGATAACTTGGGATGTCCTTAATTCAAATCTGCAAAGAACTTGGCTGTGCGACTTTTAGTTTTCGCGCCACAGCTTTTCAACCTATGCAAAAAATGATAATTTATTCATATATAAAACGCAAAGTAAGGCTTCTGGAGTTTTGTCATAACTCACGAAATGGTAGGAGTAAAAATAAGGGATACATTGCAAATGATAACTTGGGATGTCCTTAATTTAAATCTGCAAAGAACTTGGCTGTGCGACTTTTAGTTTTCGCGCCACAGCTTTTCAACCTATGCAAAAAATGATAATTTATTCATATATAAAACGCAAAGTAAGGCTTCTGGAATTTTGTCATAACTCACGAAATGGTAGGAGTAAAAATAAGGGATACATTGCAAATGATAACTTGGGATGTCCTTAATTTAAATCTGCAAAGAACTTGGCTGTGCGACTTTTAGTTTTCGCGCCACAGCTTTTCAACCTATGCAAAAAATGATAATTTATTCATATAATATAAAACGCAAAGTAAGGCTTCTGGAGTTTTGTCATAACTCACGAAATGGTAGGAGTAAAAATAAGGGATACATTGCAAATGATAACTTGGGATGTCCTTAATTCAAATCTGCAAAGAACTTGGCTGTGCGACTTTTAGTTTTCGCGCCACAGCTTTTCAACCTATGCAAAAAATGATAATTTATTCATATATAAAACGCAAAGTAAGGCTTCTGGAGTTTTGTCATAACTCACGAAATGGTAGGAGTAAAAATAAGGGATACATTGCAAATGATAACTTGGGATGTCCTTAATTTAAATCTGCAAAGAACTTGGCTGTGCGACTTTTAGTTTTCGCGCCACAGCTTTTCAACCTATGCAAAAAATGATAATTTATTCATATATAAAACGCAAAGTAAGGCTTCTGGAATTTTGTCATAACTCACGAAATGGTAGGAGTAAAAATAAGGGATACATTGCAAATGATAACTTGGGATGTCCTTAATTTAAATCTGCAAAGAACTTGGCTGTGCGACTTTTAGTTTTCGCGCCACAGCTTTTCAACCTATGCAAAAAATGATAATTTATTCATATAATATAAAACGCAAAGTAAGGCTTCTGGAGTTTTGTCATAACTCACGAAATGGTAGGAGTAAAAATAAGGGATACATTGCAAATGATAACTTGGGATGTCCTTAATTTAAATCTGCAAAGAACTTGGCTGTGCGACTTTTAGTTTTCGCGCCACAGCTTTTCAACCTATGCAAAAAATGATAATTTATTCATATAATATAAAACGCAAAGTAAGGCTTCTGGAGTTTTGTCATAACTCACGAAATGGTAGGAGTAAAAATAAGGGATACATTGCAAATGATAACTTGGGATGTCCTTAATTTAAATCTGCAAAGAACTTGGCTGTGCGACTTTTAGTTTTCGCGCCACAGCTTTTCAACCTATGCAAAAAATGATAATTTATTCATATAATATAAAACGCAAAGTAAGGCTTCTGGAGTTTTGTCATAACTCACGAAATGGTAGGAGTAAAAATAAGGGATACATTGCAAATGATAACTTGGGATGTCCTTAATTTAAATCTGCAAAGAACTTGGCTGTGCGACTTTTAGTTTTCGCGCCACAGCTTTTCAACCTATGCAAAAAATGATAATTTATTCATATAATATAAAACGCAAAGTAAGGCTTCTGGAGTTTTGTCATAACTCACGAAATGGTAGGAGTAAAAATAAGTGATACATTGCAAATGATAACTTGGGATGTCCTTAATTTAAATCTGCAAAGAACTTGGCTGTGCGACTTTTAGTTTTCGCGCCACAGCTTTTCAACCTATGCAAAAAATGATAATTTATTCATATAATATAAAACGCAAAGTAAGGCTTCTGGAGTTTTGTCATAACTCACGAAATGGTAGGAGTAAAAATAAGGGATACATTGCAAATGATAACTTGGGATGTCCTTAATTTAAATCTGCAAAGAACTTGGCTGTGCGACTTTTAGTTTTCGCGCCACAGCTTTTCAACCTATGCAAAAAATGATAATTTATTCATATAATATAAAACGCAAAGTAAGGCTTCTGGAGTTTTGTCATAACTCACGAAATGGTAGGAGTAAAAATAAGGGATACATTGCAAATGATAACTTGGGATGTCCTTAATTTAAATCTGCAAAGAACTTGGCTGTGCGACTTTTAGTTTTCGCGCCACAGCTTTTCAACCTATGCAAAAAATGATATTTTATTCATATAATATAAAACGCAAAGTAAGGCTTCTGGAGTTTTGTCATAACTCACGAAATGGTAGGAGTAAAAATAAGGGATACATTGCAAATGATAACTTGGGATGTCCTTAATTTAAATCTGCAAAGAACTTGGCTGTGCGACTTTTAGTTTTCGCGCCACAGCTTTTCAACCTATGCAAAAAATGATAATTTATTCATATAATATAAAACGCAAAGTAAGGCTTCTGGAGTTTTGTCATAACTCACGAAATGGTAGGAGTAAAAATAAGGGATACATTGCAAATGATAACTTGGGATGTCCTTAATTTAAATCTGCAAAGAACTTGGCTGTGCGACTTTTAGTTTTCGCGCCACAGCTTTTCAACCTATGCAAAAAATGATAATTTATTCATATAATATAAAACGCAAAGTAAGGCTTCTGGAGTTTTGTCATAACTCACGAAATGGTAGGAGTAAAAATAAGGGATACATTGCAAATGATAACTTGGGATGTCCTTAATTTAAATCTGCAAAGAACTTGGCTGTGCGACTTTTAGTTTTCGCGCCACAGCTTTTCAACCTATGCAAAAAATGATAATTTATTCATATAATAGAAAACGCAAAGTAAGGCTTTTGGAGTTTTGTCATAACTCACGAAATGGTAGGAGTAAAAATAAGGGATACATTGCAAATGATAACTTGGGATGTCCTTAATTTAAATCTGCAAAGAACTTGGCTGTGCGACTTTTAGTTTTCGCGCCACAGCTTTTCAACCTATGCAAAAAATGATAATTTATTCATATAATATAAAACGCAAAGTAAGGCTTCTGGAGTTTTGTCATAACTTACGAAATGGTAGGAGTAAAAATAAGGGATACATTGCAAATGATAACTTGGGATGTCCTTAATTTAAATCTGCAAAGAACTTGGCTGTGCGACTTTTAGTTTTCGCGCCACAGCTTTTCAACCTATGCAAAAAATGATAATTTATTCATATAATAGAAAACGCAAAGTAAGGCTTTTGGAGTTTTGTCATAACTCACGAAATGGTAGGAGTAAAAATAAGGGATACATTGCAAATGATAACTTGGGATGTCCTTAATTCAAATCTGCAAAGAACTTGGCTGTGCGACTTTTAGTTTTCGCGCCACAGCTTTTCAACCTATGCAAAAAATGATAATTTATTCATATATAAAACGCAAAGTAAGGCTTCTGGAGTTTTGTCATAACTCACGAAATGGTAGGAGTAAAAATAAGGGATACATTGCAAATGATAACTTGGGATGTCCTTAATTTAAATCTGCAAAGAACTTGGCTGTGCGACTTTTAGTTTTCGCGCCACAGCTTTTCAACCTATGCAAAAAATGATAATTTATTCATATATAAAACGCAAAGTAAGGCTTCTGGAATTTTGTCATAACTCACGAAATGGTAGGAGTAAAAATAAGGGATACATTGCAAATGATAACTTGGGATGTCCTTAATTTAAATCTGCAAAGAACTTGGCTGTGCGACTTTTAGTTTTCGCGCCACAGCTTTTCAACCTATGCAAAAAATGATAATTTATTCATATAATATAAAACGCAAAGTAAGGCTTCTGGAGTTTTGTCATAACTCACGAAATGGTAGGAGTAAAAATAAGGGATACATTGCAAATGATAACTTGGGATGTCCTTAATTTAAATCTGCAAAGAACTTGGCTGTGCGACTTTTAGTTTTCGCGCCACAGCTTTTCAACCTATGCAAAAAATGATAATTTATTCATATAATATAAAACGCAAAGTAAGGCTTCTGGAGTTTTGTCATAACTCACGAAATGGTAGGAGTAAAAATAAGGGATACATTGCAAATGATAACTTGGGATGTCCTTAATTTAAATCTGCAAAGAACTTGGCTGTGCGACTTTTAGTTTTCGCGCCACAGCTTTTCAACCTATGCAAAAAATGATAATTTATTCATATAATATAAAACGCAAAGTAAGGCTTCTGGAGTTTTGTCATAACTCACGAAATGGTAGGAGTAAAAATAAGGGATACATTGCAAATGATAACTTGGGATGTCCTTAATTTAAATCTGCAAAGAACTTGGCTGTGCGACTTTTAGTTTTCGCGCCACAGCTTTTCAACCTATGCAAAAAATGATAATTTATTCATATAATATAAAACGCAAAGTAAGGCTTCTGGAGTTTTGTCATAACTCACGAAATGGTAGGAGTAAAAATAAGGGATACATTGCAAATGATAACTTGGGATGTCCTTAATTTAAATCTGCAAAGAACTTGGCTGTGCGACTTTTAGTTTTCGCGCCACAGCTTTTCAACCTATGCAAAAAATGATAATTTATTCATATAATATAAAACGCAAAGTAAGGCTTCTGGAGTTTTGTCATAACTCACGAAATGGTAGGAGTAAAAATAAGGGATACATTGCAAATGATAACTTGGGATGTCCTTAATTTAAATCTGCAAAGAACTTGGCTGTGCGACTTTTAGTTTTCGCGCCACAACTTTTCAACCTATGCAAAAAATGATAATTTATTCATATAATATAAAACGCAAAGTAAGGCTTCTGGAGTTTTGTCATAACTCACGAAATGGTAGAAGTAAAAATAAGGGATACATTGCAAATGATAACTTGGGATGTCCTTAATTTAAATCTGCAAAGAACTTGGCTGTGCGACTTTTAGTTTTCGCGCCACAGCTTTTCAACCTATGCAAAAAATGATAATTTATTCATATAATATAAAACGCAAAGTAAGGCTTCTGGAGTTTTGTCATAACTCACGAAATGGTAGGAGTAAAAATAAGGGATACATTGCAAATGATAACTTGGAATGTCCTTAATTTAAATCTGCAAAGAACTTGGCTGTGCGACTTTTAGTTTTCGCGCCACAGCTTTTCAACCTATGCAAAAAATGATAATTTATTCATATAATATAAAACGCAAAGTAAGGCTTCTGGAGTTTTGTCATAACTCACGAAATGGTAGGAGTAAAAATAAGGGATACATTGCAAATGATAACTTGGGATGTCCTTAATTTAAATCTGCAAAGAACTTGGCTGTGCGACTTTTAGTTTTCGCGCCACAGCTTTTCAACCTATGCAAAAAATGATAATTTATTTATATAATATAAAACGCAAAGTAAGGCTTCTGGAGTTTTGTCATAACTCACGAAATGGTAGGAGTAAAAATAAGGGATACATTGCAAATGATAACTTGGGATGTCCTTAATTTAAATCTGCAAAGAACTTGGCTGTGCGACTTTTAGTTTTCGCGCCACAGCTTTTCAACCTATGCAAAAAATGATAATTTATTCATATAATATAAAACGCAAAGTAAGGCTTCTGGAGTTTTGTCATAACTCACGAAATGGTAGGAGTAAAAATAAGGGATACATTGCAAATGATAACTTGGGATGTTCTTAATTTAAATCTGCAAAGAACTTGGCTGTGCGACTTTTAGTTTTCGCGCCACAGCTTTTCAACCTATGCAAAAAATGATAATTTATTCATATATAAAACGCAAAGTAAGGCTTCTGGAGTTTTGTCATAACTCACGAAATGGTAGGAGTAAAAATAAGGGATACATTGCAAATGATAACTTGGGATGTCCTTAATTTAAAAAGAAGTTGGCTGTGCGACTTTTAGTTTTCGCGCCACAGCTTTTCAACCTATGCAAAAAATGATAATTTATTCATATATAAAACGCAAAGTAAGGCTTCTGGAGTTTTGTCATAACTCACGAAATGGTAGGAGTAAAAATAAGGGTTACATAGCAAATGATAACTTGGGATGTCCTTAATTTAAATCTGCAAAGAACTTGGCTGTGCGACTTTTAGTTTTCGCGCCACAGCTTTTCAACCTATGCAAAAAATGATAATTTATTCATATATAAAACGCAAAGTAAGGCTTCCGGAGTTTTGTCATAACTCACGAAATGGTAGGAGTAAAAATAAGGGATACATTGCAAATGATAACTTGGGATGTCCTTAATTCAAATCTGCAAAGAACTTGGCTGTGCGACTTTTAGTTTTCGCGCCACAGCTTTTCAACCTATGCAAAAAATGATAATTTATTCATATATAAAACGCAAAGTAAGGCTTCTGGAGTTTTGTCATAACTCACGAAATGGTACGAGTAAAAATAAGGGATACATTGCAAATGATAACTTGGGATGTCCTTAATTTAAATCTGCAAAGAACTTGGCTGTGCGACTTTTAGTTTTCGCGCCACAGCTTTTCAACCTATGCAAAAAATGATAATTTATTCATATATAAAACGCAAAGTAAGGCTTCTGGAGTTTTGTCATAACTCACGAAATGGTAGGAGTAAAAATAAGGGATACATTGCAAATGATAACTTGGGATGTCCTTAATTTAAATCTGCAAAGAACTTGGCTGTGCGACTTTTAGTTTTCGCGCCACAGCTTTTCAACCTATGCAAAAAATGATAATTTATTCATATATAAAACGCAAAGTAAGGCTTCTGGAGTTTTGTCATAACTCACGAAATGGTAGGAGTAAAAATAAGGGATACATTGCAAATGATAACTTGGGATGTCCTTAATTCAAATGTGCAAAGAACTTGGCTGTGCGACTTTTAGTTTTCGCGCCACAGCTTTTCAACCTATGCAAAAAATGATAATTTATTCATATATAAAACGCAAAGTAAGGCTTCTGGAATTTTGTCATAACTCACGAAATGGTAGGAGTAAAAATAAGGGATACATTGCAAATGATAACTTGGGATGTCCTTAATTCAAATCTGCAAAGAACTTGGCTGTGCGACTTTTAGTTTTCGCGCCACAGCTTTTCAACCTATGCAAAAAATGATAATTTATTCATATATAAAACGCAAAGTAAGGCTTCTGGAGTTTTGTCATAACTCACGAAATGGTAGGAGTAAAAATAAGGGATACATTGCAAATGATAACTTGGGATGTCCTTAATTTAAATCTGCAAAGAACTTGGCTGTGCGACTTTTAGTTTTCGCGCCACAGCTTTTCAACCTATGCAAAAAATGATAATTTATTCATATATAAAACGCAAAGTAAGGCTTCTGGAATTTTGTCATAACTCACGAAATGGTAGGAGTAAAAATAAGGGATACATTGCAAATGATAACTTGGGATGTCCTTAATTTAAATCTGCAAAGAACTTGGCTGTGCGACTTTTAGTTTTCGCGCCACAGCTTTTCAACCTATGCAAAAAATGATAATTTATTCATATAATATAAAACGCAAAGTAAGGCTTCTGGAGTTTTGTCATAACTCACGAAATGGTAGGAGTAAGAATAAGGGATACATTGCAAATGATAACTTGGGATGTCCTTAATTTAAATCTGCAAAGAACTTGGCTGTGCGACTTTTAGTTTTCGCGCCACAGCTTTTCAACCTATGCAAAAAATGATAATTTATTCATATATAAAACGCAAAGTAAGGCTTCTGGAGTTTTGTCATAACTCACGAAATGGTAGGAGTAAAAATAAGGGATACATTGCAAATGATAACTTGGGATGTCCTTAATTTAAAAAGAAGTTGGCTGTGCGACTTTTAGTTTTCGCGCCACAGCTTTTCAACCTATGCAAAAAATGATAATTTATTCATATATAAAACGCAAAGTAAGGCTTCTGGAGTTTTGTCATAACTCACGAAATGGTAGGAGTAAAAATAAGGGATACATTGCAAATGATAACTTGGGATGTCCTTAATTTAAATCTGCAAAGAACTTGGCCGTGCGACTTTTAGTTTTCGCGCCACAGCTTTTCAACCTATGCAAAAAATGATAATTTATTCATATATAAAACGCAAAGTAAGGCTTCTGGAGTTTTGTCATAACTCACGAAATGGTAGGAGTAAAAATAAGGGATACATTGCAAATGATAACTTGGGATGTCCTTAATTTAAATCTGCAAAGAACTTGGATGTGCGACTTTTAGTTTTCGCGCCACAGCTTTTCAACCTATGCAAAAAATGATAATTTATTCATATATAAAACGCAAAGTAAGGCTTCTGGAGTTTTGTCATAACTCACGAAATGGTAGGAGTAAAAATAAGGGATACATTGCAAATGATAACTTGGGATGTCCTTAATTTAAATCTGCAAAGAACTTGGCTGTGCGACTTTTAGTTTGCAAAGAACTTGGCCGTGCGACTTTTAGTTTTCGCGCCACAGCTTTTCAACCTATGCAAAAAATGATAATTTATTCATATATAAAACGCAAAGTAAGGCTTCTGGAGTTTTGTCATAACTCACGAAATGGTAGGAGTAAAAATAAGGGATACATTGCAAATGATAACTTGGGATGTCCTTAATTTAAATCTGCAAAGAACTTGGCTGTGCGACTTTTAGTTTGCGCGCCACAGCTTTTCAACCTATGCAAAAAATGATAATTTATTCATATAATATAAAACGCAAAGTAAGGCTTCTGGAGTTTTGTCATAACTCACGAAATGGTAGGAGTAAAAATAAGGGATACATTGCAAATGATAACTTGGGATGTCCTTAATTTAAAAAGAAGTTGGCTGTGCGACTTTTAGTTTTCGCGCCACAGCTTTTCAACCTATGCAAAAAATGATAATTTATTCATATATAAAACGCAAAGTAAGGCTTCTGGAGTTTTGTCATAACTCACGAAATGGTAGGAGTAAAAATAAGGGATACATTGCAAATGATAACTTGGGATGTCCTTAATTTAAATCTGCAAAGAACTTGGCTGTGCGACTTTTAGTTTTCGCGCCACAGCTTTTCAACCTATGCAAAAAATGATAATTTATTCATATATAAAACGCAAAGTAAGGCTTCTGGAGTTTTGTCATAACTCACGAAATGGTAGGAGTAAAAATAAGGGATACATTGCAAATAATAACTTGGGATGTCCTTAATTTAAATCTGCAAAGAACTTGGCTGTGCGACTTTTAGTTTTCGCGCCACAGCTTTTCAACCTATGCAAAAAATGATAATTTATTCATATATAAAACGCAAAGTAAGGCTTCTGGAGTTTTGTCATAACTCACGAAATGGTAGGAGTAAAAATAAGGGATACATTGCAAATGATAACTTGGGATGTCCTTAATTTAAATCTGCAAAGAACTTGGCTGTGCGACTTTTAGTTTTCGCGCCACAGCTTTTCAACCTATGCAAAAAATGATAATTTATTCATATATAAAACGCAAAGTAAGGCTTCTGGAGTTTTGTCATAACTCACGAAATGGTAGGAGTAAAAATAAGGGATACATTGCAAATGATAACTTGGGATGTCCTTAATTCAAATCTGCAAAGAACTTGGCTGTGCGACTTTTAGTTTTCGCGCCACAGCTTTTCAACCTATGCAAAAAATGATAATTTATTCATATATAAAACGCAAAGTAAGGCTTCTGGAGTTTTGTCATAACTCACGAAATGGTAGGAGTAAAAATAAGGGATACATTGCAAATGATAACTTGGGATGTCCTTAATTTAAATCTGCAAAGAACTTGGCTGTGCGACTTTTAGTTTTCGCGCCACAGCTTTTCAACCTATGCAAAAAATGATAATTTATTCATATAATATAAAACGCAAAGTAAGGCTTCTGGAGTTTTGTCATAACTCACGAAATGGTAGGAGTAAAAATAAGGGATACATTGCAAATGATAACTTGGGATGTCCTTAATTTAAATCTGCAAAGAACTTGGCTGTGCGACTTTTAGTTTTCGCGCCACAGCTTTTCAACCTATGCAAAAAATGATAATTTATTCATATAATATAAAACGCAAAGTAAGGCTTCTGGAGTTTTGTCATAACTCACGAAATGGTAGGAGTAAAAATAAGGGATACATTGCAAATGATAACTTGGGATGTCCTTAATTTAAATCTGTAAAGAACTTGGCTGTGCGACTTTTAGTTTTCGCGCCACAGCTTTTCAACCTATGCAAAAAATGATAATTTATTCATATATAAAACGCAAAGTAAGGCTTCTGGAGTTTTGTCATAACTCACGAAATGGTAGGAGTAAAAATAAGGGATACATTGCAAATGATAACTTGGGATGTCCTTAATTTAAAAAGAAGTTGGCTGTGCGACTTTTAGTTTTCGCGCCACAGCTTTTCAACCTATGCAAAAAATGATAATTTATTCATATATAAAACGCAAAGTAAGGCTTCTGGAGTTTTGTCATAACTCACGAAATGGTAGGAGTAAAAATAAGGGATACATTGCAAATGATAACTTGGGATGTCCTTAATTCAAATCTGCAAAGAACTTGGCTGTGCGACTTTTAGTTTTCGCGCCACAGCTTTTCAACCTATGCAAAAAATGATAATTTATTCATATATAAAACGCAAAGTAAGGCTTCTGGAGTTTTGTCATAACTCACGAAATGGTAGGAGTAAAAATAAGGGATACATTGCAAATGATAACTTGGGATGTCCTTAATTTAAATCTGCAAAGAACTTGGCTGTGCGACTTTTAGTTTTCGCGCCACAGCTTTTCAACCTATGCAAAAAATGATAATTTATTCATATATAAAACGCAAAGTAAGGCTTCTGGAGTTTTGTCATAACTCACGAAATGGTAGGAGTAAAAATAAGGGATACATTGCAAATGATAACTTGGGATGTCCTTAATTTAAATCTGCAAAGAACTTGGCTGTGCGACTTTTAGTTTTCGCGCCACAGCTTTTCAACCTATGCAAAAAATGATAATTTATTCATATATAAAACGCAAAGTAAGGCTTCTGGAGTTTTGTCATAACTCACGAAATGGTAGGAGTAAAAATAAGGGATACATTGCAAATGATAACTTGGGATGTCCTTAATTCAAATCTGCAAAGAACTTGGCTTTGCGACTTTTAGTTTTCGCGCCACAGCTTTTCAACCTATGCAAAAAATGATAATTTGTTCATATATAAAACGCAAAGTAAGGCTTTTGGAGTTTTGTCATAACTCACGAAATGGTAGGAGTAAAAATAAGAGATACATTGCAAATGATAACTTGGGATGTCCTTAATTTAAATCTGCAAAGAACTTGGCTGTGCGACTTTTAGTTTTCGCGCCACAGCTTTTCAACCTATGCAAAAAATGATAATTTATTCATATATAAAACGCAAAGTAAGGCTTCTGGAGTTTTGTCATAACTCACGAAATGGTAGGAGTAAAAATAAGGGATACATTGCAAATGATAACTTGGGATGTCCTTAATTTAAATCTGCAAAGAACTTGGCTGTGCGACTTTTAGTTTTCGCGCCACAGCTTTTCAACCTATGCAAAAAATGATAATTTATTCATATATAAAACGCAAAGTAAGGCTTCTGGAATTTTGTCATAACTCACGAAATGGTAGGAGTAAAAATAAGGGATACATTGCAAATGATAACTTGGGATGTCCTTAATTTAAATCTGCAAAGAACTTGGCTGTGCGACTTTTAGTTTTCGCGCCACAGCTTTTCAACCTATGCAAAAAATGATAATTTATTCATATAATATAAAACGCAAAGTAAGGCTTCTGGAGTTTTGTCATAACTCACGAAATGGTAGGAGTAAAAATAAGGGATACATTGCAAATGATAACTTGGGATGTCCTTAATTTAAATCTGCAAAGAACTTGGCTGTGCGACTTTTAGTTTTCGCGCCACAGCTTTTCAACCTATGCAAAAAATGATAATTTATTCATATATAAAACGCAAAGTAAGGCTTCTGGAGTTTTGTCATAACTCACGAAATGGTAGGAGTAAAAATAAGGGATACATTGCAAATGATAACTTGGGATGTCCTTAATTTAAAAAGAAGTTGGCTGTGCGACTTTTAGTTTTCGCGCCACAGCTTTTCAACCTATGCAAAAAATGATAATTTATTCATATAATATAAAACGCAAAGTAAGGCTTCTGGAGTTTTGTCATAACTCACGAAATGGTAGGAGTAAAAATAAGGGATACATTGCAAATGATAACTTGGGATGTCCTTAATTTAAATCTGTAAAGAACTTGGCTGTGCGACTTTTAGTTTTCGCGCCACAGCTTTTCAACCTATGCAAAAAATGATAATTTATTCATATATAAAACGCAAAGTAAGGCTTCTGGAGTTTTGTCATAACTCACGAAATGGTAGGAGTAAAAATAAGGGATACATTGCAAATGATAACTTGGGATGTCCTTAATTTAAAAAGAAGTTGGCTGTGCGACTTTTAGTTTTCGCGCCACAGCTTTTCAACCTATGCAAAAAATGATAATTTATTCATATATAAAACGCAAAGTAAGGCTTCTGGAGTTTTGTCATAACTCACGAAATGGTAGGAGTAAAAATAAGGGATACATTGCAAATGATAACTTGGGATGTCCTTAATTCAAATCTGCAAAGAACTTGGCTGTGCGACTTTTAGTTTTCGCGCCACAGCTTTTCAACCTATGCAAAAAATGATAATTTATTCATATATAAAACGCAAAGTAAGGCTTCTGGAGTTTTGTCATAACTCACGAAATGGTAGGAGTAAAAATAAGGGATACATTGCAAATGATAACTTGGGATGTCCTTAATTTAAATCTGCAAAGAACTTGGCTGTGCGACTTTTAGTTTTCGCGCCACAGCTTTTCAACCTATGCAAAAAATGATAATTTATTCATATATAAAACGCAAAGTAAGGCTTCTGGAGTTTTGTCATAACTCACGAAATGGTAGGAGTAAAAATAAGGGATACATTGCAAATGATAACTTGGGATGTCCTTAATTTAAATCTGCAAAGAACTTGGCTGTGCGACTTTTAGTTTTCGCGCCACAGCTTTTCAACCTATGCAAAAAATGATAATTTATTCATATATAAAACGCAAAGTAAGGCTTCTGGAGTTTTGTCATAACTCACGAAATGGTAGGAGTAAAAATAAGGGATACATTGCAAATGATAACTTGGGATGTCCTTAATTTAAATCTGTAAAGAACTTGGCTGTGCGACTTTTAGTTTTCGCGCCACAGCTTTTCAACCTATGCAAAAAATGATAATTTATTCATATATAAAACGCAAAGTAAGGCTTCTGGAGTTTTGTCATAACTCACGAAATGGTAGGAGTAAAAATAAGGGATACATTGCAAATGATAACTTGGGATGTCCTTAATTTAAAAAGAAGTTGGCTGTGCGACTTTTAGTTTTCGCGCCACAGCTTTTCAACCTATGCAAAAAATGATAATTTATTCATATATAAAACGCAAAGTAAGGCTTCTGGAGTTTTGTCATAACTCACGAAATGGTAGGAGTAAAAATAAGGGATACATTGCAAATGATAACTTGGGATGTCCTTAATTCAAATCTGCAAAGAACTTGGCTGTGCGACTTTTAGTTTTCGCGCCACAGCTTTTCAACCTATGCAAAAAATGATAATTTATTCATATATAAAACGCAAAGTAAGGCTTCTGGAGTTTTGTCATAACTCACGAAATGGTAGGATTAAAAATAAGGGATACATTGCAAATGATAACTTGGGATGTCCTTAATTTAAATCTGCAAAGAACTTGGCTGTGCGACTTTTAGTTTTCGCGCCACAGCTTTTCAACCTATGCAAAAAATGATAATTTATTCATATATAAAACGCAAAGTAAGGCTTCTGGAGTTTTGTCATAACTCACGAAATGGTAGGAGTAAAAATAAGGGATACATTGCAAATAATAACTTGGGATGTCCTTAATTTAAATCTGCAAAGAACTTGGCTGTGCGACTTTTAGTTTTCGCGCCACAGCTTTTCAACCTATGCAAAAAATGATAATTTATTCATATATAAAACGCAAAGTAAGGCTTCTGGAGTTTTGTCATAACTCACGAAATGGTAGGAGTAAAAATAAGGGATACATTGCAAATGATAACTTGGGATGTCCTTAATTTAAATCTGCAAAGAACTTGGCTGTGCGACTTTTAGTTTTCGCGCCACAGCTTTTCAACCTATGCAAAAAATGATAATTTATTCATATATAAAACGCAAAGTAAGGCTTCTGGAGTTTTGTCATAACTCACGAAATGGTAGGAGTAAAAATAAGGGATACATTGCAAATGATAACTTGGGATGTCCTTAATTCAAATCTGCAAAGAACTTGGCTGTGCGACTTTTAGTTTTCGCGCCACAGCTTTTCAACCTATGCAAAAAATGATAATTTATTCATATATAAAACGCAAAGTAAGGCTTCTGGAGTTTTGTCATAACTCACGAAATGGTAGGAGTAAAAATAAGGGATACATTGCAAATGATAACTTGGGATGTCCTTAATTTAAATCTGCAAAGAACTTGGCTGTGCGACTTTTAGTTTTCGCGCCACAGCTTTTCAACCTATGCAAAAAATGATAATTTATTCATATAATATAAAACGCAAAGTAAGGCTTCTGGAGTTTTGTCATAACTCACGAAATGGTAGGAGTAAAAATAAGGGATACATTGCAAATGATAACTTGGGATGTCCTTAATTTAAATCTGCAAAGAACTTGGCTGTGCGACTTTTAGTTTTCGCGCCACAGCTTTTCAACCTATGCAAAAAATGATAATTTATTCATATAATATAAAACGCAAAGTAAGGCTTCTGGAGTTTTGTCATAACTCACGAAATGGTAGGAGTAAAAATAAGGGATACATTGCAAATGATAACTTGGGATGTCCTTAATTTAAATCTGTAAAGAACTTGGCTGTGCGACTTTTAGTTTTCGCGCCACAGCTTTTCAACCTATGCAAAAAATGATAATTTATTCATATATAAAACGCAAAGTAAGGCTTCTGGAGTTTTGTCATAACTCACGAAATGGTAGGAGTAAAAATAAGGGATACATTGCAAATGATAACTTGGGATGTCCTTAATTTAAAAAGAAGTTGGCTGTGCGACTTTTAGTTTTCGCGCCACAGCTTTTCAACCTATGCAAAAAATGATAATTTATTCATATATAAAACGCAAAGTAAGGCTTCTGGAGTTTTGTCATAACTCACGAAATGGTAGGAGTAAAAATAAGGGATACATTGCAAATGATAACTTGGGATGTCCTTAATTCAAATCTGCAAAGAACTTGGCTGTGCGACTTTTAGTTTTCGCGCCACAGCTTTTCAACCTATGCAAAAAATGATAATTTATTCATATATAAAACGCAAAGTAAGGCTTCTGGAGTTTTGTCATAACTCACGAAATGGTAGGAGTAAAAATAAGGGATACATTGCAAATGATAACTTGGGATGTCCTTAATTTAAATCTGCAAAGAACTTGGCTGTGCGACTTTTAGTTTTCGCGCCACAGCTTTTCAACCTATGCAAAAAATGATAATTTATTCATATATAAAACGCAAAGTAAGGCTTCTGGAGTTTTGTCATAACTCACGAAATGGTAGGAGTAAAAATAAGGGATACATTGCAAATGATAACTTGGGATGTCCTTAATTTAAATCTGCAAAGAACTTGGCTGTGCGACTTTTAGTTTTCGCGCCACAGCTTTTCAACCTATGCAAAAAATGATAATTTATTCATATATAAAACGCAAAGTAAGGCTTCTGGAGTTTTGTCATAACTCACGAAATGGTAGGAGTAAAAATAAGGGATACATTGCAAATGATAACTTGGGATGTCCTTAATTTAAATCTGCAAAGAACTTGGCTGTGCGACTTTTAGTTTTCGCGCCACAGCTTTTCAACCTATGCAAAAAATGATAATTTATTCATATATAAAACGCAAAGTAAGGCTTCTGGAATTTTGTCATAACTCACGAAATGGTAGGAGTAAAAATAAGGGATACATTGCAAATGATAACTTGGGATGTCCTTAATTTAAATCTGCAAAGAACTTGGCTGTGCGACTTTTAGTTTTCGCGCCACAGCTTTTCAACCTATGCAAAAAATGATAATTTATTCATATAATATAAAACGCAAAGTAAGGCTTCTGGAGTTTTGTCATAACTCACGAAATGGTAGGAGTAAAAATAAGGGATACATTGCAAATGATAACTTGGGATGTCCTTAATTTAAATCTGCAAAGAACTTGGCTGTGCGACTTTTAGTTTTCGCGCCACAGCTTTTCAACCTATGCAAAAAATGATAATTTATTCATATATAAAACGCAAAGTAAGGCTTCTGGAGTTTTGTCATAACTCACGAAATGGTAGGAGTAAAAATAAGGGATACATTGCAAATGATAACTTGGGATGTCCTTAATTTAAAAAGAAGTTGGCTGTGCGACTTTTAGTTTTCGCGCCACAGCTTTTCAACCTATGCAAAAAATGATAATTTATTCATATAATATAAAACGCAAAGTAAGGCTTCTGGAGTTTTGTCATAACTCACGAAATGGTAGGAGTAAAAATAAGGGATACATTGCAAATGATAACTTGGGATGTCCTTAATTTAAATCTGTAAAGAACTTGGCTGTGCGACTTTTAGTTTTCGCGCCACAGCTTTTCAACCTATGCAAAAAATGATAATTTATTCATATATAAAACGCAAAGTAAGGCTTCTGGAGTTTTGTCATAACTCACGAAATGGTAGGAGTAAAAATAAGGGATACATTGCAAATGATAACTTGGGATGTCCTTAATTTAAAAAGAAGTTGGCTGTGCGACTTTTAGTTTTCGCGCCACAGCTTTTCAACCTATGCAAAAAATGATAATTTATTCATATATAAAACGCAAAGTAAGGCTTCTGGAGTTTTGTCATAACTCACGAAATGGTAGGAGTAAAAATAAGGGATACATTGCAAATGATAACTTGGGATGTCCTTAATTCAAATCTGCAAAGAACTTGGCTGTGCGACTTTTAGTTTTCGCGCCACAGCTTTTCAACCTATGCAAAAAATGATAATTTATTCATATATAAAACGCAAAGTAAGGCTTCTGGAGTTTTGTCATAACTCACGAAATGGTAGGAGTAAAAATAAGGGATACATTGCAAATGATAACTTGGGATGTCCTTAATTTAAATCTGCAAAGAACTTGGCTGTGCGACTTTTAGTTTTCGCGCCACAGCTTTTCAACCTATGCAAAAAATGATAATTTATTCATATATAAAACGCAAAGTAAGGCTTCTGGAGTTTTGTCATAACTCACGAAATGGTAGGAGTAAAAATAAGGGATACATTGCAAATGATAACTTGGGATGTCCTTAATTTAAATCTGCAAAGAACTTGGCTGTGCGACTTTTAGTTTTCGCGCCACAGCTTTTCAACCTATGCAAAAAATGATAATTTATTCATATATAAAACGCAAAGTAAGGCTTCTGGAGTTTTGTCATAACTCACGAAATGGTAGGAGTAAAAATAAGGGATACATTGCAAATGATAACTTGGGATGTCCTTAATTTAAATCTGCAAAGAACTTGGCTGTGCGACTTTTAGTTTTCGCGCCACAGCTTTTCAACCTATGCAAAAAATGATAATTTATTCATATATAAAACGCAAAGTAAGGCTTCTGGAGTTTTGTCATAACTCACGAAATGGTAGGAGTAAAAATAAGGGATACATTGCAAATGATAACTTGGGATGTCCTTAATTTAAATCTGCAAAGAACTTGGCTGTGCGACTTTTAGTTTTCGCGCCACAGCTTTTCAACCTATGCAAAAAATGATAATTTATTCATATATAAAACGCAAAGTAAGGCTTCTGGAATTTTGTCATAACTCACGAAATGGTAGGAGTAAAAATAAGGGATACATTGCAAATGACAACTTGGGATGTCCTTAATTTAAATCTGCAAAGAACTTGGCTGTGCGACTTTTAGTTTTCGCGCCACAGCTTTTCAACCTATGCAAAAAATGATAATTTATTCATATAATATAAAACGCAAAGTAAGGCTTCTGGAGTTTTGTCATAACTCACGAAATGGTAGGAGTAAAAATAAGGGATACATTGCAAATGATAACTTGGGATGTCCTTAATTTAAATCTGCAAAGAACTTGGCTGTGCGACTTTTAGTTTTCGCGCCACAGCTTTTCAACCTATGCAAAAAATGATAATTTATTCATATATAAAACGCAAAGTAAGGCTTCTGGAGTTTTGTCATAACTCACGAAATGGTAGGAGTAAAAATAAGGGATACATTGCAAATGATAACTTGGGATGTCCTTAATTTAAAAAGAAGTTGGCTGTGCGACTTTTAGTTTTCGCGCCACAGCTTTTCAACCTATGCAAAAAATGATAATTTATTCATATATAAAACGCAAAGTAAGGCTTCTGGAGTTTTGTCATAACTCACGAAATGGTAGGAGTAAAAATAAGGGATACATTGCAAATGATAACTTGGGATGTCCTTAATTTAAATCTGCAAAGAACTTGGCTGTGCGACTTTTAGTTTTCGCGCCACAGCTTTTCAACCTATGCAAAAAATGATAATTTATTCATATATAAAACGCAAAGTAAGGCTTCTGGAATTTTGTCATAACTCACGAAATGGTAGGAGTAAAAATAAGGGATACATTGCAAATGACAACTTGGGATGTCCTTAATTTAAATCTGCAAAGAACTTGGCTGTGCGACTTTTAGTTTTCGCGCCACAGCTTTTCAACCTATGCAAAAAATGATAATTTATTCATATAATATAAAACGCAAAGTAAGGCTTCTGGAGTTTTGTCATAACTCACGAAATGGTAGGAGTAAAAATAAGGGATACATTGCAAATGATAACTTGGGATGTCCTTAATTTAAATCTGCAAAGAACTTGGCTGTGCGACTTTTAGTTTTCGCGCCACAGCTTTTCAACCTATGCAAAAAATGATAATTTATTCATATATAAAACGCAAAGTAAGGCTTCTGGAGTTTTGTCATAACTCACGAAATGGTAGGAGTAAAAATAAGGGATACATTGCAAATGATAACTTGGGATGTCCTTAATTTAAATCTGCAAAGAACTTGGCTGTGCGACTTTTAGTTTTCGCGCCACAGCTTTTCAACCTATGCAAAAAATGATAATTTATTCATATATAAAACGCAAAGTAAGGCTTCTGGAATTTTGTCATAACTCACGAAATGGTAGGAGTAAAAATAAGGGATACATTGCAAATGATAACTTGGGATGTCCTTAATTCAAATCTGCAAAGAACTTGGCTGTGCGACTTTTAGTTTTCGCGCCACAGCTTTTCAACCTATGCAAAAAATGATAATTTATTCATATATAAAACGCAAAGTAAGGCTTCTGGAATTTTGTCATAACTCACGAAATGGTAGGAGTAAAAATAAGGGATACATTGCAAATGACAACTTGGGATGTCCTTAATTTAAATCTGCAAAGAACTTGGCTGTGCGACTTTTAGTTTTCGCGCCACAGCTTTTCAACCTATGCAAAAAATGATAATTTATTCATATAATATAAAACGCAAAGTAAGGCTTCTGGAGTTTTGTCATAACTCACGAAATGGTAGGAGTAAAAATAAGGGATACATTGCAAATGATAACTTGGGATGTCCTTAATTTAAATCTGCAAAGAACTTGGCTGTGCGACTTTTAGTTTTCGCGCCACAGCTTTTCAACCTATGCAAAAAATGATAATTTATTCATATATAAAACGCAAAGTAAGGCTTCTGGAATTTTGTCATAACTCACGAAATGGTAGGAGTAAAAATAAGGGATACATTGCAAATGATAACTTGGGATGTCCTTAATTTAAATCTGCAAAGAACTTGGCTGTGCGACTTTTAGTTTTCGCGCCACAGCTTTTCAACCTATGCAAAAAATGATAATTTATTCATATATAAAACGCAAAGTAAGGCTTCTGGAATTTTGTCATAACTCACGAAATGGTAGGAGTAAAAATAAGGGATACATTGCAAATGATAACTTGGGATGTCCTTAATTCAAATCTGCAAAGAACTTGGCTGTGCGACTTTTAGTTTTCGCGCCACAGCTTTTCAACCTATGCAAAAAATGATAATTTATTCATATATAAAACGCAAAGTAAGGCTTCTGGAATTTTGTCATAACTCACGAAATGGTAGGAGTAAAAATAAGGGATACATTGCAAATGATAACTTGGGATGTCCTTAATTTAAATCTGCAAAGAACTTGGCTGTGCGACTTTTAGTTTTCGCGCCACAGCTTTTCAACCTATGCAAAAAATGATAATTTATTCATATAATATAAAACGCAAAGTAAGGCTTCTGGAGTTTTGTCATAACTCACGAAATGGTAGGAGTAAAAATAAGGGATACATTGCAAATGATAACTTGGGATGTCCTTAATTTAAATCTGCAAAGAACTTGGCTGTGCGACTTTTAGTTTTCGCGCCACAGCTTTTCAACCTATGCAAAAAATGATAATTTATTCATATATAAAACGCAAAGTAAGGCTTCTGGAGTTTTGTCATAACTCACGAAATGGTAGGAGTAAAAATAAGGGATACATTGCAAATGATAACTTGGGATGTCCTTAATTTAAAAAGAAGTTGGCTGTGCGACTTTTAGTTTTCGCGCCACAGCTTTTCAACCTATGCAAAAAATGATAATTTATTCATATATAAAACGCAAAGTAAGGCTTCTGGAGTTTTGTCATAACTCACGAAATGGTAGGAGTAAAAATAAGGGATACATTGCAAATGATAACTTGGGATGTCCTTAATTTAAATCTGCAAAGAACTTGGCTGTGCGACTTTTAGTTTTCGCGCCACAGCTTTTCAACCTATGCAAAAAATGATAATTTATTCATATATAAAACGCAAAGTAAGGCTTCTGGAATTTTGTCATAACTCACGAAATGGTAGGAGTAAAAATAAGGGATACATTGCAAATGATAACTTGGGATGTCCTTAATTTAAATCTGCAGAGAACTTGGCTGTGCGACTTTTAGTTTTCGCGCCACAGCTTTTCAACCTATGCAAAAAATGATAATTTATTCATATAATATAAAACGCAAAGTAAGGCTTCTGGAGTTTTGTCATAACTCACGAAATGGTAGGAGTAAAAATAAGGGATACATTGCAAATGATAACTTGGGATGTCCTTAATTTAAATCTGCAAAGAACTTGGCTGTGCGACTTTTAGTTTTCGCGCCACAGCTTTTCAACCTATGCAAAAAATGATAATTTATTCATATATAAAACGCAAAGTAAGGCTTCTGGAGTTTTGTCATAACTCACGAAATGGTAGGAGTAAAAATAAGGGTTACATTGCAAATGATAACTTGGGATGTCCTTAATTTAAATCTGCAAAGAACTTGGCTGTGCGACTTTTAGTTTTCGCGCCACAGCTTTTCAACCTATGCAAAAAATGATAATTTATTCATATATAAAACGCAAAGTAAGGCTTCTGGAATTTTGTCATAACTCACGAAATGGTAGGAGTAAAAATAAGGGATACATTGCAAATGATAACTTGGGATGTCCTTAATTTAAATCTGCAAAGAACTTGGCTGTGCGACTTTTAGTTTTCGCGCCACAGCTTTTCAACCTATGCAAAAAATGATAATTTATTCATATAATATAAAACGCAAAGTAAGGCTTCTGGAGTTTTGTCATAACTCACGAAATGGTAGGAGTAAAAATAAGGGATACATTGCAAATGATAACTTGGGATGTCCCTAATTTAAATCTGCAAAGAACTTGGCTGTGCGACTTTTAGTTTTCGCGCCACAGCTTTTCAACCTATGCAAAAAATGATAATTTATTCATATATAAAACGCAAAGTAAGGCTTCTGGAGTTTTGTCATAACTCACGAAATGGTAGGAGTAAAAATAAGGGATACATTGCAAATGATAACTTGGGATGTCCTTAATTTAAATCTGCAAAGAACTTGGCTGTGCGACTTTTAGTTTTCGCGCCACAGCTTTTCAACCTATGCAAAAAATGATAATTTATTCATATATAAAACGCAAAGTAAGGCTTCTGGAGTTTTGTCATAACTCACGAAATGGTAGGAGTAAAAATAAGGGATACATTGCAAATGATAACTTGGGATGTCCTTAATTTAAATCTGCAAAGAACTTGGCTGTGCGACTTTTAGTTTTCGCGCCACAGCTTTTCAACCTATGCAAAAAATGATAATTTATTCATATAATATAAAACGCAAAGTAAGGCTTCTGGAGTTTTGTCATAACTCACGAAATGGTAGGAGTAAAAATAAGGGATACATTGCAAATGATAACTTGGGATGTCCTTAATTTAAATCTGCAAAGAACTTGGCTGTGCGACTTTTAGTTTTCGCGCCACAGCTTTTCAACCTATGCAAAAAATGATAATTTATTCATATATAAAACGCAAAGTAAGGCTTCTGGAGTTTTGTCATAACTCACGAAATGATAGGAGTAAAAATAAGGGATACATTGCAAATGATAACTTGGGATGTCCTTAATTTAAATCTGCAAAGAACTTGGCTGTGCGACTTTTAGTTTTCGCGCCACAGCTTTTCAACCTATGCAAAAAATGATAATTTATTCATATATAAAACGCAAAGTAAGGCTTCTGGAGTTTTGTCATAACTCACGAAATGGTAGGAGTAAAAATAAGGGATACATTGCAAATGATAACTTGGGATGTCCTTAATTTAAATCTGCAAAGAACTTGGCTGTGCGACTTTTAGTTTTCGCGCCACAGCTTTTCAACCTATGCAAAAAATGATAATTTATTCATATATAAAACGCAAAGTAAGGCTTCCGGAGTTTTGTCATAACTCACGAAATGGTAGGAGTAAAAATAAGGGATACATTGCAAATGATAACTTGGGATGTCCTTAATTCAAATCTGCAAAGAACTTGGCTGTGCGACTTTTAGTTTTCGCGCCACAGCTTTTCAACCTATGCAAAAAATGATAATTTATTCATATATAAAACGCAAAGTAAGGCTTCTGGAGTTTTGTCATAACTCACGAAATGGTAGGAGTAAAAATAAGGGATACATTGCAAATGATAACTTGGGATGTCCTTAATTTAAATCTGCAAAGAACTTGGCTGTGCGACTTTTAGTTTTCGCGCCACAGCTTTTCAACCTATGCAAAAAATGATAATTTATTCATATATAAAACGCAAAGTAAGGCTTCTGGAGTTTTGTCATAACTCACGAAATGGTAGGAGTAAAAATAAGGGATACATTGCAAATGATAACTTGGGATGTCCTTAATTTAAATCTGCAAAGAACTTGGCTGTGCGACTTTTAGTTTTCGCGCCACAGCTTTTCAACCTATGCAAAAAATGATAATTTATTCATATATAAAACGCAAAGTAAGGCTTCTGGAGTTTTGTCATAACTCACGAAATGGTAGGAGTAAAAATAAGGGATACATTGCAAATGATAACTTGGGATGTCCTTAATTCAAATCTGCAAAGAACTTGGCTTTGCGACTTTTAGTTTTCGCGCCACAGCTTTTCAACCTATGCAAAAAATGATAATTTATTCATATATAAAACGCAAAGTAAGGCTTTTGGAGTTTTGTCATAACTCACGAAATGGTAGGAGTAAAAATAAGAGATACATTGCAAATGATAACTTGGGATGTCCTTAATTTAAATCTGCAAAGAACTTGGCTGTGCGACTTTTAGTTTTCGCGCCACAGCTTTTCAACCTATGCAAAAAATGATAATTTATTCATATATAAAACGCAAAGTAAGGCTTCTGGAGTTTTGTCATAACTCACGAAATGGTAGGAGTAAAAATAAGGGATACATTGCAAATGATAACTTGGGATGTCCTTAATTTAAATCTGCAAAGAACTTGGCTGTGCGACTTTTAGTTTTCGCGCCACAGCTTTTCAACCTATGCAAAAAATGATAATTTATTCATATATAAAACGCAAAGTAAGGCTTCTGGAATTTTGTCATAACTCACGAAATGGTAGGAGTAAAAATAAGGGATACATTGCAAATGATAACTTGGGATGTCCTTAATTTAAATCTGCAAAGAACTTGGCTGTGCGACTTTTAGTTTTCGCGCCACAGCTTTTCAACCTATGCAAAAAATGATAATTTATTCATATAATATAAAACGCAAAGTAAGGCTTCTGGAGTTTTGTCATAACTCACGAAATGGTAGGAGTAAAAATAAGGGATACATTGCAAATGATAACTTGGGATGTCCTTAATTTAAATCTGCAAAGAACTTGGCTGTGCGACTTTTAGTTTTCGCGCCACAGCTTTTCAACCTATGCAAAAAATGATAATTTATTCATATATAAAACGCAAAGTAAGGCTTCTGGAGTTTTGTCATAACTCACGAAATGGTAGGAGTAAAAATAAGGGATACATTGCAAATGATAACTTGGGATGTCCTTAATTTAAAAAGAAGTTGGCTGTGCGACTTTTAGTTTTCGCGCCACAGCTTTTCAACCTATGCAAAAAATGATAATTTATTCATATATAAAACGCAAAGTAAGGCTTCTGGAGTTTTGTCATAACTCACGAAATGGTAGGAGTAAAAATAAGGGATACATTGCAAATGATAACTTGGGATGTCCTTAATTTAAATCTGCAAAGAACTTGGCTGTGCGACTTTTAGTTTTCGCGCCACAGCTTTTCAACCTATGCAAAAAATGATAATTTATTCATATATAAAACGCAAAGTAAGGCTTCTGGAGTTTTGTCATAACTCACGAAATGATAGGAGTAAAAATAAGGGATACATTGCAAATGATAACTTGGGATGTCCTTAATTTAAATCTGCAAAGAACTTGGCTGTGCGACTTTTAGTTTTCGCGCCACAGCTTTTCAACCTATGCAAAAAATGATAATTTATTCATATATAAAACGCAAAGTAAGGCTTCTGGAGTTTTGTCATAACTCACGAAATGGTAGGAGTAAAAATAAGGGTTACATTGCAAATGATAACTTGGGATGTCCTTAATTTAAATCTGCAAAGAACTTGGCTGTGCGACTTTTAGTTTTCGCGCCACAGCTTTTCAACCTATGCAAAAAATGATAATTTATTCATATATAAAACGCAAAGTAAGGCTTCTGGAATTTTGTCATAACTCACGAAATGGTAGGAGTAAAAATAAGGGATACATTGCAAATGATAACTTGGGATGTCCTTAATTTAAATCTGCAAAGAACTTGGCTGTGCGACTTTTAGTTTTCGCGCCACAGCTTTTCAACCTATGCAAAAAATGATAATTTATTCATATAATATAAAACGCAAAGTAAGGCTTCTGGAGTTTTGTCATAACTCACGAAATGGTAGGAGTAAAAATAAGGGATACATTGCAAATGATAACTTGGGATGTCCTTAATTCAAATCTGCAAAGAACTTGGCTGTGCGACTTTTAGTTTTCGCGCCACAGCTTTTCAACCTATGCAAAAAATGATAATTTATTCATATATAAAACGCAAAGTAAGGCTTCTGGAGTTTTGTCATAACTCACGAAATGGTAGGAGTAAAAATAAGGGATACATTGCAAATGATAACTTGGGATGTCCTTAATTTAAATCTGCAAAGAACTTGGCTGTGCGACTTTTAGTTTTCGCGCCACAGCTTTTCAACCTATGCAAAAAATGATAATTTATTCATATATAAAACGCAAAGTAAGGCTTCTGGAGTTTTGTCATAACTCACGAAATGGTAGGAGTAAAAATAAGGGATACATTGCAAATGATAACTTGGGATGTCCTTAATTTAAAAAGAAGTTGGCTGTGCGACTTTTAGTTTTCGCACCACAGCTTTTCAACCTATGCAAAAAATGATAATTTATTCATATATAAAACGCAAAGTAAGGCTTCTGGAGTTTTGTCATAACTCACGAAATGGTAGGAGTAAAAATAAGGGATACATTGCAAATGATAACTTGGGATGTCCTTAATTTAAATCTGCAAAGAACTTGGCTGTGCGACTTTTAGTTTTCGCGCCACAGCTTTTCAACCTATGCAAAAAATGATAATTTATTCATATATAAAACGCAAAGTAAGGCTTCTGGAGTTTTGTCATAACTCACGAAATGGTAGGAGTAAAAATAAGGGATACATTGCAAATGATAACTTGGGATGTCCTTAATTTAAAAAGAAGTTGGCTGTGCGACTTTTAGTTTTCGCGCCACAGCTTTTCAACCTATGCAAAAAATGATAATTTATTCATATATAAAACGCAAAGTAAGGCTTCTGGAGTTTTGTCATAACTCATGAAATGGTAGGAGTAAAAATAAGGGATACATTGCAAATGATAACTTGGGATGTCCTTAATTTAAATCTGCAAAGAACTTGGCTGTGCGACTTTTAGTTTTCGCGCCACAGCTTTTCAACCTATGCAAAAAATGATAATTTATTCATATATAAAACGCAAAGTAAGGCTTCTGGAGTTTTGTCATAACTCACGAAATGGTAGGAGTAAAAATAAGGGATACATTGCAAATGATAACTTGGGATGTCCTTAATTTAAATCTGCAAAGAACTTGGCTGTGCGACTTTTAGTTTTCGCGCCACAGCTTTTCAACCTATGCAAAAAATGATAATTTATTCATATATAAAACGCAAAGTAAGGCTTCTGGAGTTTTGTCATAACTCACGAAATGGTAGGAGTAAAAATAAGGGATACATTGCAAATGATAACTTGGGATGTCCTTAATTTAAATCTGCAAAGAACTTGGCTGTGCGACTTTTAGTTTTCGCGCCACAGCTTTTCAACCTATGCAAAAAATGATAATTTATTCATATAATATAAAACGCAAAGTAAGGCTTCTGGAGTTTTGTCATAACTCACGAAATGGTAGGAGTAAAAATAAGGGATACATTGCAAATGATAACTTGGGATGTCCTTAATTTAAATCTGCAAAGAACTTGGCTGTGCGACTTTTAGTTTTCGCGCCACAGCTTTTCAACCTATGCAAAAAATGATAATTTATTCATATATAAAACGCAAAGTAAGGCTTCTGGAGTTTTGTCATAACTCACGAAATGGTAGGAGTAAAAATAAGGGATACATTGCAAATGATAACTTGGGATGTCCTTAATTTAAATCTGCAAAGAACTTGGCCGTGCGACTTTTAGTTTTCGCGCCAAGGCTTTTCAACCTATGCAAAAAATGATAATTTATTCATATAATATAAAACGCAAAGTAAGGCTTCTGGAGTTTTGTCATAACTCACGAAATGGTAGGAGTAAAAATAAGGGATACATTGCAAATGATAACTTGGGATGTCCTTAATTTAAATCTGCAAAGAACTTGGCTGTGCGACTTTTAGTTTTCGCGCCACAGCTTTTCAACCTATGCAAAAAATGATAATTTATTCATATAATATAAAACGCAAAGTAAGGCTTCTGGAGTTTTGTCATAACTCACGAAATGGTAGGAGTAAAAATAAGGGATACATTGCAAATGATAACTTGGGATATCCTTAATTTAAATCTGCAAAGAACTTGGCTGTGCGACTTTTAGTTTTCGCGCCACAGCTTTTCAACCTATGCAAAAAATGATAATTTATTCATATAATATAAAACGCAAAGTAAGGCTTCTGGAGTTTTGTCATAACTCACGAAATGGTAGGAGTAAAAATAAGGGATACATTGCAAATGATAACTTGGGATGTCCTTAATTTAAATCTGCAAAGAACTTGGCTGTGCGACTTTTAGTTTTCGCGCCAAGGCTTTTCAACCTATGCAAAAAATGATAATTTATTCATATAATATAAAACGCAAAGTAAGGCTTCTGGAGTTTTGTCATAACTCACGAAATGGTAGGAGTAAAAATAAGGGATACATTGCAAATGATAACTTGGGATGTCCTTAATTTAAATCTGCAAAGAACTTGGCTGTGCGACTTTTAGTTTTCGCGCCACAGCTTTTCAACCTATGCAAAAAATGATAATTTATTCATATAATATAAAACGCAAAGTAAGGCTTCTGGAGTTTTGTCATAACTCACGAAATGGTAGGAGTAAAAATAAGGGATACATTGCAAATGATAACTTGGGATATCCTTAATTTAAATCTGCAAAGAACTTGGCTGTGCGACTTTTAGTTTTCGCGCCACAGCTTTTCAACCTATGCAAAAAATGATAATTTATTCATATAATATAAAACGCAAAGTAAGGCTTCTGGAGTTTTGTCATAACTCACGAAATGGTAGGAGTAAAAATAAGGGATACATTGCAAATGATAACTTGGGATGTCCTTAATTTAAATCTGCAAAGAACTTGGCTGTGCGACTTTTAGTTTTCGCGCCACAGCTTTTCAACCTATGCAAAAAATGATAATTTATTCATATATAAAACGCAAAGTAAGGCTTCTGGAGTTTTGTCATAACTCACGAAATGGTAGGAGTAAAAATAAGGGATACATTGCAAATGATAACTTGGGATGTCCTTAATTTAAATCTGCAAAGAACTTGGCTGTGCGACTTTTAGTTTTCGCGCCAAGGCTTTTCAACCTATGCAAAAAATGATAATTTATTCATATAATATAAAACGCAAAGTAAGGCTTCTGGAGTTTTGTCATAACTCACGAAATGGTAGGAGTAAAAATAAGGGATACATTGCAAATGATAACTTGGGATGTCCTTAATTCAAATCTGCAAAGAACTTGGCTGTGCGACTTTTAGTTTTCGCGCCACAGCTTTTCAACCTATGCAAAAAATGATAATTTATTCATATATAAAACTCAAAGTAAGGCTTCTGGAGTTTTGTCATAACTCACGAAATGGTAGGAGTAAAAATAAGGGATACATTGCAAATGATAACTTGGGATGTCCTTAATTTAAATCTGCAAAGAACTTGGCTGTGCGACTTTTAGTTTTCGCGCCACAGCTTTTCAACCTATGCAAAAAATGATAATTTATTCATATATAAAACGCAAAGTAAGGCTTCTGGAGTTTTGTCATAACTCACGAAATGGTAGGAGTAAAAATAAGGGATACATTGCAAATGATAACTTGGGATGTCCTTAATTTAAATCTGCAAAGAACTTGGCTGTGCGACTTTTAGTTTTCGCGCCACAGCTTTTCAACCTATGCAAAAAATGATAATTTATTCATATATAAAACGCAAAGTAAGGCTTCTGGAGTTTTGTCATAACTCACGAAATGGTAGGAGTAAAAATAAGGGATACATTGCAAATGATAACTTGGGATGTCCTTAATTCAAATCTGCAAAGAACTTGGCTGTGCGACTTTTAGTTTTCGCGCCACAGCTTTTCAACCTATGCAAAAAATGATAATTTATTCATATATAAAACGCAAAGTAAGGCTTCTGGAGTTTTGTCATAACTCACGAAATGGTAGGAGTAAAAATAAGGGATACATTGCAAATGATAACTTGAGATGTCCTTAATTTAAATCTGCAAAGAACTTGGCTGTGCGACTTTTAGTTTTCGCGCCACAGCTTTTCAACCTATGCAAAAAATGATAATTTATTCATATATAAAACGCAAAGTAAGGCTTCTGGAGTTTTGTCATAACTCACGAAATGGTAGGAGTAAAAATAAGGGATACATTGCAAATGATAACTTGGGATGTCCTTAATTTAAAAAGAAGTTGGCTGTGCGACTTTTAGTTTTCGCGCCACAGCTTTTCAACCTATGCAAAAAATGATAATTTATTCATATATAAAACGCAAAGTAAGGCTTCTGGAGTTTTGTCATAACTCACGAAATGGTAGGAGTAAAAATAAGGGATACATTGCAAATGATAACTTGGGATGTCCTTAATTTAAATCTGCAAAGAACTTGGCTGTGCGACTTTTAGTTT
Organism: Bombylius major; assembly: GCA_932526495.1. Lineage (NCBI taxonomy): Eukaryota > Metazoa > Arthropoda > Insecta > Diptera > Bombyliidae > Bombylius > Bombylius major. The sequence continues at coordinate 47,257 of OW052046.1, forward strand.
TCGCGCCACAGCTTTTCAACCTATGCAAAAAATGATAATTTATTCATATATAAAACGCAAAGTAAGGCTTCTGGAGTTTTGTCATAACTCACGAAATGGTAGGAGTAAAAATAAGGGATACATTGCAAATGATAACTTGGGATGTCCTTAATTTAAATCTGCAAAGAACTTGGCTGTGCGACTTTTAGTTTTCGCGCCACAGCTTTTCAACCTATGCAAAAAATGATAATTTATTCATATATAAAACGCAAAGTAAGGCTTCTGGAGTTTTGTCATAACTCACGAAATGGTAGGAGTAAAAATAAGGGATACATTGCAAATGATAACTTGGGATGTCCTTAATTTAAATCTGCAAAGAACTTGGCTGTGCGACTTTTAGTTTTCGCGCCACAGCTTTTCAACCTATGCAAAAAATGATAATTTATTCATATATAAAACGCAAAGTAAGGCTTCTGGAGTTTTGTCATAACTCACGAAATGGTAGGAGTAAAAATAAGGGATACATTGCAAATGATAACTTGGGATGTCCTTAATTTAAAAAGAAGTTGGCTGTGCGACTTTTAGTTTTCGCGCCACAGCTTTTCAACCTATGCAAAAAATGATAATTTATTCATATATAAAACGCAAAGTAAGGCTTCTGGAGTTTTGTCATAACTCACGAAATGGTAGGAGTAAAAATAAGGGATACATTGCAAATGATAACTTGGGATGTCCTTAATTTAAATCTGCAAAGAACTTGGCTGTGCGACTTTTAGTTTTCGCGCCACAGCTTTTCAACCTATGCAAAAAATGATAATTTATTCATATATAAAACGCAAAGTAAGGCTTCTGAAGTTTTGTCATAACTCACGAAATGGTAGGAGTAAAAATAAGGGATACATTGCAAATGATAACTTGTGATGTCCTTAATTTAAATCTGCAAAGAACTTGGCTGTGCGACTTTTAGTTTTCGCGCCACAGCTTTTCAACCTATGCAAAAAATGATAATTTATTCATATATAAAACGCAAAGTAAGGCTTCTGGAGTTTTGTCATAACTCACGAAATGGTAGGAGTAAAAATAAGGGATACATTGCAAATGATAACTTGGGATGTCCTTAATTCAAATCTGCAAAGAACTTGGCTGTGCGACTTTTAGTTTTCGCGCCACAGCTTTTCAACCTATGCAAAAAATGATAATTTATTCATATATAAAACGCAAAGTAAGGCTTCTGGAGTTTTGTCATAACTCACGAAATGGTAGGAGTAAAAATAAGGGATACATTGCAAATGATAACTTGAGATGTCCTTAATTTAAATCTGCAAAGAACTTGGCTGTGCGACTTTTAGTTTTCGCGCCACAGCTTTTCAACCTATGCAAAAAATGATAATTTATTCATATATAAAACGCAAAGTAAGGCTTCTGGAGTTTTGTCATAACTCACGAAATGGTAGGAGTAAAAATAAGGGATACATTGCAAATGATAACTTGGGATGTCCTTAATTTAAAAAGAAGTTGGCTGTGCGACTTTTAGTTTTCGCGCCACAGCTTTTCAACCTATGCAAAAAATGATAATTTATTCATATATAAAACGCAAAGTAAGGCTTCTGGAGTTTTGTCATAACTCACGAAATGGTAGGAGTAAAAATAAGGGATACATTGCAAATGATAACTTGGGATGTCCTTAATTTAAATCTGCAAAGAACTTGGCTGTGCGACTTTTAGTTTTCGCGCCACAGCTTTTCAACCTATGCAAAAAATGATAATTTATTCATATATAAAACGCAAAGTAAGGCTTCTGGAGTTTTGTCATAACTCACGAAATGGTAGGAGTAAAAATAAGGGATACATTGCAAATGATAACTTGGGATGTCCTTAATTTAAATCTGCAAAGAACTTGGCTGTGCGACTTTTAGTTTTCGCGCCACAGCTTTTCAACCTATGCAAAAAATGATAATTTATTCATATATAAAACGCAAAGTAAGGCTTCTGGAGTTTTGTCATAACTCACGAAATGGTAGGAGTAAAAATAAGGGATACATTGCAAATGATAACTTGGGATGTCCTTAATTTAAATCTGCAAAGAACTTGGCTGTGCGACTTTTAGTTTTCGCGCCACAGCTTTTCAACCTATGCAAAAAATGATAATTTATTCATATATAAAACGCAAAGTAAGGCTTCTGGAATTTTGTCATAACTCACGAAATGGTAGGAGTAAAAATAAGGGATACATTGCAAATGATAACTTGGGATGTCCTTAATTTAAATCTGCAAAGAACTTGGCTGTGCGACTTTTAGTTTTCGCGCCACAGCTTTTCAACCTATGCAAAAAATGATAATTTATTCATATAATATAAAACGCAAAGTAAGGCTTCTGGAGTTTTGTCATAACTCACGAAATGGTAAGAGTAAAAATAAGGGATACATTGCAAATGATAACTTGGGATGTCCTTAATTCAAATCTGCAAAGAACTTGGCTGTGCGACTTTTAGTTTTCGCGCCACAGCTTTTCAACCTATGCAAAAAATGATAATTTATTCATATATAAAACGCAAAGTAAGGCTTCTGGAGTTTTGTCATAACTCACGAAATGGTAGGAGTAAAAATAAGGGATACATTGCAAATGATAACTTGGGATGTCCTCAATTCAAATCTGCAAAGAACTTGGCTGTGCGACTTCTAGTTTTCGCGCCACAGCTTTTCAACCTATGCAAAAAATGATAATTTATTCATATATAAAACGCAAAGTAAGGCTTCTGGAGTTTTGTCATAACTCACGAAATGGTAGGAGTAAAAATAAGGGATACATTGCAAATGATAACTTGGGATGTCCTTAATTTAAATCTGCAAAGAACTTGGCTGTGCGACTTTTAGTTTTCGCGCCACAGCTTTTCAACCTATGCAAAAAATGATAATTTATTCATATATAAAACGCAAAGTAAGGCTTCTGGAGTTTTGTCATAACTCACGAAATGGTAGGAGTAAAAATAAGGGATACATTGCAAATGATAACTTGGGATGTCCTTAATTCAAATCTGCAAAGAACTTGGCTGTGCGACTTTTAGTTTTCGCGCCACAGCTTTTCAACCTATGCAAAAAATGATAATTTATTCATATAATATAAAACGCAAAGTAAGGCTTCTGGAGTTTTGTCATAACTCACGAAATGGTAGGAGTAAAAATAAGGGATACATTGCAAATGATAACTTGGGATGTCCTTAATTTAAATCTGCAAAGAACTTGGCTGTGCGACTTTTAGTTTTCGCGCCACAGCTTTTCAACCTATGCAAAAAATGATAATTTATTCATATATAAAACGCAAAGTAAGGCTTCTGGAGTTTTGTCATAACTCACGAAATGGTAGGAGTAAAAATAAGGGATACATTGCAAATGATAACTTGGGATGTCCTTAATTTAAATCTGCAAAGAACTTGGCTGTGCGACTTTTAGTTTTCGCGCCACAGCTTTTCAACCTATGCAAAAAATGATAATTTATTCATATAATATAAAACGCAAAGTAAGGCTTCTGGAGTTTTGTCATAACTCACGAAATGGTAGGAGTAAAAATAAGGGATACATTGCAAATGATTTGGCTGTGCGACTTTTAGTTTTCGCGCCACAGCTTTTCAACCTATGCAAAAAATGATAATTTATTCATATATAAAACGCAAAGTAAGGCTTCTGGAGTTTTGTCATAACTCACGAAATGGTAGGAGTAAAAATAAGGGATACATTGCAAATGATAACTTGGGATGTCCTTAATTTAAATCTGCAAAGAACTTGGCTGTGCGACTTTTAGTTTTCGCGCCACAGCTTTTCAACCTATGCAAAAAATGATAATTTATTCATATATAAAACGCAAAGTAAGGCTTCTGGAATTTTGTCATAACTCACGAAATGGTAGGAGTAAAAATAAGGGATACATTGCAAATGATAACTTGGGATGTCCTTAATTTAAATCTGCAAAGAACTTGGCTGTGCGACTTTTAGTTTTCGCGCCACAGCTTTTCAACCTATGCAAAAAATGATAATTTATTCATATAATATAAAACGCAAAGTAAGGCTTCTGGAGTTTTGTCATAACTCACGAAATGGTAAGAGTAAAAATAAGGGATACATTGCAAATGATAACTTGGGATGTCCTTAATTCAAATCTGCAAAGAACTTGGCTGTGCGACTTTTAGTTTTCGCGCCACAGCTTTTCAACCTATGCAAAAAATGATAATTTATTCATATATAAAACGCAAAGTAAGGCTTCTGGAGTTTTGTCATAACTCACGAAATGGTAAGAGTAAAAATAAGGGATACATTGCAAATGATAACTTGGGATGTCCTTAATTCAAATCTGCAAAGAACTTGGCTGTGCGACTTTTAGTTTTCGCGCCACAGCTTTTCAACCTATGCAAAAAATGATAATTTATTCATATATAAAACGCAAAGTAAGGCTTCTGGAGTTTTGTCATAACTCACGAAATGGTAGGAGTAAAAATAAGGGATACATTGCAAATGATAACTTGGGATGTCCTTAATTCAAATCTGCAAAGAACTTGGCTGTGCGACTTCTAGTTTTCGCGCCACAGCTTTTCAACCTATGCAAAAAATGATAATTTATTCATATATAAAACGCAAAGTAAGGCTTCTGGAGTTTTGTCATAACTCACGAAATGGTAGGAGTAAAAATAAGGGATACATTGCAAATGATAACTTGGGATGTCCTTAATTCAAATCTGCAAAGAACTTGGCTGTGCGACTTTTAGTTTTCGCGCCACAGCTTTTCAACCTATGCAAAAAATGATAATTTATTCATATATAAAACGCAAAGTAAGGCTTCTGGAGTTTTGTCATAACTCACGAAATGGTAGGAGTAAAAATAAGGGATACATTGCAAATGATAACTTGGGATGTCCTTAATTCAAATCTGCAAAGAACTTGGCTGTGCGACTTTTAGTTTTCGCGCCACAGCTTTTCAACCTATGCAAAAAATGATAATTTATTCATATAATATAAAACGCAAAGTAAGGCTTCTGGAGTTTTGTCATAACTCACGAAATGGTAGGAGTAAAAATAAGGGATACATTGCAAATGATAACTTGGGATGTCCTTAATTTAAATCTGCAAAGAACTTGGCTGTGCGACTTTTAGTTTTCGCGCCACAGCTTTTCAACCTATGCAAAAAATGATAATTTATTCATATATAAAACGCAAAGTAAGGCTTCTGGAGTTTTGTCATAACTCACGAAATGGTAGGAGTAAAAATAAGGGATACATTGAAAATGATAACTTGGGATGTCCTTAATTTAAAAAGAAGTTGGCTGTGCGACTTTTAGTTTTCGCGCCACAGCTTTTCAACCTATGCAAAAAATGATAATTTATTCATATATAAAACGCAAAGTAAGGCTTCTGGAGTTTTGTCATAACTCACGAAATGGTAGGAGTAAAAATAAGGGATACATTGCAAATGATAACTTGGGATGTCCTTAATTTAAATCTGCAAAGAACTTGGCTGTGCGACTTTTAGTTTTCGCGCCACAGCTTTTCAACCTATGCAAAAAATGATAATTTATTCATATATAAAACGCAAAGTAAGGCTTCTGGAGTTTTGTCATAACTCACGAAATGGTAGGAGTAAAAATAAGGGATACATTGCAAATGATAACTTGGGATGTCCTTAATTTAAATCTGCAAAGAACTTGGCTGTGCGACTTTTAGTTTTCGCGCCACAGCTTTTCAACCTATGCAAAAAATGATAATTTATTCATATATAAAACGCAAAGTAAGGCTTCTGGAGTTTTGTCATAACTCACGAAATGGTAGGAGTAAAAATAAGGGATACATTGCAAATGATAACTTGGGATGTCCTTAATTTAAATCTGCAAAGAACTTGGCTGTGCGACTTTTAGTTTTCGCGCCACAGCTTTTCAACCTATGCAAAAAATGATAATTTATTCATATATAAAACGCAAAGTAAGGCTTCTGGAATTTTGTCATAACTCACGAAATGGTAGGAGTAAAAATAAGGGATACATTGCAAATGATAACTTGGGATGTCCTTAATTTAAATCTGCAAAGAACTTGGCTGTGCGACTTTTAGTTTTCGCGCCACAGCTTTTCAACCTATGCAAAAAATGATAATTTATTCATATAATATAAAACGCAAAGTAAGGCTTCTGGAGTTTTGTCATAACTCACGAAATGGTAAGAGTAAAAATAAGGGATACATTGCAAATGATAACTTGGGATGTCCTTAATTCAAATCTGCAAAGAACTTGGCTGTGCGACTTTTAGTTTTCGCGCCACAGCTTTTCAACCTATGCAAAAAATGATAATTTATTCATATATAAAACGCAAAGTAAGGCTTCTGGAGTTTTGTCATAACTCACGAAATGGTAGGAGTAAAAATAAGGGATACATTGCAAATGATAACTTGGGATGTCCTTAATTCAAATCTGCAAAGAACTTGGCTGTGCGACTTCTAGTTTTCGCGCCACAGCTTTTCAACCTATGCAAAAAATGATAATTTATTCATATATAAAACGCAAAGTAAGGCTTCTGGAGTTTTGTCATAACTCACGAAATGGTAGGAGTAAAAATAAGGGATACATTGCAAATGATAACTTGGGATGTCCTTAATTCAAATCTGCAAAGAACTTGGCTGTGCGACTTTTAGTTTTCGCGCCACAGCTTTTCAACCTATGCAAAAAATGATAATTTATTCATATATAAAACGCAAAGTAAGGCTTCTGGAGTTTTGTCATAACTCACGAAATGGTAGGAGTAAAAATAAAGGATACATTGCAAATGATAACTTGGGATGTCCTTAATTTAAATCTGCAAAGAACTTGGCTGTGCGACTTTTAGTTTTCGCGCCACAGCTTTTCAACCTATGCAAAAAATGATAATTTATTCATATATAAAACGCAAAGTAAGGCTTCTGGAATTTTGTCATAACTCACGAAATGGTAGGAGTAAAAATAAGGGATACATTGCAAATGATAACTTGGGATGTCCTTAATTTAAATCTGCAAAGAACTTGGCTGTGCGACTTTTAGTTTTCGCGCCACAGCTTTTCAACCTATGCAAAAAATGATAATTTATTCATATAATATAAAACGCAAAGTAAGGCTTCTGGAGTTTTGTCATAACTCACGAAATGGTAGGAGTAAAAATAAGGGATACATTGCAAATGATAACTTGGGATGTCCTTAATTCAAATCTGCAAAGAACTTGGCTGTGCGACTTTTAGTTTTCGCGCCACAGCTTTTCAACCTATGCAAAAAATGATAATTTATTCATATATAAAACGCAAAGTAAGGCTTCTGGAGTTTTGTCATAACTCACGAAATGGTAAGAGTAAAAATAAGGGATACATTGCAAATGATAACTTGGGATGTCCTTAATTCAAATCTGCAAAGAACTTGGCTGTGCGACTTTTAGTTTTCGCGCCACAGCTTTTCAACCTATGCAAAAAATGATAATTTATTCATATATAAAACGCAAAGTAAGGCTTCTGGAGTTTTGTCATAACTCACGAAATGGTAGGAGTAAAAATAAGGGATACATTGCAAATGATAACTTGGGATGTCCTTAATTCAAATCTGCAAAGAACTTGGCTGTGCGACTTTTAGTTTTCGCGCCACAGCTTTTCAACCTATGCAAAAAATGATAATTTATTCATATATAAAACGCAAAGTAAGGCTTCTGGAGTTTTGTCATAACTCACGAAATGGTAGGAGTAAAAATAAGGGATACATTGCAAATGATAACTTGGGATGTCCTTAATTTAAATCTGCAAAGAACTTCGGTGTGCGACTTTTAGTTTTCGCGCCACAGCTTTTCAACCTATGCAAAAAATGATAATTTATTCATATATAAAACGCAAAGTAAGGCTTCTGGAGTTTTGTCATAGCTCACGAAATGGTAGGAGTAAAAATAAGGGATACATTGCAAATGATAACTTGGGATGTCCTTAATTTAAATCTGCAAAGAACTTGGCTGTGCGACTTTTAGTTTTCGCGCCACAGCTTTTCAACCTATGCAAAAAATGATAATTTATTCATATATAAAACGCAAAGTAAGGCTTCTGGAGTTTTGTCATAACTCACGAAATGGTAGGAGTAAAAATAAGGGATACATTGCAAATGATAACTTGGGATGTCCTTAATTTAAATCTGCAAAGAACTTGGCTGTGCGACTTTTAGTTTTCGCGCCACAGCTTTTCAACCTATGCAAAAAATGATAATTTATTCATATAATATAAAACGCAAAGTAAGGCTTCTGGAGTTTTGTCATAACTCACGAAATGGTAGGAGTAAAAATAAGGAATACATTGCAAATGATAACTTGGGATGTCCTTAATTCAAATCTGCAAAGAACTTGGCTGTGCGACTTTTAGTTTTCGCGCCACAGCTTTTCAACCTATGCAAAAAATGATAATTTATTCATATATAAAACGCAAAGTAAGGCTTCTGGAGTTTTGTCATAACTCACGAAATGGTAGGAGTAAAAATAAGGGATATATTGCAAATGATAACTTGGGATGTCCTTAATTTAAATCTGCAAAGAACTTGGCTGTGCGACTTTTAGTTTTCGCGCCACAGCTTTTCAACCTATGCAAAAAATGATAATTTATTCATATATAAAACGCAAAGTAAGGCTTCTGGAGTTTTGTCATAACTCACGAAATGGTAGGAGTAAAAATAAGGGATACATTGCAAATGATAACTTGGGATGTCCTTAATTTAAATCTGCAAAGAACTTGGCTGTGCGACTTTTAGTTTTCGCGCCATAGCTTTTCAACCTATGCAAAAAATGATAATTTATTCATATATAAAACGCAAAGTAAGGCTTCTGGAATTTTGTCATAACTCACGAAATGGTAGGAGTAAAAATAAGGGATACATTGCAAATGATAACTTGGGATGTCCTTAATTCAAATCTGCAAAGAACTTGGCTGTGCGACTTTTAGTTTTCGCGCCACAGCTTTTCAACCTATGCAAAAAATGATAATTTATTCATATATAAAACGCAAAGTAAGGCTTCTGGAGTTTTGTCATAACTCACGAAATGGTAGGAGTAAAAATAAGGAATACATTGCAAATGATAACTTGGGATGTCCTTAATTCAAATCTGCAAAGAACTTGGCTGTGCGACTTTTAGTTTTCGCGCCACAGCTTTTCAACCTATGCAAAAAATGATAATTTATTCATATATAAAACGCAAAGTAAGGCTTCTGGAGTTTTGTCATAACTCACGAAATGGTAGGAGTAAAAATAAGGGATACATTGCAAATGATAACTTGGGATGTCCTTAATTTAAATCTGCAAAGAACTTGGCTGTGCGACTTTTAGTTTTCGCGCCACAGCTTTTCAACCTATGCAAAAAATGATAATTTATTCATATATAAAACGCAAAGTAAGGCTTCTGGAGTTTTGTCATAACTCACGAAATGGTAGGAGTAAAAATAAGGGATACATTGCAAATGATAACTTGGGATGTCCTTAATTTAAATCTGCAAAGAACTTGGCTGTGCGACTTTTAGTTTTCGCGCCACAGCTTTTCAACCTATGCAAAAAATGATAATTTATTCATATAATATAAAACGCAAAGTAAGGCTTCTGGAGTTTTGTCATAACTCACGAAATGGTAGGAGTAAAAATAAGGGATACATTGCAAATGATAACTTGGGATGTCCTTAATTTAAATCTGCAAAGAACTTGGCTGTGCGACTTTTAGTTTTCGCGCCACAGCTTTTCAACCTATGCAAAAAATGATAATTTATTCATATATAAAACGCAAAGTAAGGCTTCTGGAGTTTTGTCATAACTCACGAAATGGTAGGAGTAAAAATAAGGGATACATTGCAAATGATAACTTGGGATGTCCTTAATTTAAATCTGCAAAGAACTTGGCTGTGCGACTTTTAGTTTTCGCGCCACAGCTTTTCAACCTATGCAAAAAATGATAATTTATTCATATAATATAAAACGCAAAGTAAGGCTTCTGGAGTTTTGTCATAACTCACGAAATGGTAGGAGTAAAAATAAGGAATACATTGCAAATGATAACTTGGGATGTCCTTAATTCAAATCTGCAAAGAACTTGGCTGTGCGACTTTTAGTTTTCGCGCCACAGCTTTTCAACCTATGCAAAAAATGATAATTTATTCATATATAAAACGCAAAGTAAGGCTTCTGGAGTTTTGTCATAACTCACGAAATGGTAGGAGTAAAAATAAGGGATACATTGCAAATGATAACTTGGGATGTCCTTAATTTAAATCTGCAAAGAACTTGGCTGTGCGACTTTTAGTTTTCGCGCCACAGCTTTTCAACCTATGCAAAAAATGATAATTTATTCATATATAAAACGCAAAGTAAGGCTTCTGGAGTTTTGTCATAACTCACGAAATGGTAGGAGTAAAAATAAGGGATACATTGCAAATGATAACTTGGGATGTCCTTAATTTAAATCTGCAAAGAACTTGGCTGTGCGACTTTTAGTTTTCGCGCCATAGCTTTTCAACCTATGCAAAAAATGATAATTTATTCATATATAAAACGCAAAGTAAGGCTTCTGGAATTTTGTCATAACTCACGAAATGGTAGGAGTAAAAATAAGGGATACATTGCAAATGATAACTTGGGATGTCCTTAATTCAAATCTGCAAAGAACTTGGCTGTGCGACTTTTAGTTTTCGCGCCACAGCTTTTCAACCTATGCAAAAAATGATAATTTATTCATATATAAAACGCAAAGTAAGGCTTCTGGAGTTTTGTCATAACTCACGAAATGGTAGGAGTAAAAATAAGGAATACATTGCAAATGATAACTTGGGATGTCCTTAATTCAAATCTGCAAAGAACTTGGCTGTGCGACTTTTAGTTTTCGCGCCACAGCTTTTCAACCTATGCAAAAAATGATAATTTATTCATATATAAAACGCAAAGTAAGGCTTCTGGAGTTTTGTCATAACTCACGAAATGGTAAGAGTAAAAATAAGGGATACATTGCAAATGATAACTTGGGATGTCCTTAATTTAAATCTGCAAAGAACTTGGCTGTGCGACTTTTAGTTTTCGCGCCACAGCTTTTCAACCTATGCAAAAAATGATAATTTATTCATATATAAAACGCAAAGTAAGGCTTCTGGAGTTTTGTCATAACTCACGAAATGGTAGGAGTAAAAATAAGGGATACATTGTAAATGATAACTTGGGATGTCCTTAATTTAAATCTGCAAAGAACTTGGCTGTGCGACTTTTAGTTTTCGCGCCACAGCTTTTCAACCTATGCAAAAAATGATAATTTATTCATATAATATAAAACGCAAAGTAAGGCTTCTGGAGTTTTGTCATAACTCACGAAATGGTAGAAGTAAAAATAAGGGATACATTGCAAATGATAACTTGGGATGTCCTTAATTTAAATCTGCAAAGAACTTGGCTGTGCGACTTTTAGTTTTCGCGCCACAGCTTTTCAACCTATGCAAAAAATGATAATTTATTCATATAATATAAAACGCAAAGTAAGGCTTCTGGAGTTTTGTCATAACTCACGAAATGGTAGGAGTAAAAATAAGAAATACATTGCAAATGATAACTTGGGATGTCCTTAATTTAAATCTGCAAAGAACTTGGCTGTGCGACTTTTAGTTTTCGCGCCACAGCTTTTCAACCTATGCAAAAAATGATAATTTATTCATATAATATAAAACGCAAAGTAAGGCTTCTGGAGTTTTGTCATAACTCACGAAATGGTAGGAGTAAAAATAAGGGATACATTGCAAATGATAACTTGGGATGTCCTTAATTTAAATCTGCAAAGAACTTGGCTGTGCGACTTTTAGTTTTCGCGCCACAGCTTTTCAACCTATGCAAAAAATGATAATTTATTCATATAATATAAAACGCAAAGTAAGGCTTCTCGAGTTTTGTCATAACTCACGAAATGGTAGGAGTAAAAATAAGGGATACATTGCAAATGATAACTTGGGATGTCCTTAATTTAAATCTGCAAAGAACTTGGCTGTGCGACTTTTAGTTTTCGCGCCACAGCTTTTCAACCTATGCAAAAAATGATAATTTATTCATATAATATAAAACGCAAAGTAAGGCTTCTGGAGTTTTGTCATAACTCACGAAATGGTAGGAGTAAAAATAAGGGATACATTGCAAATGATAACTTGGGATGTCCTTAATTTAAATCTGCAAAGAACTTGGCTGTGCGACTTTTAGTTTTCGCGCCACAGCTTTTCAACCTATGCAAAAAATGATAATTTATTCATATAATATAAAACGCAAAGTAAGGCTTCTGGAGTTTTGTCATAACTCACGAAATGGTAGGAGTAAAAATAAGGGATACATTGCAAATGATAACTTGGGATGTCCTTAATTTAAATCTGCAAAGAACTTGGCTGTGCGACTTTTAGTTTTCGCGCCACAGCTTTTCAACCTATGCAAAAAATGATAATTTATTCATATAATATAAAACGCAAAGTAAGGCTTCTGGAGTTTTGTCATAACTCACGAAATGGTAGGAGTAAAAATAAGGGATACATTGCAAATGATAACTTGGGATGTCCTTAATTTAAATCTGCAAAGAACTTGGCTGTGCGACTTTTAGTTTTCGCGCCACAGCTTTTCAACCTATGCAAAAAATGATAATTTATTCATATAATATAAAACGCAAAGTAAGGCTTCTGGAGTTTTGTCATAACTCACGAAATGGTAGGAGTAAAAATAAGGCATACATTGCAAATGATAACTTGGGATGTCCTTAATTTAAATCTGCAAAGAACTTGGCTGTGCGACTTTTAGTTTTCGCGCCACAGCTTTTCAACCTATGCAAAAAATGATAATTTATTCATATAATATAAAACGCAAAGTAAGGCTTCTGGAGTTTTGTCATAACTCACGAAATGGTAGGAGTAAAAATAAGGGATACATTGCAAATGATAACTTGGGATGTCCTTAATTTAAATCTGCAAAGAACTTGGCTGTGCGACTTTTAGTTTTCGCGCCACAGCTTTTCAACCTATGCAAAAAATGATAATTTATTCATATAATATAAAACGCAAAGTAAGGCTTCTGGAATTTTGTCATAACTCACGAAATTGTAGGAGTAAAAATAAGGGATACATTGCAAATGATAACTTGGGATGTCCTTAATTTAAATCTGCAAAGAACTTGGCTGTGCGACTTTTAGTTTTCGCGCCACAGCTTTTCAACCTATGCAAAAAATGATAATTTATTCATATAATATAAAACGCAAAGTAAGGCTTCTGGAGTTTTGTCATAACTCACGAAATGGTAGGAGTAAAAATAAGGGATACATTGCAAATGATAACTTGGGATGTCCTTAATTTAAATCTGCAAAGAACTTGGCTGTGCGACTTTTAGTTTTCGCGCCACAGCTTTTCAACCTATGCAAAAAATGATAATTTATTCATATATAAAACGCAAAGTAAGGCTTCTGGAATTTTGTCATAACTCACGAAATGGTAGGAGTAAAAATAAGAGATACATTGCAAATGATAACTTGGGATGTCCTAATTTCAAATCTGCAAAGAACTTGGCTGTGCGACTTTTAGTTTTCGCGCCACAGCTTTTCAACCTATGCAAAAAATGATAATTTATTCATATATAAAACGCAAAGTAAGGCTTCTGGAGTTTTGTCATAACTCACGAAATGGTAGGAGTAAAAATAAGGGATACATTGCAAATGATAACTTGGGATGTCCTCTATTCAAAGCTGCAAAGAACTTGGCTGTGCGACTTTTAGTTTTCGCGCCACAGCTTTTCAACCTATGCAAAAAATGATAATTTATTCATATATAAAACGCAAAGTAAGGCTTCTGGAATTTTGTCATAACTCACGAAATGGTAGGAGTAAAAATAAGGGATACATTGCAAATGATAACTTGGGATGTCCTTAATTTAAATCTGCAAAGAACTTGGCTGTGCGACTTTTAGTTTTCGCGCCACAGCTTTTCAACCTATGCAAAAAATGATAATTTATTCATATATAAAACGCAAAGTAAGGCTTCTGGAATTTTGTCATAACTCACGAAATGGTAGGAGTAAAAATAAGGGATACATTGCAAATGATAACTTGGGATGTCCTTAATTCATATCTGCAAAGAACTTGGCTGTGCGACTTTTAGTTTTCGCGCCACAGCTTTTCAACCTATGCAAAAAATGATAATTTATTCATATATAAAACGCAAAGTAAGGCTTCTGGAGTTTTATCATAACTCACGAAATGGTAGGAGTAAAAATAAGGGATACATTGCAAATGATAACTTGGGATGTCCTTAATTCAAATCTGCAAAGAACTTGGCTGTGCGACTTTTAATTTTCGCGCCACAGCTTTTCAACCTATGCAAAAAATGATAATTTATTCATATATAAAACGCAAAGTAAGGCTTCTGGAGTTTTGTCATAACTCACGAAATGGTAGGAGTAAAAATAAGGGATACATTGCAAATGATAACTTGGGATGTCCTTAATTCATATCTGCAAAGAACTTGGCTGTGCGACTTTTAGTTTTCGCGCCACAGCTTTTCAACCTATGCAAAAAATGATAATTTATTCATATATAAAACGCAAAGTAAGGCTTCTGGAGTTTTATCATAACTCACGAAATGGTAGGAGTAAAAATAAGGGATACATTGCAAATGATAACTTGGGATGTCCTTAATTCAAATCTGCAAAGAACTTGGCTGTGCGACTTTTAGTTTTCGCGCCACAGCTTTTCAACCTATGCAAAAAATGATAATTTATTCATATATAAAACGCAAAGTAAGGCTTCTGGAGTTTTGTCATAACTCACGAAATGGTAGGAGTAAAAATAAGGAATACATTGCAAATGATAACTTGGGATGTCCTTAATTTAAATCTGCAAAGAACTTGGCTGTGCGACTTTTAGTTTTCGCGCCACAGCTTTTCAACCTATGCAAAAAATGATAATTTATTCATATATAAAACGCAAAGTAAGGCTTCTGGAGTTTTGTCATAACTCACGAAATGGTAGAAGTAAAAATAAGGGATACATTGCAAATGATAACTTGGGATGTCCTTAATTCAAATCTGCAAAGAACTTGGCTGTGCGACTTTTAGTTTTCGCGCCACAGCTTTTCAACCTATGCAAAAAATGATAATTTATTCATATATAAAACGCAAAGTAAGGCTTCTGGAGTTTTGTCATAACTCACGAAATGGTAGGAGTAAAAATAAGGGATACATTGCAAATGATAACTTGGGATGTCCTTAATTCAAATCTGCAAAGAACTTGGCTGTGCGACTTTTAGTTTTCGCGCCACAGCTTTTCAACCTATGCAAAAAATGATAATTTATTCATATAATATAAAACGCAAAGTAAGGCTTCTGGAGTTTTGTCATAACTCACGAAATGGTAGGAGTAAAAATAAGGGATACATTGCAAATGATAACTTGGGATGTCCTTAATTCAAATCTGCAAAGAACTTGGCTGTGCGACTTTTAGTTTTCGCGCCACAGCTTTTCAACCTATGCAAAAAATGATAATTTATTCATATATAAAACGCAAAGTAAGGCTTCTGGAGTTTTGTCATAACTCACGAAATGGTAGGAGTAAAAATAAGGGATACATTGCAAATGATAACTTGGGATGTCCTTAATTCAAATCTGCAAAGAACTTGGCTGTGCGACTTTTAGTTTTCGCGCCACAGCTTTTCAACCTATGCAAAAAATGATAATTTATTCATATATAAAACGCAAAGTAAGGCTTCTGGAGTTTTGTCATAACTCACGAAATGGTAGGAGTAAAAATAACGGATACATTGCAAATGATAACTTGGGATGTCCTTAATTTAAATCTGCAAAGAACTTGGCTGTGCGACTTTTAGTTTTCGCGCCACAGCTTTTCAACCTATGCAAAAAATGATAATTTATTCATATATAGAACGCAAAGTAAGGCTTCTGGAGTTTTGTCATAACTCACGAAATGGTAGGAGTAAAAATAAGGGATACATTGCAAATGATAACTTGGGATGTCCTTAATTCAAATCTGCAAAGAACTTGGCTGTGCGACTTTTAGTTTTCGCGCCACAGCTTTTCAACCTATGCAAAAAATGATAATTTATTCATATATAAAACGCAAAGTAAGGCTTCTGGAGTTTTGTCATAACTCACGAAATGGTAGGAGTAAAAATAAGGGATACATTGCAAATGATAACTTGGGATGTCCTTAATTCAAATCTGCAAAGAACTTGGCTGTGCGACTTTTAGTTTTCGCGCCACAGCTTTTCAACCTATGCAAAAAATGATAATTTATTCATATATAAAACGCAAAGTAAGGCTTCTGGAGTTTTGTCATAACTCACGAAATGGTAGGAGTAAAAATAAGGGATACATTGCAAATGATAACTTGGGATGTCCTTAATTCAAATCTGCAAAGAACTTGGCTGTGCGACTTTTAGTTTTCGCGCCACAGCTTTTCAACCTATGCAAAAAATGATAATTTATTCATATATAAAACGCAAAGTAAGGCTTCTGGAGTTTTGTCATAACTCACGAAATGGTAGGAGTAAAAATAAGGGATACATTGCAAATGATAACTTGGGATGTCCTTAATTCAAATCTGCAAAGAACTTGGCTGTGCGACTTTTAGTTTTCGCGCCACAGCTTTTCAACCTATGCAAAAAATGATAATTTATTCATATATAAAACGCAAAGTAAGGCTTCTGGAGTTTTGTCATAACTCACGAAATGGTAGGAGTAAAAATAAGGGATACATTGCAAATGATAACTTGGGATGTCCTTAATTTAAATCTGCAAAGAACTTGGCTGTGCGACTTTTAGTTTTCGCGCCACAGCTTTTCAACCTATGCAAAAAATGATAATTTATTCATATAATATAAAACGCAAAGTAAGGCTTCTGGAGTTTTGTCATAACTCACGAAATGGTAAGAGTAAAAATAAGGGATACATTGCAAATGATAACTTGGGATGTCCTTAATTTAAATCTGCAAAGAACTTGGCTGTGCGACTTTTAGTTTTCGCGCCACAGCTTTTCAACCTATGCAAAAAATGATAATTTATTCATATATAAAACGCAAAGTAAGGCTTCTGGAATTTTGTCATAACTCACGAAATGGTAAAAGTAAAAATAAGGGATACATTGCAAATGATTACTTGGGATGTCCTTAATTTAAATCTGCAAAGAACTTGGCTGTGCGACTTTTAGTTTTCGCGCCACAGCTTTTCAACCTATGCAAAAAATGATAATTTATTCATATATAAAACGCAAAGTAAGGCTTCTGGAATTTTGTCATAACTCACGAAATGGTAGGAGTAAAAATAAGAGATACATTGCAAATGATAACTTGGGATGTCCTTAATTTAAATCTGCAAAGAACTTGGCTGTGCGACTTTTAGTTTTCGCGCCACAGCGTTTCAACCTATGCAAAAAATGATAATTTATTCATATATAAAACGCAAAGTAAGGCTTCTGGAATTTTGTCATAACTCACGAAATGGTAGGAGTAAAAATAAGGGATACATTGCAAATGATAACTTGGGATGTCCTTAATTTAAATCTGCAAAGAACTTGGCTGTGCGACTTTTAGTTTTCGCGCCACAGCTTTTCAACCTATGCAAAAAATGATAATTTATTCATATATAAAACGCAAAGTAAGGCTTCTGGAGTTTTGTCATAACTCACGAAATGGTAGGAGTAAAAATAAGGGATACATTGCAAATGATAACTTGGGATATCTTTAATTTAAATCTGCAAAGAACTTGGCTGTGCGACTTTTAGTTTTCGCGCCACAGCTTTTCAACCTATGCAAAAAATGATAATTTATTCATATATAAAACGCAAAGTAAGGCTTCTGGAGTTTTGTCATAACTCACGAAATGGTAGGAGTAAAAATAAGGGATACATTGCAAATGATAACTTGGGATGTCCTTAATTCAAAGCTGCAAAGAACTTGGCTGTGCGACTTTTAGTTTTCGCGCCACAGCTTTTCAACCTATGCAAAAAATGATAATTTATTCATATATAAAACGCAAAGTAAGGCTTCTGGAATTTTGTCATAACTCACGAAATGGTAAAAGTAAAAATAAGGGATACATTGCAAATGATTACTTGGGATGTCCTTAATTTAAATCTGCAAAGAACTTGGCTGTGCGACTTTTAGTTTTCGCGCCACAGCTTTTCAACCTATGCAAAAAATGATAATTTATTCATATATAAAACGCAAAGTAAGGCTTCTGGAATTTTGTCATAACTCACGAAATGGTAGGAGTAAAAATAAGAGATACATTGCAAATGATAACTTGGGATGTCCTTAATTTAAATCTGCAAAGAACTTGGCTGTGCGACTTTTAGTTTTCGCGCCACAGCTTTTCAACCTATGCAAAAAATGATAATTTATTCATATATAAAACGCAAAGTAAGGCTTCTGGAGTTTTATCATAACTCACGAAATGGTAGGAGTAAAAATAAGGGATACATTGCAAATGATAACTTGGGATGTCCTTAATTCAAATCTGCAAAGAACTTGGCTGTGCGACTTTTAGTTTTCGCGCCACAGCTTTTCAACCTATGCAAAAAATGATAATTTATTCATATATAAAACGCAAAGTAAGGCTTCTGGAATTTTGTCATAACTCACGAAATGGTAGGAGTAAAAATAAGGGATACATTGCAAATGATAACTTGGGATGACCTTAATTCAAATCTGCAAAGAACTTGGCTGTGCGACTTTTAGTTTTCGCGCCACAGCTTTTCAACCTATGCAAAAAATGATAATTTATTCATATATAAAACGCAAAGTAAGGCTTCTGGAGTTTTGTCATAACTCACGAAATGGTAGGAGTAAAAATAAAGGATACATTGCAAATGATAACTTGGGATGTCCTTAATTTAAATCTGCAAAGAACTTGGCTGTGCGACTTTTAGTTTTCGCGCCACAGCTTTTCAACCTATGCAAAAAATGATAATTTATTCATATATAAAACGCAAAGTAAGGCTTCTGGAATTTTGTCATAACTCACGAAATGGTAGGAGTAAAAATAAGGGATACATTGCAAATGATAACTTGGGATGTCCTTAATTTAAATCTGCAAAGAACTTGGCTGTGCGACTTTTAGTTTTCGCGCCACAGATTTTCAACCTATGCAAAAAATGATAATTTATTCATATATAAAACGCAAAGTAAGGCTTCTGGAGTTTTGTCATAACTCACGAAATGGTAGGAGTAAAAATAAGGGATACATTGCAAATGATAACTTGGGATGTCTTTAATTCAAAGCTGCAAAGAACTTGGCTGTGCGACTTTAAGTTTTCGCGCCACAGCTTTTCAACCTATGCAAAAAATGATAATTTATTCATATATAAAACGCAAAGTAAGGCTTCTGGAATTTTGTCATAACTCACGAAATGGTAGGAGTAAAAATAAGGGATACATTGCAAATGATAACTTGGGATGTCCTTAATTTAAATCTGCAAAGAACTTGGCTATGCGACTTTTATTTTTCGCGCCACAGCTTTTCAACCTATGCAAAAAATGATAATTTATTCATATATAAAACGCAAAGTAAGGCTTCTGGAGTTTTGTCATAACTCACGAAATGGTAGGAGTAAAAATAAGGGATACATTGCAAATGATAACTTGGGATATCTTTAATTTAAATCTGCAAAGAACTTGGCTGTGCGACTTTTAGTTTTCGCGCCACAGCTTTTCAACCTATGCAAAAAATGATAATTTATTCATATATAAAACGCAAAGTAAGGCTTCTGGAATTTTGTCATAACTCACGAAATGGTAGGAGTAAAAATAAGGGATACATTGCAAATGATAACTTGGGATGTCCTTAATTTAAATCTGCAAAGAACTTGGCTGTGCGACTTTTAGTTTTCGCGCCACAGCTTTTCAACCTATGCAAAAAATGATAATTTATTCATATATAAAACGCAAAGTAAGGCTTCTGGAATTTTGTCATAACTCACGAAATGGTAGGAGTAAAAATAAGGGATACATTGCAAATGATAACTTGGGATGTCCTTAATTTAAATCTGCAAAGAACTTGGCTGTGCGACTTTTAGTTTTCGCGCCACAGCTTTTCAACCTATGCAAAAAATGATAATTTATTCATATATAAAACGCAAAGTAAGGCTTCTGGAGTTTTGTCATAACTCACGAAATGGTAGGAGTAAAAATAAGGGATACATTGCAAATGATAACTTGGGATGTCCTTAATTTAAATCTGCAAAGAACTTGGCTGTGCGACTTTTAGTTTTCGCGCCACAGCTTTTCAACCTATGCAAAAAATGATAATTTATTCATATATAAAACGCAAAGTAAGGCTTCTGGAGTTTTGTCATAACTCACGAAATGGTAGGAGTAAAAATAAGGGATACATTGCAAATGATAACTTGGGATGTCCTTAATTCAAAGCTGCAAAGAACTTGGCTGTGCGACTTTTAGTTTTCGCGCCACAGCTTTTCAACCTATGCAAAAAATGATAATTTATTCATATATAAAACGCAAAGTAAGGCTTCTGGAGTTTTGTCATAACTCACGAAATGGTAGGAGTAAAAATAAGGGATACATTGCAAATGATAACTTGGGATATCCTTAATTTAATTCTGCAAAGAACTTGGCTGTGCGACTTTTAGTTTTCGCGCCACAGCTTTTCAACCTATGCAAAAAATGATAATTTATTCATATATAAAACGCAAAGTAAGGCTTCTGGAGTTTTGTCATAACTCACGAAATGGTAGGAGTAAAAATAAGGGATACATTGCAAATGATAACTTGGGATGTCCTTAATTCAAATCTGCAAAGAACTTGGCTGTGCGACTTTTAGTTTTCGCGCCACAGCTTTTCAACCTATGCAAAAAATGATAATTTATTCATATATAAAACGCAAAGTAAGGCTTCTGGAGTTTTGTCATAACTCACGAAATGGTAGGAGTAAAAATAAGGGATACATTGCAAATGATAACTTGGGATGTCCTTAATTCAAATCTGCAAAGAACTTGGCTGTGCGACTTTTAGTTTTCGCGCCACAGCTTTTCAACCTATGCAAAAAATGATAATTTATTCATATATAAAACGCAAAGTAAGGCTTCTGGAATTTTGTCATAACTCACGAAATGGTAGGAGTAAAAATAAGGGATACATTGCAAATGATAACTTGGGATGTCCTTAATTTAAGTCTGCAAAGAACTTGGCTGTGCGACTTTTAGTTTTCGCGCCACAGCTTTTCAACCTATGCAAAAAATGATAATTTATTCATATATAAAACGCAAAGTAAGGCTTCTGGAGTTTTGTCATAACTCACGAAATGGTAGGAGTAAAAATAAGGGACACATTGCAAATGATAACTTGGGATGTCCTTAATTCAAATCTGCAAAGAACTTGGCTGTGCGACTTTTAGTTTTCGCGCCACAGCTTTTCAACCTATGCAAAAAATGATAATTTATTCATATATAAAACGCAAAGTAAGGCTTCTGGAATTTTGTCATAACTCACGAAATGGTAGGAGTAAAAATAAGGGATACATTGCAAATGATAACTTGGGATGTCCTTAATTCAAATCTGCAAAGAACTTGGCTGTGCGACTTTTAGTTTTCGCGCCACAGCTTTTCAACCTATGCAAAAAATGATAATTTATTCATATATAAAACGCAAAGTAAGGCTTCTGGAGTTTTGTCATAACTCACGAAATGGTAGGAGTAAAAATAAGGGATACATTGCAAATGATAATTTGGGATGTCCTTAATTTAAATCTGCAAAGAACTTGGCTGTGAGACTTTTAGTTTTCGCGCCACAGCTTTTCAACCTATGCAAAAAATGATAATTTATTCATATATAAAACGCAAAGTAAGGCTTCTGGAATTTTGTCATAACTCACGAAATGGTAGGAGTAAAAAAAAGGGATACATTGCAAATGATAACTTGGGATGTCCTTAATTTAAATCTGCAAAGAACTTGGCTGTGCGACTTTTAGTTTTCGCGCCACAGCTTTTCAACCTATGCAAAAAATGATAATTTATTCATATATAAAACACAAAGTAAGGCTTCTGGAGTTTTGTCATAACTCACGAAATGGTAGGAGTAAAAATAAGGGATACATTGCAAATGATAACTTGGGATGTCCTTAATTCAAATCTGCAAAGAACTTGGCTGTGCGACTTTTAGTTTTCGCGCCACAGCTTTTCAACCTATGCAAAAAATGATAATTTATTCATATATAAAACGCAAAGTAAGGCTTCTGGAGTTTTGTCATAACTCACGAAATGGTAGGAGTAAAAATAAGGGATACATTGCAAATGATAACTTGGGATGTCCTTAATTTAAATCTGCAAAGAACTTGGCTGTGCGACTTTTAGTTTTCGCGCCACAGCTTTTCAACCTATGCAAAAAATGATAATTTATTCATATATAAAACGCAAAGTAAGGCTTCTGGAGTTTTGTCATAACTCACGAAATGGTAGGAGTAAAAATAAGGGATACATTGCAAATGATAACTTGGGATGTCCTTAATTCAAATCTGCAAAGAACTTGGCTGTGCGACTTTTAGTTTTCGCGCCACAGCTTTTCAACCTATGCAAAAAATGATAATTTATTCATATATAAAACGCAAAGTAAGGCTTCTGGAGTTTTGTCATAACTCACGAAATGGTAGGAGTGAAAATAAGGGATACATTGCAAATGATAACTTGGGATGTCCTTAATTCAAATCTGCAAAGAACTTGGCTGTGCGACTTTTAGTTTTCGCGCCACAGCTTTTCAACCTATGCAAAAAATGATAATTTATTCATATATAAAACGCAAAGTAAGGCTTCTGGAGTTTTGTCATAACTCACGAAATGGTAGGAGTAAAAATAAGGGATACATTGCAAATGATAACTTGGGATGTCCTTAATTTAAATCTGCAAAGAACTTGGCTGTGCGACTTTTAGTTTTCGCGCCACAGCTTTTCAACCTATGCAAAAAATGATAATTTATTCATATATAAAACGCAAAGTAAGGCTTCTGGAGTTTTGTCATAACTCACGAAATGGTAGGAGTAAAAATAAGGGATAAATTGCAAATGATAACTTGGGATGTCCTTAATTTAAATCTGCAAAGAACTTGGCTGTGCGACTTTTAGTTTTCGCGCCACAGCTTTTCAACCTATGCAAAAAATGATAATTTATTCATATATAAAACGCAAAGTAAGGCTTCTGGAGTTTTGTCATAACTCACGAAATGGTAGGAGTAAAAATAAGGGATACATTGCAAATGATAACTTGGGATGTCCTTAATTTAAATCTGCAAAGAACTTGGCTGTGCGACTTTTAGTTTTCGCGCCACAGCTTTTCAACCTATGCAAAAAATGATAATTTATTCATATATAAAACGCAAAGTAAGGCTTCTGGAGTTTTGTCATAACTCACGAAATGGTAGGAGTAAAAATAAGGGATACATTGCAAATGATAACTTGGGATGTCCTTAATTCAAATCTGCAAAGAACTTGGCTGTGCGACTTTTAGTTTTCGCGCCACAGCTTTTCAACCTATGCAAAAAATGATAATTTATTCATATATAAAACGCAAAGTAAGGCTTCTGGAATTTTGTCATAACTCACGAAATGGTAGGAGTAAAAATAAGGGATACATTGCAAATGATAACTTGGGATGTCCTTAATTCAAATCTGCAAAGAACTTGGCTGTGCGACTTTTAGTTTTCGCACCACAGCTTTTCAACCTATGCAAAAAATGATAATTTATTCATATATAAAACGCAAAGTAAGGCTTCTGGAATTTTGTCATAACTCACGAAATGGTAGGAGTAAAAATAAGGGATACATTGCAAATGATAACTTGGGATGTCCTTAATTCAAATCTGCAAAGAACTTGTCTGTGCGACTTTTAGTTTTCGCGCCACAGCTTTTCAACCTATGCAAAAAATGATAATTTATTCATATATAAAACGCAAAGTAAGGCTTCTGGAGTTTTATCATAACTCACGAAATGGTAGGAGTAAAAATAAGGGATACATTGCAAATGATAACTTGGGATGTCCTTAATTCAAATCTGCAAAGAACTTGGCTGTGCGACTTTTAGTTTTCGCGCCACAGCTTTTCAACCTATGCAAAAAATGATAATTTATTCATATATAAAACGCAAAGTAAGGCTTCTGGAATTTTGTCATAACTCACGAAATGGTAGGAGTAAAAATAACGGATACATTGCAAATGATAACTTGGGATGTCCTTAATTTAAATCTGCAAAGAACTTGGCTGTGCGACTTTTAGTTTTTGCGCCACAGCTTTTCAACCTATGCAAAAAATGATAATTTATTCATATATAAAACGCAAAGTAAGGCTTCTGGAATTTTGTCATAACTCACGAAATGGTAGGAGTAAAAATAAGGGATACATTGCAAATGATAACTTGGGATGTCCTTAATTCAAATCTGCAAAGAACTTGGCTGTGCGACTTTTAGTTTTCGCGCCACAGCTTTTCAACCTATGCAAAAAATGATAATTTATTCATATATAAAACGCAAAGTAAGGCTTCTGGAGTTTTATCATAACTCACGAAATGGTAAGAGTAAAAATAAGGGATACATTGCAAATGATAACTTGGGATGTCCTTAATTCAAATCTGCAAAGAACTTGGCTGTGCGACTTTTAGTTTTCGCGCCACAGCTTTTCAACCTATGCAAAAAATGATAATTTATTCATATATAAAACGCAAAGTAAGGCTTCTGGAGTTTTGTCATAACTCACGAAATGGTAGGAGTAAAAATAAGGGATACATTGCAAATGATAACTTGGGATGCCCTTAATTTAAATCTGCAAAGAACTTGGCTGTGCGACTTTTAGTTTTCGCGCCACAGCTTTTCAACCTATGCAAAAAATGATAATTTATTCATATATAAAACGCAAAGTAAGGCTTCTGGAGTTTTGTCATAACTCACGAAATGGTAGGAGTAAAAATAAGGGATACATTAAAAATGATAACTTGGGATGTCCTTAATTCAAATCTGCAAAGAACTTGGCTGTGCGACTTCTAGTTTTCGCGCCACAGCTTTTCAACCTATGCAAAAAATGATAATGTATTCATATATAAAACGCAAAGTAAGGCTTCTGGAGTTTTGTCATAACTCACGAAATGGTAGGAGTAAAAATAAGGGATACATTGCAAATGATAACTTGGGATGTCCTTAATTCAAATCTGCAAAGAACTTGGCTGTGCGACTTTTAGTTTTCGCGTCACAGCTTTTCAACCTATGCAAAAAATGATAATTTATTCATATATAAAACGCAAAGTAAGGCTTCTGGAGTTTTGTCATAACTCACGAAATGGTAGGAGTAAAAATAAGGGATACATTGCAAATGATAACTTGGGATGTCCTTAATTTAAATCTGCAAAGAACTTGGCTGTGCGACTTTTAGTTTTCGCGCCACAGCTTTTCAACCTATGCAAAAAATGATAATTTATTCATATATAAAACGCAAAGTAAGGCTTCTGGAGTTTTGTCATAACTCACGAAATGGTAGGAGTAAAAATAAGGGATACATTGCAAATGATAACTTGGGATGTCCTTAATTCAAAGCTGCAAAGAACTTGGCTGTGCGACTTTTAGTTTTCGCGCCACAGCTTTTCAACCTATGCAAAAAATGATAATTTATTCATATATAAAACGCAAAGTAAGGCTTCTGGAGTTTTGTCATAACTCACGAAATGGTAGGAGTAAAAATAAGGGATACATTGCAAATGATAACTTGGGATATCCTTAATTTAAATCTGCAAAGAACTTGGCTGTGCGACTTTTAGTTTTCGCGCCACAGATTTTCAACCTATGCAAAAAATGATAATTTATTCATATATAAAACGCAAAGTAAGGCTTCTGGAGTTTTGTCATAACTCTCGAAATGGTAGAAGTAAAAATAAGGGATACATTGCAAATGATAACTTGGGATGTCCTTAATTCAAAGCTGCAAAGAACTTGGCTGTGCGACTTTTAGTTTTCGCGCCACAGCTTTTCAACCTATGCAAAAAATGATAATTTATTCATACATATATAAAACGCAAAGTAAGGCTTCTGGAGTTTTGTCATAACTCACGAAATGGTAGGAGTAAAAATAAGGGATACATTGCAAATGATAACTTGGGATGTCCTTAATTCAAATCTGCAAAGAACTTGGCTGTGCGACTTTTAGTTTTCGCGCCACAGCTTTTCAACCTATGCAAAAAATGATAATTTATTCATATATAAAACGCAAAGTAAGGCTTCTGGAGTTTTGTCATAACTCACGAAATGGTAGGAGTAAAAATAAGGGATACATTGCAAATGATAACTTGGGATGTCCTTAATTCAAATCTGCAAAGAACTTGGCTGTGCGACTTTTAGTTTTCGCGCCACAGCTTTTCAACCTATGCAAAAAATGATAATTTATTCATATATAAAACGCAAAGTAAGGCTTCTGGAGTTTTATCATAACTCACGAAATGGTAGGAGTAAAAATAAGGGATACATTGCAAATGATAACTTGGGATATCCTTAATTTAAATCTGCAAAGAACTTGGCTGTGCGACTTTTAGTTTTCGCGCCACAGCTTTTCAACCTATGCAAAAAATGATAATTTATTCATATATAAAACGCAAAGTAAGGCTTCTGGAGTTTTGTCATAACTCACGAAATTGTAGGAGTAAAAATAAGGGATACATTGCAAATGATAACTTGGGATGTCCTTAATTCAAAGCTGCAAAGAACTTGGCTGTGCGACTTTTAGTTTTCGCGCCACAGCTTTTCAACCTATGCAAAAAATGATAATTTATTCATATATAAAACGCAAAGTAAGGCTTCTGGAGTTTTGTCATAACTCACGAAATGGTAGGAGTAAAAATAAGGGATACATTGCAAATGATAACTTTGGATGTCCTTAATTTAAATCTGCAAAGAACTTGGCTGTGCGACTTTTAGTTTTCGCGCCACAGCTTTTCAACCTATGCAAAAAATGATAATTTATTCATATATAAAAAGGAAAGTAAGGCTTCTGGAGTTTTGTCATAACTCACGAAATGGTAGGAGTAAAAATAAGGGATACATTGCAAATGATAACTTGGGATGTCCTTAATTCAAATCTGCAAAGAACTTGGCTGTGCGACTTTTAGTTTTCGCGCCACAGCTTTTCAACCTATGCAAAAAATGATAATTTATTCATATATAAAACGCAAAGTAAGGCTTCTGGAATTTTGTCATAACTCACGAAATGGTAGGAGTAAAAATAAGGGATACATTGCAAATGATAACTTGGGATGTCCTTAATTTAAATCTGCAAAGAACTTGGCTGTGCGACTTTTAGTTTTCGCGCCACAGCTTTTCAACCTATGCAAAAAATGATAATTTATTCATATATAAAACGCAAAGTAAGGCTTCTGGAGTTTTGTCATAACTCACGAAATGGTAAGAGTAAAAATAAGGGATACATTGCAAATGATAACTTGGGATGTCCTTAATTTAAATCTGCAAAGAACTTGGCTGTGCGACTTTTAGTTTTCGCGCCACAGCTTTTCAACCTATGCAAAAAATGATAATTTATTCATATATAAAACGCAAAGTAAGGCTTCTGGAGTTTTGTCATAACTCACGAAATGGTAGGAGTAAAAATAAGGGATACATTGCAAATGATAACTTGGGATGTCCTTAATTTAAATCTGCAAAGAACTTGGCTGTGCGACTTTTAGTTTTCGCGCCACAGCTTTTCAACCTATGCAAAAAATGATAATTTATTCATATATAAAACGCAAAGTAAGGCTTCTGGAATTTTGTCATAACTCACGAAATGGTAGGAGTAAAAATAAGG
Source organism: Bombylius major (assembly GCA_932526495.1). Taxonomy (NCBI): domain Eukaryota; kingdom Metazoa; phylum Arthropoda; class Insecta; order Diptera; family Bombyliidae; genus Bombylius; species Bombylius major. The sequence continues at coordinate 75,087 of OW052046.1, forward strand.
GATACATTGCAAATGATAACTTGGGATGTCCTTAATTTAAATCTGCAAAGAACTTGGCTGTGCGACTTTTAGTTTTCGCGCCACAGCTTTTCAACCTATGCAAAAAATGATAATTTATTCATATATAAAACGCAAAGTAAGGCTTCTGGAGTTTTGTCATAACTCACGAAATGGTAGGAGTAAAAATAAGGGATATATTGCAAATGATAACTTGGGATGTCCTTAATTTAAATCTGCATAGAACTTGGCTGTGAGACTTTTAGTTTTCGCGCCACAGCTTTTCAACCTATGCAAAAAATGATAATTTATTCATATATAAAACGCAAAGTAAGGCTTCTGGAGTTTTGTCATAACTCACGAAATGGTAGGAGTAAAAATAAGGGATACATTGCAAATGATAACTTGGGATGTCCTTAATTTAAATCTGCAAAGAACTTGGCTGTGCGACTTTTAGTTTTCGCGCCACAGCTTTTCAACCTATGCAAAAAATGATAATTTATTCATATATAAAACGCAAAGTAAGGCTTCTGGAGTTTTGTCATAACTCACGAAATGGTAGGAGTAAACATAAGGGATACATTGCAAATGATAACTTGGGATGTCCTTAATTCAAATCTGCAAAGAACTTGGCTCTGCGACTTTTAGTTTTCGCGCCACAGCTTTTCAACCTATGCAAAAAATGATAATTTATTCATATATAAAACGCAAAGTAAGGCTTCTGGAGTTTTATCATAACTCACGAAATGGTAGGAGTAAAAATAAGGGATACATTGCAAATGATAACTTGGGATATCCTTAATTTAAATCTGCAAAGAACTTGGCTGTGCGACTTTTAGTTTTCGCGCCACAGCTTTTCAACCTATGCAAAAAATGATAATTTATTCATATATAAAACGCAAAGTAAGGCTTCTGGAGTTTTGTCATAACTCACGAAATTGTAGGAGTAAAAATAAGGGATACATTGCAAATGATAACTTGGGATGTCCTTAATTTAAATCTGCAAAGAACTTGGCTGTGCGACTTTTAGTTTTCGCGCCACAGCTTTTCAACCTATGCAAAAAATGATAATTTATTCATATATAAAACGCAAAGTAAGGCTTCTGGAATTTTGTCATAACTCACGAAATGGTAGGAGTAAAAATAAGGGATACATTGCAAATGATAACTTGGGATGTCCTTAATTCAAATCTGCAAAGAACTTGGCTGTGCGACTTTTAGTTTTCGCGCCACAGCTTTTCAACCTATGCAAAAAATGATAATTTATTCATACATATATAAAACGCAAAGTAAGGCTTCTGGAGTTTTGTCATAACTCACGAAATGGTAGGAGTAAAAATAAGGGATACATTGCAAATGATAACTTGGGATGTCCTTAATTCAAATCTGCAAAGAACTTGGCTGTGCGACTTTTAGTTTTCGCGCCACAGCTTTTCAACCTATGCAAAAAATGATAATTTATTCATATATAAAACGCAAAGTAAGGCTTCTGGAGTTTTGTCATAACTCACGAAATGGTAGGAGTAAAAATAAGGGATACATTGCAAATGATAACTTGGGATGTCCTTAATTTAAATCTGCAAAGAACTTGGCTGTGCGACTTTTAGTTTTCGCGCCACAGCTTTTCAACCTATGCAAAAAATGATAATTTATTCATATATAAAACGCAAAGTAAGGCTTCTGGAGTTTTATCATAACTCACGAAATGGTAGGAGTAAAAATAAGGGATACATTGCAAATGATAACTTGGGATATCCTTAATTTAAATCTGCAAAGAACTTGGCTGTGCGACTTTTAGTTTTCGCGCCACAGCTTTTCAACCTATGCAAAAAATGATAATTTATTCATATATAAAACGCAAAGTAAGGCTTCTGGAGTTTTGTCATAACTCACGAAATTGTAGGAGTAAAAATAAGGGATACATTGCAAATGATAACTTGGGATGTCCTTAATTCAAATCTGCAAAGAACTTGGCTCTGCGACTTTTAGTTTTCGCGCCACAGCTTTTCAACCTATGCAAAAAATGATAATTTATTCATATATAAAACGCAAAGTAAGGCTTCTGGAATTTTGTCATAACTCACGAAATGGTAGGAGTAAAAATAAGAGATACATTGCAAATGATAACTTGGGATGTCCTTAATTCAAATCTGCAAAGAACTTGGCTGTGCGACTTTTAGTTTTCGCGCCACAGCTTTTCAACCTATGCAAAAAATGATAATTTATTCATATATGAAACGCAAAGTAAGGCTTCTGGAGTTTTATCATAACTCACGAAATGGTAGGAGTAAAAATAAGGGATACATTGCAAATGATAACTTGGGATGTCCTTAATTCAAATCTGCAAAGAACTTGGCTGTGCGACTTTTAGTTTTCGCGCCACAGCTTTTCAACCTATGCAAAAAATGATAATTTATTCATATATAAAACGCAAAGTAAGGCTTCTGGAGTTTTGTCATAACTCACGAAATGGTAGGAGTAAAAATAAGGGATACATTGCAAATGATAACTTTGGATGTCCTTAATTTAAATCTGCAAAGAACTTGGCTGTGCGACTTTTAGTTTTCGCGCCACAGCTTTTCAACCTATGCAAAAAATGATAATTTATTCATATATAAAAAGGAAAGTAAGGCTTCTGGAGTTTTGTCATAACTCACGAAATGGTAGGAGTAAAAATAAGGGATACATTGCAAATGATAACTTGGGATGTCCTTAATTTAAATCTGCAAAGAACTTGGCTGTGCGACTTTTAGTTTTTGCGCCACAGCTTTTCAACCTATGCAAAAAATGATAATTTATTCATATATAAAACGCAAAGTAAGGCTTCTGGAGTTTTGTCATAACTCACGAAATGGTAAGAGTAAAAATAAGGGATACATTGCAAATGATAACTTGGGATGTCCTTAATTTAAATCTGCAAAGAACTTGGCTGTGCGACTTTTAGTTTTCGCGCCACAGCTTTTCAACCTATGCAAAAAATGATAATTTATTCATATATAAAACGCAAAGTAAGGCTTCTGGAGTTTTGTCATAACTCACGAAATGGTAGGAGTAAAAATAAGGGATACATTGCAAATGATAACTTGGGATGTCCTTAATTTAAATCTGCAAAGAACTTGGCTGTGCGACTTTTAGTTTTCGCGCCACAGCTTTTCAACCTATGCAAAAAATGATAATTTATTCATATATAAAACGCAAAGTAAGGCTTCTGGAATTTTGTCATAACTCACGAAATGGTAGGAGTAAAAATAAGGGATACATTGCAAATGATAACTTGGGATGTCCTTAATTTAAATCTGCAAAGAACTTGGCTGTGCGACTTTTAGTTTTCGCGCCACAGCTTTTCAACCTATGCAAAAAATGATAATTTATTCATATATAAAACGCAAAGTAAGGCTTCTGGAGTTTTGTCATAACTCACGAAATGGTAGGAGTAAAAATAAGGGATATATTGCAAATGATAACTTGGGATGTCCTTAATTTAAATCTGCATAGAACTTGGCTGTGCGACTTTTAGTTTTCGCGCCACAGCTTTTCAACCTATGCAAAAAATGATAATTTATTCATATATAAAACGCAAAGTAAGGCTTCTGGAGTTTTGTCATAACTCACGAAATGGTAGGAGTAAAAATAAGGGATACATTGCAAATGATAACTTGGGATGTCCTTAATTTAAATCTGCAAAGAACTTGGCTGTGCGACTTTTAGTTTTCGCGCCACAGCTTTTCAACCTATGCAAAAAATGATAATTTATTCATATATAAAACGCAAAGTAAGGCTTCTGGAGTTTTGTCATAACTCACGAAATGGTAGGAGTAAACATAAGGGATACATTGCAAATGATAACTTGGGATGTCCTTAATTCAAATCTGCAAAGAACTTGGCTCTGCGACTTTTAGTTTTCGCGCCACAGCTTTTCAACCTATGCAAAAAATGATAATTTATTCATATATAAAACGCAAAGTAAGGCTTCTGGAATTTTGTCATAACTCACGAAATGGTAGGAGTAAAAATAAGGGATACATTGCAAATGATAACTTGGGATGTCCTTAATTCAAATCTGCAAAGAACTTGGCTGTGCGACTTTTAGTTTTCGCGCCACAGCTTTTCAACCTATGCAAAAAATGATAATTTATTCATATATAAAACGCAAAGTAAGGCTTCTGGAGTTTTGTCATAACTCACGAAATGGTAGGAGTAAAAATAAGGGATACATTGCAAATGATAATTTGGGATGTCCTTAATTTAAATCTGCAAAGAACTTGGCTGTGCGACTTTTAGTTTTCGCGCCACAGCTTTTCAACCTATGCAAAAAATGATAATTTATTCATATAATATAAAACGCAAAGTAAGGCTTCTGGAGTTTTGTCATAACTCACGAAATGGTAGGAGTAAAAATAAGGGATACATTGCAAATGATAACTTGGGATGTCCTTAATTCAAATCTGCAAAGAACTTGGCTGTGCGACTTTTAGTTTTCGCGCCACAGCTTTTCAACCTATGCAAAAAATGATAATTTATTCATATATAAAACGCAAAGTAAGGCTTCTGGAGTTTTGTCATAACTCACGAAATGGTAGGAGTAAAAATAAGGGATACATTGCAAATGATAACTTGGGATGTCCTTAATTTAAATCTGCAAAGAACTTGGCTGTGCGACTTTTAGTTTTCGCGCCACAGCTTTTCAACCTATGCAAAAAATGATAATTTATTCATATGTAAAACGCAAAGTAAGGCTTCTGGAGTTTTGTCATAACTTACGAAATGGTAGGAGTAAAAATAAGGGATACATTGCAAATGATAACTTGGGATGTTCTTAATTCAAATCTGCAAAGAACTTGGCTGTGCGACTTTTAGTTTTCGCGCCACAGCTTTTCAACCTATGCAAAAAATGATAATTTATTCATATATAAAACGCAAAGTAAGGCTTCTGGAATTTTGTCATAACTCACGAAATGGTAGGAGTAAAAATAAGGGATACATTGCAAATGATAACTTGGGATGTCCTTAATTCAAATCTGCAAAGAACTTGGCTGTGCGACTTTTAGTTTTCGCGCCACAGCTTTTCAACCTATGCAAAAAATGATAATTTATTCATATATAAAACGCAAAGTAAGGCTTCTGGAGTTTTGTCATAACTCACGAAATGGTAGGAGTAAAAATAAGGGATACATTGCAAATGATAATTTGGGATGTCCTTAATTTAAATCTGCAAAGAACTTGGCTGTGCGACTTTTAGTTTTCGCGCCACAGCTTTTCAACCTATGCAAAAAATGATAATTTATTCATATAATATAAAACGCAAAGTAAGGCTTCTGGAGTTTTGTCATAACTCACGAAATGGTAGGAGTAAAAATAAGGGATACATTGCAAATGATAACTTGGGATGTCCTTAATTTAAATCTGCAAAGAACTTGGCTGTGCGACTTTTAGTTTTCGCGCCACAGCTTTTCAACCTATGCAAAAAATGATAATTTATTCATATATAAAACGCAAAGTAAGGCTTCTGGAGTTTTGTCATAACTCACGAAATGGTAGGAGTAAAAATAAGGGATACATTGCAAATGATAACTTGGGATGTCCTTAATTTAAATCTGCAAAGAACTTGGCTGTGCGACTTTTAGTTTTCGCGCCACAGCTTTTCAACCTATGCAAAAAATGATAATTTATTCATATATAAAACGCAAAGTAAGGCTTCTGGAGTTTTGTCATAACTCACGAAATGGTAGGAGTAAAAATAAGGGATACATTGCAAATGATAACTTGGGATGTCCTTAATTTAAATCTGCATAGAACTTGGCTGTGCGACTTTTAGTTTTCGCGCCACAGCTTTTCAACCTATGCAAAAAATGATAATTTATTCATATATAAAACGCAAAGTAAGGCTTCTGGAGTTTTGTCATAACTCACGAAATGGTAGGAGTAAAAATAAGGGATACATTGCAAATGATAACTTGGGATGTCCTTAATTTAAATCTGCAAAGAACTTGGCTGTGCGACTTTTAGTTTTCGCGCCACAGCTTTTCAACCTATGCAAAAAATGATAATTTATTCATATGTAAAACGCAAAGTAAGGCTTCTGGAGTTTTGTCATAACTCACGAAATGGTAGGAGTAAAAATAAGGGATACATTGCAAATGATAACTTGGGATGTCCTTAATTCAAATCTGCAAAGAACTTGGCTGTGCGACTTTTAGTTTTCGCGCCACAGCTTTTCAACCTATGCAAAAAATGATAATTTATTCATATATAAAACGCAAAGTAAGGCTTCTGGAGTTTTGTCATAACTCACGAAATGGTAGGAGTAAAAATAAGGGATACATTGCAAATGATAACTTGGGATGTCCTTAATTTAAATCTGCAAAGAACTTGGCTGTGCGACTTTTAGTTTTCGCGCCACAGCTTTTCAACCTATGCAAAAAATGATAATTTATTCATATGTAAAACGCAAAGTAAGGCTTCTGGAGTTTTGTCATAACTTACGAAATGGTAGGAGTAAAAATAAGGGATACATTGCAAATGATAACTTGGGATGTTCTTAATTCAAATCTGCAAAGAACTTGGCTGTGCGACTTTTAGTTTTCGCGCCACAGCTTTTCAACCTATGCAAAAAATGATAATTTATTCATATATAAAACGCAAAGTAAGGCTTCTGGAATTTTGTCATAACTCACGAAATGGTAGGAGTAAAAATAAGGGATACATTGCAAATGATAACTTGGGATGTCCTTAATTCAAATCTGCAAAGAACTTGGCTGTGCGACTTTTAGTTTTCGCGCCACAGCTTTTCAACCTATGCAAAAAATGATAATTTATTCATATATAAAACGCAAAGTAAGGCTTCTGGAGTTTTGTCATAACTCACGAAATGGTAGGAGTAAAAATAAGGGATACATTGCAAATGATAATTTGGGATGTCCTTAATTTAAATCTGCAAAGAACTTGGCTGTGCGACTTTTAGTTTTCGCGCCACAGCTTTTCAACCTATGCAAAAAATGATAATTTATTCATATAATATAAAACGCAAAGTAAGGCTTCTGGAGTTTTGTCATAACTCACGAAATGGTAGGAGTAAAAATAAGGGATACATTGCAAATGATAACTTGGGATGTCCTTAATTTAAATCTGCAAAGAACTTGGCTGTGCGACTTTTAGTTTTCGCGCCACAGCTTTTCAACCTATGCAAAAAATGATAATTTATTCATATATAAAACGCAAAGTAAGGCTTCTGGAGTTTTGTCATAACTCACGAAATGGTAGGAGTAAAAATAAGGGATACATTGCAAATGATAACTTGGGATGTCCTTAATTTAAATCTGCAAAGAACTTGGCTGTGCGACTTTTAGTTTTCGCGCCACAGCTTTTCAACCTATGCAAAAAATGATAATTTATTCATATATAAAACGCAAAGTAAGGCTTCTGGAGTTTTGTCATAACTCACGAAATGGTAGGAGTAAAAATAAGGGATACATTGCAAATGATAACTTGGGATGTCCTTAATTTAAATCTGCATAGAACTTGGCTGTGCGACTTTTAGTTTTCGCGCCACAGCTTTTCAACCTATGCAAAAAATGATAATTTATTCATATATAAAACGCAAAGTAAGGCTTCTGGAGTTTTGTCATAACTCACGAAATGGTAGGAGTAAAAATAAGGGATACATTGCAAATGATAACTTGGGATGTCCTTAATTTAAATCTGCAAAGAACTTGGCTGTGCGACTTTTAGTTTTCGCGCCACAGCTTTTCAACCTATGCAAAAAATGATAATTTATTCATATGTAAAACGCAAAGTAAGGCTTCTGGAGTTTTGTCATAACTCACGAAATGGTAGGAGTAAAAATAAGGGATACATTGCAAATGATAACTTGGGATGTCCTTAATTCAAATCTGCAAAGAACTTGGCTGTGCGACTTTTAGTTTTCGCGCCACAGCTTTTCAACCTATGCAAAAAATGATAATTTATTCATATATAAAACGCAAAGTAAGGCTTCTGGAATTTTGTCATAACTCACGAAATGGTAGGAGTAAAAATAAGGGATACATTGCAAATGATAACTTGGGATGTCCTTAATTCAAATCTGCAAAGAACTTGGCTGTGCGACTTTTAGTTTTCGCGCCACAGCTTTTCAACCTATGCAAAAAATGATAATTTATTCATATATAAAACGCAAAGTAAGGCTTCTGGAGTTTTGTCATAACTCACGAAATGGTAGGAGTAAAAATAAGGGATACATTGCAAATGATAACTTGGGATGTCCTTAATTTAAATCTGCAAAGAACTTGGCTGTGCGACTTTTAGTTTTCGCGCCACAGCTTTTCAACCTATGCAAAAAATGATAATTTATTCATATATAAAACGCAAAGTAAGGCTTCTGGAGTTTTGTCATAACTCACGAAATGGTAGGAGTAAAAATAAGGGATACATTGCAAATGATAACTTGGGATGTCCTTAATTTAAATCTGCAAAGAACTTGGCTGTGCGACTTTTAGTTTTCGCGCCACAGCTTTTCAACCTATGCAAAAAATGATAATTTATTCATATATAAAACGCAAAGTAAGGCTTCTGGAGTTTTGTCATAACTCACGAAATGGTAGGAGTAAAAATAAGGGATACATTGCAAATGATAACTTGGGATGTCCTTAATTTAAATCTGCAAAGAACTTGGCTGTGCGAGTTTTAGTTTTCGCGCCACAGCTTTTCAACCTATGCAAAAAATGATAATTTATTCATATATAAAACGCAAAGTAAGGCTTCTGGAGTTTTGTCATAACTCACGAAATGGTAGGAGTAAAAATAAGGGATACATTGCAAATGATAACTTGGGATGTCCTTAATTTAAATCTGCAAAGAACTTGGCTGTGCGACTTTTAGTTTTCGCGCCACAGCTTTTCAACCTATGCAAAAAATGATAATTTATTCATATATAAAACGCAAAGTAAGGCTTCTGGAGTTTTATCATAACTCACGAAATGGTAGGAGTAAAAATAAGGGATACATTGCAAATGATAACTTGGGATGTCCTTAATTCAAATCTGCAAAGAACTTGTCTGTGCGACTTTTAGTTTTCGCGCCACAGCTTTTCAACCTATGCAAAAAATGATAATTTATTCATATGTAAAACGGAAAGTAAGGCTTCTGGAGTTTTGTCATAACTCACGAAATGGTAGGAGTAAAAATAAGGGATACATTGCAAATGATAACTTGGGATGTCATTAATTCAAATCTGCAAAGAACTTGGCTGTGCGACTTTTAGTTTTCGCGCCACAGCTTTTCAACCTATGCAAAAAATGATAATTTATTCATATGTAAAACGCAAAGTAAGGCTTCTGGAGTTTTGTCATAACTCACGAAATGGTAGGAGTAAAAATAAGGGATACATTGCAAATGATAACTTGGGATGTCCTTAATTCAAATCTGCAAAGAACTTGGCTGTGCGACTTTTAGTTTTCGCGCCACAGCTTTTCAACCTATGCAAAAAATGATAATTTATTCATATATAAAACGCAAAGTAAGGCTTCTGGAATTTTGTCATAACTCACGAAATGGTAGGAGTAAAAATAAGGGATGCATTGCAAATGATAACTTGGGATGTCCTTAATTCAAATCTGCAAAGAACTTGGCTGTGCGACTTTTAGTTTTCGCGCCACAGCTTTTCAACCTATGCAAAAAATGATAATTTATTCATATATAAAACGCAAAGTAAGGCTTCTGGAGTTTTGTCATAACTCACGAAATGGTAGGAGTAAAAATAAGGGATACATTGCAAATGATAACTTGGGATGTCCTTAATTTAAATCTGCAAAGAACTTGGCTGTGCGACTTTTAGTTTTCGCGCCACAGCTTTTCAACCTATGCAAAAAATGATAATTTATTCATATATAAAACGCAAAGTAAGGCTTCTGGAGTTTTGTCATAACTCACGAAATGGTAGGAGTAAAAATAAGGGATACATTGCAAATGATAACTTGGGATGTCCTTAATTCAAATCTGCAAAGAACTTGGCTGTGCGACTTTTAGTTTTCGCGCCACAGCTTTTCAACCTATGCAAAAAATGATAATTTATTCATATATAAAACGCAAAGTAAGGCTTCTGGAGTTTTGTCATAACTCACGAAATGGTAGGAGTAAAAATAAGGGATACATTGCAAATGATAACTTGGGATGTCCTTAATTTAAATCTGCAAAGAACTTGGCTGTGCGACTTTTAGTTTTCGCGCCACAGCTTTTCAACCTATGCAAAAAATGATAATTTATTCATATATAAAACGCAAAGTAAGGCTTCTGGAGTTTTGTCATAACTCACGAAATGGTAGGAGTAAAAATAAGGGATACATTGCAAATGATAACTTGGGATGTCCTTAATTTAAATCTGCAAAGAACTTGGCTGTGCGACTTTTAGTTTTCGCGCCACAGCTTTTCAACCTATGCAAAAAATGATAATTTATTCATATATAAAACGCAAAGTAAGGCTTCTGGAGTTTTGTCATAACTCACGAAATGGTAGGAGTAAAAATAAGGGATACATTGCAAATGATAACTTGGGATGTCCTTAATTCAAATCTGCAAAGAACTTGGCTGTGCGACTTTTAGTTTTCGCGCCACAGCTTTTCAACCTATGCAAAAAATGATAATTTATTCATATATAAAACGCAAAGTAAGGCTTCTGGAGTTTTGTCATAACTCACGAAATGGTAGGAGTAAAAATAAGGGATACATTGGAAATGATAACTTGGGATGTCCTTAATTTAAATCTGCAAAGAACTTGGCTGTGCGACTTTTAGTTTTCGCGCCACAGCTTTTCAACCTATGCAAAAAATGATAATTTATTCATATATAAAACGCAAAGTAAGGCTTCTGGAGTTTTGTCATAACTCACGAAATGGTAGGAGTAAAAATAAGGGATACATTGCAAATGATAACTTGGGATGTCCTTAATTTAAATCTGCAAAGAACTTGGCTGTGCGACTTTTAGTTTTCGCGCCACAGCTTTTCAACCTATGCAAAAAATGATAATTTATTCATATATAAAACGCAAAGTAAGGCTTCTGGAGTTTTGTCATAACTCACGAAATGGTAGGAGTAAAAATAAGGGATACATTGCAAATGATAACTTGGGATGTCCTTAATTCAAATCTGCAAAGAACTTGGCTGTGCGACTTTTAGTTTTCGCGCCACAGCTTTTCAACCTATGCAAAAAATGATAATTTATTCATATATAAAACGCAAAGTAAGGCTTCTGGAGTTTTGTCATAACTCACGAAATGGTAGGAGTAAAAATAAGGGATACATTGCAAATGATAACTTGGGATGTCCTTAATTCAAATCTGCAAAGAACTTGGCTGTGCGACTTTTAGTTTTCGCGCCACAGCTTTTCAACCTATGCAAAAAATGATAATTTATTCATATATAAAACGCAAAGTAAGGCTTCTGGAGTTTTATCATAACTCACGAAATGGTAGGAGTAAAAATAAGGGATACATTGCAAATGATAACTTGGGATGTCCTTAATTCAAATCTGCAAAGAACTTGGCTGTGCGACTTTTAGTTTTCGCGCCACAGCTTTTCAACCTATGCAAAAAATGATAATTTATTCATATATAAAACGCAAAGTAAGGCTTCTGGAGTTTTGTCATAACTCACGAAATGGTAGGAGTAAAAATAAGGGATACATTGCAAATGATAACTTGGGATGCCCTTAATTTAAATCTGCAAAGAACTTGGCTGTGCGACTTTTAGTTTTCGCGCCACAGCTTTTCAACCTATGCAAAAAATGATAATTTATTCATATATAAAACGCAAAGTAAGGCTTCTGGAGTTTTGTCATAACTCACGAAATGGTAGGAGTAAAAATAAGGGATACATTGCAAATGATAACTTGGGATGTCCTTAATTCAAATCTGCAAAGAACTTGGCTGTGCGACTTTTAGTTTTCGCGCCACAGCTTTTCAACCTATGCAAAAAATGATAATTTATTCATATATAAAACGCAAAGTAAGGCTTCTGGAGTTTTGTCATAACTCACGAAATGGTAGGAGTAAAAATAAGGGATACATTGCAAATGATAACTTGGGATGTCCTTAATTTAAATCTGCAAAGAACTTGGCTGTGCGACTTTTAGTTTTCGCGCCACAGCTTTTCAACCTATGCAAAAAATGATAATTTATTCATATATAAAACGCAAAGTAAGGCTTCTGGAGTTTTGTCATAACTCACGAAATGGTAGGAGTAAAAATAAGGGATACATTGCAAATGATAACTTGGGATGTCCTTAATTTAAATCTGCAAAGAACTTGGCTGTGCGACTTTTAGTTTTCGCGCCACAGCTTTTCAACCTATGCAAAAAATGATAATTTATTCATATATAAAACGCAAAGTAAGGCTTCTGGAGTTTTGTCATAACTCACGAAATGGTAGGAGTAAAAATAAGGGATACATTGCAAATGATAACTTGGGATGTCCTTAATTTAAATCTGCAAAGAACTTGGCTGTGCGACTTTTAGTTTTCGCGCCACAGCTTTTCAACCTATGCAAAAAATGATAATTTATTCATATATAAAACGCAAAGAAAGGCTTCTGGAGTTTTGTCATAACTCACGAAATGGTAGGAGTAAAAGTAAGGGATACATTGCAAATGATAACTTGGGATGTCCTTAATTCAAATCTGCAAAGAACTTGGCTGTGCGACTTTTAGTTTTCGCGCCACAGCTTTTCAACCTATGCAAAAAATGATAATTTATTCATATATAAAACGCAAAGTAAGGCTTCTGGAGTTTTGTCATAACTCACGAAATGGTAGGAGTAAAAATAAGGGATACATTGCAAATGATAACTTGGGATGTCCTTAATTCAAATCTGCAAAGAACTTGGCTGTGCGACTTTTAGTTTTCGCGCCACAGCTTTTCAACCTATGCAAAAAATGATAATTTATTCATATATAAAACGCAAAGTAAGGCTTCTGGAGTTTTATCATAACTCACGAAATGGTAGGAGTAAAAATAAGGGATACATTGCAAATGATAACTTGGGATGTCCTTAATTCAAATCTGCAAAGAACTTGGCTGTGCGACTTTTAGTTTTCGCGCCACAGCTTTTCAACCTATGCAAAAAATGATAATTTATTCATATATAAAACGCAAAGTAAGGCTTCTGGAGTTTTGTCATAACTCACGAAATGGTAGGAGTAAAAATAAGGGATACATTGCAAATGATAACTTGGGATGTCCTTAATTCAAATCTGCAAAGAACTTGGCTGTGCGACTTTTGGTTTTCGCGCCACAGCTTTTCAACCTATGCAAAAAATGATAATTTATTCATATATAAAACGCAAAGTAAGGCTTCTGGAGTTTTGTCATAACTCACGAAATGGTAGGAGTAAAAATAAGGGGTACATTGCAAATGATAGCTTGGGATGTCCTTAATTCAAATCTGCAAAGAACTTGTCTGTGCGACTTTTAGTTTTCGCGCCACAGCTTTTCAACCTATGCAAAAAATGATAATTTATTCATATATAAAACGCAAAGTAAGGCTTCTGGAGTTTTATCATAACTCACGAAATGGTAGGAGTAAAAATAAGGGATACATTGCAAATGATAACTTGGGATGTCCTTAATTCAAATCTGCAAAGAACTTGGCTGTGCGACTTTTAGTTTTCGCGCCACAGCTTTTCAACCTATGCAAAAAATGATAATTTATTCATATATAAAACGCAAAGTAAAGCTTCTGGAGTTTTGTCATAACTCACGAAATGGTAGGAGTAAAAATAAGGGATACATTGCAAATGATAACTTGGGATGTCCTTAATTTAAATCTGCAAAGAACTTGGCTGTGCGACTTTTAGTTTTCGCGCCACAGCTTTTCAACCTATGCAAAAAATGATAATTTATTCATATATAAAACGCAAAGTAAGGCTTCTGGAGTTTTGTCATAACTCACGAAATGGTAGGAGTAAAAATAAGGGATACATTGCAAATGATAACTTGGGATGTCCTTAATTCAAATCTGCAAAGAACTTGGCTGTGCGACTTTTAGTTTTCGCGCCACAGCTTTTCAACCTATGCAAAAAATGATAATTTATTCATATATAAAACGCAAAGTAAGGCTTCTGGAGTTTTGTCATAACTCACGAAATGGTAGGAGTAAAAATAAGGGATACATTGCAAATGATAACTTGGGATGTCCTTAATTTAAATCTGCAAAGAACTTGGCTGTGCGACTTTTAGTTTTCGCGCCACAGCTTTTCAACCTATGCAAAAAATGATAATTTATTCATATATAAAACGCAAAGTAAGGCTTCTGGAATTTTATCATAACTCACGAAATGGTAGAAGTAAAAATAAGGGATACATTGCAAATGATAACTTGGGATGTCCTTAATTCAAATCTGCAAAGAACTTGGCTGTGCGACTTTTAGTTTTCGCGCCACAGCTTTTCAACCTATGCAAAAAATGATAATTTATTCATATATAAAACGCAAAGTAAGGCTTCTGGAATTTTGTCATAGCTCACGAAATGGTAGGAGTAAAAATAAGGGATACATTGCAAATGATAACTTGGGATGTCCTTAATTCAAATCTGCAAAGAACTTGGCTGTGCGACTTTTAGTTTTCGCGCCACAGCTTTTCAACCTATGCAAAAAATGATAATTTATTCATATATAAAACGCAAAGTAAGGCTTCTGGAGTTTTGTCATAACTCACGAAATGGTAGGAGTAAAAATAAGGGATACATTGCAAATGATAACTTGGGATGTCCTTAATTTAAATCTGCAAAGAACTTGGCTGTGCGACTTTTAGTTTTCGCGCCACAGCTTTTCAACCTATGCAAAAAATGATAATTTATTCATATATAAAACGCAAAGTAAGGCTTCTGGAGTTTTGTCATAACTCACGAAATGGTAGGAGTAAAAACAAGGAATACATTGCAAATGATAACTTGGGATGTCCTTAATTCAAATCTGCAAAGAACTTGGCTGTGCGACTTTTAGTTTTCGCGCCACAGCTTTTCAACCTATGCAAAAAATGATAATTTATTCATATATAAAACGCAAAGTAAGGCTTCTGGAATTTTGTCATAACTCACGAAATGGTAGGAGTAAAAATAAGGGATACATTGCAAATGATAACTTGGGATGTCCTTAATTCAAATCTGCAAAGAACTTGGCTGTGCGACTTTTAGTTTTCGCGCCACAGCTTTTCAACCTATGCAAAAAATGATAATTTATTCATATATAAAACGCAAAGTAAGGCTTCTGGAATTTTGTCATAACTCACGAAATGGTAGGAGTAAAAATAAGGGATACATTGCAAATGATAACTTGGGATGTCCTTAATTTAAATCTGCAAAGAACTTGGCTGTGCGACTTTTAGTTTTCGCGCCACAGCTTTTCAACCTATGCAAAAAATGATAATTTATTCATATATAAAACGCAAAGTAAGGCTTCTGGAATTTTGTCATAACTCACGAAATGGTAGGAGTAAAAATAAGGGATACATTGCAAATGATAACTTGGGATGTCCTTAATTCAAATCTGCAAAGAACTTGGCTGTGCGACTTTTAGTTTTCGCGCCACAGCTTTTCAACCTATGCAAAAAATGATAATTTATTCATATAATATAAAACGCAAAGTAAGGCTTCTGGAGTTTTGTCATAACTCACGAAATGGTAGGAGTAAAAATAAGGGATACATTGCAAATGATAACTTGGGATGTCCTTAATTTAAATCTGCAAAGAACTTGGCTGTGTGACTTTTAGTTTTCGCGCCACAGCTTTTCAACCTATGCAAAAAATGATAATTTATTCATATAATATAAAACGCAAAGTAAGGCTTCTGGAGTTTTGTCATAACTCACGAAATGGTAGGAGTAAAAATAAGGGATACATTGCAAATGATAACTTGGGATGTCCTTAATTTAAATCTGCAAAGAACTTGGCTGTGCGACTTTTAGTTTTCGCGCCACAGCTTTTCAACCTATGCAAAAAATGATAATTTATTCATATATAAAACGCAAAGTAAGGCTTCTGGAGTTTTGTCATAACTCACGAAATGGTAGGAGTAAAAATAAGTGATACATTGCAAATGATAACTTGGGATGTCCTTAATTCAAATCTGCAAAGAACTTGGCTGTGCGACTTTTGGTTTTCGCGCCACAGCTTTTCAACCTATGCAAAAAATGATAATTTATTCATATATAAAACGCAAAGTAAGGCTTCTGGAGTTTTGTCATAACTCACGAAATGGTAGGAGTAAAAATAAGGGATACATTGCAAATGATAACTTGGGATGTCCTTAATTTAAATCTGCAAAGAACTTGGCTGTGCGACTTTTAGTTTTCGCGCCACAGCTTTTCAACCTATGCAAAAAATGATAATTTATTCATATATAAAACGCAAAGTAAGGCTTCTGGAATTTTGTCATAACTCACGAAATGGTAGGAGTAAAAATAAGGGATACATTGCAAATGATAACTTGGGATGTCTTTAATTCAAATCTGCAAAGAACTTGGCTGTGCGACTTTTAGTTTTCGCGCCACAGCTTTTCAACCTATGCAAAAAATGATAATTTATTCATATATAAAACGCAAAGTAAGGCTTCTGGAGTTTTGTCATAACTCACGAAATGGTAGGAGTAAAAATAAGGGATACATTGCAAATGATAACTTGGGATGTCCTTAATTTAAATCTGCAAAGAACTTGGCTGTGCGACTTTTAGTTTTCGCGCCACAGCTTTTCAACCTATGCAAAAAATGATAATTTATTCATATATAAAACGCAAAGTAAGGCTTCTGGAGTTTTGTCATAACTCACGAAATGGTAGGAGTAAAAATAAGTGATACATTGCAAATGATAACTTGGGATGTCCTTAATTTAAATCTGCAAAGAACTTGGCTGTGTGACTTTTAGTTTTCGCGCCACAGCTTTTCAACCTATGCAAAAAATGATAATTTATTCATATATAAAACGCAAAGTAAGGCTTCTGGAATTTTGTCATAACTCACGAAATGGTAGGAGTAAAAATAAGGGATACATTGCAAATGATAACTTGGGATGTCCTTAATTCAAATCTGCAAAGAACTTGGCTGTGCGACTTTTAGTTTTCGCGCCACAGCTTTTCAACCTATGCAAAAAATGATAATTTATTCATATAATATAAAACGCAAAGTAAGGCTTCTGGAGTTTTGTCATAACTCACGAAATGGTAGGAGTAAAAATAAGGGATACATTGCAAATGATAACTTGGGATGTCTTTAATTCAAATCTGCAAAGAACTTGGCTGTGCGACTTTTAGTTTTCGCGCCACAGCTTTTCAACCTATGCAAAAAATGATAATTTATTCATATATAAAACGCAAAGTAAGGCTTCTGGAGTTTTGTCATAACTCACGAAATGGTAGGAGTAAAAATAAGGGATACATTGCAAATGATAACTTGGGATGTCCTTAATTTAAATCTGCAAAGAACTTGGCTGTGCGACTTTTAGTTTTCGCGCCACAGCTTTTCAACCTATGCAAAAAATGATAATTTATTCATATATAAAACGCAAAGTAAGGCTTCTGGAGTTTTGTCATAACTCACGAAATGGTAGGAGTAAAAATAAGGGATACATTGCAAATGATAACTTGGGATGTCCTTAATTTAAATCTGCAAAGAACTTGGCTGTGTGACTTTTAGTTTTCGCGCCACAGCTTTTCAACCTATGCAAAAAATGATAATTTATTCATATAATATAAAACGCAAAGTAAGGCTTCTGGAATTTTGTCATAACTCACGAAATGGTAGGAGTAAAAATAAGGGATACATTGCAAATGATAACTTGGGATGTCCTTAATTTAAATCTGCAAAGAACTTGGCTGTGCGACTTTTAGTTTTCGCGCCACAGCTTTTCAACCTATGCAAAAAATGATAATTTATTCATATGTAAAACGCAAAGTAAGGCTTCTGGAGTTTTGTCATAACTCACGAAATGGTAGGAGTAAAAATAAGGGATACATTGCAAATGATAACTTGGGATGTCCTTAATTCAAATCTGCAAAGAACTTGGCTGTGCGACTTTTAGTTTTCGCGCCACAGCTTTTCAACCTATGCAAAAAATGATAATTTATTCATATATAAAACGCAAAGTAAGGCTTCTGGAATTTTGTCATAACTCACGAAATGGTAGGAGTAAAAATAAGGGATACATTGCAAATGATAACTTGGGATGTCCTTAATTCAAATCTGCAAAGAACTTGGCTGTGCGACTTTTAGTTTTCGCGCCACAGCTTTTCAACCTATGCAAAAAATGATAATTTATTCATATATAAAACGCAAAGTAAGGCTTCTGGAGTTTTGTCATAACTCACGAAATGGTAGGAGTAAAAATAAGGGATACATTGCAAATGATAACTTGGGATGTCCTTAATTTAAATCTGCAAAGAACTTGGCTGTGTGACTTTTAGTTTTCGCGCCACAGCTTTTCAACCTATGCAAAAAATGATAATTTATTCATATAATATAAAACGCAAAGTAAGGCTTCTGGAATTTTGTCATAACTCACGAAATGGTAGGAGTAAAAATAAGGGATACATTGCAAATGATAACTTGGGATGTCCTTAATTCAAATCTGCAAAGAACTTGGCTGTGTGACTTTTAGTTTTCGCGCCACAGCTTTTCAACCTATGCAAAAAATGATAATTTATTCATATAATATAAAACGCAAAGTAAGGCTTCTGGAGTTTTGTCATAACTCACGAAATGGTAGGAGTAAAAATAAGGGATACATTGCAAATGATAACTTGGGATGTCCTTAATTTAAATCTGCAAAGAACTTGGCTGTGCGACTTTTAGTTTTCGCGCCACAGCTTTTCAACCTATGCAAAAAATGATAATTTATTCATATAATATAAAACGCAAAGTAAGGCTTCTGGAGTTTTGTCATAACTCACGAAATGGTAGGAGTAAAAATAAGGGATACATTGCAAATGATAACTTGGGATGTCCTTAATTCAAATCTGCAAAGAACTTGGCTGTGCGACTTTTAGTTTTCGCGCCACAGCTTTTCAACCTATGCAAAAAATGATAATTTATTCATATATAAAACGCAAAGTAAGGCTTCTGGAGTTTTGTCATAACTCACGAAATGGTAGGAGTAAAAATAAGGGATACATTGCAAATGATAACTTGGGATGTCCTTAATTTAAATCTGCAAAGAACTTGGCTGTGCGACTTTTAGTTTTCGCGCCACAGCTTTTCAACCTATGCAAAAAATGATAATTTATTCATATATAAAACGCAAAGTAAGGCTTCTGGAATTTTGTCATAACTCACGAAATGGTAGAAGTAAAAATAAGGGATACATTGCAAATGATAACTTGGGATGTCCTTAATTCAAATCTGCAAAGAACTTGGCTGTGCGACTTTTAGTTTTCGCGCCACAGCTTTTCAACCTATGCAAAAAATGATAATTTATTCATATATAAAACGCAAAGTAAGGCTTCTGGAATTTTGTCATAGCTCACGAAATGGTAGGAGTAAAAATAAGGGATACATTGCAAATGATAACTTGGGATGTCCTTAATTCAAATCTGCAAAGAACTTGGCTGTGCGACTTTTAGTTTTCGCGCCACAGCTTTTCAACCTATGCAAAAAATGATAATTTATTCATATATAAAACGCAAAGTAAGGCTTCTGGAGTTTTGTCATAACTCACGAAATGGTAGGAGTAAAAATAAGGGATACATTGCAAATGATAACTTGGGATGTCCTTAATTTAAATCTGCAAAGAACTTGGCTGTGCGACTTTTAGTTTTCGCGCCACAGCTTTTCAACCTATGCAAAAAATGATAATTTATTCATATATAAAACGCAAAGTAAGGCTTCTGGAGTTTTGTCATAACTCACGAAATGGTAGGAGTAAAAACAAGGAATACATTGCAAATGATAACTTGGGATGTCCTTAATTCAAATCTGCAAAGAACTTGGCTGTGCGACTTTTAGTTTTCGCGCCACAGCTTTTCAACCTATGCAAAAAATGATAATTTATTCATATATAAAACGCAAAGTAAGGCTTCTGGAATTTTGTCATAACTCACGAAATGGTAGGAGTAAAAATAAGGGATACATTGCAAATGATAACTTGGGATGTCCTTAATTCAAATCTGCAAAGAACTTGGCTGTGCGACTTTTAGTTTTCGCGCCACAGCTTTTCAACCTATGCAAAAAATGATAATTTATTCATATATAAAACGCAAAGTAAGGCTTCTGGAATTTTGTCATAACTCACGAAATGGTAGGAGTAAAAATAAGGGATACATTGCAAATGATAACTTGGGATGTCCTTAATTTAAATCTGCAAAGAACTTGGCTGTGCGACTTTTAGTTTTCGCGCCACAGCTTTTCAACCTATGCAAAAAATGATAATTTATTCATATATAAAACGCAAAGTAAGGCTTCTGGAATTTTGTCATAACTCACGAAATGGTAGGAGTAAAAATAAGGGATACATTGCAAATGATAACTTGGGATGTCCTTAATTCAAATCTGCAAAGAACTTGGCTGTGCGACTTTTAGTTTTCGCGCCACAGCTTTTCAACCTATGCAAAAAATGATAATTTATTCATATAATATAAAACGCAAAGTAAGGCTTCTGGAGTTTTGTCATAACTCACGAAATGGTAGGAGTAAAAATAAGGGATACATTGCAAATGATAACTTGGGATGTCCTTAATTTAAATCTGCAAAGAACTTGGCTGTGTGACTTTTAGTTTTCGCGCCACAGCTTTTCAACCTATGCAAAAAATGATAATTTATTCATATAATATAAAACGCAAAGTAAGGCTTCTGGAGTTTTGTCATAACTCACGAAATGGTAGGAGTAAAAATAAGGGATACATTGCAAATGATAACTTGGGATGTCCTTAATTTAAATCTGCAAAGAACTTGGCTGTGCGACTTTTAGTTTTCGCGCCACAGCTTTTCAACCTATGCAAAAAATGATAATTTATTCATATATAAAACGCAAAGTAAGGCTTCTGGAGTTTTGTCATAACTCACGAAATGGTAGGAGTAAAAATAAGTGATACATTGCAAATGATAACTTGGGATGTCCTTAATTCAAATCTGCAAAGAACTTGGCTGTGCGACTTTTGGTTTTCGCGCCACAGCTTTTCAACCTATGCAAAAAATGATAATTTATTCATATATAAAACGCAAAGTAAGGCTTCTGGAGTTTTGTCATAACTCACGAAATGGTAGGAGTAAAAATAAGGGATACATTGCAAATGATAACTTGGGATGTCCTTAATTTAAATCTGCAAAGAACTTGGCTGTGCGACTTTTAGTTTTCGCGCCACAGCTTTTCAACCTATGCAAAAAATGATAATTTATTCATATATAAAACGCAAAGTAAGGCTTCTGGAATTTTGTCATAACTCACGAAATGGTAGGAGTAAAAATAAGGGATACATTGCAAATGATAACTTGGGATGTCTTTAATTCAAATCTGCAAAGAACTTGGCTGTGCGACTTTTAGTTTTCGCGCCACAGCTTTTCAACCTATGCAAAAAATGATAATTTATTCATATATAAAACGCAAAGTAAGGCTTCTGGAGTTTTGTCATAACTCACGAAATGGTAGGAGTAAAAATAAGGGATACATTGCAAATGATAACTTGGGATGTCCTTAATTTAAATCTGCAAAGAACTTGGCTGTGCGACTTTTAGTTTTCGCGCCACAGCTTTTCAACCTATGCAAAAAATGATAATTTATTCATATATAAAACGCAAAGTAAGGCTTCTGGAGTTTTGTCATAACTCACGAAATGGTAGGAGTAAAAATAAGGGATACATTGCAAATGATAACTTGGGATGTCCTTAATTTAAATCTGCAAAGAACTTGGCTGTGTGACTTTTAGTTTTCGCGCCACAGCTTTTCAACCTATGCAAAAAATGATAATTTATTCATATAATATAAAACGCAAAGTAAGGCTTCTGGAATTTTGTCATAACTCACGAAATGGTAGGAGTAAAAATAAGGGATACATTGCAAATGATAACTTGGGATGTCCTTAATTCAAATCTGCAAAGAACTTGGCTGTGTGACTTTTAGTTTTCGCGCCACAGCTTTTCAACCTATGCAAAAAATGATAATTTATTCATATAATATAAAACGCAAAGTAAGGCTTCTGGAGTTTTGTCATAACTCACGAAATGGTAGGAGTAAAAATAAGGGATACATTGCAAATGATAACTTGGGATGTCCTTAATTCAAATCTGCAAAGAACTTGGCTGTGCGACTTTTAGTTTTCGCGCCACAGCTTTTCAACCTATGCAAAAAATGATAATTTATTCATATAATATAAAACGCAAAGTAAGGCTTCTGGAGTTTTGTCATAACTCACGAAATGGTAGGAGTAAAAATAAGGGATACATTGCAAATGATAACTTGGGATGTCCTTAATTTAAATCTGCAAAGAACTTGGCTGTGTGACTTTTAGTTTTCGCGCCACAGCTTTTCAACCTATGCAAAAAATGATAATTTATTCATATAATATAAAACGCAAAGTAAGGCTTCTGGAATTTTGTCATAACTCACGAAATGGTAGGAGTAAAAATAAGGGATACATTGCAAATGATAACTTGGGATGTCCTTAATTCAAATCTGCAAAGAACTTGGCTGTGTGACTTTTAGTTTTCGCGCCACAGCTTTTCAACCTATGCAAAAAATGATAATTTATTCATATAATATAAAACGCAAAGTAAGGCTTCTGGAGTTTTGTCATAACTCACGAAATGGTAGGAGTAAAAATAAGGGATACATTGCAAATGATAACTTGGGATGTCCTTAATTCAAATCTGCAAAGAACTTGGCTGTGCGACTTTTAGTTTTCGCGCCACAGCTTTTCAACCTATGCAAAAAATGATAATTTATTCATATAATATAAAACACAAAGTAAGGCTTCTGGAGTTTTGTCATAACTCACGAAATGGTAGGAGTAAAAATAAGGGATACATTGCAAATGATAACTTGGGATGTCCTTAATTCAAATCTGCAAAGAACTTGGCTGTGCGACTTTTGGTTTTCGCGCCACAGCTTTTCAACCTATGCAAAAAATGATAATTTATTCATATATAAAACGCAAAGTAAGGCTTCTGGAGTTTTGTCATAACTCACGAAATGGTAGGAGTAAAAATAAGGGATACATTGCAAATGATAACTTGGGATGTCCTTAATTTAAATCTGCAAAGAACTTGGCTGTGCGACTTTTAGTTTTCGCGCCACAGCTTTTCAACCTATGCAAAAAATGATAATTTATTCATATATAAAACGCAAAGTAAGGCTTCTGGAATTTTGTCATAACTCACGAAATGGTAGGAGTAAAAATAAGGGATACATTGCAAATGATAACTTGGGATGTCCTTAATTCAAATCTGCAAAGAACTTGGCTGTGCGACTTTTAGTTTTCGCGCCACAGCTTTTCAACCTATGCAAAAAATGATAATTTATTCATATATAAAACGCAAAGTAAGGCTTCTGGAGTTTTGTCATAACTCACGAAATGGTAGGAGTAAAAATAAGGGATACATTGCAAATGATAACTTGGGATGTCCTTAATTTAAATCTGCAAAGAACTTGGCTGTGCGACTTTTAGTTTTCGCGCCACAGCTTTTCAACCTATGCAAAAAATGATAATTTATTCATATATAAAACGCAAAGTAAGGCTTCTGGAGTTTTGTCATAACTCACGAAATGGTAGGAGTAAAAATAAGGGATACATTGCAAATGATAACTTGGGATGTCCTTAATTTAAATCTGCAAAGAACTTGGCTGTGTGACTTTTAGTTTTCGCGCCACAGCTTTTCAACCTATGCAAAAAATGATAATTTATTCATATAATATAAAACGCAAAGTAAGGCTTCTGGAATTTTGTCATAACTCACGAAATGGTAGGAGTAAAAATAAGGGATACATTGCAAATGATAACTTGGGATGTCCTTAATTCAAATCTGCAAAGAACTTGGCTGTGTGACTTTTAGTTTTCGCGCCACAGCTTTTCAACCTATGCAAAAAATGATAATTTATTCATATAATATAAAACGCAAAGTAAGGCTTCTGGAGTTTTGTCATAACTCACGAAATGGTAGGAGTAAAAATAAGGGATACATTGCAAATGATAACTTGGGATGTCCTTAATTCAAATCTGCAAAGAACTTGGCTGTGCGACTTTTAGTTTTCGCGCCACAGCTTTTCAACCTATGCAAAAAATGATAATTTATTCATATAATATAAAACGCAAAGTAAGGCTTCTGGAGTTTTGTCATAACTCACGAAATGGTAGGAGTAAAAATAAGGGATACATTGCAAATGATAACTTGGGATGTCCTTAATTTAAATCTGCAAAGAACTTGGCTGTGTGACTTTTAGTTTTCGCGCCACAGCTTTTCAACCTATGCAAAAAATGATAATTTATTCATATAATATAAAACGCAAAGTAAGGCTTCTGGAATTTTGTCATAACTCACGAAATGGTAGGAGTAAAAATAAGGGATACATTGCAAATGATAACTTGGGATGTCCTTAATTCAAATCTGCAAAGAACTTGGCTGTGTGACTTTTAGTTTTCGCGCCACAGCTTTTCAACCTATGCAAAAAATGATAATTTATTCATATAATATAAAACGCAAAGTAAGGCTTCTGGAGTTTTGTCATAACTCACGAAATGGTAGGAGTAAAAATAAGGGATACATTGCAAATGATAACTTGGGATGTCCTTAATTCAAATCTGCAAAGAACTTGGCTGTGCGACTTTTAGTTTTCGCGCCACAGCTTTTCAACCTATGCAAAAAATGATAATTTATTCATATAATATAAAACGCAAAGTAAGGCTTCTGGAGTTTTGTCATAACTCACGAAATGGTAGGAGTAAAAATAAGGGATACATTGCAAATGATAACTTGGGATGTCCTTAATTTAAATCTGCAAAGAACTTGGCTGTGCGACTTTTAGTTTTCGCGCCACAGCTTTTCAACCTATGCAAAAAATGATAATTTATTCATATATAAAACGCAAAGTAAGGCTTCTGGAGTTTTGTCATAACTCACGAAATGGTAGGAGTAAAAATAAGTGATACATTGCAAATGATAACTTGGGATGTCCTTAATTCAAATCTGTAAAGAACTTGGCTGTGCGACTTTTGGTTTTCGCGCCACAGCTTTTCAACCTATGCAAAAAATGATAATTTATTCATATATAAAACGCAAAGTAAGGCTTCTGGAGTTTTGTCATAACTCACGAAATGGTAGGAGTAAAAATAAGGGATACATTGCAAATGATAACTTGGGATGTCCTTAATTTAAATCTGCAAAGAACTTGGCTGTGCGACTTTTAGTTTTCGCGCCACAGCTTTTCAACCTATGCAAAAAATGATAATTTATTCATATATAAAACGCAAAGTAAGGCTTCTGGAATTTTGTCATAACTCACGAAATGGTAGGAGTAAAAATAAGGGATACATTGCAAATGATAACTTGGGATGTCCTTAATTCAAATCTGCAAAGAACTTGGCTGTGCGACTTTTGGTTTTCGCGCCACAGCTTTTCAACCTATGCAAAAAATGATAATTTATTCATATATAAAACGCAAAGTAAGGCTTCTGGAGTTTTGTCATAACTCACGAAATGGTAGGAGTAAAAATAAGGGATACATTGCAAATGATAACTTGGGATGTCCTTAATTTAAATCTGCAAAGAACTTGGCTGTGCGACTTTTAGTTTTCGCGCCACAGCTTTTCAACCTATGCAAAAAATGATAATTTATTCATATATAAAACGCAAAGTAAGGCTTCTGGAATTTTGTCATAACTCACGAAATGGTAGGAGTAAAAATAAGGGATACATTGCAAATGATAACTTGGGATGTCCTTAATTCAAATCTGCAAAGAACTTGGCTGTGCGACTTTTAGTTTTCGCGCCACAGCTTTTCAACCTATGCAAAAAATGATAATTTATTCATATATAAAACGCAAAGTAAGGCTTCTGGAGTTTTGTCATAACTCACGAAATGGTAGGAGTAAAAATAAGGGATACATTGCAAATGATAACTTGGGATGTCCTTAATTCAAATCTGCAAAGAACTTGGCTGTGCGACTTTTAGTTTTCGCGCCACAGCTTTTCAACCTATGCAAAAAATGATAATTTATTCATATATAAAACGCAAAGTAAGGCTTCTGGAGTTTTGTCATAACTCACGAAATGGTAGGAGTAAAAATAAGGGATACATTGCAAATGATAACTTGGGATGTCCTTAATTTAAATCTGCAAAGAACTTGGCTGTGCGACTTTTAGTTTTCGCGCCACAGCTTTTCAACCTATGCAAAAAATGATAATTTATTCATATATAAAACGCAAAGTAAGGCTTCTGGAGTTTTATCATAACTCACGAAATGGTAGGAGTAAAAATAAGGGATACATTGCAAATGATAACTTGGGATGTCCTTAATTCAAATCTGCAAAGAACTTGGCTGTGCGACTTTTAGTTTTCGCGCCACAGCTTTTCAACCTATGCAAAAAATGATAATTTATTCATATATAAAACGCAAAGTAAGGCTTCTGGAGTTTTGTCATAACTCACGAAATGGTAGGAGTAAAAATAAGGGATACATTGCAAATGATAACTTGGGATGTCCTTAATTTAAATCTGCAAAGAACTTGGCTGTGCGACTTTTAGTTTTCGCGCCACAGCTTTTCAACCTATGCAAAAAATGATAATTTATTCATATATAAAACGCAAAGTAAGGCTTCTGGAGTTTTGTCATAACTCACGAAATGGTAGGAGTAAAAATAAGGGATACATTGCAAATGATAATTTGGGATGTCCTTAATTTAAATCTGCAAAGAACTTGGCTGTGCGACTTTTAGTTTTCGCGCCACAGCTTTTCAACCTATGCAAAAAATGATAATTTATTCATATAATATAAAACGCAAAGTAAGGCTTCTGGAGTTTTGTCATAACTCACGAAATGGTAGGAGTAAAAATAAGGGATACATTGCAAATGATAACTTGGGATGTCCTTAATTCAAATCTGCAAAGAACTTGGCTGTGCGACTTTTAGTTTTCGCGCCACAGCTTTTCAACCTATGCAAAAAATGATAATTTATTCATATATAAAACGCAAAGTAAGGCTTCTGGAGTTTTGTCATAACTCACGAAATGGTAGGAGTAAAAATAAGGGATACATTGCAAATGATAACTTGGGATGTCCTTAATTCAAATCTGCAAAGAACTTGGCTGTGCGACTTTTAGTTTTCGCGCCACAGCTTTTCAACCTATGCAAAAAATGATAATTTATTCATATATAAAACGCAAAGTAAGGCTTCTGGAATTTTGTCATAACTCACGAAATGGTAGGAGTAAAAATAAGGGATACATTGCAAATGATAACTTGGGATGTCCTTAGTTTAAATCTGCAAAGAACTTGGCTGTGCGACTTTTAGTTTTCGCGCCACAGCTTTTCAACCTATGCAAAAAATGATAATTTATTCATATATAAAACGCAAAGTAAGGCTTCTGGAATTTTGTCATAACTCACGAAATGGTAGGAGTAAAAATAAGGGATACATTGCAAATGATAACTTGGGATGTCCTTAATTCAAATCTGCAAAGAACTTGGCTGTGCGACTTTTAGTTTTCGCGCCACAGCTTTTCAACCTATGCAAAAAATGATAATTTATTCATATAATATAAAACGCAAAGTAAGGCTTCTGGAGTTTTGTCATAACTCACGAAATGGTAGGAGTAAAAATAAGGGATACAATGCAAATGATAACTTGGGATGTCCTTAATTTAAATCTGCAAAGAACTTGGCTGTGCGACTTTTAGTTTTCGCGCCACAGCTTTTCAACCTATGCAAAAAATGATAATTTATTCATATATAAAACGCAAAGTAAGGCTTCTGGAGTTTTGTCATAACTCACGAAATGGTAGGAGTAAAAATAAGGGATACATTGCAAATGATAACTTGGGATGTCCTTAATTCAAATCTGCAAAGAAGTTGGCTGTGCGACTTTTGGTTTTCGCGCCACAGCTTTTCAACCTATGCAAAAAATGATAATTTATTCATATATAAAACGCAAAGTAAGGCTTCTGGAATTTTGTCATAACTCACGAAATGGTAGGAGTAAAAATAAGGGATACATTGCAAATGATAACTTGGGATGTCCTTAATTCAAATCTGCAAAGAACTTGTCTGTGCGACTTTTAGTTTTCGCGCCACAGCTTTTCAACCTATGCAAAAAATGATAATTTATTCATATATAAAACGCAAAGTAAGGCTTCTGGAGTTTTATCATAACTCACGAAATGGTAGGAGTAAAAATAAGGGATACATTGCAAATGATAACTTGGGATGTCCTTAATTTAAATCTGCAAAGAACTTGGCTGTGCGACTTTTAGTTTTCGCGCCACAGCTTTTCAACCTATGCAAAAAATGATAATTTATTCATATATAAAACGCAAAGTAAGGCTTCTGGAATTTTGTCATAACTCACGAAATGGTAGGAGTAAAAATAAGGGATACATTGCAAATGATAACTTGGGATGTCCTTAATTCAAATCTGCAAAGAACTTGGCTGTGCGACTTTTAGTTTTCGCGCCACAGCTTTTCAACCTATGCAAAAAATGATAATTTATTCATATATAAAACGCAAAGTAAGGCTTCTGGAATTTTGTCATAACTCACGAAATGGTAGGAGTAAAAATAAGGGATACATTGCAAATGATAACTTGGGATGTCCTTAATTTAAATCTGCAAAGAACTTGGCTGTGCGACTTTTAGTTTTCGCGCCACAGCTTTTCAACCTATGCAAAAAATGATAATTTATTCATATATAAAACGCAAAGTAAGGCTTCTGGAATTTTGTCATAACTCACGAAATGGTAGGAGTTAAAATAAGGGATACATTGCAAATGATAACTTGGGATGTCCTTAATTCAAATCTGCAAAGAACTTGGCTGTGCGACTTTTAGTTTTCGCGCCACAGCTTTTCAACCTATGCAAAAAATGATAATTTATTCATATATAAAACGCAAAGTAAGGCTTCTGGAATTTTGTCATAACTCACGAAATGGTAGGAGTAAAAATAAGGGATACATTGCAAATGATAACTTGGGATGTCCTTAATTTAAATCTGCAAAGAACTTGGCTGTGCGACTTTTAGTTTTCGCGCCACAGCTTTTCAACCTATGCAAAAAATGATAATTTATTCATATATAAAACGCAAAGTAAGGCTTCTGGAATTTTGTCATAACTCACGAAATGGTAGGAGTAAAAATAAGGGATACATTGCAAATGATAACTTGGGATGTCCTTAATTCAAATCTGCAAAGAACTTGGCTGTGCGACTTTTAGTTTTCGCGCCACAGCTTTTCAACCTATGCAAAAAATGATAATTTATTCATATAATATAAAACGCAAAGTAAGGCTTCTGGAGTTTTGTCATAACTCACGAAATGGTAGGAGTAAAAATAAGGGATACATTGCAAATGATAACTTGGGATGTCCTTAATTTAAATCTGCAAAGAACTTGGCTGTGCGACTTTTAGTTTTCGCGCCACAGCTTTTCAACCTATGCAAAAAATGATAATTTATTCATATATAAAACGCAAAGTAAGGCTTCTGGAGTTTTGTCATAACTCACGAAATGGTAGGAGTAAAAATAAGGGATACATTGCAAATGATAACTTGGGATGTCCTTAATTCAAATCTGCAAAGAACTTGGCTGTGCGACTTTTAGTTTTCGCGCCACAGCTTTTCAACCTATGCAAAAAATGATAATTTATTCATATATAAAACGCAAAGTAAGGCTTCTGGAGTTTTGTCATAACTCACGAAATGGTAGGAGTAAAAATAAGGAATACATTGCAAATGATAACTTGGGATGTCCTTAATTCAAATCTGCAAAGAACTTGGCTGTGCGACTTTTAGTTTTCGCGCCACAGCTTTTCAACCTATGCAAAAAATGATAATTTATTCATATATAAAACGCAAAGTAAGGCTTCTGGAATTTTGTCATAACTCACGAAATGGTAGGAGGAAAAATAAGGGATACATTGCAAATGATAACTTGGGATGTCCTTAATACAAATCTGCAAAGAACTTGGCTGTGCGACTTTTAGTTTTCGCGCCACAGCTTTTCAACCTATGCAAAAAATGATAATTTA
Organism: Bombylius major; assembly: GCA_932526495.1. Classification (NCBI taxonomy): domain Eukaryota; kingdom Metazoa; phylum Arthropoda; class Insecta; order Diptera; family Bombyliidae; genus Bombylius; species Bombylius major. The sequence goes on from OW052046.1 coordinate 105,276, forward strand.
TTCATATATAAAACGCAAAGTAAGGCTTCTGGAATTTTGTCATAAATCACGAAATGGTAGAAGTAAAAAAAAAGCATACATTGCAAATGATAACGTGGGATGTCTTCAATTCAAATCTGCAAGGGACTTGGCTGTGCGACTTTTAGTTTTCGCGCCACAGCTTTTCAACCTATGCAAAAAATGATAATTTATTCATATATAAAACGCAAAGTAAGGCTTCTGGAATTTTGTCATAACTCACGAAATGGTAGGAGTAAAAATAAGGGATACATTGCAAATGATAACTTGGGATGTCCTTAATTCAAATCTGCAAAGAACTTGGCTGTGCGACTTTTAGTTTTCGCGCCACAGCTTTTCAACCTATGCAAAAAATGATAATTTATTCATATAATATAAAACGCAAAGTAAGGCTTCTGGAGTTTTGTCATAACTCACGAAATGGTAGGAGTAAAAATAAGGGATACAATGCAAATGATAACTTGGGATGTCCTTAATTTAAATCTGCAAAGAACTTGGCTGTGCGACTTTTAGTTTTCGCGCCACAGCTTTTCAACCTATGCAAAAAATGATAATTTATTCATATATAAAACGCAAAGTAAGGCTTCTGGAGTTTTGTCATAACTCACGAAATGGTAGGAGTAAAAATAAGGGATACATTGCAAATGATAACTTGGGATGTCCTTAATTCAAATCTGCAAAGAAGTTGGCTGTGCGACTTTTGGTTTTCGCGCCACAGCTTTTCAACCTATGCAAAAAATGATAATTTATTCATATATAAAACGCAAAGTAAGGCTTCTGGAATTTTGTCATAACTCACGAAATGGTAGGAGTAAAAATAAGGGATACATTGCAAATGATAACTTGGGATGTCCTTAATTCAAATCTGCAAAGAACTTGTCTGTGCGACTTTTAGTTTTCGCGCCACAGCTTTTCAACCTATGCAAAAAATGATAATTTATTCATATATAAAACGCAAAGTAAGGCTTCTGGAGTTTTATCATAACTCACGAAATGGTAGGAGTAAAAATAAGGGATACATTGCAAATGATAACTTGGGATGTCCTTAATTTAAATCTGCAAATAACTTGGCTGTGCGACTTTTAGTTTTCGCGCCACAGCTTTTCAACCTATGCAAAAAATGATAATTTATTCATATATAAAACGCAAAGTAAGGCTTCTGGAATTTTGTCATAACTCACGAAATGGTAGGAGTAAAAATAAGGGATACATTGCAAATGATAACTTGGGATGTCCTTAATTCAAATCTGCAAAGAACTTGGCTGTGCGACTTTTAGTTTTCGCGCCACAGCTTTTCAACCTATGCAAAAAATGATAATTTATTCATATATAAAACGCAAAGTAAGGCTTCTGGAATTTTGTCATAACTCACGAAATGGTAGGAGTAAAAATAAGGGATACATTGCTAATGATTACTTGGGATGTCCTTAATTCAAATCTGCAAAGAACTTGGCTGTGCGACTTTTAGTTTTCGCGCCACAGCTTTTCAACCTATGCAAAAAATGATAATTTATTCATATAATATAAAACGCAAAGTAAGGCTTCTGGAGTTTTGTCATAACTCACGAAATGGTAGGAGTAAAAATAAGGGATACATTGCAAATGATAACTTGGGATGTCCTTAATTTAAATCTGCAAAGAACTTGGCTGTGCGACTTTTAGTTTTCGCGCCACAGCTTTTCAACTTTGCAAAAAATGATAATTTATTCATATATAAAACGCAAAGTAAGGCTTCTGGAGTTTTGTCATAACTCACGAAATGGTAGGAGTAAAAATAAGGGATACATTGCAAATGATAACTTGGGATGTCCTTAATTTAAATCTGCAAAGAACTTGGCTGTGCGACTTTTAGTTTTCGCGCCACAGCTTTTCAACCTATGCAAAAAATGATAATTTATTCATATATAAAACGCAAAGTAAGGCTTCTGGAATTTTGTCATAACTCACGAAATGGTAGGAGTAAAAATAAGGGATACATTGCAAATGATAACTTGGGATGTCCTTAATTCAAATCTGCAAAGAACTTGGCTGTGCGACTTTTAGTTTTTGCGCCACAGCTTTTCAACCTATGCAAAAAATGATAATTTATTCATATATAAAACGCAAAGTAAGGCTTCTGGAATTTTGTCATAACTCACGAAATGGTAGGAGTAAAAATAAGGGATACATTGCAAATGATAACTTGGGATGTCCTTAATTTAAATCTGCAAAGAACTTGGCTGTGCGACTTTTAGTTTTCGCGCCACAGCTTTTCAACCTATGCAAAAAATGATAATTTATTCATATATAAAACGCAAAGTAAGGCTTCTGGAATTTTGTCATAACTCACGAAATGGTAGGAGTAAAAATAAGGGATACATTGCAAATGATAACTTGGGATGTCCTTAATTCAAATCTGCAAAGAACTTGGCTGTGCGACTTTTAGTTTTCGCGCCACAGCTTTTCAACCTATGCAAAAAATGATAATTTATTCATATAATATAAAACGCAAAGTAAGGCTTCTGGAGTTTTGTCATAACTCACGAAATGGTAGGAGTAAAAATAAGGGATACATTGCAAATGATAACTTGGGATGTCCTTAATTTAAATCTGCAAAGAACTTGGCTGTGCGACTTTTAGTTTTCGCGCCACAGCTTTTCAACCTATGCAAAAAATGATAATTTATTCATATATAAAACGCAAAGTAAGGCTTCTGGAGTTTTGTCATAACTCACGAAATGGTAGGAGTAAAAATAAGGGATACATTGCAAATGATAACTTGGGATGTCCTTAATTCAAATCTGCAAAGAACTTGGCTGTGCGACTTTTAGTTTTCGCGCCACAGCTTTTCAACCTATGCAAAAAATGATAATTTATTCATATATAAAACGCAAAGTAAGGCTTCTGGAGTTTTGTCATAACTCACGAAATGGTAGGAGTAAAAATAAGGGATACATTGCAAATGATAACTTGGGATGTCCTTAATTCAAATCTGCAAAGAACTTGGCTGTGCGACTTTTAGTTTTCGCGCCACAGCTTTTCAACCTATGCAAAAAATGATAATTTATTCATATATAAAACGCAAAGTAAGGCTTCTGGAATTTTGTCATAACTCACGAAATGGTAGGAGGAAAAATAAGGGATACATTGCAAATGATAACTTGGGATGTCCTTAATTTAAATCTGCAAAGAACTTGGCTGTGCGACTTTTAGTTTTCGCGCCACAGCTTTTCAACCTATGCAAAAAATGATAATTTATTCATATATAAAACGCAAAGTAAGGCTTCTGGAATTTTGTCATAAATCACGAAATGGTAGAAGTAAAAAAAAAGCATACATTGCAAATGATAACGTGGGATGTCTTCAATTCAAATCTGCAAGGGACTTGGCTGTGCGACTTTTAGTTTTCGCGCCACAGCTTTTCAACCTATGCAAAAAATGATAATTTATTCATATATAAAACGCAAAGTAAGGCTTCTGGAATTTTGTCATAACTCACGAAATGGTAGGAGTAAAAATAAGGGATACATTGCAAATGATAACTTGGGATGTCCTTAATTCAAATCTGCAAAGAACTTGGCTGTGCGACTTTTAGTTTTCGCGCCACAGCTTTTCAACCTATGCAAAAAATGATAATTTATTCATATAATATAAAACGCAAAGTAAGGCTTCTGGAGTTTTGTCATAACTCACGAAATGGTAGGAGTAAAAATAAGGGATACAATGCAAATGATAACTTGGGATGTCCTTAATTTAAATCTGCAAAGAACTTGGCTGTGCGACTTTTAGTTTTCGCGCCACAGCTTTTCAACCTATGCAAAAAATGATAATTTATTCATATATAAAACGCAAAGTAAGGCTTCTGGAGTTTTGTCATAACTCACGAAATGGTAGGAGTAAAAATAAGGGATACATTGCAAATGATAACTTGGGATGTCCTTAATTCAAATCTGCAAAGAAGTTGGCTGTGCGACTTTTGGTTTTCGCGCCACAGCTTTTCAACCTATGCAAAAAATGATAATTTATTCATATATAAAACGCAAAGTAAGGCTTCTGGAATTTTGTCATAACTCACGAAATGGTAGGAGTAAAAATAAGGGATACATTGCAAATGATAACTTGGGATGTCCCTAATTCAAATCTGCAAAGAACTTGTCTGTGCGACTTTTAGTTTTCGCGCCACAGCTTTTCAACCTATGCAAAAAATGATAATTTATTCATATATAAAACGCAAAGTAAGGCTTCTGGAGTTTTATCATAACTCACGAAATGGTAGGAGTAAAAATAAGGGATACATTGCAAATGATAACTTGGGATGTCCTTAATTTAAATCTCCAAATAACTTGGCTGTGCGACTTTTAGTTTTCGCGCCACAGCTTTTCAACCTATGCAAAAAATGATAATTTATTCATATATAAAACGCAAAGTAAGGCTTCTGGAATTTTGTCATAACTCACGAAATGGTAGGAGTAAAAATAAGGGATACATTGCAAATGATAACTTGGGATGTCCTTAATTCAAATCTGCAAAGAACTTGGCTGTGCGACTTTTAGTTTTCGCGCCACAGCTTTTCAACCTATGCAAAAAATGATAATTTATTCATATATAAAACGCAAAGTAAGGCTTCTGGAATTTTGTCATAACTCACGAAATGGTAGGAGTAAAAATAAGGGATACATTGCAAATGATAACTTGGGATGTCCTTAATTCAAATCTGCAAAGAACTTGGCTGTGCGACTTTTAGTTTTCGCGCCACAGCTTTTCAACCTATGCAAAAAATGATAATTTATTCATATAATATAAAACGCAAAGTAAGGCTTCTGGAGTTTTGTCATAACTCACGAAATGGTAGGAGTAAAAATAAGGGATACATTGCAAATGATAACTTGGGATGTCCTTAATTTAAATCTGCAAAGAACTTGGCTGTGCGACTTTTAGTTTTCGCGCCACAGCTTTTCAACTTTGCAAAAAATGATAATTTATTCATATATAAAACGCAAAGTAAGGCTTCTGGAGTTTTGTCATAACTCACGAAATGGTAGGAGTAAAAATAAGGGATACATTGCAAATGATAACTTGGGATGTCCTTAATTCAAATCTGCAAAGAACTTGGCTGTGCGACTTTTAGTTTTCGCGCCACAGCTTTTCAACCTATGCAAAAAATGATAATTTATTCATATATAAAACGCAAAGTAAGGCTTCTGGAATTTTGTCATAACTCACGAAATGGTAGGAGTAAAAATAAGGGATACATTGCAAATGATAACTTGGGATGTCCTTAATTTAAATCTGCAAAGAACTTGGCTGTGCGACTTTTAGTTTTCGCGCCACAGCTTTTCAACCTATGCAAAAAATGATAATTTATTCATATATAAAACGCAAAGTAAGGCTTCTGGAATTTTGTCATAACTCACGAAATGGTAGGAGTAAAAATAAGGGATACATTGCAAATGATAACTTGGGATGTCCTTAATTCAAATCTGCAAAGAACTTGGCTGTGCGACTTTTAGTTTTCGCGCCACAGCTTTTCAACCTATGCAAAAAATGATAATTTATTCATATAATATAAAACGCAAAGTAAGGCTTCTGGAGTTTTGTCATAACTCACGAAATGGTAGGAGTAAAAATAAGGGATACATTGCAAATGATAACTTGGGATGTCCTTAATTTAAATCTGCAAAGAACTTGGCTGTGCGACTTTTAGTTTTCGCGCCACAGCTTTTCAACCTATGCAAAAAATGATAATTTATTCATATATAAAACGCAAAGTAAGGCTTCTGGAATTTTGTCATAACTCACGAAATGGTAGGAGTAAAAATAAGGGATACATTGCAAATGATAACTTGGGATGTCCTTAATTCAAATCTGCAAAGAACTTGGCTGTGCGACTTTTAGTTTTCGCGCCACAGCTTTTCAACCTATGCAAAAAATGATAATTTATTCATATATAAAACGCAAAGTAAGGCTTCTGGAATTTTGTCATAAATCACGAAATGGTAGAAGTAAAAAAAAAGCATACATTGCAAATGATAACGTGGGATGTCCTTAATTCAAATCTGCAAAGAACTTGGCTGTGCGACTTTTAGTTTTCGCGCCACAGCTTTTCAACCTATGCAAAAAATGATAATTTATTCATATAATATAAAACGCAAAGTAAGGCTTCTGGAGTTTTGTCATAACTCACGAAATGGTAGGAGTAAAAATAAGGGATACAATGCAAATGATAACTTGGGATGTCCTTAATTTAAATCTGCAAAGAACTTGGCTGTGCGACTTTTAGTTTTCGCGCCACAGCTTTTCAACCTATGCAAAAAATGATAATTTATTCATATAATATAAAACGCAAAGTAAGGCTTCGAGAGTTTTGTCATAACTCACGAAATGGTAGGAGTAAAAATAAGGGATACAATGCAAATGATAACTTGGGATGTCCTTAATTTAAATCTGCAAAGAACTTGGCTGTGCGACTTTTAGTTTTCGCGCCACAGCTTTTCAACCTATGCAAAAAATGATAATTTATTCATATATAAAACGCAAAGTAAGGCTTCTGGAGTTTTGTCATAACTCACGAAATGGTAGGAGTAAAAATAAGGGATACAATGCAAATGATAACTTGGGATGTCCTTAATTTAAATCTGCAAAGAACTTGGCTGTGCGACTTTTAGTTTTCGCGCCACAGCTTTTCAACCTATGCAAAAAATGATAATTTATTCATATATAAAACGCAAAGTAAGGCTTCTGGAGTTTTGTCATAACTCACGAAATGGTAGGAGTAAAAATAAGGGATACATTGCAAATGATAACTTGGGATGTCCTTAATTCAAATCTGCAAAGAAGTTGGCTGTGCGACTTCTGGTTTTCGCGCCACAGCTTTTCAACCTATGCAAAAAATGATAATTTATTCATATATAAAACGCAAAGTAAGGCTTCTGGAATTTTGTCATAACTCACGAAATGGTAGGAGTAAAAATAAGGGATACATTGCAAATGATAACTTGGGATGTCCTTAATTCAAATCTGCAAAGAACTTGTCTGTGCGACTTTTAGTTTTCGCGCCACAGCTTTTCAACCTATGCAAAAAATGATAATTTATTCATATATAAAACGCAAAGTAAGGCTTCTGGAGTTTTATCATAACTCACGAAATGGTAGGAGTAAAAATAAGGGATACATTGCAAATGATAACTTGGGATGTCCTTAATTTAAATCTGCAAAGAAGTTGGCTGTGCGACTTTTGGTTTTCGCGCCACAGCTTTTCAACCTATGCAAAAAATGATAATTTATTCATATATAAAACGCAAAGTAAGGCTTCTGGAATTTTGTCATAACTCACGAAATGGTAGGAGTAAAAATAAGGGATACATTGCAAATGATAACTTGGGATGTCCTTAATTCAAATCTGCAAAGAACTTGTCTGTGCGACTTTTAGTTTTCGCGCCACAGCTTTTCAACCTATGCAAAAAATGATAATTTATTCATATATAAAACGCAAAGTAAGGCTTCTGGAGTTTTATCATAACTCACGAAATGGTAGGAGTAAAAATAAGGGATACATTGCAAATGATAACTTGGGATGTCCTTAATTTAAATCTGCAAAGAACTTGGCTGTGCGACTTTTAGTTTTCGCGCCACAGCTTTTCAACCTATGCAAAAAATGATAATTTATTCATATATAAAACGCAAAGTAAGGCTTCTGGAGTTTTATCATAACTCACGAAATGGTAGGAGTAAAAATAAGGGATACATTGCAAATGATAACTTGGGATGTCCTTAATTCAAATCTGCAAGGGACTTGGCTGTGCGACTTTTAGTTTTCGCGCCACAGCTTTTCAACCTATGCAAAAAATGATAATTTATTCATATATAAAACGCAAAGTAAGGCTTCTGGAATTTTGTCATAACTCACGAAATGGTAGGAGTAAAAATAAGGGATACATTGCAAATGATAACTTGGGATGTCCTTAATTCAAATCTGCAAAGAACTTGGCTGTGCGACTTTTAGTTTTCGCGCCACAGCTTTTCAACCTATGCAAAAAATGATAATTTATTCATATAATATAAAACGCAAAGTAAGGCTTCTGGAGTTTTGTCATAACTCACGAAATGGTAGGAGTAAAAATAAGGGATACAATGCAAATGATAACTTGGGATGTCCTTAATTTAAATCTGCAAAGAACTTGGCTGTGCGACTTTTAGTTTTCGCGCCACAGCTTTTCAACCTATGCAAAAAATGATAATTTATTCATATATAAAACGCAAAGTAAGGCTTCTGGAGTTTTGTCATAACTCACGAAATGGTAGGAGTAAAAATAAGGGATACATTGCAAATGATAACTTGGGATGTCCTTAATTCAAATCTGCAAAGAAGTTGGCTGTGCGACTTCTGGTTTTCGCGCCACAGCTTTTCAACCTATGCAAAAAATGATAATTTATTCATATATAAAACGCAAAGTAAGGCTTCTGGAATTTTGTCATAACTCACGAAATGGTAGGAGTAAAAATAAGGGATACATTGCAAATGATAACTTGGGATGTCCTTAATTCAAATCTGCAAAGAACTTGTCTGTGCGACTTTTAGTTTTCGCGCCACAGCTTTTCAACCTATGCAAAAAATGATAATTTATTCATATATAAAACGCAAAGTAAGGCTTCTGGAGTTTTATCATAACTCACGAAATGGTAGGAGTAAAAATAAGGGATACATTGCAAATGATAACTTGGGATGTCCTTAATTTAAATCTGCAAAGAAGTTGGCTGTGCGACTTTTGGTTTTCGCGCCACAGCTTTTCAACCTATGCAAAAAATGATAATTTATTCATATATAAAACGCAAAGTAAGGCTTCTGGAATTTTGTCATAACTCACGAAATGGTAGGAGTAAAAATAAGGGATACATTGCAAATGATAACTTGGGATGTCCTTAATTCAAATCTGCAAAGAACTTGTCTGTGCGACTTTTAGTTTTCGCGCCACAGCTTTTCAACCTATGCAAAAAATGATAATTTATTCATATATAAAACGCAAAGTAAGGCTTCTGGAGTTTTATCATAACTCACGAAATGGTAGGAGTAAAAATAAGGGATACATTGCAAATGATAACTTGGGATGTCCTTAATTTAAATCTGCAAAGAACTTGGCTGTGCGACTTTTAGTTTTCGCGCCACAGCTTTTCAACCTATGCAAAAAATGATAATTTATTCATATATAAAACGCAAAGTAAGGCTTCTGGAATTTTGTCATAACTCACGAAATGGTAGGAGTAAAAATAAGGGATACATTGCAAATGATAACTTGGGATGTCCTTAATTCAAATCTGCAAAGAACTTGGCTGTGCGACTTTTAGTTTTCGCGCCACAGCTTTTCAACCTATGCAAAAAATGATAATTTATTCATATATAAAACGCAAAGTAAGGCTTCTGGAATTTTGTCATAACTCACGAAATGGTAGGAGTAAAAATAAGGGATACATTGCAAATGATAACTTGGGATGTCCTTAATTCAAATCTGCAAAGAACTTGGCTGTGCGACTTTTAGTTTTCGCGCCACAGCTTTTCAACCTATGCAAAAAATGATAATTTATTCATATAATATAAAACGCAAAGTAAGGCTTCTGGAGTTTTGTCATAACTCACGAAATGGTAGGAGTAAAAATAAGGGATACATTGCAAATGATAACTTGGGATGTCCTTAATTTAAATCTGCAAAGAACTTGGCTGTGCGACTTTTAGTTTTCGCGCCACAGCTTTTCAACCTATGCAAAAAATGATAATTTATTCATATATAAAACGCAAAGTAAGGCTTCTGGAATTTTGTCATAACTCACGAAATGGTAGGAGTAAAAATAAGGGATACATTGCAAATGATAACTTGGGATGTCCTTAATTCAAATCTGCAAAGAACTTGGCTGTGCGACTTTTAGTTTTCGCGCCACAGCTTTTCAACCTATGCAAAAACTGATAATTTATTCATATAATATAAAACGCAAAGTAAGGCTTCTGGAGTTTTGTCATAACTCACGAAATGGTAGGAGTAAAAATAAGGGATACATTGCAAATGATAACTTGGGATGTCCTTAATTTAAATCTGCAAAGAACTTGGCTGTGCGACTTTTAGTTTTCGCGCCACAGCTTTTCAACCTATGCAAAAAATGATAATTTATTCATATATAAAACGCAAAGTAAGGCTTCTGGAGTTTTGTCATAACTCACGAAATGGTAGGAGTAAAAATAAGGGATACATTGGAAATGATAACTTGGGATGTCCTTAATTCAAATCTGCAAAGAACTTGGCTGTGCGACTTTTAGTTTTCGCGCCACAGCTTTTCAACCTATGCAAAAAATGATAATTTATTCATATATAAAACGCAAAGTAAGGCTTCTGGAGTTTTGTCATAACTCACGAAATGGTAGGAGTAAAAATAAGGGATACATTGCAAATGATAACTTGGGATGTCCTTAATTCAAATCTGCAAAGAACTTGGCTGTGCGACTTTTAGTTTTCGCGCCACAGCTTTTCAACCTATGCAAAAAATGATAATTTATTCATATATAAAACGCAAAGTAAGGCTTCTGGAATTTTGTCATAACTCACGAAATGGTAGGAGTAAAAATAAGGGATACATTGCAAATGATAACTTGGGATGTCCTTAATTCAAATCTGCAAAGAACTTGGCTGTGCGACTTTTAGTTTTCGCGCCACAGCTTTTCAACCTATGCAAAAAATGATAATTTATTCATATATAAAACGCAAAGTAAGGCTTCTGGAATTTTGTCATAAATCACGAAATGGTAGAAGTAAAAAAAAAGCATACATTGCAAATGATAACGTGGGATGTCTTCAATTCAAATCTGCAAGGGACTTGGCTGTGCGACTTTTAGTTTTCGCGCCACAGCTTTTCAACCTATGCAAAAAATGATAATTTATTCATATATAAAACGCAAAGTAAGGCTTCTGGAATTTTGTCATAACTCACGAAATGGTAGGAGTAAAAATAAGGGATACATTGCAAATGATAACTTGGGATGTCCTTAATTCAAATCTGCAAAGAACTTGGCTGTGCGACTTTTAGTTTTCGCGCCACAGCTTTTCAACCTATGCAAAAAATGATAATTTATTCATATAATATAAAACGCAAAGTAAGGCTTCTGGAGTTTTGTCATAACTCACGAAATGGTAGGAGTAAAAATAAGGGATACATTGCAAATGATAACTTGGGATGTCCTTAATTTAAATCTGCAAAGAACTTGGCTGTGCGACTTTTAGTTTTCGCGCCACAGCTTTTCAACCTATGCAAAAAATGATAATTTATTCATATATAAAACGCAAAGTAAGGCTTCTGGAGTTTTGTCATAACTCACGAAATGGTAGGAGTAAAAATAAGGGATACATTGCAAATGATAACTTGGGATGTCCTTAATTCAAATCTGCAAAGAAGTTGGCTGTGCGACTTTTGGTTTTCGCGCCACAGCTTTTCAACCTATGCAAAAAATGATAATTTATTCATATATAAAACGCAAAGTAAGGCTTCTGGAATTTTGTCATAACTCACGAAATGGTAGGAGTAAAAATAAGGGATACATTGCAAATGATAACTTGGGATGTCCTTAATTCAAATCTGCAAAGAACTTGTCTGTGCGACTTTTAGTTTTCGCGCCACAGCTTTTCAACCTATGCAAAAAATGATAATTTATTCATATATAAAACGCAAAGTAAGGCTTCTGGAGTTTTATCATAACTCACGAAATGGTAGGAGTAAAAATAAGGGATACATTGCAAATGATAACTTGGGATGTCCTTAGTTTAAATCTGCAAAGAACTTGGCTGTGCGACTTTTAGTTTTCGCGCCACAGCTTTTCAACCTATGCAAAAAATGATAATTTATTCATATATAAAACGCAAAGTAAGGCTTCTGGAATTTTGTCATAACTCACGAAATGGTAGGAGTAAAAATAAGGGATACATTGCAAATGATAACTTGGGATGTCCTTAATTCAAATCTGCAAAGAACTTGGCTGTGCGACTTTTAGTTTTCGCGCCACAGCTTTTCAACCTATGCAAAAAATGATAATTTATTCATATATAAAACGCAAAGTAAGGCTTCTGGAATTTTGTCATAACTCACGAAATGGTAGGAGTAAAAATAAGGGATACATTGCAAATGATAACTTGAGATGTCCTTAATTTAAATCTGCAAAGAACTTGGCTGTGCGACTTTTAGTTTTCGCGCCACAGCTTTTCAACCTATGCAAAAAATGATAATTTATTCATATATAAAACGCAAAGTAAGGCTTCTGGAATTTTGTCATAACTCACGAAATGGTAGGAGTAAAAATAAGGGATACATTGCAAATGATAACTTGGGATGTCCTTAATTCAAATCTGTAAAGAACTTGGCTGTGCGACTTTTAGTTTTCGCGCCACAGCTTTTCAACCTATGCAAAAAATGATAATTTATTCATATAATATAAAACGCAAAGTAAGGCTTCTGGAGTTTTGTCATAACTCACGAAATGGTAGGAGTAAAAATAAGGGATACATTGCAAATGATAACTTGGGATGTCCTTAATTTAAATCTGCAAAGAACTTGGCTGTGCGACTTTTAGTTTTCGCGACACAGCTTTTCAACCTATGCAAAAAATGATAATTTATTCATATATAAAACGCAAAGTAAGGCTTCTGGAGTTTTGTCATAACTCACGAAATGGTAGGAGTAAAAATAAGGGATACATTGCAAATGATAACTTGGGATGCCCTTAATTCAAATCTGCAAAGAACTTGGCTGTGCGACTTTTAGTTTTCGCGCCACAGCTTTTCAACCTATGCAAAAAATGATAATTTATTCATATATAAAACGCAAAGTAAGGCTTCTGGAGTTTTGTCATAACTCACGAAATGGTAGGAGTAAAAATAAGGGATACATTGCAAATGATAACTTGGGATGTCCTTAATTCAAATCTGCAAAGAACTTGGCTGTGCGACTTTTAGTTTTCGCGCCACAGCTTTTCAACCTATGCAAAAAATGATAATTTATTCATATATAAAACGCAAAGTAAGGCTTCTGGAATTTTGTCATAACTCACGAAATGGTAGGAGTAAAAATAAGGGATACATTGCAAATGATAACTTGGGATGTCCTTAATTCAAATCTGCAAAGAACTTGGCTGTGCGACTTTTAGTTTTCGCGCCACAGCTTTTCAACCTATGCAAAAAATGATAATTTATTCATATATAAAACGCAAAGTAAGGCTTCTGGAATTTTGTCATAACTCACGAAATGGTAGGAGTAAAAATAAGGGATACATTGCAAATGATAACTTGGGATGTCCTTAATTCAAATCTGCAAAGAACTTGGCTGTGCGACTTTTAGTTTTCGCGCCACAGCTTTTCAACCTATGCAAAAAATGATAATTTATTCATATAATATAAAACGCAAAGTAAGGCTTCTGGAGTTTTGTCATAACTCACGAAATGGTAGGAGTAAAAATAAGGGATACAATGCAAATGATAACTTGGGATGTCCTTAATTTAAATCTGCAAAGAACTTGGCTGTGCGACTTTTAGTTTTCGCGCCACAGCTTTTCAACCTATGCAAAAAATGATAATTTATTCATATATAAAACGCAAAGTAAGGCTTCTGGAGTTTTGTCATAACTCACGAAATGGTAGGAGTAAAAATAAGGGATACATTGCAAATGATAACTTGGGATGCCCTTAATTCAAATCTGCAAAGAACTTGGCTGTGCGACTTTTAGTTTTCGCGCCACAGCTTTTCAACCTATGCAAAAAATGATAATTTATTCATATATAAAACGCAAAGTAAGGCTTCTGGAGTTTTATCATAACTCACGAAATGGTAGGAGTAAAAATAAGGGATACATTGCAAATGATAACTTGGGATGTCCTTAATTTAAATCTGCAAAGAACTTGGCTGTGCGACTTTTAGTTTTCGCGCCACAGCTTTTCAACCTATGCAAAAAATGATAATTTATTCATATATAAAACGCAAAGTAAGGCTTCTGGAATTTTGTCATAACTCACGAAATGGTAGGAGTAAAAATAAGGGATACATTGCAAATGATAACTTGGGATGTCCTTAATTCAAATCTGCAAAGAACTTGGCTGTGCGACTTTTAGTTTTCGCGCCACAGCTTTTCAACCTATGCAAAAAATGATAATTTATTCATATATAAAACGCAAAGTAAGGCTTCTGGAATTTTGTCATAACTCACGAAATGGTAGGAGTAAAAATAAGGGATACATTGCAAATGATAACTTGGGATGTCCTTAATTTAAATCTGCAAAGAACTTGGCTGTGCGACTTTTAGTTTTCGCGCCACAGCTTTTCAACCTATGCAAAAAATGATAATTTATTCATATATAAAACGCAAAGTAAGGCTTCTGGAATTTTGTCATAACTCACGAAATGGTAGGAGTAAAAATAAGGGATACATTGCAAATGATAACTTGGGATGTCTTTAATTCAAATCTACAAAGAACTTGGCTGTGCGACTTTTAGTTTTCGCGCCACAGCTTTTCAACCTATGCAAAAAATGATAATTTATTCATATAATATAAAACGCAAAGTAAGGCTTCTGGAGTTTTGTCATAACTCACGAAATGGTAGGAGTAAAAATAAGGGATACATTGCAAATGATAACTTGGGATGTCCTTAATTTAAATCTGCAAAGAACTTGGCTGTGCGACTTTTAGTTTTCGCGCCACAGCTTTTCAACCTATGCAAAAAATGATAATTTATTCATATATAAAACGCAAAGTAAGGCTTCTGGAGTTTTGTCATAACTCACGAAATGGTAGGAGTAAAAATAAGGGATACATTGCAAATGATAACTTGGGATGTCCTTAATTCAAATCTGCAAAGAACTTGGCTGTGCGACTTTTAGTTTTCGCGCCACAGCTTTTCAACCTATGCAAAAAATGATAATTTATTCATATATAAAACGCAAAGTAAGGCTTCTGGAGTTTTGTCATAACTCACGAAATGGTAGGAGTAAAAATAAGGGATACATTGCAAATGATAACTTGGGATGTCCTTAATTCAAATCTGCAAAGAACTTGGCTGTGCGACTTTTAGTTTTCGCGCCACAGCTTTTCAACCTATGCAAAAAATGATAATTTATTCATATATAAAACGCAAAGTAAGGCTTCTGGAATTTTGTCATAACTCACGAAATGGTAGGAGTAAAAATAAGGGATACATTGCAAATGATAACTTGGGATGTCCTTAATTCAAATCTGCAAAGAACTTGGCTGTGCGACTTTTAGTTTTCGCGCCACAGCTTTTCAACCTATGCAAAAAAATGATAATTTATTCATATATAAAACGCAAAGTAAGGCTTCTGGAGTTTTGTCATAACTCACGAAATGGTAGGAGTAAAAATAAGGGATACATTGCAAATGATAACTTGGGATGTCCTTAATTTAAATCTGCAAAGAACTTGGCTGTGCGACTTTTAGTTTTCGCGCCACAGCTTTTCAACCTATGCAAAAAATGATAATTTATTCATATATAAAACGCAAAGTAAGGCTTCTGGAATTTTGTCATAACTCACGAAATGGTAGGAGTAAAAATAAGGGATACATTGCAAATGATAACTTGGGATGTCCTTAATTCAAATCTGCAAAGAACTTGGCTGTGCGACTTTTAGTTTTCGCGCCACAGCTTTTCAACCTATGCAAAAAATGATAATTTATTCATATAATATAAAACGCAAAGTAAGGCTTCTGGAGTTTTGTCATAACTCACGAAATGGTAGGAGTAAAAATAAGGGATACAATGCAAATGATAACTTGGGATGTCCTTAATTTAAATCTGCAAAGAACTTGGCTGTGCGACTTTTAGTTTTCGCGCCACAGCTTTTCAACCTATGCAAAAAATGATAATTTATTCATATATAAAACGCAAAGTAAGGCTTCTGGAGTTTTGTCATAACTCACGAAATGGTAGGAGTAAAAATAAGGGATACATTGCAAATGATAACTTGGGATGTCCTTAATTCAAATCTGCAAAGAAGTTCGCTGTGTGACTTTTGGTTTTCGCGCCACAGCTTTTCAACCTATGCAAAAAATGATAATTTATTCATATATAAAACGCAAAGTAAGGCTTCTGGAATTTTGTCATAACTCACGAAATGGTAGGAGTAAAAATAAGGGATACATTGCAAATGATAACTTGGGATGTCCTTAATTCAAATCTGCAAAGAACTTGGCTGTGCGACTTTTAGTTTTCGCGCCACAGCTTTTCAACCTATGCAAAAAATGATAATTTATTCATATATAAAACGCAAAGTAAGGCTTCTGGAGTTTTATCATAACTCACGAAATGGTAGGAGTAAAAATAAGGGATACATTGCAAATGATAACTTGGGATGTCCTTAATTCAAATCTGCAAAGAACTTGGCTGTGCGACTTTTAGTTTTCGCGCCACAGCTTTTCAACCTATGCAAAAAATGATAATTTATTCATATATAAAACGCAAAGTAAGGCTTCTGGAGTTTTGTCATAACTCACGAAATGGTAGGAGTAAAAATAAGGGATACATTGCAAATGATAACTTGGGATGTCCTTAATTTAAATCTGCAAAGAACTTGGCTGTGCGACTTTTAGTTTTCGCGCCACAGCTTTTCAACCTATGCAAAAAATGATAATTTATTCATATATAAAACGCAAAGTAAGGCTTCTGGAGTTTTGTCATAACTCACGAAATGGTAGGAGTAAAAATAAGGGATACATTGCATATGATAACTTGGGATGTCCTTAATTCAAATCTGCAAAGAACTTGGCTGTGCGACTTTTAGTTTTCGCGCCACAGCTTTTCAACCTATGCAAAAAATGATAATTTATTCATATATAAAACGCAAAGTAAGGCTTCTGGAATTTTGTCATAACTCACGAAATGGTAGGAGTAAAAATAAGGGATACATTGCAAATGATAACTTGGGATGTCCTTAATTTAAATCTGCAAAGAACTTGGCTGTGCGACTTTTAGTTTTCGCGCCACAGCTTTTCAACCTATGCAAAAAATGATAATTTATTCATATATAAAACGCAAAGTAAGGCTTCTGGAATTTTGTCATAACTCACGAAATGGTAGGAGTAAAAATAAGGGAAACATTGCAAATGATAACTTGGGATGTCCTTAATTCAAATCTGCAAAGAACTTGGCTGTGCAACTTTTAGTTTTCGCGCCACAGCTTTTCAACCTATGCAAAAAATGATAATTTATTCATATAATATAAAACGCAAAGTAAGGCTTCTGGAGTTTTGTCATAACTCACGAAATGGTAGGAGTAAAAATAAGGGATACATTGCAAATGATAACTTGGGATGTCCTTAATTTAAATCTGCAAAGAACTTGGCTGTGCGACTTTTAGTTTTCGCGCCACAGCTTTTCAACCTATGCAAAAAATGATAATTTATTCATATAATATAAAACGCAAAGTAAGGCTTCTGGAGTTTTGTCATAACTCACGAAATGGTAGGAGTAAAAATAAGGGATACATTGCAAATGATAACTTGGGATGTCCTTAATTTAAATCTGCAAAGAACTTGGCTGTGCGACTTTTAGTTTTCGCGCCACAGCTTTTCAACCTATGCAAAAAATGATAATTTATTCATATATAAAACGCAAAGTAAGGCTTCTGGAGTTTTGTCATAACTCACGAAATGGTAGGAGTAAAAATAAGGGATACATTGCAAATGATAACTTGGGATGTCCTTAATTCAAATCTGCAAAGAACTTGGCTGTGCGACTTTTGGTTTTCGCGCCACAGCTTTTCAACCTATGCAAAAAATGATAATTTATTCATATATAAAACGCAAAGTAAGGCTTCTGGAATTTTGTCATAACTCACGAAATGGTAGGAGTAAAAATAAGGGATACATTGCAAATGATAACTTGGGATGTCCTTAATTCAAATCTGCAAAGAACTTGTCTGTGCGACTTTTAGTTTTCGCGCCACAGCTTTTCAACCTATGCAAAAAATGATAATTTATTCATATATAAAACGCAAAGTAAGGCTTCTGGAGTTTTGTCATAACTCACGAAATGGTAGGAGTAAAAATAAGGGATACATTGCAAATGATAACTTGGGATGTCCTTAATTTAAATCTGCAAAGAACTTGGCTGTGCGACTTTTAGTTTTCGCGCCACAGCTTTTCAACCTATGCAAAAAATGATAATTTATTCATATATAAAACGCAAAGTAAGGCTTCTGGAGTTTTGTCATAACTCACGAAATGGTAGGAGTAAAAATAAGGGATACATTGCAAATGATAACTTGGGATGTCCTTAATTCAAATCTGCAAAGAACTTGGCTGTGCGACTTTTAGTTTTCGCGCCACAGCTTTTCAACCTATGCAAAAAATGATAATTTATTCATATATAAAACGCAAAGTAAGGCTTCTGGAGTTTTGTCATAACTCACGAAATGGTAGGAGTAAAAATAAGGGATACATTGCAAATGATAACTTGGGATGTCCTTAATTTAAATCTGCAAAGAACTTGGCTGTGCGACTTTTAGTTTTCGCGCCACAGCTTTTCAACCTATGCAAAAAATGATAATTTATTCATATAAAAAACGCAAAGTAAGGCTTCTGGAGTTTTGTCATAACTCACGAAATGGTAGGAGTAAAAATAAGGGATACATTGCAAATGATAACTTGGGATGTCCTTAATTCAAATCTGCAAAGAACTTGGCTGTGCGACTTTTAGTTTTCGCGCCACAGCTTTTCAACCTATGCAAAAAATGATAATTTATTCATATATAAAACGCAAAGTAAGGCTTCTGGAATTTTGTCATAACTCACGAAATGGTAGGAGTAAAAATAAGGGATACATTGCAAATGATAACTTGGGATGTCCTTAATTTAAATCTGCAAAGAACTTGGCTGTACGACTTTTAGTTTTCGCGCCACAGCTTTTCAACCTATGCAAAAAATGATAATTTATTCATATATAAAACGCAAAGTAAGGCTTCTGGAATTTTGTCATAACTCACGAAATGGTAGGAGTAAAAATAAGGGATACATTGCAAATGATAACTTGGGATGTCCTTAATTCAAATCTGCAAAGAACTTGGCTGTGCGACTTTTAGTTTTCGCGCCACAGCTTTTCAACCTATGCAAAAAATGATAATTTATTCATATATAAAACGCAAAGTAAGGCTTCTGGAGTTTTGTCATAACTCACGAAATGGTAGGAGTAAAAATAAGGGATACATTGCAAATGATAACTTGGGATGTCCTTAATTCAAATCTGCAAAGAACTTGGCTGTGCGACTTTTAGTTTTCGCGCCACAGCTTTTCAACCTATGCAAAAAATGATAATTTATTCATATATAAAACGCAAAGTAAGGCTTCTGGAGTTTTGTCATAACTCACGAAATGGTAGGAGTAAAAATAAGGGATACATTGCAAATGATAACTTGGGATGTCCTTAATTGAAATCTGCAAAGAACTTGGCTCTGCGACTTTTAGTTTTCGCGCCACAGCTTTTCAACCTATGCAAAAAATGATAATTTATTCATATATAAAACGCAAAGTAAGGCTTCTGGAATTTTGTCATAACTCACGAAATGGTAGGAGTAAAAATAAGGGATACATTGCAAATGATAACTTGGGATGTCCTTAATTCAAATCTGCAAAGAACTTGGCTGTGCGACTTTTAGTTTTCGCGCCACAGCTTTTCAACCTATGCAAAAAATGATAATTTATTCATATATAAAACGCAAAGTAAGGCTTCTGGAGTTTTGTCATAACTCACGAAATGGTAGGAGTAAAAATAAGGGATACATTGCAAATGATAACTTGGGATGTCCTTAATTCAAATCTGCAAAGAACTTGGCTGTGCGACTTTTAGTTTTCGCGCCACAGCTTTTCAACCTATGCAAAAAATGATAATTTATTCATATATAAAACGCAAAGTAAGGCTTCTGGAGTTTTGTCATAACTCACGAAATGGTAAGAGTAAAAATAAGGGATACATTGCAAATGATAACTTGGGATGTCCTTAATTTAAATCTGCAAAGAACTTGGCTGTGCGACTTTTAGTTTTCGCGCCACAGCTTTTCAACCTATGCAAAAAATGATAATTTATTCATATATAAAACGCAAAGTAAAGCTTCTGGAATTTTGTCATAACTCACGAAATGGTAGGAGTAAAAATAAGGGATACATTGCAAATGATAACTTGGGATGTCCTTAATTTAAATCTGCAAAGAACTTGGCTGTGCGACTTTTAGTTTTCGCGCCACAGCTTTTCAACCTATGCAAAAAATGATAATTTATTCATATATAAAACGCAAAGTAAGGCTTCTGGAGTTTTGTCATAACTCACGAAATGGTAGGAGTAAAAATAAGGGATACATTGCAAATGATAACTTGGGATGCCCTTAATTTAAATCTGCAAAGAACTTGGCTGTGCGACTTTTAGTTTTCGCGCCACAGCTTTTCAACCTATGCAAAAAATGATAATTTATTCATATATAAAACGCAAAGTAAGGCTTCTGGAGTTTTGTCATAACTCACGAAATGGTAGGAGTAAAAATAAGGGATACATTGCAAATGATAACTTGGGATGTCCTTAATTCAAATCTGCAAAGAACTTGGCTGTGCGACTTTTAGTTTTCGCGCCACAGCTTTTCAACCTATGCAAAAAATGATAATTTATTCATATATAAAACGCAAAGTAAGGCTTCTGGAGTTTTGTCATAACTCACGAAATGGTAGGAGTAAAAATAAGATATACATTGCAAATGATAACTTGGGATGTCCTTAATTCAAATCTGCAAAGAACTTGGCTGTGCGACTTTTAGTTTTCGCGCCACAGCTTTTCAACCTATGCAAAAAATGATAATTTATTCATATATAAAACGCAAAGTAAGGCTTCTGGAGTTTTGTCATAACTCACGAAATGGTAGGAGTAAAAATAAGGGATACATTGCAAATGATAACTTGGGATGTCCTTAATTTAAATCTGCAAAGAACTTGGCTGTGCGACTTTTAGTTTTCGCGCCACAGCTTTTCAACCTATGCAAAAAATGATAATTTATTCATATATAAAACGCAAAGTAAGGCTTCTGGAGTTTTGTCATAACTCACGAAATGGTAGGAGTAAAAATAAGGGATACATTGCAAATGATAACTTGGGATGTCCTTAATTCAAATCTGCAAAGAACTTGGCTGTGCGACTTTTAGTTTTCGCGCCACAGCTTTTCAACCTATGCAAAAAATGATAATTTATTCATATATAAAACGCAAAGTAAGGCTTCTGGAATTTTGTCATAACTCACGAAATAGTAGGAGTAAAAATAAGGGATACATTGCAAATGATAACTTGGGATGTCCTTAATTCAAATCTGCAAAGAACTTGTCTGTGCGACTTTTAGTTTTCGCGCCACAGCTTTTCAACCTATGCAAAAAATGATAATTTATTCATATATAAAACGCAAAGTAAGGCTTCTGGAGTTTTATCATAACTCACGAAATGGTAGGAGTAAAAATGAGGGATACATTGCAAATGATAACTTGGGATGTCCTTAATTCAAATCTGCAAAGAACTTGGCTGTGCGACTTTTAGTTTTCGCGCCACAGCTTTTCAACCTATGCAAAAAATGATAATTTATTCATATATAAAACGCAAAGTAAGGCTTCTGGAGTTTTGTCATAACTCACGAAATGGTAGGAGTAAAAATAAGGGATACATTGCAAATGATAACTTGGGATGTCCTTAATTTAAATCTGCAAAGAACTTGGCTGTGCGACTTTTAGTTTTCGCGCCACAGCTTTTCAACCTATGCAAAAAATGATAATTTATTCATATATAAAACGCAAAGTAAGGCTTCTGGAGTTTTGTCATAACTCACGAAATGGTAGGAGTAAAAATAAGGGATACATTGCAAATGATAACTTGGGATGTCCTTAATTTAAATCTGCAAAGAACTTGGCTGTGCGACTTTTAGTTTTCGCGCCACAGCTTTTCAACCTATGCAAAAAATGATAATTTATTCATATATAAAACGCAAAGTAAGGCTTCTGGAGTTTTGTCATAACTCACGAAATGGTAGGAGTAAAAATAAGGGATAAATTGCAAATGATAACTTGGGATGTCCTTAATTTAAATCTGCAAAGAACTTGGCTGTGCGACTTTTAGTTTTCGCGCCACAGCTTTTCAACCTATGCAAAAAATGATAATTTATTCATATATAAAACGCAAAGTAAGGCTTCTGGAATTTTGTCATAACTCACGAAATAGTAGGAGTAAAAATAAGGGATACATTGCAAATGATAACTTGGGATGTCCTTAATTCAAATCTGCAAAGAACTTGTCTGTGCGACTTTTAGTTTTCGCGCCACAGCTTTTCAACCTATGCAAAAAATGATAATTTATTCATATATAAAACGCAAAGTAAGGCTTCTGGAGTTTTATCATAACTCACGAAATGGTAGGAGTAAAAATAAGGGATACATTGCAAATGATAACTTGGGATGTCCTTAATTCAAATCTGCAAAGAACTTGGCTGTGCGACTTTTAGTTTTCGCGCCACAGCTTTTCAACCTATGCAAAAAATGATAATTTATTCATATATAAAACGCAAAGTAAGGCTTCTGGAGTTTTGTCATAACTCACGAAATGGTAGGAGTAAAAATAAGGGATACATTGCAAATGATAACTTGGGATGTCCTTAATTTAAATCTGCAAATAACTTGGCTGTGCGACTTTTAGTTTTCGCGCCACAGCTTTTCAACCTATGCAAAAAATGATAATTTATTCATATATAAAACGCAAAGTAAGGCTTCTGGAGTTTTGTCATAACTCACGAAATGGTAGGAGTAAAAATAAGGGATACATTGCAAATGATAACTTGGGATGTCCTTAATTCAAATCTGCAAAGAACTTGGCTGTGCGACTTTTAGTTTTCGCGCCACAGCTTTTCAACCTATGCAAAAAATGATAATTTATTCATATATAAAACGCAAAGTAAGGCTTCTGGAGTTTTGTCATAACTCACGAAATGGTAGGAGTAAAAATAAGGGATACATTGCAAATGATAACTTGGGATGTCCTTAATTTAAATCTGCAAAGAACTTGGCTGTGCGACTTTTAGTTTTCGCGCCACAGCTTTTCAACCTATGCAAAAAATGATAATTTATTCATATATAAAACGCAAAGTAAGGCTTCTGGAATTTTGTCATAACTCACGAAATGGTAGGAGTAAAAATAAGGGATACATTGCAAATGATAACTTGGGATGTCCTTAATTCAAATCTGCAAAGAACTTGGCTGTGCGACTTTTAGTTTTCGCGCCACAGCTTTTCAACCTATGCAAAAAATGATAATTTATTCATATATAAAACGCAAAGTAAGGCTTCTGGAGTTTTGTCATAACTCACGAAATGGTAGGAGTAAAAATAAGGGATACATTGCAAATGATAACTTGGGATGTCCTTAATTTAAATCTGCAAAGAACTTGGCTGTGCGACTTTTAGTTTTCGCGCCACAGCTTTTCAACCTATGCAAAAAATGATAATTTATTCATATATAAAACGCAAAGTAAGGCTTCTGGAATTTTGTCATAACTCACGAAATGGTAGGAGTAAAAATAAGGGATACATTGCAAATGATAACTTGGGATGTCCTTAATTCAAATCTGCAAAGAACTTGGCTGTGCGACTTTTAGTTTTCGCGCCACAGCTTTTCAACCTATGCAAAAAATGATAATTTATTCATATATAAAACGCAAAGTAAGGCTTCTGGAGTTTTGTCATAACTCACGAAATGGTAGGAGTAAAAATAAGGGATACATTGCAAATGATAACTTGGGATGTCCTTAATTCAAATCTGCAAAGAACTTGTCTGTGCGACTTTTAGTTTTCGCGCCACAGCTTTTCAACCTATGCAAAAAATGATAATTTATTCATATATAAAACGCAAAGTAAGGCTTCTGGAGTTTTGTCATAACTCACGAAATGGTAGGAGTAAAAATAAGGGATACATTGCAAATGATAACTTGGGATGTCCTTAATTCAAATCTGCAAAGAACTTGGCTGTGCGACTTTTAGTTTTCGCGCCACAGCTTTTCAACCTATGCAAAAAATGATAATTTATTCATATATAAAACGCAAAGTAAGGCTTCTGGAGTTTTGTCATAACTCACGAAATGGTAGGAGTAAAAATAAGGGATACATTGCAAATGATAACTTGGGATGTCCTTAATTCAAATCTGCAAAGAACTTGGCTGTGCGACTTTTAGTTTTCGCGCCACAGCTTTTCAACCTATGCAAAAAATGATAATTTATTCATATATAAAACGCAAAGTAAGGCTTCTGGAATTTTGTCATAACTCACGAAATGGTAGGAGTAAAAATAAGGGATACATTGCAAATGATAACTTGGGATGTCCTTAATTTAAATCTGCAAAGAACTTGGCTGTGCGACTTTTAGTTTTCGCGCCACAGCTTTTCAACCTATGCAAAAAATGATAATTTATTCATATATAAAACGCAAAGTAAGGCTTCTGGAGTTTTGTCATAACTCACGAAATGGTAGGAGTAAAAATAAGGGATACATTGCAAATGATAACTTGGGATGTCCTTAATTTAAATCTGCAAAGAACTTGGCTGTGCGACTTTTAGTTTTCGCGCCACAGCTTTTCAACCTATGCAAAAAATGATAATTTATTCATATATAAAACGCAAAGTAAGGCTTCTGGAGTTTTGTCATAACTCACGAAATGGTAGGAGTAAAAATAAGGGATACATTGCAAATGATAACTTGGGATGTCCTTAATTTAAATCTGCAAAGAACTTGGCTGTGCGACTTTTAGTTTTCGCGCCACAGCTTTTCAACCTATGCAAAAAATGATAATTTATTCATATATAAAACGCAAAGTAAGGCTTCTGGAATTTTGTCATAACTCACGAAATGGTAGGAGTAAAAATAAGGGATACATTGCAAATGATAACTTGGGATGTCCTTAATTCAAATCTGCAAAGAACTTGTCTGTGCGACTTTTAGTTTTCGCGCCACAGCTTTTCAACCTATGCAAAAAATGATAATTTATTCATATATAAAACGCAAAGTAAGGCTTCTGGAGTTTTGTCATAACTCACGAAATGGTAGGAGTAAAAATAAGGGATACATTGCAAATGATAACTTGGGATGTAATTAATTCAAATCTGCAAAGAACTTGTCTGTGCGACTTTTAGTTTTCGCGCCACAGCTTTTCAACCTATGCAAAAAATGATAATTTATTCATATATAAAACGCAAAGTAAGGCTTCTGGAGTTTTGTCATAACTCACGAAATGGTAGGAGTAAAAATAAGGGATACATTGCAAATGATAACTTGGGATGTCCTTAATTTAAATCTGCAAAGAACTTGGCTGTGCGACTTTTAGTTTTCGCGCCACAGCTTTTCAACCTATGCAAAAAATGATAATTTATTCATATATAAAACGCAAAGTAAGGCTTCTGGAGTTTTGTCATAACTCACGAAATGGTAGGAGTAAAAATAAGGGATACATTGCAAATGATAACTTGGGATGTCCTTAATTTAAATCTGCAAAGAACTTGGCTGTGCGACTTTTAGTTTTCGCGCCACAGCTTTTCAACCTATGCAAAAAATGATAATTTATTCATATATAAAACGCAAAGTAAGGCTTCTGGAATTTTGTCATAACTCACGAAATGGTAGGAGTAAAAATAAGGGATACATTGCAAATGATAACTTGGGATGTCCTTAATTCAAATCTGCAAAGAACTTGTCTGTGCGACTTTTAGTTTTCGCGCCACAGCTTTTCAACCTATGCAAAAAATGATAATTTATTCATATATAAAACGCAAAGTAAGGCTTCTGGAGTTTTATCATAACTCACGAAATGGTAGGAGTAAAAATAAGGGATACAATGCAAATGATAACTTGGGATGTCCTTAATTCAAATCTGCAAAGAACTTGTCTGTGCGACTTTTAGTTTTCGCGCCACAGCTTTTCAACCTATGCAAAAAATGATAATTTATTCATATATAAAACGCAAAGTAAGGCTTCTGGAGTTTTGTCATAACTCACGAAATGGTAGGAGTAAAAATAAGGGATACATTGCAAATGATAACTTGGGATGTCCTTAATTTAAATCTGCAAAGAACTTGGCTGTGCGACTTTTAGTTTTCGCGCCACAGCTTTTCAACCTATGCAAAAAATGATAATTTATTCATATATAAAACGCAAAGTAAGGCTTCTGGAGTTTTGTCATAACTCACGAAATGGTAGGAGTAAAAATAAGGGATACATTGCAAATGATAACTTGGGATGTCCTTAATTCAAATCTGCAAAGAACTTGGCTGTGCGACTTTTAGTTTTCGCGCCACAGCTTTTCAACCTATGCAAAAAATGATAATTTATTCATATATAAAACGCAAAGTAAGGCTTCTGGAGTTTTGTCATAACTCACGAAATGGTAAGAGTAAAAATAAGGGATACATTGCAAATGATAACTTGGGATGTCCTTAATTTAAATCTGCAAAGAACTTGGCTGTGCGACTTTTAGTTTTCGCGCCACAGCTTTTCAACCTATGCAAAAAATGATAATTTATTCATATATAAAACGCAAAGTAAGGCTTCTGGAATTTTGTCATAACTCACGAAATGGTAGGAGTAAAAATAAGGGATACATTGCAAATGATAACTTGGGATGTCCTTAATTTAAATTTGCAAAGAACTTGGCTGTGCGACTTTTAGTTTTCGCGCCACAGCTTTTCAACCTATGCAAAAAATGATAATTTATTCATATATAAAACGCAAAGTAAGGCTTCTGGAGTTTTGTCATAACTCACGAAATGGTAGGAGTAAAAATAAGGGATACATTGCAAATGATAACTTGGGATGTCCTTAATTTAAATCTGCAAAGAACTTGGCTGTGCGACTTTTAGTTTTCGCGCCACAGCTTTTCAACCTATGCAAAAAATGATAATTTATTCATATATAAAACGCAAAGTAAGGCTTCTGGAGTTTTGTCATAACTCACGAAATGGTAGGAGTAAAAATAAGGGATACATTGCAAATGATAACTTGGGATGTCCTTAATTCAAATCTGCAAAGAACTTGGCTGTGCGACTTTTAGTTTTCGCGCCACAGCTTTTCAACCTATGCAAAAAATGATAATTTATTCATATATAAAACGCAAAGTAAGGCTTCTGGAGTTTTGTCATAACTCACGAAATGGTAGGAGTAAAAATAAGGGATACATTGCAAATGATAACTTGGGATGTCCTTAATTCAAATCTGCAAAGAACTTGTCTGTGCGACTTTTAGTTTTCGCGCCACAGCTTTTCAACCTATGCAAAAAATGATAATTTATTCATATATAAAACGCAAAGTAAGGCTTCTGGAGTTTTATCATAACTCACGAAATAGTAGGAGTACAAAAATAAGGGATACATTGCAAATGATAACTTGGGATGTCCTTAATTCAAATCTGCAAAGAACTTGGCTGTGCGACTTTTAGTTTTCGCGCCACAGCTTTTCAACCTATGCAAAAAATGATAATTTATTCATATATAAAACGCAAAGTAAGGCTTCTGGAGTTTTGTCATAACTCACGAAATGGTAGGAGTAAAAATAAGGGATACATTGCAAATGATAACTTGGGATGTCCTTAATTCAAATCTGCAAAGAACTTGTCTGTGCGACTTTTAGTTTTCGCGCCACAGCTTTTCAACCTATGCAAAAAATGATAATTTATTCATATATAAAACGCAAAGTAAGGCTTCTGGAGTTTTGTCATAACTCACGAAATGGTAGGAGTAAAAATAAGGGATACATTGCAAATGATAACTTGGGATGTCCTTAATTTAAATCTGCAAAGAACTTGGCTGTGCGACTTTTAGTTTTCGCGCCACAGCTTTTCAACCTATGCAAAAAATGATAATTTATTCATATATAAAACGCAAAGTAAGGCTTCTGGAGTTTTGTCATAACTCACGAAATGGTAGGAGTAAAAATAAGGGATACATTGCAAATGATAACTTGGGATGTCCTTAATTTAAATCTGCAAAGAACTTGGCTGTGCGACTTTTAGTTTTCGCGCCACAGCTTTTCAACCTATGCAAAAAATGATAATTTATTCATATATAAAACGCAAAGTAAGGCTTCTGGAATTTTGTCATAACTCACGAAATGGTAAGAGTAAAAATAAGGGATACATTGCAAATGATAACTTGGGATGTCCTTAATTCAAATCTGCAAAGAACTTGGCTGTGCGACTTTTAGTTTTCGCGCCACAGCTTTTCAACCTATGCAAAAAATGATAATTTATTCATATATAAAACGCAAAGTAAGGCTTCTGGAGTTTTGTCATAACTCACGAAATGGTAGGAGTAAAAATAAGGGATACATTGCAAATGATAACTTGGGATGTCCTTAATTTAAATCTGCAAAGAACTTGGCTGTGCGACTTTTAGTTTTCGCGCCACAGCTTTTCAACCTATGCAAAAAATGATAATTTATTCATATATAAAACGCAAAGTAAGGCTTCTGGAATTTTGTCATAACTCACGAAATGGTAGGAGTAAAAATAAGGGATACATTGCAAATGATAACTTGGGATGTCCTTAATTCAAATCTGCAAAGAACTTGTCTGTGCGACTTTTAGTTTTCGCGCCACAGCTTTTCAACCTATGCAAAAAATGATAATTTATTCATATATAAAACGCAAAGTAGGGCTTCTGGAGTTTTATCATAACTCACGAAATGGTAGGAGTAAAAATAAGGGATACATTGCAAATGATAACTTGGGATGTCCTTAATTCAAATCTGCAAAGAACTTGGCTGTGCGACTTTTAGTTTTCGCGCCACAGCTTTTCAACCTATGCAAAAAATGATAATTTATTCATATATAAAACGCAAAGTAAGGCTTCTGGAGTTTTGTCATAACTCACGAAATGGTAGGAGTAAAAATAAGGAATACATTGCAAATGATAACTTGGGATGTCCTTAATTCAAATCTGCAAAGAACTTGGCTGTGCGACTTTTAGTTTTCGCGCCACAGCTTTTCAACCTATGCAAAAAATGATAATTTATTCATATATAAAACGCAAAGTAAGGCTTCTGGAGTTTTGTCATAACTCACGAAATGGTAGGAGTAAAAATAAGGGATACATTGCAAATGATAACTTGGGATGTCCTTAATTCAAATCTGCAAAGAACTTGGCTGTGCGACTTTTAGTTTTCGCGCCACAGCTTTTCAACCTATGCAAAAAATGATAATTTATTCATATATAAAACGCAAAGTAAGGCTTCTGGAATTTTGTCATAACTCACGAAATGGTAGGAGTAAAAATAAGGGATACATTGCAAATGATAACTTGGGATGTCCTTAATTCAAATCTGCAAAGAACTTGGCTGTGCGACTTTTAGTTTTCGCGCCACAGCTTTTCAACCTATGCAAAAAATGATAATTTATTCATATATAAAACGCAAAGTAAGGCTTCTGGAGTTTTGTCATAACTCACGAAATGGTAGGAGTAAAAATAAGGGATACATTGGAAATGATAACTTGGGATGTCCTTAATTTAAATCTGCAAAGAACTTGGCTGTGCGACTTTTAGTTTTCGCGCCACAGCTTTTCAACCTATGCAAAAAATGATAATTTATTCATATATAAAACGCAAAGTAAGGCTTCTGGAGTTTTGTCATAACTCACGAAATGGTAGGAGTAAAAATAAGGGATACATTGCAAATGATAACTTGAGATGTCCTTAATTCAAATCTGCAAAGAACTTGGCTGTGCGACTTTTAGTTTTCGCGCCACAGCTTTTCAACCTATGCAAAAAATGATAATTTATTCATATATAAAACGCAAAGTAAGGCTTCTGGAATTTTGTCATAACTCACGAAATGGTAGGAGTAAAAATAAGGGATACATTGCAAATAATAACTTGGGATGTCCTTAATTTAAATCTGCAAAGAACTTGGCTGTGCGACTTTTAGTTTTCGCGCCACAGCTTTTCAACCTATGCAAAAAATGATAATTTATTCATATATAAAACGCAAAGTAAGGCTTCTGGAGTTTTGTCATAACTCACGAAATGGTAGGAAGAAAAATAAGGGATACATTGCAAATGATAACTTGGGATGTCCTTAATTTAAATCTGCAAAGAACTTGGCTGTGCGACTTTTAGTTTTCGCGCCACAGCTTTTCAACCTATGCAAAAAATGATAATTTATTCATATATAAAACGCAAAGTAAGGCTTCTGGAGTTTTGTCATAACTCACGAAATGGTAGGAGTAAAAATAAGGGATACATTGCAAATGATAACTTGGGATGTCCTTAATTCAAATCTGCAAAGAACTTGGCTGTGCGACTTTTAGTTTTCGCGCCACAGCTTTTCAACCTATGCAAAAAATGATAATTTATTCATATATAAAACGCAAAGTAAGGCTTCTGGAGTTTTGTCATAACTCACGAAATGGTAGGAGTAAAAATAAGGGATACATTGGAAATGATAACTTGGGATGTCCTTAATTTAAATCTGCAAAGAACTTGGCTGTGCGACTTTTAGTTTTCGCGCCACAGCTTTTCAACCTATGCAAAAAATGATAATTTATTCATATATAAAACGCAAAGTAAGGCTTCTGGAGTTTTGTCATAACTCACGAAATGGTAGGAGTAAAAATAAGGGATACATTGCAAATGATAACTTGAGATGTCCTTAATTCAAATCTGCAAAGAACTTGGCTGTGCGACTTTTAGTTTTCGCGCCACAGCTTTTCAACCTATGCAAAAAATGATAATTTATTCATATATAAAACGCAAAGTAAGGCTTCTGGAGTTTTGTCATAACTCACGAAATGGTAGGAGGAAAAATAAGGGATACATTGCAAATGATAGCTTGGGATGTCCTTAATTTAAATCTGCAAAGAACTTGGCTGTGCGACTTTTAGTTTTCGCGCCACAGCTTTTCAACCTATGCAAAAAATGATAATTTATTCATATATAAAACGCAAAGTAAGGCTTCTGGAGTTTTGTCATAACTCACGAAATGGTAGGAGTAAAAATAAGGGATACATTGCAAATGATAACTTGGGATGTCCTTAATTTAAATCTGCAAAGAACTTGGCTGTGCGACTTTTAGTTTTCGCGCCACAGCTTTTCAACCTATGCAAAAAATGATAATTTATTCATATATAAAACGCAAAGTAAGGCTTCTGGAATTTTGTCATAACTCACGAAATGGTAAGAGTAAAAATAAGGGATACATTGCAAATGATAACTTGGGATGTCCTTAATTCAAATCTGCAAAGAACTTGGCTGTGCGACTTTTAGTTTTCGCGCCACAGCTTTTCAACCTATGCAAAAAATGATAATTTATTCATATATAAAACGCAAAGTAAGGCTTCTGGAGTTTTGTCATAACTCACGAAATGGTAGGAGTAAAAATAAGGGATACATTGCAAATGATAACTTGAGATGTCCTTAATTCAAATCTGCAAAGAACTTGGCTGTGCGACTTTTAGTTTTCGCGCCACAGCTTTTCAACCTATGCAAAAAATGATAATTTATTCATATATAAAACGCAAAGTAAGGCTTCTGGAATTTTGTCATAACTCACGAAATGGTAGGAGTAAAAATAAGGGATACATTGCAAATGATAACTTGGGATGTCCTTAATTTAAATCTGTAAAGAACTTGGCTGTGCGACTTTTAGTTTTCGCGCCACAGCTTTTCAACCTATGCAAAAAATGATAATTTATTCATATATAAAACGCAAAGTAAGGCTTCTGGAGTTTTGTCATAACTCACGAAATGGTAGGAGGAAAAATAAGGGATACATTGCAAATGATAACTTGGGATGTCCTTAATTTAAATCTGCAAAGAACTTGGCTGTGCGACTTTTAGTTTTCGCGCCACAGCTTTTCAACCTATGCAAAAAATGATAATTTATTCATATATAAAACGCAAAGTAAGGCTTCTGGAGTTTTGTCATAACTCACGAAATGGTAGGAGTAAAAATAAGGGATACATTGCAAATGATAACTTGGGATGTCCTTAATTCAAATCTGCAAAGAACTTGGCGGTGCGACTTTTAGTTTTCGCGCCACAGCTTTTCAACCTATGCAAAAAATGATAATTTATTCATATATAAAACGCAAAGTAAGGCTTCTGGAGTTTTGTCATAACTCACGAAATGGTAGGAGTAAAAATAAGGGATACATTGCAAATGATAACTTGGGATGTCCTTAATTTAAATCTGCAAAGAACTTGGCTGTGCGACTTTTAGTTTTCGCGCCACAGCTTTTCAACCTATGCAAAAAATGATAATTTATTCATATATAAAACGCAAAGTAAGGCTTCTGGAATTTTGTCATAACTCACGAAATGGTAGGAGTAAAAATAAGGGATACATTGCAAATGATAACTTGGGATGTCCTTAATTTAAATATGCAAAGAACTTGGCTGTGCGACTTTTAGTTTTCGCGCCACAGCTTTTCAACCTATGCAAAAAATGATAATTTATTCATATATAAAACGCAAAGTAAGGCTTCTGGAGTTTTGTCATAACTCACGAAATGGTAGGAGTAAAAATAAGGGATACATTGCAAATGATAACTTGGGATGTCCTTAATTCAAATCTGCAAAGAACTTGTCTGTGCGACTTTTAGTTTTCGCGCCACAGCTTTTCAACCTATGCAAAAAATGATAATTTATTCATATATAAAACGCAAAGTAAGGCTTCTGGAGTTTTGTCATAACTCACGAAATGGTAGGAGTAAAAATAAGGGATACATTGGAAATGATAACTTGGGATGTCCTTAATTTAAATCTGCAAAGAACTTGGCTGTGCGACTTTTAGTTTTCGCGCCACAGCTTTTCAACCTATGCAAAAAATGATAATTTATTCATATATAAAACGCAAAGTAAGGCTTCTGGAGTTTTGTCATAACTCACGAAATGGTAGGAGTAAAAATAAGGGATACATTGCAAATGATAACTTGAGATGTCCTTAATTCAAATCTGCAAAGAACTTGGCTGTGCGACTTTTAGTTTTCGCGCCACAGCTTTTCAACCTATGCAAAAAATGATAATTTATTCATATATAAAACGCAAAGTAAGGCTTCTGGAATTTTGTCATAACTCACGAAATGGTAGGAGTAAAAATAAGGGATACATTGCAAATGATAACTTGGGATGTCCTTAATTTAAATCTGTAAAGAACTTGGCTGTGCGACTTTTAGTTTTCGCGCCACAGCTTTTCAACCTATGCAAAAAATGATAATTTATTCATATATAAAACGCAAAGTAAGGCTTCTGGAGTTTTGTCATAACTCACGAAATGGTAGGAGGAAAAATAAGGGATACATTGCAAATGATAACTTGGGATGTCCTTAATTTAAATCTGCAAAGAACTTGGCTGTGCGACTTTTAGTTTTCGCGCCACAGCTTTTCAACCTATGCAAAAAATGATAATTTATTCATATATAAAACGCAAAGTAAGGCTTCTGGAGTTTTGTCATAACTCACGAAATGGTAGGAGTAAAAATAAGGGATACATTGCAAATGATAACTTGGGATGTCCTTAATTCAAATCTGCAAAGAACTTGGCGGTGCGACTTTTAGTTTTCGCGCCACAGCTTTTCAACCTATGCAAAAAATGATAATTTATTCATATATAAAACGCAAAGTAAGGCTTCTGGAGTTTTGTCATAACTCACGAAATGGTAGGAGTAAAAATAAGGGATACATTGCAAATGATAACTTGGGATGTCCTTAATTTAAATCTGCAAAGAACTTGGCTGTGCGACTTTTAGTTTTCGCGCCACAGCTTTTCAACCTATGCAAAAAATGATAATTTATTCATATATAAAACGCAAAGTAAGGCTTCTGGAATTTTGTCATAACTCACGAAATGGTAGGAGTAAAAATAAGGGATACATTGCAAATGATAACTTGGGATGTCCTTAATTCAAATCTGCAAAGAACTTGGCTGTGCGACTTTTAGTTTTCGCGCCACAGCTTTTCAACCTATGCAAAAAATGATAATTTATTCATATATAAAACGCAAAGTAAGGCTTCTGGAGTTTTGTCATAACTCACGAAATGGTAGGAGTAAAAATAAGGGATACATTGCAAATGATAACTTGGGATGCCCTTAATTTAAATCTGCAAAGAACTTGGCTGTGCGACTTTTAGTTTTCGCGCCACAGCTTTTCAACCTATGCAAAAAATGATAATTTATTCATATATAAAACGCAAAGTAAGGCTTCTGGAGTTTTGTCATAACTCACGAAATGGTAGGAGTAAAAATAAGGGATACATTGCAAATGATAACTTGGGATGTCCTTAATTCAAATCTGCAAAGAACTTGGCTGTGCGACTTTTAGTTTTCGCGCCACAGCTTTTCAACCTATGCAAAAAATGATAATTTATTCATATATAAAACGCAAAGTAAGGCTTCTGGAGTTTTGTCATAACTCACGAAATGGTAGGAGTAAAAATAAGGGATACATTGCAAATGATAACTTGGGATGTCCTTAATTGAAATCTGCAAAGAACTTGGCTCTGCGACTTTTAGTTTTCGCGCCACAGCTTTTCAACCTATGCAAAAAATGATAATTTATTCATATATAAAACGCAAAGTAAGGCTTCTGGAATTTTGTCATAACTCACGAAATGGTAGGAGTAAAAATAAGGGATACATTGCAAATGATAACTTGGGATGTCCTTAATTTAAATCTGCAAAGAACTTGGCTGTGCGACTTTTAGTTTTCGCGCCACAGCTTTTCAACCTATGCAAAAAATGATAATTTATTCATATATAAAACGCAAAGTAAGGCTTCTGGAGTTTTGTCATAACTCACGAAATGGTAGGAGTAAAAATAAGGGATACATTGCAAATGATAACTTGGGATGTCCTTAATTTAAATCTGCAAAGAACTTGGCTGTGCGACTTTTAGTTTTCGCGCCACAGCTTTTCAACCTATGCAAAAAATGATAATTTATTCATATATAAAACGCAAAGTAAGGCTTCTGGAGTTTTGTCATAACTCACGAAATGGTAGGAGTAAAAATAAGGGATACATTGCAAATGATAACTTGGGATGTCCTTAATTGAAATCTGCAAAGAACTTGGCTGTGCGACTTTTAGTTTTCGCGCCACAGCTTTTCAACCTATGCAAAAAATGATAATTTATTCATATATAAAACGCAAAGTAAGGCTTCTGGAATTTTGTCATAACTCACGAAATAGTAGGAGTAAAAATAAGGGATACATTGCAAATGATAACTTGGGATGTCCTTAATTCAAATCTGCAAAGAACTTGTCTGTGCGACTTTTAGTTTTCGCGCCACAGCTTTTCAACCTATGCAAAAAATGATAATTTATTCATATATAAAACGCAAAGTAAGGCTTCTGGAGTTTTGTCATAACTCACGAAATGGTAGGAGTAAAAATAAGGGATACATTGCAAATGATAACTTGGGATGTCCTTAATTTAAATCTGCAAAGAACTTGGCTGTGCGACTTTTAGTTTTCGCGCCACAGCTTTTCAACCTATGCAAAAAATGATAATTTATTCATATATAAAACGCAAAGTAAGGCTTCTGGAGTTTTGTCATAACTCACGAAATGGTAGGAGTAAAAATAAGGGATACATTGCAAATGATAACTTGGGATGTCCTTAATTGAAATCTGCAAAGAACTTGGCTCTGCGACTTTTAGTTTTCGCGCCACAGCTTTTCAACCTATGCAAAAAATGATAATTTATTCATATATAAAACGCAAAGTAAGGCTTCTGGAATTTTGTCATAACTCACGAAATGGTAGGAGTAAAAATAAGGGATACATTGCAAATGATAACTTGGGATGTCCTCAATTCAAATCTGCAAAGAACTTGGCTGTGCGACTTTTAGTTTTCGCGCCACAGCTTTTCAACCTATGCAAAAAATGATAATTTATTCATATATAAAACGCAAAGTAAGGCTTCTGGAGTTTTGTCATAACTCACGAAATGGTAGGAGTAAAAATAAGGGATACATTGCAAATGATAACTTGGGATGTCCTTAATTTAAATCTGCAAAGAACTTGGCTGTGCGACTTTTAGTTTTCGCGCCACAGCTTTTCAACCTATGCAAAAAATGATAATTTATTCATATATAAAACGCAAAGTAAGGCTTCTGGAGTTTTGTCATAACTCACGAAATCGTAGGAGTAAAAATAAGGGATACATTGCAAATGATAACTTGGGATGTCCTTAATTGAAATCTGCAAAGAACTTGGCTGTGCGACTTTTAGTTTTCGCGCCACAGCTTTTCAACCTATGCAAAAAATGATAATTTATTCATATATAAAACGCAAAGTAAGGCTTCTGGAGTTTTGTCATAACTCACGAAATGGTAGGAGTAAAAATAAGGGATACATTGGAAATGATAACTTGGGATGTCCTTAATTTAAATCTGCAAAGAACTTGGCTGTGCGACTTTTAGTTTTCGCGCCACAGCTTTTCAACCTATGCAAAAAATGATAATTTATTCATATATAAAACGCAAAGTAAGGCTTCTGGAATTTTGTCATAATTCACGAAATGGTAGGAGTAAAAATAAGGGATACATTGCAAATGATAACTTGGGATGTCCTTAATTCAAATCTGCAAAGAACTTGGCTGTGCGACTTTTAGTTTTTGCGCCACAGCTTTTCAACCTATGCAAAAAATGATAATTTATTCATATATAAAACGCAAAGTAAGGCTTCTGGAGTTTAGTCATAACTCACGAAATGGTAGGAGTAAAAATAAGGGATACATTGCAAATGATAGCTTGGGATGTCCTTAATTTAAATCTGCAAAGAACTTGTCTGTGCGACTTTTAGTTTTCGCGCCACAGCTTTTCAACCTATGCAAAAAATGATAATTTATTCATATATAAAACGCAAAGTAAGGCTTCTGGAGTTTTGTCATAACTCACGAAATGGTAGGAGTAAAAATAAGGGATACATTGCAAATGATAACTTGGGATGTCCTTAATTTAAATCTGCAAAGAACTTGGCTGTGCGACTTTTAGTTTTCGCGCCACAGCTTTTCAACCTATGCAAAAAATGATAATTTATTCATATATAAAACGCAAAGTAAGGCTTCTGGAATTTTGTCATAACTCACGAAATGGTAGGAGTAAAAATAAGGGATACATTGCAGATGATAACTTGGGATGTCCTTAATTTAAATCTGCAAAGAACTAGGCTGTGCGACTTTTAGTTTTCGCGCCACAGCTTTTCAACCTATGCAAAAAATGATAATTTATTCATATATAAAACGCAAAGTAAGGCTTCTGGAATTTTGTCATAACTCACGAAATGGTAGGAGTAAAAATAAAGGATACATTGCAAATGATAACTTGGGATGTCCTTAATTCAAATCTGCAAAGAACTTGGCTGTGCGACTTTTAGTTTTCGCGCCACAGCTTTTCAACCTATGCAAAAAATGATAATTTATTCATATATAAAACGCAAAGTAAGGCTTCTGGAATTTTGTCATAACTCACGAAATGGTAGAAGTAAAAATAAGGGATACATTGCAAATGATAACTTGGGATGTCCTTAATTCAAATCTGCAAAGAACTTGGCTCTGCGACTTTTAGTTTTCGCGCCACAGCTTTTCAACCTATGCAAAAAATGATAATTTATTCATATATAAAACGCAAAGTAAGGCTTCTGGAATTTTGTCATAACTCACGAAATGGTAGGAGTAAAAATAAGGGATACATTGCAAATGATAACTTGGGATGTCCTTAATTCAAATCTGCAAAGAACTTGGCTGTGCGACTTTTAGTTTTCGCGCCACAGCTTTTCAACCTATGCAAAAAATGATAATTTATTCATATATAAAACGCAAAGTAAGGCTTCTGGAGTTTTGTCATAACTCACGAAATGGTAGGAGTAAAAATAAGGGATACATTGCAAATGATAACTTGGGATGTCCTTAATTTAAATCTGCAAAGAACTTGGCTGTGCGACTTTTAGTTTTCGCGCCACAGCTTTTCAACCTATGCAAAAAATGATAATTTATTCATATATAAAACGCAAAGTAAGGCTTCTGGAGTTTTGTCATAACTCACGAAATGGTAGGAGTAAAAATAAGGGATACATTGCAAATGATAACTTGGGATGTCCTTAATTCAAATCTGCAAAGAACTTGGCTGTGCGACTTTTAGTTTTCGCGCCACAGCTTTTCAACCTATGCAAAAAATGATAATTTATTCATATATAAAACGCAAAGTAAGGCTTCTGGAGTTTTGTCATAACTCACGAAATGGTAGGAGTAAAAATAAGGGATACATTGCAAATGATAACTTGGGATGTCCTTAATTTAAATCTGCAAAGAACTTGGCTGTGCGACTTTTAGTTTTCGCGCCACAGCTTTTCAACCTATGCAAAAAATGATAATTTATTCATATATAAAACGCAAAGTAAGGCTTCTGGAGTTTTGTCATAACTCACGAAATGGTAGGAGTAAAAATAAGGGATACATTGCAAATGATAACTTGGGATGTCCTTAATTCAAATCTGCAAAGAACTTGGCGGTGCGACTTTTAGTTTTCGCGCCACAGCTTTTCAACCTATGCAAAAAATGATAATTTATTCATATATAAAACGCAAAGTAAGGCTTCTGGAGTTTTGTCATAACTCACGAAATGGTAGGAGTAAAAATAAGGGATACATTGCAAATGATAACTTGGGATGTCCTTAATTTAAATCTGCAAAGAACTTGGCTGTGCGACTTTTAGTTTTCGCGCCACAGCTTTTCAACCTATGCAAAAAATGATAATTTATTCATATATAAAACGCAAAGTAAGGCTTCTGGAGTTTTGTCATAACTCACGAAATGGTAGGAGTAAAAATAAGGGATACATTGCAAATGATAACTTGGGATGCCCTTAATTTAAATCTGCAAAGAACTTGGCTGTGCGACTTTTAGTTTTCGCGCCACAGCTTTTCAACCTATGCAAAAAATGATAATTTATTCATATATAAAACGCAAAGTAAGGCTTCTGGAGTTTTGTCATAACTCACGAAATGGTAGGAGTAAAAATAAGGGATACATTGCAAATGATAACTTGGGATGTCCTTAATTCAAATCTGCAAAGAACTTGGCTGTGCGACTTTTAGTTTTCGCGCCACAGCTTTTCAGCCTATGCAAAAAATGATAATTTATTCATATATAAAACGCAAAGTAAGGCTTCTGGAGTTTTGTCATAACTCACGAAATGGTAGGAGTAAAAATAAGGGATACATTGCAAATGATAACTTGGGATGTCCTTAATTGAAATCTGCAAAGAACTTGGCTCTGCGACTTTTAGTTTTCGCGCCACAGCTTTTCAACCTATGCAAAAAATGATAATTTATTCATATATAAAACGCAAAGTAAGGCTTCTGGAATTTTGTCATAACTCACGAAATGGTAGGAGTAAAAATAAGGGATACATTGCAAATGATAACTTGGGATGTCCTTAATTCAAATCTGCAAAGAACTTGGCTGTGCGACTTTTAGTTTTCGCGCCACAGCTTTTCAACCTATGCAAAAAATGATAATTTATTCATATATAAAACGCAAAGTAAGGCTTCTGGAGTTTTGTCATAACTCACGAAATGGTAGGAGTAAAAATAAGGGATACATTGCAAATGATAACTTGGGATGTCCTTAATTTAAATCTGCAAAGAACTTGGCTGTGCGACTTTTAGTTTTCGCGCCACAGCTTTTCAACCTATGCAAAAAATGATAATTTATTCATATATAAAACGCAAAGTAAGGCTTCTGGAGTTTTGTCATAACTCACGAAATGGTAGGAGTAAAAATAAGGGATACATTGCAAATGATAACTTGGGATGTCCTTAATTTAAATCTGCAAAGAACTTGGCTGTGCGACTTTTAGTTTTCGCGCCACAGCTTTTCAACCTATGCAAAAAATGATAATTTATTCATATATAAAACGCAAAGTAAGGCTTCTGGAATTTTGTCATAACTCACGAAATAGTAGGAGTAAAAATAAGGGATACATTGCAAATGATAACTTGGGATGTCCTTAATTCAAATCTGCAAAGAACTTGTCTGTGCGACTTTTAGTTTTCGCGCCACAGCTTTTCAACCTATGCAAAAAATGATAATTTATTCATATATAAAACGCAAAGTAAGGCTTCTGGAGTTTTGTCATAACTCACGAAATGGTAGGAGTAAAAATAAGGGATACATTGCAAATGATAACTTGGGATGTCCTTAATTTAAATCTGCAAAGAACTTGGCTTTGCGACTTTTAGTTTTCGCGCCACAGCTTTTCAACCTATGCAAAAAATGATAATTTATTCATATATAAAACGCAAAGTAAGGCTTCTGGAGTTTTGTCATAACTCACGAAATGGTAGGAGTAAAAATAAGGGATACATTGCAAATGATAACTTGGGATGTCCTTAATTGAAATCTGCAAAGAACTTGGCTCTGCGACTTTTAGTTTTCGCGCCACAGCTTTTCAACCTATGCAAAAAATGATAATTTATTCATATATAAAACGCAAAGTAAGGCTTCTGGAATTTTGTCATAACTCACGAAATGGTAGGAGTAAAAATAAGGGATACATTGCAAATGATAACTTGGGATGTCCTTAATTCAAATCTGCAAAGAACTTGGCTGTGCGACTTTTAGTTTTCGCGCCACAGCTTTTCAACCTATGCAAAAAATGATAATTTATTCATATATAAAACGCAAAGTAAGGCTTCTGGAGTTTTGTCATAACTCACGAAATGGTAGGAGTAAAAATAAGGGATACATTGCAAATGATAACTTGGGATGTCCTTAATTTAAATCTGCAAAGAACTTGGCT
Organism: Bombylius major; assembly: GCA_932526495.1. Taxonomy (NCBI): domain Eukaryota; kingdom Metazoa; phylum Arthropoda; class Insecta; order Diptera; family Bombyliidae; genus Bombylius; species Bombylius major. The sequence goes on from OW052046.1 coordinate 146,147, forward strand.
GTGCGACTTTTAGTTTTCGCGCCACAGCTTTTCAACCTATGCAAAAAATGATAATTTATTCATATATAAAACGCAAAGTAAGGCTTCTGGAGTTTTGTCATAACTCACGAAATGGTAGGAGTAAAAATAAGGGATACATTGCAAATGATAACTTGGGATGTCCTTAATTGAAATCTGCAAAGAACTTGGCTGTGCGACTTTTAGTTTTCGCGCCACAGCTTTTCAACCTATGCAAAAAATGATAATTTATTCATATATAAAACGCAAAGTAAGGCTTCTGGAGTTTTGTCATAACTCACGAAATGGTAGGAGTAAAAATAAGGGATACATTGGAAATGATAACTTGGGATGTCCTTAATTTAAATCTGCAAAGAACTTGGCTGTGCGACTTTTAGTTTTCGCGCCACAGCTTTTCAACCTATGCAAAAAATGATAATTTATTCATATATAAAACGCAAAGTAAGGCTTCTGGAATTTTGTCATAACTCACGAAATGGTAGGAGTAAAAATAAGGGATACATTGCAAATGATAACTTGGGATGTCCTTAATTGAAATCTGCAAAGAACTTGGCTGTGCGACTTTTAGTTTTCGCGCCACAGCTTTTCAACCTATGCAAAAAATGATAATTTATTCATATATAAAACGCAAAGTAAGGCTTCTGGAGTTTTGTCATAACTCACGAAATGGTAGGAGTAAAAATAAGGGATACATTGGAAATGATAACTTGGGATGTCCTTAATTGAAATCTGCAAAGAACTTGGCTGTGCGACTTTTAGTTTTCGCGCCACAGCTTTTCAACCTATGCAAAAAATGATAATTTATTCATATATAAAACGCAAAGTAAGGCTTCTGGAATTTTGTCATAACTCACGAAATAGTAGGAGTAAAAATAAGGGATACATTGCAAATGATAACTTGGGATGTCCTTAATTCAAATCTGCAAAGAACTTGTCTGTGCGACTTTTAGTTTTCGCGCCACAGCTTTTCAACCTATGCAAAAAATGATAATTTATTCATATATAAAACGCAAAGTAAGGCTTCTGGAGTTTTGTCATAACTCACGAAATGGTAGGAGTAAAAATAAGGGATACATTGCAAATGATAACTTGGGATGTCCTTAATTGAAATCTGCAAAGAACTTGGCTCTGCGACTTTTAGTTTTCGCGCCACAGCTTTTCAACCTATGCAAAAAATGATAATTTATTCATATATAAAACGCAAAGTAAGGCTTCTGGAATTTTGTCATAACTCACGAAATGGTAGGAGTAAAAATAAGGGATACATTGCAAATGATAACTTGGGATGTCCTTAATTCAAATCTGCAAAGAACTTGGCTGTGCGACTTTTAGTTTTCGCGCCACAGCTTTTCAACCTATGCAAAAAATGATAATTTATTCATATATAAAACGCAAAGTAAGGCTTCTGGAGTTTTGTCATAACTCACGAAATGGTAGGAGTAAAAATAAGGGATACATTGCAAATGATAACTTGGGATGTCCTTAATTTAAATCTGCAAAGAACTTGGCTGTGCGACTTTTAGTTTTCGCGCCACAGCTTTTCAACCTATGCAAAAAATGATAATTTATTCATATATAAAACGCAAAGTAAGGCTTCTGGAGTTTTGTCATAACTCACGAAATGGTAGGAGTAAAAATAAGGGATACATTGCAAATGATAACTTGGGATGTCCTTAATTGAAATCTGCAAAGAACTTGGCTGTGCGACTTTTAGTTTTCGCGCCACAGCTTTTCAACCTATGCAAAAAATGATAATTTATTCATATATAAAACGCAAAGTAAGGCTTCTGGAGTTTTGTCATAACTCACGAAATGGTAGGAGTAAAAATAAGGGATACATTGGAAATGATAACTTGGGATGTCCTTAATTTAAATCTGCAAAGAACTTGGCTGTGCGACTTTTAGTTTTCGCGCCACAGCTTTTCAACCTATGCAAAAAATGATAATTTATTCATATATAAAACGCAAAGTAAGGCTTCTGGAATTTTGTCATAACTCACGAAATGGTAGGAGTAAAAATAAGGGATACATTGCAAATGATAACTTGGGATGTCCTTAATTCAAATCTGCAAAGAACTTGGCTGTGCGACTTTTAGTTTTTGCGCCACAGCTTTTCAACCTATGCAAAAAATGATAATTTATTCATATATAAAACGCAAAGTAAGGCTTCTGGAGTTTAGTCATAACTCACGAAATGGTAGGAGTAAAAATAAGGGATACATTGCAAATGATAGCTTGGGATGTCCTTAATTTAAATCTGCAAAGAACTTGTCTGTGCGACTTTTAGTTTTCGCGCCACAGCTTTTCAACCTATGCAAAAAATGATAATTTATTCATATATAAAACGCAAAGTAAGGCTTCTGGAGTTTTGTCATAACTCACGAAATGGTAGGAGTAAAAATAAGGGATACATTGCAAATGATAACTTGGGATGTCCTTAATTTAAATCTGCAAAGAACTTGGCTGTGCGACTTTTAGTTTTCGCGCCACAGCTTTTCAACCTATGCAAAAAATGATAATTTATTCATATATAAAACGCAAAGTAAGGCTTCTGGAATTTTGTCATAACTCACGAAATGGTAGGAGTAAAAATAAGGAATACATTGCAGATGATAACTTGGGATGTCCTTAATTTAAATCTGCAAAGAACTAGGCTGTGCGACTTTTAGTTTTCGCGCCACAGCTTTTCAACCTATGCAAAAAATGATAATTTATTCATATATAAAACGCAAAGTAAGGCTTCTGGAATTTTGTCATAACTCACGAAATGGTAGGAGTAAAAATAAAGGATACATTGCAAATGATAACTTGGGATGTCCTTAATTCAAATCTGCAAAGAACTTGGCTGTGCGACTTTTAGTTTTCGCGCCACAGCTTTTCAACCTATGCAAAAAATGATAATTTATTCATATATAAAACGCAAAGTAAGGCTTCTGGAATTTTGTCATAACTCACGAAATGGTAGGAGTAAAAATAAGGGATACATTGCAAATGATAACTTGGGATGTCCTTAATTCAAATCTGCAAAGAACTTGGCTCTGCGACTTTTAGTTTTCGCGCCACAGCTTTTCAACCTATGCAAAAAATGATAATTTATTCATATATAAAACGCAAAGTAAGGCTTCTGGAGTTTTGTCATAACTCACGAAATGGTAGGAGTAAAAATAAGGGATACATTGCAAATGATAACTTGGGATGTCCTTAATTCAAATCTGCAAAGAACTTGGCTGTGCGACTTTTAGTTTTCGCGCCACAGCTTTTCAACCTATGCAAAAAATGATAATTTATTCATATATAAAACGCAAAGTAAGGCTTCTGGAGTTTTGTCATAACTCACGAAATGGTAGGAGTAAAAATAAGGGATACATTGCAAATGATAACTTGGGATGTCCTTAATTTAAATCTGCAAAGAACTTGGCTGTGCGACTTTTAGTTTTCGCGCCACAGCTTTTCAACCTATGCAAAAAATGATAATTTATTCATATATAAAACGCAAAGTAAGGCTTCTGGAGTTTTGTCATAACTCACGAAATGGTAGGAGTAAAAATAAGGGATACATTGCAAATGATAACTTGGGATGTCCTTAATTCAAATCTGCAAAGAACTTGTCTGTGCGACTTTTAGTTTTCGCGCCACAGCTTTTCAACCTATGCAAAAAATGATAATTTATTCATATATAAAACGCAAAGTAAGGCTTCTGGAGTTTTGTCATAACTCACGAAATGGTAGGAGTAAAAATAAGGGATACATTGCAAATGATAACTTGGGATGTCCTTAATTTAAATCTGCAAAGAACTTGGCTGTGCGACTTTTAGTTTTCGCGCCACAGCTTTTCAACCTATGCAAAAAATGATAATTTATTCATATATAAAACGCAAAGTAAGGCTTCTGGAGTTTTGTCATAACTCACGAAATGGTAGGAGTAAAAATAAGGGATACATTGCAAATGATAACTTGGGATGTCCTTAATTGAAATCTGCAAAGAACTTGGCTGTGCGACTTTTAGTTTTCGCGCCACAGCTTTTCAACCTATGCAAAAAATGATAATTTATTCATATATAAAACGCAAAGTAAGGCTTCTGGAATTTTGTCATAACTCACGAAATAGTAGGAGTAAAAATAAGGGATACATTGCAAATGATAACTTGGGATGTCCTTAATTCAAATCTGCAAAGAACTTGTCTGTGCGACTTTTAGTTTTCGCGCCACAGCTTTTCAACCTATGCAAAAAATGATAATTTATTCATATATAAAACGCAAAGTAAGGCTTCTGGAGTTTTGTCATAACTCACGAAATGGTAGGAGTAAAAATAAGGGATACATTGCAAATGATAACTTGGGATGTCCTTAATTCAAATCTGCAAAGAACTTGGCTGTGCGACTTTTAGTTTTCGCGCCACAGCTTTTCAACCTATGCAAAAAATGATAATTTATTCATATATAAAACGCAAAGTAAGGCTTCTGGAGTTTTGTCATAACTCACGAAATGGTAGGAGTAAAAATAAGGGATACATTGGAAATGATAACTTGGGATGTCCTTAATTTAAATCTGCAAAGAACTTGGCTGTGCGACTTTTAGTTTTCGCGCCACAGCTTTTCAACCTATGCAAAAAATGATAATTTATTCATATATAAAACGCAAAGTAAGGCTTCTGGAATTTTGTCATAACTCACGAAATGGTAGGAGTAAAAATAAGGGATACATTGCAAATGATAACTTGGGATGTCCTTAATTCAAATCTGCAAAGAACTTGGCTGTGCGACTTTTAGTTTTCGCGCCACAGCTTTTCAACCTATGCAAAAAATGATAATTTATTCATATATAAAACGCAAAGTAAGGCTTCTGGAGTTTTGTCATAACTCACGAAATGGTAGGAGTAAAAATAAGGGATACATTGCAAATGATAGCTTGGGATGTCCTTAATTTAAATCTGCAAAGAACTTGTCTGTGCGACTTTTAGTTTTCGCGCCACAGCTTTTCAACCTATGCAAAAAATGATAATTTATTCATATATAAAACGCAAAGTAAGGCTTCTGGAGTTTTGTCATAACTCACGAAATGGTAGGAGTAAAAATAAGGGATACATTGCAAATGATAACTTGGGATGTCCTTAATTTAAATCTGCAAAGAACTTGGCTGTGCGACTTTTAGTTTTCGCGCCACAGCTTTTCAACCTATGCAAAAAATGATAATTTATTCATATATAAAACGCAAAGTAAGGCTTCTGGAATTTTGTCATAACTCACGAAATGGTAGGAGTAAAAATAAGGGATACATTGCAGATGATAACTTGGGATGTCCTTAATTTAAATCTGCAAAGAACTTGGCTGTGCGACTTTTAGTTTTCGCGCCACAGCTTTTCAACCTATGCAAAAAATGATAATTTATTCATATATAAAACGCAAAGTAAGGCTTCTGGAGTTTAGTCATAACTCACGAAATGGTAGGAGTAAAAATAAGGGATACATTGCAAATGATAGCTTGGGATGTCCTTAATTTAAATCTGCAAAGAACTTGTCTGTGCGACTTTTAGTTTTCGCGCCACAGCTTTTCAACCTATGCAAAAAATGATAATTTATTCATATATAAAAGGCAAAGTAAGGCTTCTGGAGTTTTGTCATAACTCACGAAATGGTAGGAGTAAAAATAAGGGATACATTGCAAATGATAACTTGGGATGTCCTTAATTTAAATCTGCAAAGAACTTGGCTGTGCGACTTTTAGTTTTCGCGCCACAGCTTTTCAACCTATGCAAAAAATGATAATTTATTCATATATAAAACGCAAAGTAAGGCTTCTGGAATTTTGTCATAACTCACGAAATGGTAGGAGTAAAAATAAGGAATACATTGCAGATGATAACTTGGGATGTCCTTAATTTAAATCTGCAAAGAACTAGGCTGTGCGACTTTTAGTTTTCGCGCCACAGCTTTTCAACCTATGCAAAAAATGATAATTTATTCATATATAAAACGCAAAGTAAGGCTTCTGGAATTTTGTCATAACTCACGAAATGGTAGGAGTAAAAATAAAGGATACATTGCAAATGATAACTTGGGATGTCCTTAATTCAAATCTGCAAAGAACTTGGCTGTGCGACTTTTAGTTTTCGCGCCACAGCTTTTCAACCTATGCAAAAAATGATAATTTATTCATATATAAAACGCAAAGTAAGGCTTCTGGAATTTTGTCATAACTCACGAAATGGTAGGAGTAAAAATAAGGGATACATTGCAAATGATAACTTGGGATGTCCTTAATTCAAATCTGCAAAGAACTTGGCTCTGCGACTTTTAGTTTTCGCGCCACAGCTTTTCAACCTATGCAAAAAATGATAATTTATTCATATATAAAACGCAAAGTAAGGCTTCTGGAATTTTGTCATAACTCACGAAATGGTAGGAGTAAAAATAAGGGATACATTGCAAATGATAACTTGGGATGTCCTTAATTCAAATCTGCAAAGAACTTGGCTGTGCGACTTTTAGTTTTCGCGCCACAGCTTTTCAACCTATGCAAAAAATGATAATTTATTCATATATAAAACGCAAAGTAAGGCTTCTGGAATTTTGTCATAACTCACGAAATGGTAGGAGTAAAAATAAGGAATACATTGCAGATGATAACTTGGGATGTCCTTAATTTAAATCTGCAAAGAACTAGGCTGTGCGACTTTTAGTTTTCGCGCCACAGCTTTTCAACCTATGCAAAAAATGATAATTTATTCATATATAAAACGCAAAGTAAGGCTTCTGGAATTTTGTCATAACTCACGAAATGGTAGGAGTAAAAATAAAGGATACATTGCAAATGATAACTTGGGATGTCCTTAATTCAAATCTGCAAAGAACTTGGCTGTGCGACTTTTAGTTTTCGCGCCACAGCTTTTCAACCTATGCAAAAAATGATAATTTATTCATATATAAAACGCAAAGTAAGGCTTCTGGAATTTTGTCATAACTCACGAAATGGTAGGAGTAAAAATAAGGGATACATTGCAAATGATAACTTGGGATGTCCTTAATTCAAATCTGCAAAGAACTTGGCTCTGCGACTTTTAGTTTTCGCGCCACAGCTTTTCAACCTATGCAAAAAATGATAATTTATTCATATATAAAACGCAAAGTAAGGCTTCTGGAATTTTGTCATAACTCACGAAATGGTAGGAGTAAAAATAAGGGATACATTGCAAATGATAACTTGGGATGTCCTTAATTCAAATCTGCAAAGAACTTGGCTGTGCGACTTTTAGTTTTCGCGCCACAGCTTTTCAACCTATGCAAAAAATGATAATTTATTCATATATAAAACGCAAAGTAAGGCTTCTGGAGTTTTGTCATAACTCACGAAATGGTAGGAGTAAAAATAAGGGATACATTGCAAATGATAACTTGGGATGTCCTTAATTTAAATCTGCAAAGAACTTGGCTGTGCGACTTTTAGTTTTCGCGCCACAGCTTTTCAACCTATGCAAAAAATGATAATTTATTCATATATAAAACGCAAAGTAAGGCTTCTGGAGTTTTGTCATAACTCACGAAATGGTAGGAGTAAAAATAAGGGATACATTGGAAATGATAACTTGGGATGTCCTTAATTCAAATCTGCAAAGAACTTGGCTGTGCGACTTTTGGTTTTCGCGCCACAGCTTTTCAACCTATGCAAAAAATGATAATTTATTCATATATAAAACGCAAAGTAAGGCTTCTGGAATTTTGTCATAACTCACGAAATAGTAGGAGTAAAAATAAGGGATACATTGCAAATGATAACTTGGGATGTCCTTAATTCAAATCTGCAAAGAACTTGTCTGTGCGACTTTTAGTTTTCGCGCCACAGCTTTTCAACCTATGCAAAAAATGATAATTTATTCATATATAAAACGCAAAGTAAGGCTTCTGGAGTTTTGTCATAACTCACGAAATGGTAGGAGTAAAAATAAGGGATACATTGCAAATGATAACTTGGGATGTCCTTAATTTAAATCTGCAAAAAACTTGGCTGTGCGACTTTTAGTTTTCGCGCCACAGCTTTTCAACCTATGCAAAAAATGATAATTTATTCATATATAAAACGCAAAGTAAGGCTTCTGGAGTTTTGTCATAACTCACGAAATGGTAGGAGTAAAAATAAGGGATACATTGCAAATGATAACTTGGGATGTCCTTAATTCAAATCTGCAAAGAACTTGGCTGTGCGACTTTTAGTTTTCGCGCCACAGCTTTTCAACCTATGCAAAAAATGATAATTTATTCATATATAAAACGCAAAGTAAGGCTTCTGGAGTTTTGTCATAACTCACGAAATGGTAGGAGTAAAAATAAGGGATACATTGCAAATGATAACTTGGGATGTCCTTAATTCAAATCTGCAAAGAACTTGGCTGTGCGACTTTTAGTTTTCGCGCCACAGCTTTTCAACCTATGCAAAAAATGATAATTTATTCATATATAAAACGCAAAGTAAGGCTTCTGGAATTTTGTCATAACTCACGAAATGGTAGGAGTAAAAATAAGGGATACATTGCAAATGATAACTTGGGATGTCCTTAATTCAAATCTGCAAAGAACTTGGCTGTGCGACTTTTAGTTTTCGCGCCACAGCTTTTCAACCTATGCAAAAAATGATAATTTATTCATATATAAAACGCAAAGTAAGGCTTCTGGAGTTTTGTCATAACTCACGAAATGGTAGGAGTAAAAATAAGGGATACATTGCAAATGATAACTTGGGATGTCCTTAATTTAAATCTGCAAAGAACTTGGCTGTGCGACTTTTAGTTTTCGCGCCACAGCTTTTCAACCTATGCAAAAAATGATAATTTATTCATATATAAAACGCAAAGTAAGGCTTCTGGAGTTTTGTCATAACTCACGAAATGGTAGGAGTAAAAATAAGGGATACATTGCAAATGATAACTTGGGATGTCCTTAATTGAAATCTGCAAAGAACTTGGCTGTGCGACTTTTAGTTTTCGCGCCACAGCTTTTCAACCTATGCAAAAAATGATAATTTATTCATATATAAAACGCAAAGTAAGGCTTCTGGAATTTTGTCATAACTCACGAAATAGTAGGAGTAAAAATAAGGGATACATTGCAAATGATAACTTGGGATGTCCTTAATTCAAATCTGCAAAGAACTTGTCTGTGCGACTTTTAGTTTTCGCGCCACAGCTTTTCAACCTATGCAAAAAATGATAATTTATTCATATATAAAACGCAAAGTAAGGCTTCTGGAGTTTTGTCATAACTCACGAAATGGTAGGAGTAAAAATAAGGGATACATTGCAAATGATAACTTGGGATGTCCTTAATTCAAATCTGCAAAGAACTTGGCTGTGCGACTTTTAGTTTTCGCGCCACAGCTTTTCAACCTATGCAAAAAATGATAATTTATTCATATATAAAACGCAAAGTAAGGCTTCTGGAGTTTTGTCATAACTCACGAAATGGTAGGAGTAAAAATAAGGGATACATTGGAAATGATAACTTGGGATGTCCTTAATTTAAATCTGCAAAGAACTTGGCTGTGCGACTTTTAGTTTTCGCGCCACAGCTTTTCAACCTATGCAAAAAATGATAATTTATTCATATATAAAACGCAAAGTAAGGCTTCTGGAATTTTGTCATAACTCACGAAATGGTAGGAGTAAAAATAAGGGATACATTGCAAATGATAACTTGGGATGTCCTTAATTCAAATCTGCAAAGAACTTGGCTGTGCGACTTTTAGTTTTCGCGCCACAGCTTTTCAACCTATGCAAAAAATGATAATTTATTCATATATAAAACGCAAAGTAAGGCTTCTGGAATTTTGTCATAACTCACGAAATGGTAGGAGTAAAAATAAAGGATACATTGCAAATGATAACTTGGGATGTCCTTAATTTAAATCTGCAAAGAACTTGGCTGTGCGACTTTTAGTTTTCGCGCCACAGCTTTTCAACCTATGCAAAAAATGATAATTTATTCATATATAAAACGCAAAGTAAGGCTTCTGGAGTTTTGTCATAACTCACGAAATGGTAGGAGTAAAAATAAGGGATACATTGCAAATGATAACTTGGGATGTCCTTAATTCAAATCTGCAAAGAACTTGGCTGTGCGACTTTTAGTTTTCGCGCCACAGCTTTTCAACCTATGCAAAAAATGATAATTTATTCATATATAAAACGCAAAGTAAGGCTTCTGGAGTTTTGTCATAACTCACGAAATGGTAGGAGTAAAAATAAGGGATACATTGCAAATGATAACTTGGGATGTCCTTAATTTAAATCTGCAAAGAACTTGGCTGTGCGACTTTTAGTTTTCGCGCCACAGCTTTTCAACCTATGCAAAAAATGATAATTTATTCATATATAAAACGCAAAGTAAGGCTTCTGGAATTTTGTCATAACTCACGAAATGGTAGGAGTAAAAATAAGGGATACATTGCAAATGATAACTTGGGATGTCCTTAATTCAAATCTGCAAAGAACTTGGCTGTGCGACTTTTAGTTTTCGCGCCACAGCTTTTCAACCTATGCAAAAAATGATAATTTATTCATATATAAAACGCAAAGTAAGGCTTCTGGAATTTTGTCATAACTCACGAAATGGTAGGAGTAAAAATAAGGGATACATTGCAAATAATAACTTGGGATGTCCTTAATTTAAATCTGCAAAGAACTTGGCTGTGCGACTTTTAGTTTTCGCGCCACAGCTTTTCAACCTATGCAAAAAATGATAATTTATTCATATATAAAACGCAAAGTAAGGCTTCTGGAGTTTTGTCATAACTCACGAAATGGTAGGAGTAAAAATAAGAGATACATTGCAAATGATAACTTGGGATGTCCTTAATTTAAATCTGCAAAGAACTTGGCTGTGCGACTTTTAGTTTTCGCGCCACAGCTTTTCAACCTATGCAAAAAATGATAATTTATTCATATATAAAACGCAAAGTAAGGCTTCTGGAGTTTTGTCATAACTCACGAAATGGTAAGAGTAAAAATAAGGGATACATTGCAAATGATAACTTGGGATGTCCTTAATTTAAATCTGCAAAGAACTTGGCTGTGCGACTTTTAGTTTTCGCGCCACAGCTTTTCAACCTATGCAAAAAATGATAATTTATTCATATATAAAACGCAAAGTAAGGCTTCTGGAGTTTTGTCATAACTCACGAAATGGTAGGAGTAAAAATAAGGGATACATTGGAAATGATAACTTGGGATGTCCTTAATTCAAATCTGCAAAGAACTTGGCTTTGCGACTTTTAGTTTTCGCGCCACAGCTTTTCAACCTATGCAAAAAATGATAATTTATTCATATATAAAACGCAAAGTAAGGCTTCTGGAATTTTGTCATAACTCACGAAATGGTAGGAGTAAAAATAAGGGATACATTGCAAATGATAACTTGGGATGTCCTTAATTGAAATCTGCAAAGAACTTGGCTGTGCGACTTTTAGTTTTCGCGCCACAGCTTTTCAACCTATGCAAAAAATGATAATTTATTCATATATAAAACGCAAAGTAAGGCTTCTGGAATTTTGTCATAACTCACGAAATAGTAGGAGTAAAAATAAGGGATACATTGCAAATGATAACTTGGGATGTCCTTAATTCAAATCTGCAAAGAACTTGTCTGTGCGACTTTTAGTTTTCGCGCCACAGCTTTTCAACCTATGCAAAAAATGATAATTTATTCATATATAAAACGCAAAGTAAGGCTTCTGGAGTTTTGTCATAACTCACGAAATGGTAGGAGTAAAAATAAGGGATACATTGCAAATGATAACTTGGGATGTCCTTAATTCAAATCTGCAAAGAACTTGGCTGTGCGACTTTTAGTTTTCGCGCCACAGCTTTTCAACCTATGCAAAAAATGATAATTTATTCATATATAAAACGCAAAGTAAGGCTTCTGGAGTTTTGTCATAACTCACGAAATGGTAGGAGTAAAAATAAGGGATACATTGGAAATGATAACTTGGGATGTCCTTAATTTAAATCTGCAAAGAACTTGGCTGTGCGACTTTTAGTTTTCGCGCCACAGCTTTTCAACCTATGCAAAAAATGATAATTTATTCATATATAAAACGCAAAGTAAGGCTTCTGGAATTTTGTCATAACTCACGAAATGGTAGGAGTAAAAATAAGGGATACATTGCAAATGATAACTTGGGATGTCCTTAATTCAAATCTGCAAAGAACTTGGCTGTGCGACTTTTAGTTTTCGCGCCACAGCTTTTCAACCTATGCAAAAAATGATAATTTATTCATATATAAAACGCAAAGTAAGGCTTCTGGAGTTTTGTCATAACTCACGAAATGGTAAGAGTAAAAATAAGGGATACATTGCAAATGATAGCTTGGGATGTCCTTAATTTAAATCTGCAAAGAACTTGTCTGTGCGACTTTTAGTTTTCGCGCCACAGCTTTTCAACCTATGCAAAAAATGATAATTTATTCATATATAAAACGCAAAGTAAGGCTTCTGGAGTTTTGTCATAACTCACGAAATGGTAGGAGTAAAAATAAGGGATACATTGCAAATGATAACTTGGGATGTCCTTAATTTAAATCTGCAAAGAACTTGGCTGTGCGACTTTTAGTTTTCGCGCCACAGCTTTTCAACCTATGCAAAAAATGATAATTTATTCATATATAAAACGCAAAGTAAGGCTTCTGGAATTTTGTCATAACTCACGAAATGGTAACTTGGGATGTCCTTAATTTAAATCTGCAAAGAACTTGGCTGTGCGACTTTTAGTTTTCGCGCCACAGCTTTTCAACCTATGCAAAAAATGATAATTTATTCATATATAAAACGCAAAGTAAGGCTTCTGGAATTTTGTCATAACTCACGAAATGGTAGGAGTAAAAATAAAGGATACATTGCAAATGATAACTTGGGATGTCCTTAATTCAAATCTGCAAAGAACTTGGCTGTGCGACTTTTAGTTTTCGCGCCACAGCTTTTCAACCTATGCAAAAAATGATAATTTATTCATATATAAAACGCAAAGTAAGGCTTCTGGAATTTTGTCATAACTCACGAAATGGTAGGAGTAAAAATAAGGGATACATTGCAAATGATAACTTGGGATGTCCTTAATTCAAATCTGCAAAGAACTTGGCTGTGCGACTTTTAGTTTTCGCGCCACAGCTTTTCAACCTATGCAAAAAATGATAATTTATTCATATATAAAACGCAAAGTAAGGCTTCTGGAATTTTGTCATAACTCACGAAATGGTAGGAGTAAAAATAAGGGATACATTGCAAATAATAACTTGGGATGTCCTTAATTTAAATCTGCAAAGAACTTGGCTGTGCGACTTTTAGTTTTCGCGCCACAGCTTTTCAACCTATGCAAAAAATGATAATTTATTCATATATAAAACGCAAAGTAAGGCTTCTGGAGTTTTGTCATAACTCACGAAATGGTAGGAGTAAAAATAAGAGATACATTGCAAATGATAACTTGGGATGTCCTTAATTTAAATCTGCAAAGAACTTGGCTGTGCGACTTTTAGTTTTCGCGCCACAGCTTTTCAACCTATGCAAAAAATGATAATTTATTCATATATAAAACGCAAAGTAAGGCTTCTGGAGTTTTGTCATAACTCACGAAATGGTAAGAGTAAAAATAAGGGATACATTGCAAATGATAACTTGGGATGTCCTTAATTTAAATCTGCAAAGAACTTGGCTGTGCGACTTTTAGTTTTCGCGCCACAGCTTTTCAACCTATGCAAAAAATGATAATTTATTCATATATAAAACGCAAAGTAAGGCTTCTGGAGTTTTGTCATAACTCACGAAATGGTAGGAGTAAAAATAAGGGATACATTGGAAATGATAACTTGGGATGTCCTTAATTCAAATCTGCAAAGAACTTGGCTTTGCGACTTTTAGTTTTCGCGCCACAGCTTTTCAACCTATGCAAAAAATGATAATTTATTCATATATAAAACGCAAAGTAAGGCTTCTGGAATTTTGTCATAACTCACGAAATGGTAGGAGTAAAAATAAGGGATACATTGCAAATGATAACTTGGGATGTCCTTAATTCAAATCTGCAAAGAACTTGGCTGTGCGACTTTTAGTTTTCGCGCCACAGCTTTTCAACCCATGCAAAAAATGATAATTTATTCATATATAAAACGCAAAGTAAGGCTTCTGGAATTTTGTCATAACTCACGAAATGGTAGGAGTAAAAATAAGGGATACATTGCAAATGATAACTTGGGATGTCCTTAATTCAAATCTGCAAAGAACTTGGCTGTGCGACTTTTAGTTTTCGCGCCACAGCTTTTCAACCTATGCAAAAAATGATAATTTATTCATATATAAAACGCAAAGTAAGGCTTCTGGAGTTTTGTCATAACTCACGAAATGGTAGGAGTAAAAATAAGAGATACATTGCAAATGATAACTTGGGATGTCCTTAATTTAAATCTGCAAAGAACTTGGCTGTGCGACTTTTAGTTTTCGCGCCACAGCTTTTCAACCTATGCAAAAAATGATAATTTATTCATATATAAAACGCAAAGTAAGGCTTCTGGAGTTTTGTCATAACTCACGAAATGGTAAGAGTAAAAATAAGGGATACATTGCAAATGATAACTTGGGATGTCCTTAATTTAAATCTGCAAAGAACTTGGATGTGCGTCTTTTAGTTTTCGCGCCACAGCTTTTCAACCTATGCAAAAAATGATAATTTATTCATATATAAAACGCAAAGTAAGGCTTCTGGAGTTTTGTCATAACTCACGAAATTGTAGGAGTAAAAATAAGTGATACATTACAAATGATAACTTGGGATGTCCTTAATTTAAATCTGCAAAGAACTTGGCTGTGCGACTTTTAGTTTTCGCGCCACAGCTTTTCAACCTATGCAAAAAATGATAATTTATTCATATATAAAACGCAAAGTAAGGCTTCGTGAGTTTTGTCATAACTCACGAAATGGTAGGAGTAAAAATAAGGGATACATTGCAAATGATAACTTGGGATGTCCTTAATTTAAATCTGCAAAGAACTTGGCTGTGCGACTTTTAGTTTTCGCGCCACAGCTTTTCAACCTATGCAAAAAATGATAATTTATTCATATATAAAACGCAAAGTAAGGCTTCTGGAATTTTGTCATAACTCACGAAATGGTAGGAGTAAAAATAAGGGATACATTGCAAATGATAACTTGGGATGTCCTTAATTCAAATCTGCAAAGAACTTGGCTGTGCGACTTTTAGTTTTCGCGCCACAGCTTTTCAACCTATGCAAAAAATGATAATTTATTCATATATAAAACGCAAAGTAAGGCTTCTGGAATTTTGTCATAACTCACGAAATGGTAGGAGTAAAAATAAGGGATACATTGCAAATGATAACTTGGGATGTCCTTAATTTAAATCTGCAAAGAACTTGGCTGTGCGACTTTTAGTTTTCGCGCCACAGCTTTTCAACCTATGCAAAAAATGATAATTTATTCATATATAAAACGCAAAGTAAGGCTTCTGGAGTTTTGTCATAACTCACGAAATGGTAGGAGTAAAAATAAGAGATACATTGCAAATGATAACTTGGGATGTCCTTAATTTAAATCTGCAAAGAACTTGGCTGTGCGACTTTTAGTTTTCGCGCCACAGCTTTTCAACCTATGCAAAAAATGATAATTTATTCATATATAAAACGCAAAGTAAGGCTTCTGGAGTTTTGTCATAACTCACGAAATGGTAAGAGTAAAAATAAGGGATGCATTGCAAATGATAACTTGGGATGTCCTTAATTTAAATCTGCAAAGAACTTGGCTGTGCGACTTTTAGTTTTCGCGCCACAGCTTTTCAACCTATGCAAAAAATGATAATTTATTCATATATAAAACGCAAAGTAAGGCTTCTGGAGTTTTGTCATAACTCACGAAATGGTAGGAGTAAAAATAAGGGATACATTGCAAATGATAACTTGGGATGTCCTTAATTTAAATCTGCAAAGAACTTGGATGTGCGACTTTTAGTTTTCGCGCCACAGCTTTTCAACCTATGCAAAAAATGATAATTTATTCATATATAAAACGCAAAGTAAGGCTTCTGGAATTTTGTCATAACTCACGAAATGGTAGGAGTAAAAATAAGGGATACATTGAAAATGATAACTTGGGATGTCCTTAATTTAAATCTGCAAAGAACTTGGCTGTGCGACTTTTAGTTTTCGCGCCACAGCTTTTCAACCTATGCAAAAAATGATAATTTATTCATATATAAAACGCAAAGTAAGGCTTCTGGAATTTTGTCATAACTCACGAAATGGTAGGAGTAAAAATAAGGGATACATTGCAAATGATAACTTGGGATGTCCTTAATTCAAATCTGCAAAGAACTTGGCTGTGCGACTTTTAGTTTTCGCGCCACAGCTTTTCAACCTATGCAAAAAATGATAATTTATTCATATATAAAACGCAAAGTAAGGCTTCTGGAATTTTGTCATAACTCACGAAATGGTAGGAGTAAAAATAAGGGATACATTGCAAATAATAACTTGGGATGTCCTTAATTTAAATCTGCAAAGAACTTGGCTGTGCGACTTTTAGTTTTCGCGCCACAGCTTTTCAACCTATGCAAAAAATGATAATTTATTCATATATAAAACGCAAAGTAAGGCTTCTGGAGTTTTGTCATAACTCACGAAATGGTAGGAGTAAAAATAAGGGATACATTGCAAATGATAACTTGGGATGTCCTTAATTTAAATCTGCAAAGAACTTGGCTGTGCGACTTTTAGTTTTCGCGCCACAGCTTTTCAACCTATGCAAAAAATGATAATTTATTCATATATAAAACGCAAAGTAAGGCTTCTGGAATTTTGTCATAACTCACGAAATGGTAGGAGTAAAAATAAGGGATACATTGCAAATAATAACTTGGGATGTCCTTAATTTAAATCTGCAAAGAACTTGGCTGTGCGACTTTTAGTTTTCGCGCCACAGCTTTTCAACCTATGCAAAAAATGATAATTTATTCATATATAAAACGCAAAGTAAGGCTTCTGGAGTTTTGTCATAACTCACGAAATGGTAGGAGTAAAAATAAGAGATACATTGCAAATGATAACTTGGGATGTCCTTAATTTAAATCTGCAAAGAACTTGGCTGTGCGACTTTTAGTTTTCGCGCCACAGCTTTTCAACCTATGCAAAAAATGATAATTTATTCATATATAAAACGCAAAGTAAGGCTTCTGGAGTTTTGTCATAACTCACGAAATGGTAAGAGTAAAAATAAGGGATACATTGCAAATGATAACTTGGGATGTCCTTAATTTAAATCTGCAAAGAACTTGGCTGTGCGACTTTTAGTTTTCGCGCCACAGCTTTTCAACCTATGCAAAAAATGATAATTTATTCATATATAAAACGCAAAGTAAGGCTTCTGGAGTTTTGTCATAACTCACGAAATGGTAGGAGTAAAAATAAGGGATACATTGGAAATGATAACTTGGGATGTCCTTAATTCAAATCTGCAAAGAACTTGGCTTTGCGACTTTTAGTTTTCGCGCCACAGCTTTTCAACCTATGCAAAAAATGATAATTTATTCATATATAAAACGCAAAGTAAGGCTTCTGGAATTTTGTCATAACTCACGAAATGGTAGGAGTAAAAATAAGGGATACATTGCAAATGATAACTTGGGATGTCCTTAATTCAAATCTGCAAAGAACTTGGCTGTGCGACTTTTAGTTTTCGCGCCACAGCTTTTCAACCCATGCAAAAAATGATAATTTATTCATATATAAAACGCAAAGTAAGGCTTCTGGAATTTTGTCATAACTCACGAAATGGTAGGAGTAAAAATAAGGGATACATTGCAAATGATAACTTGGGATGTCCTTAATTCAAATCTGCAAAGAACTTGGCTGTGCGACTTTTAGTTTTCGCACCACAGCTTTTCAACCTATGCAAAAAATGATAATTTATTCATATATAAAACGCAAAGTAAGGCTTCTGGAGTTTTGTCATAACTCACGAAATGGTAGGAGTAAAAATAAGAGATACATTGCAAATGATAACTTGGGATGTCCTTAATTTAAATCTGCAAAGAACTTGGCTGTGCGACTTTTAGTTTTCGCGCCACAGCTTTTCAACCTATGCAAAAAATGATAATTTATTCATATATAAAACGCAAAGTAAGGCTTCTGGAGTTTTGTCATAACTCACGAAATGGTAAGAGTAAAAATAAGGGATACATTGCAAATGATAACTTGGGATGTCCTTAATTTAAATCTGCAAAGAACTTGGATGTGCGTCTTTTAGTTTTCGCGCCACAGCTTTTCAACCTATGCAAAAAATGATAATTTATTCATATATAAAACGCAAAGTAAGGCTTCTGGAGTTTTGTCATAACTCACGAAATTGTAGGAGTAAAAATAAGTGATACATTACAAATGATAACTTGGGATGTCCTTAATTTAAATCTGCAAAGAACTTGGCTGTGCGACTTTTAGTTTTCGCGCCACAGCTTTTCAACCTATGCAAAAAATGATAATTTATTCATATATAAAACGCAAAGTAAGGCTTCGGGAGTTTTGTCATAACTCACGAAATGGTAGGAGTAAAAATAAGGGATACATTGCAAATGATAACTTGGGATGTCCTTAATTTAAATCTGCAAAGAACTTGGCTGTGCGACTTTTAGTTTTCGCGCCACAGCTTTTCAACCTATGCAAAAAATGATAATTTATTCATATATAAAACGCAAAGTAAGGCTTCTGGAATTTTGTCATAACTCACGAAATGGTAGGAGTAAAAATAAGGGATACATTGCAAATGATAACTTGGGATGTCCTTAATTTAAATCTGCAAAGAACTTGGCTGTGCGACTTTTAGTTTTCGCGCCACAGCTTTTCAACCTATGCAAAAAATGATAATTTATTCATATATAAAACGCAAAGTAAGGCTTCTGGAATTTTGTCATAACTCACGAAATGGTAGGAGTAAAAATAAGGGATACATTGCAAATGATAACTTGGGATGTCCTTAATTCAAATCTGCAAAGAACTTGGCTGTGCGACTTTTAGTTTTCGCGCCACAGCTTTTCAACCTATGCAAAAAATGATAATTTATTCATATATAAAACGCAAAGTAAGGCTTCTGGAATTTTGTCATAACTCACGAAATGGTAGGAGTAAAAATAAGGGATACATTGCAAATGATAACTTGGGATGTCCTTAATTTAAATCTGCAAAGAACTTGGCTGTGCGACTTTTAGTTTTCGCGCCACAGCTTTTCAACCTATGCAAAAAATGATAATTTATTCATATATAAAACGCAAAGTAAGGCTTCTGGAGTTTTGTCATAACTCACGAAATGGTAGGAGTAAAAATAAGAGATACATTGCAAATGATAACTTGGGATGTCCTTAATTTAAATCTGCAAAGAACTTGGCTGTGCGACTTTTAGTTTTCGCGCCACAGCTTTTCAACCTATGCAAAAAATGATAATTTATTCATATATAAAACGCAAAGTAAGGCTTCTGGAGTTTTGTCATAACTCACGAAATGGTAAGAGTAAAAATAAGGGATGCATTGCAAATGATAACTTGGGATGTCCTTAATTTAAATCTGCAAAGAACTTGGCTGTGCGACTTTTAGTTTTCGCGCCACAGCTTTTCAACCTATGCAAAAAATGATAATTTATTCATATATAAAACGCAAAGTAAGGCTTCTGGAGTTTTGTCATAACTCACGAAATGGTAGGAGTAAAAATAAGGGATACATTGCAAATGATAACTTGGGATGTCCTTAATTTAAATCTGCAAAGAACTTGGATGTGCGACTTTTAGTTTTCGCGCCACAGCTTTTCAACCTATGCAAAAAATGATAATTTATTCATATATAAAACGCAAAGTAAGGCTTCTGGAATTTTGTCATAACTCACGAAATGGTAGGAGTAAAAATAAGGGATACATTGAAAATGATAACTTGGGATGTCCTTAATTTAAATCTGCAAAGAACTTGGCTGTGCGACTTTTAGTTTTCGCGCCACAGCTTTTCAACCTATGCAAAAAATGATAATTTATTCATATATAAAACGCAAAGTAAGGCTTCTGGAATTTTGTCATAACTCACGAAATGGTAGGAGTAAAAATAAGGGATACATTGCAAATGATAACTTGGGATGTCCTTAATTCAAATCTGCAAAGAACTTGGCTGTGCGACTTTTAGTTTTCGCGCCACAGCTTTTCAACCTATGCAAAAAATGATAATTTATTCATATATAAAACGCAAAGTAAGGCTTCTGGAATTTTGTCATAACTCACGAAATGGTAGGAGTAAAAATAAGGGATACATTGCAAATAATAACTTGGGATGTCCTTAATTTAAATCTGCAAAGAACTTGGCTGTGCGACTTTTAGTTTTCGCGCCACAGCTTTTCAACCTATGCAAAAAATGATAATTTATTCATATATAAAACGCAAAGTAAGGCTTCGTGAGTTATGACAAAACTCACGAAATGGTAGGAGTAAAAATAAGGGATACATTGCAAATGATAACTTGGGATGTCCTTAATTTAAATCTGCAAAGAACTTGGCTGTGCGACTTTTAGTTTTCGCGCCACAGCTTTTCAACCTATGCAAAAAATGATAATTTATTCATATATAAAACGCAAAGTAAGGCTTCTGGAGTTTTGTCATAACTCACGAAATGGTAGGAGTAAAAATAAGGGATACATTGCAAATGATAACTTGGGATGTCCTTAATTCAAATCTGCAAAGAACTTGGCTGTGCGACTTTTAGTTTTCGCGCCACAGCTTTTCAACCTATGCAAAAAATGATAATTTATTCATATATAAAACGCAAAGTAAGGCTTCTGGAGTTTTGTCATAACTCACGAAATGGTAGGAGTAAAAATAAGGGATACATTGCAAATGATAACTTGGGATGTCCTTAATTCAAATCTGCAAAGAACTTGGCTGTGCGACTTTGAGTTTTCGCGCCACAGCTTTTCAACCTATGCAAAAAATGATAATTTATTCATATATAAAACGCAAAGTAAGGCTTCTGGAATTTTGTCATAACTCACGAAATGGTAGGAGTAAAAATAAGGGATACATTGCAAATGATAACTTGGGATGTCCTTAATTCAAATCTGCAAAGAACTTGGCTGTGCGACTTTTAGTTTTTGCGCCACAGCTTTTCAACCTATGCAAAAAATGATAATTTATTCATATATAAAACGCAAAGTAAGGCTTCTGGAGTTTAGTCATAACTCACGAAATGGTAGGAGTAAAAATAAGGGATACATTGCAAATGATAACTTGGGATGTCCTTAATTCAAATCTGCAAAGAACTTGGCTGTGCGACTTTTAGTTTTCGCGCCACAGCTTTTCAACCTATGCAAAAAATGATAATTTATTCATATATAAAACGCAAAGTAAGGCTTCTGGAGTTTTGTCATAACTCACGAAATGGTAGGAGTAAAAATAAGGGATACATTGGAAATGATAACTTGGGATGTCCTTAATTTAAATCTGCAAAGAACTTGGCTGTGCGACTTTTAGTTTTCGCGCCACAGCTTTTCAACCTATGCAAAAAATGATAATTTATTCATATATAAAACGCAAAGTAAGGCTTCTGGAGTTTTGTCATAACTCACGAAATGGTAGGAGTAAGAATAAGGGATACATTGCAAATGATAACTTGAGATGTCCTTAATTCAAATCTGCAAAGAACTTGGCTGTGCGACTTTTAGTTTTCGCGCCACAGCTTTTCAACCTATGCAAAAAATGATAATTTATTCATATATAAAACGCAAAGTAAGGCTTCTGGAATTTTGTCATAACTCACGAAATGGTAGGAGTAAAAATAAGGGATACATTGCAAATGATAACTTGGGATGTCCTTAATTTAAATCTGTAAAGAACTTGGCTGTGCGACTTTTAGTTTTCGCGCCACAGCTTTTCAACCTATGCAAAAAATGATAATTTATTCATATATAAAACGCAAAGTAAGGCTTCTGGAGTTTTGTCATAACTCACGAAATGGTAGGAGGAAAAATAAGGGATACATTGCAAATGATAACTTGGGATGTCCTTAATTTAAATCTGCAAAGAACTTGGCTGTGCGACTTTTAGTTTTCGCGCCACAGCTTTTCAACCTATGCAAAAAATGATAATTTATTCATATATAAAACGCAAAGTAAGGCTTCTGGAGTTTTGTCATAACTCACGAAATGGTAGGAGTAAAAATAAGGGATACATTGCAAATGATAACTTGGGATGTCCTTAATTCAAATCTGCAAAGAACTTGGCGGTGCGACTTTTAGTTTTCGCGCCACAGCTTTTCAACCTATGCAAAAAATGATAATTTATTCATATATAAAACGCAAAGTAAGGCTTCTGGAGTTTTGTCATAACTCACGAAATGGTAGGAGTAAAAATAAGGGATACATTGCAAATGATAACTTGGGATGTCCTTAATTTAAATCTGCAAAGAACTTGGCTGTGCGACTTTTAGTTTTTGCGCCACAGCTTTTCAACCTATGCAAAAAATGATAATTTATTCATATATAAAACGCAAAGTAAGGCTTCTGGAATTTTGTCATAACTCACGAAATGGTAGGAGTAAAAATAAGGGATACATTGCAAATGATAACTTGGGATGTCCTTAATTCAAATCTGCAAAGAACTTGGCTGTGCGACTTTTAGTTTTCGCGCCACAGCTTTTCAACCTATGCAAAAAATGATAATTTATTCATATATAAAACGCAAAGTAAGGCTTCTGGAGTTTTGTCATAACTCACGAAATGGTAGGAGTAAAAATAAGGGATACATTGCAAATGATAACTTGGGATGCCCTTAATTTAAATCTGCAAAGAACTTGGCTGTGCGACTTTTAGTTTTCGCGCCACAGCTTTTCAACCTATGCAAAAAATGATAATTTATTCATATATAAAACGCAAAGTAAGGCTTCTGGAGTTTTGTCATAACTCACGAAATAGTAGGAGTAAAAATAAGGGATACATTGCAAATGATAACTTGGGATTTATTTAATTCAAATCTGCAAAGAACTTGGCTGTGCGACTTTTAGTTTTCGCGCCACAGCTTTTCAACCTATGCAAAAAATGATAATTTATTCATATATAAAACGCAAAGTAAGGCTTCTGGAGTTTTGTCATAACTCACGAAATGGTAGGAGTAAAAATAAGGGATACATTGCAAATGATAACTTGGGATGTCCTTAATTGAAATCTGCAAAGAACTTGGCTCTGCGACTTTTAGTTTTCGCGCCACAGCTTTTCAACCTATGCAAAAAATGATAATTTATTCATATATAAAACGCAAAGTAAGGCTTCTGGAATTTTGTCATAACTCACGAAATGGTAGGAGTAAAAATAAGGGATACATTGCAAATGATAACTTGGGATGTCCTTAATTCAAATCTGCAAAGAACTTGGCTGTGCGACTTTTAGTTTTCGCGCCACAGCTTTTCAACCTATGCAAAAAATGATAATTTATTCATATATAAAACGCAAAGTAAGGCTTCTGGAGTTTTGTCATAACTCACGAAATGGTAGGAGTAAAAATAAGGGATACATTGCAAATGATAACTTGGGATGTCCTTAATTTAAATCTGCAAAGAACTTGGCTGTGCGACTTTTAGTTTTCGCGCCACAGCTTTTCAACCTATGCAAAAAATGATAATTTATTCATATATAAAACGCAAAGTAAGGCTTCTGGAGTTTTGTCATAACTCACGAAATGGTAGGAGTAAAAATAAGGGATACATTGCAAATGATAACTTGGGATGTCCTTAATTGAAATCTGCAAAGAACTTGGCTGTGCGAGTTTTAGTTTTCGCGCCACAGCTTTTCAACCTATGCAAAAAATGATAATTTATTCATATATAAAACGCAAAGTAAGGCTTCTGGAATTTTGTCATAACTCACGAAATAGTAGGAGTAAAAATAAGGGATACATTGCAAATGATAACTTGGGATGTCCTTAATTCAAATCTGCAAAGAACTTGTCTGTGCGACTTTTAGTTTTCGCGCCACAGCTTTTCAACCTATGCAAAAAATGATAATTTATTCATATATAAAACGCAAAGTAAGGCTTCTGGAGTTTTGTCATAACTCACGAAATGGTAGGAGTAAAAATAAGGGATACATTGGAAATGATAACTTGGGATGTCCTTAATTTAAATCTGCAAAGAACTTGGCTGTGCGACTTTTAGTTTTCGCGCCACAGCTTTTCAACCTATGCAAAAAATGATAATTTATTCATATATAAAACGCAAAGTAAGGCTTCTGGAATTTTGTCATAACTCACGAAATGGTAGGAGTAAAAATAAGGGATACATTGCAAATGATAACTTGGGATGTCCTTAATTCAAATCTGCAAAGAACTTGGCTGTGCGACTTTTAGTTTTTGCGCCACAGCTTTTCAACCTATGCAAAAAATGATAATTTATTCATATATAAAACGCAAAGTAAGGCTTCGGGAGTTTAGTCGTAACTCACGAAATGGTAGGAGTAAAAATAAGGGATACATTGCAAATGATAGCTTGGGATGTCCTTAATTTAAATCTGCAAAGAACTTGTCTGTGCGACTTTTAGTTTTCGCGCCACAGCTTTTCAACCTATGCAAAAAATGATAATTTATTCATATATAAAACGCAAAGTAAGGCTTCTGGAGTTTTGTCATAACTCACGAAATGGTAGGAGTAAAAATAAGGGATACATTGCAAATGATAACTTGGGATGTCCTTAATTTAAATCTGCAAAGAACTTGGCTGTGCGACTTTTAGTTTTCGCGCCACAGCTTTTCAACCTATGCAAAAAATGATAATTTATTCATATATAAAACGCAAAGTAAGGCTTCTGGAATTTTGTCATAACTCACGAAATGGTAGGAGTAAAAATAAGGGATACATTGCAGATGATAACTTGGGATGTCCTTAATTTATATCTGCAAAGAACTTGGCTGTGCGACTTTTAGTTTTCGCGCCACAGCTTTTCAACCTATGCAAAAAATGATAATTTATTCATATATAAAACGCAAAGTAAGGCTTCTGGAATTTTGTCATAACTCACGAAATGGTAGGAGTAAAAATAAAGGATACATTGCAAATGATAACTTGGGATGTCCTTAATTCAAATCTGCAAAGAACTTGGCTGTGCGACTTTTAGTTTTCGCGCCACAGCTTTTCAACCTATGCAAAAAATGATAATTTATTCATATATAAAACGCAAAGTAAGGCTTCTGGAATTTTGTCATAACTCACGAAATGGTAGGAGTAAAAATAAGGGATACATTGCAAATGATAACTTGGGATGTCCTTAATTCAAATCTGCAAAGAACTTGGCTCTGCGACTTTTAGTTTTCGCGCCACAGCTTTTCAACCTATGCAAAAAATGATAATTTATTCATAAATAAAACGCAAAGTAAGGCTTCTGAAATTTTGTAATAACTCACGAAATGGTAGGAGTAAAAATAAGGGATACATTGCAAATGATAACTTGGGATGTCCTTAATTCAAATCTGCAAAGAACTTGGCTGTGCGACTTTTAGTTTTCGCGCCACAGCTTTTCAACCTATGCAAAAAATGATAATTTATTCATATATAAAACGCAAAGTAAGGCTTCTGGAATTTTGTCATAACTCACGAAATGGTAGGAGTAAAAATAAGGGATACATTGCAAATGATAACTTGGGATGTCCTTAATTCAAATCTGCAAAGAACTTGGCTGTGCGACTTTTAGTTTTTGCGCCACAGCTTTTCAACCTATGCAAAAAATGACAATTTATTCATATATAAAACGCAAAGTAAGGCTTCTGGAGTTTAGTCATAACTCACGAAATGGTAGGAGTAAAAATAAGGGATACATTGCAAATGATAGCTTGGGATGTCCTTAATTTAAATCTGCAAAGAACTTGTCTGTGCGACTTTTAGTTTTCGCGCCACAGCTTTTCAACCTATGCAAAAAATGATAATTTATTCATATATAAAACGCAAAGTAAGGCTTCTGGAGTTTTGTCATAACTCACGAAATGGTAGGAGTAAAAATAAGGGATACATTGCAAATGATAACTTGGGATGTCCTTAATTTAAATCTGCAAAGAACTTGGCTGTGCGACTTTTAGTTTTCGCGCCACAGCTTTTCAACCTATGCAAAAAATGATAATTTATTCATATATAAAACGCAAAGTAAGGCTTCTGGAATTTTGTCATAACTCACGAAATGGTAGGAGTAAAAATAAGGGATACATTGCAGATGATAACTTGGGATGTCCTTAATTTAAATCTGCAAAGAACTTGGCTGTGCGACTTTTAGTTTTCGCGCCACAGCTTTTCAACCTATGCAAAAAATGATAATTTATTCATATATAAAACGCAAAGTAAGGCTTCTGGAATTTTGTCATAACTCACGAAATGGTAGGAGTAAAAATAAAGGATACATTGCAAATGATAACTTGGGATGTCCTTAATTCAAATCTGCAAAGAACTTGGCTGTGCGACTTTTAGTTTTCGCGCCACAGCTTTTCAACCTATGCAAAAAATGATAATTTATTCATATATAAAACGCAAAGTAAGGCTTCTGGAATTTTGTCATAACTCACGAAATAGTAGGAGTAAAAATAAGGGATACATTGCAAATGATAACTTGGGATGTCCTTAATTCAAATCTGCAAAGAACTTGTCTGTGCGACTTTTAGTTTTCGCGCCACAGCTTTTCAACCTATGCAAAAAATGATAATTTATTCATATATAAAACGCAAAGTAAGGCTTCTGGAGTTTTGTCATAACTCACGAAATGGTAGGAGTAAAAATAAGGGATACATTGCAAATGATAACTTGGGATGTCCTTAATTCAAATCTGCAAAGAACTTGGCTCTGCGACTTTTAGTTTTCGCGCCACAGCTTTTCAACCTATGCAAAAAATGATAATTTATTCATATATAAAACGCAAAGTAAGGCTTCTGAAATTTTGTAATAACTCACGAAATGGTAGGAGTAAAAATAAGGGATACATTGCAAATGATAACTTGGGATGTCCTTAATTCAAATCTGCAAAGAACTTGGCTGTGCGACTTTTAGTTTTCGCGCCACAGCTTTTCAACCTATGCAAAAAATGATAATTTATTCATATATAAAACGCAAAGTAAGGCTTCTGGAGTTTTGTCATAACTCACGAAATGGTAGGAGTAAAAATAAGGGATACATTGCAAATGATAACTTGGGATGTCCTTAATTGAAATCTGCAAAGAACTTGGCTGTGCGACTTTTAGTTTTCGCGCCACAGCTTTTCAACCTATGCAAAAAATGATAATTTATTCATATATAAAACGCAAAGTAAGGCTTCTGGAATTTTGTCATAACTCACGAAATAGTAGGAGTAAAAATAAGGGATACATTGCAAATGATAACTTGGGATGTCCTTAATTGAAATCTGCAAAGAACTTGGCTGTGCGACTTTTAGTTTTCGCGCCACAGCTTTTCAACCTATGCAAAAAATGATAATTTATTCATATATAAAACGCAAAGTAAGGCTTCTGGAATTTTGTCATAACTCACGAAATAGTAGGAGTAAAAATAAGGGATACATTGCAAATGATAACTTGGGATGTCCTTAATTCAAATCTGCAAAGAACTTGTCTGTGCGACTTTTAGTTTTCGCGCCACAGCTTTTCAACCTATGCAAAAAATGATAATTTATTCATATATAAAACGCAAAGTAAGGCTTCTGGAGTTTTGTCATAACTCACGAAATGGTAGGAGTAAAAATAAGGGATACATTGCAAATGATAACTTGGGATGTCCTTAATTTAAATCTGCAAAGAACTTGGCTGTGCGACTTTTAGTTTTCGCGCCACAGCTTTTCAACCTATGCAAAAAATGATAATTTATTCATATATAAAACGCAAAGTAAGGCTTCTGGAGTTTTGTCATAACTCACGAAATGGTAGGAGTAAAAATAAGGGATACATTGCAAATGATAACTTGGGATGTCCTTAATTCAAATCTGCAAAGAACTTGGCTGTGCGACTTTTAGTTTTCGCGCCACAGCTTTTCAACCTATGCAAAAAATGATAATTTATTCATATATAAAACGCAAAGTAAGGCTTCTGGAGTTTTGTCATAACTCACGAAATGGTAGGAGTAAAAATAAGGGACACATTGCAAATGATAACTTGGGATGTCCTTAATTGAAATCTGCAAAGAACTTGGCTCTGCGACTTTTAGTTTTCGCGCCACAGCTTTTCAACCTATGCAAAAAATGATAATTTATTCATATATAAAACGCAAAGTAAGGCTTCTGGAATTTTGTCATAACTCACGAAATGGTAGGAGTAAAAATAAGGGATACATTGCAAATAATAACTTGGGATGTCCTTAATTTAAATCTGCAAAGAACTTGGCTGTGCGACTTTTAGTTTTCGCGCCACAGCTTTTCAACCTATGCAAAAAATGATAATTTATTCATATATAAAACGCAAAGTAAGGCTTCGGGAGTTTTGTCATAACTCACGAAATGGTAGGAGTAAAAATAAGGGATACATTGCAAATGATAACTTGGGATGTCCTTAATTTAAATCTGCAAAGAACTTGGCTGTGCGACTTTTAGTTTTCGCGCCACAGCTTTTCAACCTATGCAAAAAATGATAATTTATTCATATATAAAACGCAAAGTAAGGCTTCTGGAGTTTTGTCATAACTCACGAAATGGTAGGAGTAAAAATAAGGGATACATTGCAAATGATAACTTGGGATGTCCTTAATTCAAATCTGCAAAGAACTTGGCTGTGCGACTTTTAGTTTTCGCGCCACAGCTTTTCAAACTATGCAAAAAATGATAATTTATTCATATATAAAACGCAAAGTAAGGCTTCTGGAGTTTTGTCATAACTCACGAAATGGTAGGAGTAAAAATAAGGGATACATTGCAAATGATAACTTGGGATGTCCTTAATTTAAATCTGCAAAGAACTTGGCTGTGCGACTTTGAGTTTTCGCGCCACAGCTTTTCAACCTATGCAAAAAATGATAATTTATTCATATATAAAACGCAAAGTAAGGCTTCTGGAATTTTGTCATAACTCACGAAATGGTAGGAGTAAAAATAAGGGATACATTGCAAATGATAACTTGGGATGTCCTTAATTCAAATCTGCAAAGAACTTGGCTGTGCGACTTTTAGTTTTTGCGCCACAGCTTTTCAACCTATGCAAAAAATGATAATTTATTCATATATAAAACGCAAAGTAAGGCTTCTGGAGTTTAGTCATAACTCACGAAATGGTAGGAGTAAAAATAAGGGATACATTGCAAATGATAACTTGGGATGTCCTTAATTCAAATCTGCAAAGAACTTGGCTGTGCGACTTTTAGTTTTCGCGCCACAGCTTTTCAACCTATGCAAAAAATGATAATTTATTCATATATAAAACGCAAAGTAAGGCTTCTGGAGTTTTGTCATAACTCACGAAATGGTAGGAGTAAAAATAAGGGATACATTGGAAATGATAACTTGGGATGTCCTTAATTTAAATCTGCAAAGAACTTGGCTGTGCGACTTTTAGTTTTCGCGCCACAGCTTTTCAACCTATGCAAAAAATGATAATTTATTCATATATAAAACGCAAAGTAAGGCTTCTGGAGTTTTGTCATAACTCACGAAATGGTAGGAGTAAAAATAAGGGATACATTGCAAATGATAACTTGAAATGTCCTTAATTCAAATCTGCAAAGAACTTGGCTGTGCGACTTTTAGTTTTCGCGCCACAGCTTTTCAACCTATGCAAAAAATGATAATTTATTCATATATAAAACGCAAAGTAAGGCTTCTGGAATTTTGTCATAACTCACGAAATGGTAGGAGTAAAAATAAGGGATACATTGCAAATGATAACTTGGGATGTCCTTAATTTAAATCTGTAAAGAACTTGGCTGTGCGACTTTTAGTTTTCGCGCCACAGCTTTTCAACCTATGCAAAAAATGATAATTTATTCATATATAAAACGCAAAGTAAGGCTTCTGGAGTTTTGTCATAACTCACGAAATGGTAGGAGGAAAAATAAGGGATACATTGCAAATGATAACTTGGGATGTCCTTAATTTAAATCTGCAAAGAACTTGGCTGTGCGACTTTTAGTTTTCGCGCCACAGCTTTTCAACCTATGCAAAAAATGATAATTTATTCATATATAAAACGCAAAGTAAGGCTTCTGGAGTTTTGTCATAACTCACGAAATGGTAGGAGTAAAAATAAGGGATACATTGCAAATGATAACTTGGGATGTCCTTAATTCAAATCTGCAAAGAACTTGGCGGTGCGACTTTTAGTTTTCGCGCCACAGCTTTTCAACCTATGCAAAAAATGATAATTTATTCATATATAAAACGCAAAGTAAGGCTTCTGGAGTTTTGTCATAACTCACGAAATGGTAGGAGTAAAAATAAGGGATACATTGCAAATGATAACTTGGGATGTCCTTAATTTAAATCTGCAAAGAACTTGGCTGTGCGACTTTTAGTTTTCGCGCCACAGCTTTTCAACCTATGCAAAAAATGATAATTTATTCATATATAAAACGCAAAGTAAGGCTTCTGGAATTTTGTCATAACTCACGAAATGGTAGGAGTAAAAATAAGGGATACATTGCAAATGATAACTTGGGATGTCCTTAATTCAAATCTGCAAAGAACTTGGCTGTGCGACTTTTAGTTTTCGCGCCACAGCTTTTCAACCTATGCAAAAAATGATAATTTATTCATATATAAAACGCAAAGTAAGGCTTCTGGAGTTTTGTCATAACTCACGAAATGGTAGGAGTAAAAATAAGGGATACATTGCAAATGATAACTTGGGATGCCCTTAATTTAAATCTGCAAAGAACTTGGCTGTGCGACTTTTAGTTTTCGCGCCACAGCTTTTCAACCTATGCAAAAAATGATAATTTATTCATATATAAAACGCAAAGTAAGGCTTCGGGAGTTTTGTCATAACTCACGAAATGGTAGGAGTAAAAATAAGGGATACATTGCAAATGATAACTTGGGATGTCCTTAATTTAAATCTGCAAAGAACTTGGCTGTGCGACTTTTAGTTTTCGCGCCACAGCTTTTCAACCTATGCAAAAAATGATAATTTATTCATATATAAAACGCAAAGTAAGGCTTCTGGAGTTTTGTCATAACTCACGAAATGGTAGGAGTAAAAATAAGGGATACATTGCAAATGATAACTTGGGATGTCCTTAATTCAAATCTGCAAAGAACTTGGCTGTGCGACTTTTAGTTTTCGCGCCACAGCTTTTCAACCTATGCAAAAAATGATAATTTATTCATATATAAAACGCAAAGTAAGGCTTCTGGAGTTTTGTCATAACTCACGAAATGGTAGGAGTAAAAATAAGGGATACATTGCAAATGATAACTTGGGATGTCCTTAATTTAAATCTGCAAAGAACTTGGCTGTGCGACTTTGAGTTTTCGCGCCACAGCTTTTCAACCTATGCAAAAAATGATAATTTATTCATATATAAAACGCAAAGTAAGGCTTCTGGAATTTTGTCATAACTCACGAAATGGTAGGAGTAAAAATAAGGGATACATTGCAAATGATAACTTGGGATGTCCTTAATTCAAATCTGCAAAGAACTTGGCTGTGCGACTTTTAGTTTTTGCGCCACAGCTTTTCAACCTATGCAAAAAATGATAATTTATTCATATATAAAACGCAAAGTAAGGCTTCTGGAGTTTAGTCATAACTCACGAAATGGTAGGAGTAAAAATAAGGGACACATTGCAAATGATAACTTGGGATGTCCTTAATTCAAATCTGCAAAGAACTTGGCTGTGCGACTTTTAGTTTTCGCGCCACAGCTTTTCAACCTATGCAAAAAATGATAATTTATTCATATATAAAACGCAAAGTAAGGCTTCTGGAGTTTTGTCATAACTCACGAAATGGTAGGAGTAAAAATAAGGGATACATTGGAAATGATAACTTGGGATGTCCTTAATTTAAATCTGCAAAGAACTTGGCTGTGCGACTTTTAGTTTTCGCGCCACAGCTTTTCAACCTATGCAAAAAATGATAATTTATTCATATATAAAACGCAAAGTAAGGCTTCTGGAGTTTTGTCATAACTCACGAAATGGTAGGAGTAAAAATAAGGGATACATTGCAAATGATAACTTGAGATGTCCTTAATTCAAATCTGCAAAGAACTTGGCTGTGCGACTTTTAGTTTTCGCGCCACAGCTTTTCAACCTATGCAAAAAATGATAATTTATTCATATATAAAACGCAAAGTAAGGCTTCTGGAGTTTTGTCATAACTCACGAAATGGTAGGAGGAAAAATAAGGGATACATTGCAAATGATAACTTGGGATGTCCTTAATTTAAATCTGCAAAGAACTTGGCTGTGCGACTTTTAGTTTTCGCGCCACAGCTTTTCAACCTATGCAAAAAATGATAATTTATTCATATATAAAACGCAAAGTAAGGCTTCTGGAATTTTGTCATAACTCACGAAATAGTAGGAGTAAAAATAAGGGATACATTGCAAATGATAACTTGGGATGTCCTTAATTCAAATCTGCAAAGAACTTGTCTGTGCGACTTTTAGTTTTCGCGCCACAGCTTTTCAACCTATGCAAAAAATGATAATTTATTCATATATAAAACGCAAAGTAAGGCTTCTGGAGTTTTGTCATAACTCACGAAATGGTAGGAGTAAAAATAAGGGATACATTGCAAATGATAACTTGGGATGTCCTTAATTTAAATCTGCAAAGAACTTGGCTGTGCGACTTTTAGTTTTCGCGCCACAGCTTTTCAACCTATGCAAAAAATGATAATTTATTCATATATAAAACGCAAAGTAAGGCTTCTGGAGTTTTGTCATAACTCACGAAATGGTAGGAGTAAAAATAAGGGATACATTGCAAATGATAACTTGGGATGTCCTTAATTCAAATCTGCAAAGAACTTGGCTGTGCGACTTTTAGTTTTCGCGCCACAGCTTTTCAACCTATGCAAAAAATGATAATTTATTCATATATAAAACGCAAAGTAAGGCTTCTGGAGTTTTGTCATAACTCACGAAATGGTAGGAGTAAAAATAAGGGACACATTGCAAATGATAACTTGGGATGTCCTTAATTGAAATCTGCAAAGAACTTGGCTCTGCGACTTTTAGTTTTCGCGCCACAGCTTTTCAACCTATGCAAAAAATGATAATTTATTCATATATAAAACGCAAAGTAAGGCTTCTGGAATTTTGTCATAACTCACGAAATGGTAGGAGTAAAAATAAGGGATACATTGCAAATAATAACTTGGGATGTCCTTAATTTAAATCTGCAAAGAACTTGGCTGTGCGACTTTTAGTTTTCGCGCCACAGCTTTTCAACCTATGCAAAAAATGATAATTTATTCATATATAAAACGCAAAGTAAGGCTTCGGGAGTTTTGTCATAACTCACGAAATGGTAGGAGTAAAAATAAGGGATACATTGCAAATGATAACTTGGGATGTCCTTAATTTAAATCTGCAAAGAACTTGGCTGTGCGACTTTTAGTTTTCGCGCCACAGCTTTTCAACCTATGCAAAAAATGATAATTTATTCATATATAAAACGCAAAGTAAGGCTTCTGGAGTTTTGTCATAACTCACGAAATGGTAGGAGTAAAAATAAGGGATACATTGCAAATGATAACTTGGGATGTCCTTAATTCAAATCTGCAAAGAACTTGGCTGTGCGACTTTTAGTTTTCGCACCACAGCTTTTCAACCTATGCAAAAAATGATAATTTATTCATATATAAAACGCAAAGTAAGGCTTCTGGAGTTTTGTCATAACTCACGAAATGGTAGGAGTAAAAATAAGGGATACATTGCAAATGATAACTTGGGATGTCCTTAATTTAAATCTGCAAAGAACTTGGCTGTGCGACTTTGAGTTTTCGCGCCACAGCTTTTCAACCTATGCAAAAAATGATAATTTATTCATATATAAAACGCAAAGTAAGGCTTCTGGAATTTTGTCATAACTCACGAAATGGTAGGAGTAAAAATAAGGGATACATTGCAAATGATAACTTGGGATGTCCTTAATTCAAATCTGCAAAGAACTTGGCTGTGCGACTTTTAGTTTTTGCGCCACAGCTTTTCAACCTATGCAAAAAATGATAATTTATTCATATATAAAACGCAAAGTAAGGCTTCTGGAGTTTAGTCATAACTCACGAAATGGTAGGAGTAAAAATAAGGGATACATTGCAAATGATAACTTGGGATGTCCTTAATTCAAATCTGCAAAGAACTTGGCTGTGCGACTTTTAGTTTTCGCGCCACAGCTTTTCAACCTATGCAAAAAATGATAATTTATTCATATATAAAACGCAAAGTAAGGCTTCTGGAGTTTTGTCATAACTCACGAAATGGTAGGAGTAAAAATAAGGGATACATTGGAAATGATAACTTGGGATGTCCTTAATTTAAATCTGCAAAGAACTTGGCTGTGCGACTTTTAGTTTTCGCGCCACAGCTTTTCAACCTATGCAAAAAATGATAATTTATTCATATATAAAACGCAAAGTAAGGCTTCTGGAGTTTTGTCATAACTCACGAAATGGTAGGAGTAAAAATAAGGGATACATTGCAAATGATAACTTGAGATGTCCTTAATTCAAATCTGCAAAGAACTTGGCTGTGCGACTTTTAGTTTTCGCGCCACAGCTTTTCAACCTATGCAAAAAATGATAATTTATTCATATATAAAACGCAAAGTAAGGCTTCTGGAATTTTGTCATAACTCACGAAATGGTAGGAGTAAAAATAAGGGATACATTGCAAATGATAACTTGGGATGTCCTTAATTTAAATCTGTAAAGAACTTGGCTGTGCGACTTTTAGTTTTCGCGCCACAGCTTTTCAACCTATGCAAAAAATGATAATTTATTCATATATAAAACGCAAAGTAAGGCTTCTGGAGTTTTGTCATAACTCACGAAATGGTAGGAGGAAAAATAAGGGATACATTGCAAATGATAACTTGGGATGTCCTTAATTTAAATCTGCAAAGAACTTGGCTGTGCGACTTTTAGTTTTCGCGCCACAGCTTTTCAACCTATGCAAAAAATGATAATTTATTCATATATAAAACGCAAAGTAAGGCTTCTGGAGTTTTGTCATAACTCACGAAATGGTAGGAGTAAAAATAAGGGATACATTGCAAATGATAACTTGGGATGTCCTTAATTCAAATCTGCAAAGAACTTGGCGGTGCGACTTTTAGTTTTCGCGCCACAGCGTTTCAACCTATGCAAAAAATGATAATTTATTCATATATAAAACGCAAAGTAAGGCTTCTGGAGTTTTGTCATAACTCACGAAATGGTAGGAGTAAAAATAAGGGATACATTGCAAATGATAACTTGGGATGTCCTTAATTTAAATCTGCAAAGAACTTGGCTGTGCGACTTTTAGTTTTCGCGCCACAGCTTTTCAACCTATGCAAAAAATGATAATTTATTCATATATAAAACGCAAAGTAAGGCTTCTGGAATTTTGTCATAACTCACGAAATGGTAGGAGTAAAAATAAGGGATACATTGCAAATGATAACTTGGGATGTCCTTAATTCAAATCTGCAAAGAACTTGGCTGTGCGACTTTTAGTTTTCGCGCCACAGCTTTTCAACCTATGCAAAAAATGATAATTTATTCATATATAAAACGCAAAGTAAGGCTTCTGGAGTTTTGTCATAACTCACGAAATGGTAGGAGTAAAAATAAGGGATACATTGCAAATGATAACTTGGGATGCCCTTAATTTAAATCTGCAAAGAACTTGGCTGTGCGACTTTTAGTTTTCGCGCCACAGCTTTTCAACCTATGCAAAAAATGATAATTTATTCATATATAAAACGCAAAGTAAGGCTTCGGGAGTTTTGTCATAACTCACGAAATGGTAGGAGTAAAAATAAGGGATACATTGCAAATGATAACTTGGGATGTCCTTAATTTAAATCTGCAAAGAACTTGGCTGTGCGACTTTTAGTTTTCGCGCCACAGCTTTTCAACCTATGCAAAAAATGATAATTTATTCATATATAAAACGCAAAGTAAGGCTTCTGGAGTTTTGTCATAACTCACGAAATGGTAGGAGTAAAAATAAGGGATACATTGCAAATGATAACTTGGGATGTCCTTAATTCAAATCTGCAAAGAACTTGGCTGTGCGACTTTTAGTTTTCGCGCCACAGCTTTTCAACCTATGCAAAAAATGATAATTTATTCATATATAAAACGCAAAGTAAGGCTTCTGGAGTTTTGTCATAACTCACGAAATGGTAGGAGTAAAAATAAGGGATACATTGCAAATGATAACTTGGGATGTCCTTAATTAAAATCTGCAAAGAACTTGGCTGTGCGACTTTGAGTTTTCGCGCCACAGCTTTTCAACCTATGCAAAAAATGATAATTTATTCATATATAAAACGCAAAGTAAGGCTTCTGGAATTTTGTCATAACTCACGAAATGGTAGGAGTAAAAATAAGGGATACATTGCAAATGATAACTTGGGATGTCCTTAATTCAAATCTGCAAAGAACTTGGCTGTGCGACTTTTAGTTTTTGCGCCACAGCTTTTCAACCTATGCAAAAAATGATAATTTATTCATATATAAAACGCAAAGTAAGGCTTCTGGAGTTTAGTCATAACTCACGAAATGGTAGGAGTAAAAATAAGGGATACATTGCAAATGATAACTTGGGATGTCCTTAATTCAAATCTGCAAAGAACTTGGCTGTGCGACTTTTAGTTTTCGCGCCACAGCTTTTCAACCTATGCAAAAAATGATAATTTATTCATATATAAAACGCAAAGTAAGGCTTCTGGAGTTTTGTCATAACTCACGAAATGGTAGGAGTAAAAATAAGGGATACATTGGAAATGATAACTTGGGATGTCCTTAATTTAAATCTGCAAAGAACTTGGCTGTGCGACTTTTAGTTTTCGCGCCACAGCTTTTCAACCTATGCAAAAAATGATAATTTATTCATATATAAAACGCAAAGTAAGGCTTCTGGAGTTTTGTCATAACTCACGAAATGGTAGGAGTAAAAATAAGGGATACATTGCAAATGATAACTTGAGATGTCCTTAATTCAAATCTGCAAAGAACTTGGCTGTGCGACTTTTAGTTTTCGCGCCACAGCTTTTCAACCTATGCAAAAAATGATAATTTATTCATATATAAAACGCAAAGTAAGGCTTCTGGAGTTTTGTCATAACTCACGAAATGGTAGGAGGAAAAATAAGGGATACATTGCAAATGATAACTTGGGATGTCCTTAATTTAAATCTGCAAAGAACTTGGCTGTGCGACTTTTAGTTTTCGCGCCACAGCTTTTCAACCTATGCAAAAAATGATAATTTATTCATATATAAAACGCAAAGTAAGGCTTCTGGAGTTTTGTCATAACTCACGAAATGGTAGGAGTAAAAATAAGGGATACATTGCAAATGATAACTTGGGATGTCCTTAATTCAAATCTGCAAAGAACTTGGCGGTGCGACTTTTAGTTTTCGCGCCACAGCTTTTCAACCTATGCAAAAAATGATAATTTATTCATATATAAAACGCAAAGTAAGGCTTCTGGAGTTTTGTCATAACTCACGAAATGGTAGGAGTAAAAATAAGGGATACATTGCAAATGATAACTTGGGATGTCCTTAATTTAAATCTGCAAAGAACTTGGCTGTGCGACTTTTAGTTTTCGCGCCACAGCTTTTCAACCTATGCAAAAAATGATAATTTATTCATATATAAAACGCAAAGTAAGGCTTCTGGAATTTTGTCATAACTCACGAAATGGTAGGAGTAAAAATAAGGGATACATTGCAAATGATAACTTGGGATGTCCTTAATTCAAATCTGCAAAGAACTTGGCTGTGCGACTTTTAGTTTTCGCGCCACAGCTTTTCAACCTATGCAAAAAATGATAATTTATTCATATATAAAACGCAAAGTAAGGCTTCTGGAGTTTTGTCATAACTCACGAAATGGTAGGAGTAAAAATAAGGGATACATTGCAAATGATAACTTGGGATGTCCTTAATTCAAATCTGCAAAGAACTTGGCTGTGCGACTTTTAGTTTTCGCGCCACAGCTTTTCAACCTATGCAAAAAATGATAATTTATTCATATATAAAACGCAAAGTAAGGCTTCTGGAGTTTTGTCATAACTCACGAAATGGTAGGAGGAAAAATAAGGGATACATTGCAAATGATAACTTGGGATGTCCTTAATTTAAATCTGCAAAGAACTTGGCTGTGCGACTTTTAGTTTTCGCGCCACAGCTTTTCAACCTATGCAAAAAATGATAATTTATTCATATATAAAACGCAAAGTAAGGCTTCTGGAGTTTTGTCATAACTCACGAAATGGTAGGAGTAAAAATAAGGGATACATTGCAAATGATAACTTGGGATGTCCTTAATTCAAATCTGCAAAGAACTTGGCGGTGCGACTTTTAGTTTTCGCGCCACAGCTTTTCAACCTATGCAAAAAATGATAATTTATTCATATATAAAACGCAAAGTAAGGCTTCTGGAGTTTTGTCATAACTCACGAAATGGTAGGAGTAAAAATAAGGGATACATTGCAAATGATAACTTGGGATGTCCTTAATTTAAATCTGCAAAGAACTTGGCTGTGCGACTTTTAGTTTTCGCGCCACAGCTTTTCAACCTATGCAAAAAATGATAATTTATTCATATATAAAACGCAAAGTAAGGCTTCTGGAATTTTGTCATAACTCACGAAATGGTAGGAGTAAAAATAAGGGATACATTGCAAATGATAACTTGGGATGTCCTTAATTCAAATCTGCAAAGAACTTGGCTGTGCGACTTTTAGTTTTCGCGCCACAGCTTTTCAACCTATGCAAAAAATGATAATTTATTCATATATAAAACGCAAAGTAAGGCTTCTGGAGTTTTGTCATAACTCACGAAATGGTAGGAGTAAAAATAAGGGATACATTGCAAATGATAACTTGGGATGCCCTTAATTTAAATCTGCAAAGAACTTGGCTGTGCGACTTTTAGTTTTCGCGCCACAGCTTTTCAACCTATGCAAAAAATGATAATTTATTCATATATAAAACGCAAAGTAAGGCTTCGGGAGTTTTGTCATAACTCACGAAATGGTAGGAGTAAAAATAAGGGATACATTGCAAATGATAACTTGGGATGTCCTTAATTTAAATCTGCAAAGAACTTGGCTGTGCGACTTTTAGTTTTCGCGCCACAGCTTTTCAACCTATGCAAAAAATGATAATTTATTCATATATAAAACGCAAAGTAAGGCTTCTGGAGTTTTGTCATAACTCACGAAATGGTAGGAGTAAAAATAAGGGATACATTGCAAATGATAACTTGGGATGTCCTTAATTCAAATCTGCAAAGAACTTGGCTGTGCGACTTTTAGTTTTCGCGCCACAGCTTTTCAACCTATGCAAAAAATGATAATTTATTCATATATAAAACGCAAAGTAAGGCTTCTGGAGTTTTGTCATAACTCACGAAATGGTAGGAGTAAAAATAAGGGATACATTGGAAATGATAACTTGGGATGTCCTTAATTTAAATCTGCAAAGAACTTGGCTGTGCGACTTTTAGTTTTCGCGCCACAGCTTTTCAACCTATGCAAAAAATGATAATTTATTCATATATAAAACGCAAAGTAAGGCTTCTGGAGTTTTGTCATAACTCACGAAATGGTAGGAGTAAAAATAAGGGATACATTGCAAATGATAACTTGAGATGTCCTTAATTCAAATCTGCAAAGAACTTGGCTGTGCGACTTTTAGTTTTCGCGCCACAGCTTTTCAACCTATGCAAAAAATGATAATTTATTCATATATAAAACGCAAAGTAAGGCTTCTGGAATTTTGTCATAACTCACGAAATGGTAGGAGTAAAAATAAGGGATACATTGCAAATGATAACTTGGGATGTCCTTAATTTAAATCTGTAAAGAACTTGGCTGTGCGACTTTTAGTTTTCGCGCCACAGCTTTTCAACCTATGCAAAAAATGATAATTTATTCATATATAAAACGCAAAGTAAGGCTTCTGGAGTTTTGTCATAACTCACGAAATGGTAGGAGGAAAAATAAGGGATACATTGCAAATGATAACTTGGGATGTCCTTAATTTAAATCTGCAAAGAACTTGGCTGTGCGACTTTTAGTTTTCGCGCCACAGCTTTTCAACCTATGCAAAAAATGATAATTTATTCATATATAAAACGCAAAGTAAGGCTTCTGGAGTTTTGTCATAACTCACGAAATGGTAGGAGTAAAAATAAGGGATACATTGCAAATGATAACTTGGGATGTCCTTAATTCAAATCTGCAAAGAACTTGGCGGTGCGACTTTTAGTTTTCGCGCCACAGCTTTTCAACCTATGCAAAAAATGATAATTTATTCATATATAAAACGCAAAGTAAGGCTTCTGGAGTTTTGTCATAACTCACGAAATGGTAGGAGTAAAAATAAGGGATACATTGCAAATGATAACTTGGGATGTCCTTAATTTAAATCTGCAAAGAACTTGGCTGTGCGACTTTTAGTTTTCGCGCCACAGCTTTTCAACCTATGCAAAAAATGATAATTTATTCATATATAAAACGCAAAGTAAGGCTTCTGGAATTTTGTCATAACTCACGAAATGGTAGGAGTAAAAATAAGGGATACATTGCAAATGATAACTTGGGATGTCCTTAATTCAAATCTGCAAAGAACTTGGCTGTGCGACTTTTAGTTTTCGCGCCACAGCTTTTCAACCTATGCAAAAAATGATAATTTATTCATATATAAAACGCAAAGTAAGGCTTCTGGAGTTTTGTCATAACTCACGAAATGGTAGGAGTAAAAATAAGGGATACATTGCAAATGATAACTTGGGATGCCCTTAATTTAAATCTGCAAAGAACTTGGCTGTGCGACTTTTAGTTTTCGCGCCACAGCTTTTCAACCTATGCAAAAAATGATAATTTATTCATATATAAAACGCAAAGTAAGGCTTCGGGAGTTTTGTCATAACTCACGAAATGGTAGGAGTAAAAATAAGGGATACATTGCAAATGATAACTTGGGATGTCCTTAATTTAAATCTGCAAAGAACTTGGCTGTGCGACTTTTAGTTTTCGCGCCACAGCTTTTCAACCTATGCAAAAAATGATAATTTATTCATATATAAAACGCAAAGTAAGGCTTCTGGAGTTTTGTCATAACTCACGAAATGGTAGGAGTAAAAATAAGGGATACATTGCAAATGATAACTTGGGATGTCCTTAATTCAAATCTGCAAAGAACTTGGCTGTGCGACTTTTAGTTTTCGCGCCACAGCTTTTCAACCTATGCAAAAAATGATAATTTATTCATATATAAAACGCAAAGTAAGGCTTCTGGAGTTTTGTCATAACTCACGAAATGGTAGGAGTAAAAATAAGGGATACATTGCAAATGATAACTTGGGATGTCCTTAATTTAAATCTGCAAAGAACTTGGCTGTGCGACTTTGAGTTTTCGCGCCACAGCTTTTCAACCTATGCAAAAAATGATAATTTATTCATATATAAAACGCAAAGTAAGGCTTCTGGAATTTTGTCATAACTCACGAAATGGTAGGAGTAAAAATAAGGGATACATTGCAAATGATAACTTGGGATGTCCTTAATTCAAATCTGCAAAGAACTTGGCTGTGCGACTTTTAGTTTTCGCGCCACAGCTTTTCAACCTATGCAAAAAATGATAATTTATTCATATATAAAACGCAAAGTAAGGCTTCTGGAGTTTAGTCATAACTCACGAAATGGTAGGAGTAAAAATAAGGGATACATTGCAAATGATAACTTGGGATGTCCTTAATTCAAATCTGCAAAGAACTTGGCTGTGCGACTTTTAGTTTTCGCGCCACAGCTTTTCAACCTATGCAAAAAATGATAATTTATTCATATATAAAACGCAAAGTAAGGCTTCTGGAGTTTTGTCATAACTCACGAAATGGTAGGAGTAAAAATAAGGGATACATTGGAAATGATAACTTGGGATGTCCTTAATTTAAATCTGCAAAGAACTTGGCTGTGCGACTTTTAGTTTTCGCGCCACAGCTTTTCAACCTATGCAAAAAATGATAATTTATTCATATATAAAACGCAAAGTAAGGCTTCTGGAGTTTTGTCATAACTCACGAAATGGTAGGAGTAAAAATAAGGGATACATTGCAAATGATAACTTGAGATGTCCTTAATTCAAATCTGCAAAGAACTTGGCTGTGCGACTTTTAGTTTTCGCGCCACAGCTTTTCAACCTATGCAAAAAATGATAATTTATTCATATATAAAACGCAAAGTAAGGCTTCTGGAGTTTTGTCATAACTCACGAAATGGTAGGAGGAAAAATAAGGGATACATTGCAAATGATAACTTGGGATGTCCTTAATTTAAATCTGCAAAGAACTTGGCTGTGCGACTTTTAGTTTTCGCGCCACAGCTTTTCAACCTATGCAAAAAATGATAATTTATTCATATATAAAACGCAAAGTAAGGCTTCTGGAGTTTTGTCATAACTCACGAAATGGTAGGAGTAAAAATAAGGGATACATTGCAAATGATAACTTGGGATGTCCTTAATTCAAATCTGCAAAGAACTTGGCGGTGCGACTTTTAGTTTTCGCGCCACAGCTTTTCAACCTATGCAAAAAATGATAATTTATTCATATATAAAACGCAAAGTAAGGCTTCTGGAGTTTTGTCATAACTCACGAAATGGTAGGAGTAAAAATAAGGGATACATTGCAAATGATAACTTGGGATGTCCTTAATTTAAATCTGCAAAGAACTTGGCTGTGCGACTTTTAGTTTTCGCGCCACAGCTTTTCAACCTATGCAAAAAATGATAATTTATTCATATATAAAACGCAAAGTAAGGCTTCTGGAATTTTGTCATAACTCACGAAATGGTAGGAGTAAAAATAAGGGATACATTGCAAATGATAACTTGGGATGTCCTTAATTCAAATCTGCAAAGAACTTGGCTGTGCGACTTTTAGTTTTCGCGCCACAGCTTTTCAACCTATGCAAAAAATGATAATTTATTCATATATAAAACGCAAAGTAAGGCTTCTGGAGTTTTGTCATAACTCACGAAATGGTAGGAGTAAAAATAAGGGATACATTGCAAATGATAACTTGGGATGTCCTTAATTCAAATCTGCAAAGAACTTGGCTGTGCGACTTTTAGTTTTCGCGCCACAGCTTTTCAACCTATGCAAAAAATGATAATTTATTCATATATAAAACGCAAAGTAAGGCTTCTGGAGTTTTGTCATAACTCACGAAATGGTAGGAGTAAAAATAAGGGATACATTGCAAATGATAACTTGGGATGTCCTTAATTGAAATCTGCAAAGAACTTGGCTGTGCGACTTTTAGTTTTCGCGCCACAGCTTTTCAACCTATGCAAAAAATGATAATTTATTCATATATAAAACGCAAAGTAAGGCTTCTGGAGTTTTGTCATAACTCACGAAATGGTAGGAGTAAAAATAAGGGATACATTGGAAATGATAACTTGGGATGTCCTTAATTTAAATCTGCAAAGAACTTGGCTGTGCGACTTTTAGTTTTCGCGCCACAGCTTTTCAACCTATGCAAAAAATGATAATTTATTCATATATAAAACGCAAAGTAAGGCTTCTGGAGTTTTGTCATAACTCACGAAATGGTAGGAGTAAAAATAAGGGATACATTGCAAATGATAACTTGGGATGTCCTTAATTTAAATCTGCAAAGAACTTGGCTGTGCGACTTTTAGTTTTCGCGCCACAGCTTTTCAACCTATGCAAAAAATG
Source organism: Bombylius major (assembly GCA_932526495.1). Lineage (NCBI taxonomy): Eukaryota > Metazoa > Arthropoda > Insecta > Diptera > Bombyliidae > Bombylius > Bombylius major. The sequence goes on from OW052046.1 coordinate 190,094, forward strand.
ATAATTTATTCATATATAAAACGCAAAGTAAGGCTTCTGGAGTTTTGTCATAACTCACGAAATGGTAGGAGTAAAAATAAGGGATACATTGCAAATGATAACTTGGGATGTCCTTAATTCAAATCTGCAAAGAACTTGGCTGTGCGACTTTTAGTTTTCGCGCCACAGCTTTTCAACCTATGCAAAAAATGATAATTTATTCATATATAAAACGCAAAGTAAGGCTTCTGGAGTTTTGTCATAACTCACGAAATGGTAGGAGTAAAAATAAGGGATACATTGCAAATGATAACTTGGGATGTCCTTAATTTAAATCTGCAAAGAACTTGGCTGTGCGACTTTGAGTTTTCGCGCCACAGCTTTTCAACCTATGCAAAAAATGATAATTTATTCATATATAAAACGCAAAGTAAGGCTTCTGGAATTTTGTCATAACTCACGAAATGGTAGGAGTAAAAATAAGGGATACATTGCAAATGATAACTTGGGATGTCCTTAATTCAAATCTGCAAAGAACTTGGCTGTGCGACTTTTAGTTTTTGCGCTACAGCTTTTCAACCTATGCAAAAAATGATAATTTATTCATATATAAAACGCAAAGTAAGGCTTCTGGAGTTTAGTCATAACTCACGAAATGGTAGGAGTAAAAATAAGGGATACATTGCAAATGATAACTTGGGATGTCCTTAATTCAAATCTGCAAAGAACTTGGCTGTGCGACTTTTAGTTTTCGCGCCACAGCTTTTCAACCTATGCAAAAAATGATAATTTATTCATATATAAAACGCAAAGTAAGGCTTCTGGAGTTTTGTCATAACTCACGAAATGGTAGGAGTAAAAATAAGGGATACATTGGAAATGATAACTTGGGATGTCCTTAATTTAAATCTGCAAAGAACTTGGCTGTGCGACTTTTAGTTTTCGCGCCACAGCTTTTCAACCTATGCAAAAAATGATAATTTATTCATATATAAAACGCAAAGTAAGGCTTCTGGAGTTTTGTCATAACTCACGAAATGGTAGGAGTAAAAATAAGGGATACATTGCAAATGATAACTTGAGATGTCCTTAATTTAAATCTGCAAAGAACTTGGCTGTGCGACTTTTAGTTTTCGCGCCACAGCTTTTCAACCTATGCAAAAAATGATAATTTATTCATATATAAAACGCAAAGTAAGGCTTCTGGAATTTTGTCATAACTCACGAAATGGTAGGAGTAAAAATAAGGGATACATTGCAAATGATAACTTGGGATGTCCTTAATTCAAATCTGTAAAGAACTTGGCTGTGCGACTTTTAGTTTTCGCGCCACAGCTTTTCAACCTATGCAAAAAATGATAATTTATTCATATATAAAACGCAAAGTAAGGCTTCTGGAGTTTTGTCATAACTCACGAAATGGTAGGAGGAAAAATAAGGGATACATTGCAAATGATAACTTGGGATGTCCTTAATTTAAATCTGCAAAGAACTTGGCTGTGCGACTTTTAGTTTTCGCGCCACAGCTTTTCAACCTATGCAAAAAATGATAATTTATTCATATATAAAACGCAAAGTAAGGCTTCTGGAGTTTTGTCATAACTCACGAAATGGTAGGAGTAAAAATAAGGGATACATTGCAAATGATAACTTGGGATGTCCTTAATTCAAATCTGCAAAGAACTTGGCGGTGCGACTTTTAGTTTTCGCGCCACAGCTTTTCAACCTATGCAAAAAATGATAATTTATTCATATATAAAACGCAAAGTAAGGCTTCTGGAGTTTTGTCATAACTCACGAAATGGTAGGAGTAAAAATAAGGGATACATTGCAAATGATAACTTGGGATGTCCTTAATTCAAATCTGCAAAGAACTTGGCTGTGCGACTTTTAGTTTTCGCGCCACAGCTTTTCAACCTATGCAAAAAATGATAATTTATTCATATATAAAACGCAAAGTAAGGCTTCTGGAATTTTGTCATAACTCACGAAATGGTGGGAGTAAAAATAAGGGATACATTGCAAATGATAACTTGGGATGTCCTTAATTCAAATCTGCAAAGAACTTGGCTGTGCGACTTTTAGTTTTCGCGCCACAGCTTTTCAACCTATGCAAAAAATGATAATTTATTCATATATAAAACGCAAAGTAAGGCTTCTGGAGTTTTGTCATAACTCACGAAATGGTAGGAGTAAAAATAAGGGATACATTGCAAATGATAACTTGGGATGTCCTTAATTCAAATCTGCAAAGAACTTGGCTGTGCGACTTTTAGTTTTCGCGCCACAGCTTTTCAACCTATGCAAAAAATGATAATTTATTCATATATAAAACGCAAAGTAAGGCTTCTGGAGTTTTGTCATAACTCACGAAATGGTAGGAGTAAAAATAAGGGATACATTGCAAATGATAACTTGGGATGTCCTTAATTGAAATCTGCAAAGAACTTGGCTCTGCGACTTTTAGTTTTCGCGCCACAGCTTTTCAACCTATGCAAAAAATGATAATTTATTCATATATAAAACGCAAAGTAAGGCTTCTGGAATTTTGTCATAACTCACGAAATGGTAGGAGTAAAAATAAGGGATACATTGCAAATGATAACTTGGGATGTCCTTAATTCAAATCTGCAAAGAACTTGGCTGTGCGACTTTTAGTTTTCGCGCCACAGCTTTTCAACCTATGCAAAAAATGATAATTTATTCATATATAAAACGCAAAGTAAGGCTTCTGGAGTTTTGTCATAACTCACGAAATGGTAGGAGTAAAAATAAGGGATACATTGCAAATGATAACTTGGGATGTCCTTAATTTAAATCTGCAAAGAACTTGGCTGTGCGACTTTTAGTTTTCGCGCCACAGCTTTTCAACCTATGCAAAAAATGATAATTTATTCATATATAAAACGCAAAGTAAGGCTTCTGGAGTTTTGTCATAACTCACGAAATGGTAGGAGTAAAAATAAGGGATACATTGCAAATGATAACTTGGGATGTCCTTAATTGAAATCTGCAAAGAACTTGGCTGTGCGAGTTTTAGTTTTCGCGCCACAGCTTTTCAACCTATGCAAAAAATGATAATTTATTCATATATAAAACGCAAAGTAAGGCTTCGGAATTTTGTCATAACTCACGAAATAGTAGGAGTAAAAATAAGGGATACATTGCAAATGATAACTTGGGATGTCCTTAATTCAAATCTGCAAAGAACTTGTCTGTGCGACTTTTAGTTTTCGCGCCACAGCTTTTCAACCTATGCAAAAAATGATAATTTATTCATATATAAAACGCAAAGTAAGGCTTCTGGAGTTTTGTCATAACTCACGAAATGGTAGGAGTAAAAATAAGGGGTACATTGCAAATGATAACTTGGGATGTCCTTAATTTAAATCTGCAAAGAACTTGGCTGTGCGACTTTTAGTTTTCGCGCCACAGCTTTTCAACCTATGCAAAAAATGATAATTTATTCATATATAAAACGCAAAGTAAGGCTTCTGGAGTTTTGTCATAACTCACGAAATGGTAGGAGTAAAAATAAGGGATACATTGCAAATGATAACTTGGGATGTCCTTAATTCAAATCTGCAAAGAACTTGGCTGTGCGACTTTTAGTTTTCGCGCCACAGCTTTTCAACCTATGCAAAAAATGATAATTTATTCATATATAAAACGCAAAGTAAGGCTTCTGGAGTTTTGTCATAACTCACGAAATGGTAGGAGTAAAAATAAGGGATACATTGCAAATGATAACTTGGGATGTCCTTAATTGAAATCTGCAAAGAACTTGGCTCTGCGACTTTTAGTTTTCGCGCCACAGCTTTTCAACCTATGCAAAAAATGATAATTTATTCATATATAAAACGCAAAGTAAGGCTTCTGGAATTTTGTCATAACTCACGAAATGGTAGGAGTAAAAATAAGGGATACATTGCAAATGATAACTTGGGATGTCCTTAATTCAAATCTGCAAAGAACTTGGCTGTGCGACTTTTAGTTTTCGCGCCACAGCTTTTCAACCTATGCAAAAAATGATAATTTATTCATATATAAAACGCAAAGTAAGGCTTCTGGAGTTTTGTCATAACTCACGAAATGGTAGGAGTAAAAATAAGGGATACATTGCAAATGATAACTTGGGATGTCCTTAATTTAAATCTGCAAAGAACTTGGCTGTGCGACTTTTAGTTTTCGCGCCACAGCTTTTCAACCTATGCAAAAAATGATAATTTATTCATATATAAAACGCAAAGTAAGGCTTCTGGAGTTTTGTCATAACTCACGAAATGGTAGGAGTAAAAATAAGGGATACATTGCAAATGATAACTTGGGATGTCCTTAATTGAAATCTGCAAAGAACTTGGCTCTGCGACTTTTAGTTTTCGCGCCACAGCTTTTCAACCTATGCAAAAAATGATAATTTATTCATATATAAAACGCAAAGTAAGGCTTCTGGAATTTTGTCATAACTCACGAAATGGTAGGAGTAAAAATAAGGGATACATTGCAAATGATAACTTGGGATGTCCTTAATTCAAATCTGCAAAGAACTTGGCTGTGCGACTTTTAGTTTTCGCGCCACAGCTTTTCAACCTATGCAAAAAATGATAATTTATTCATATATAAAACGCAAAGTAAGGCTTCTGGAGTTTTGTCATAACTCACGAAATGGTAGGAGTAAAAATAAGGGATACATTGCAAATGATAACTTGGGATGTCCTTAATTTAAATCTGCAAAGAACTTGGCTGTGCGACTTTTAGTTTTCGCGCCACAGCTTTTCAACCTATGCAAAAAATGATAATTTATTCATATATAAAACGCAAAGTAAGGCTTCTGGAGTTTTGTCATAACTCACGAAATGGTAGGAGTAAAAATAAGGGATACATTGCAAATGATAACTTGGGATGTCCTTAATTGAAATCTGCAAAGAACTTGGCTGTGCGACTTTTAGTTTTCGCGCCACAGCTTTTCAACCTATGCAAAAAATGATAATTTATTCATATATAAAACGCAAAGTAAGGCTTCTGGAATTTTGTCATAACTCACGAAATAGTAGGAGTAAAAATAAGGGATACATTGCAAATGATAACTTGGGATGTCCTTAATTCAAATCTGCAAGGAACTTGTCTGTGCGACTTTTAGTTTTCGCGCCACAGCTTTTCAACCTATGCAAAAAATGATAATTTATTCATATATAAAACGCAAAGTAAGGCTTCTGGAGTTTTGTCATAACTCACGAAATGGTAGGAGTAAAAATAAGGGATACATTGCAAATGATAACTTGGGATGTCCTTAATTTAAATCTGCAAAGAACTTGGCTGTGCGACTTTTAGTTTTCGCGCCACAGCTTTTCAACCTATGCAAAAAATGATAATTTATTCATATATAAAACGCAAAGTAAGGCTTCTGGAGTTTTGTCATAACTCACGAAATGGTAGGAGTAAAAATAAGGGATACATTGCAAATGATAACTTGGGATGTCCTTAATTCAAATCTGCAAAGAACTTGGCTGTGCGACTTTTAGTTTTCGCGCCACAGCTTTTCAACCTATGCAAAAAATGATAATTTATTCATATATAAAACGCAAAGTAAGGCTTCTGGAGTTTTGTCATAACTCACGAAATGGTAGGAGTAAAAATAAGGGATACATTGGAAATGATAACTTGGGATGTCCTTAATTTAAATCTGCAAAGAACTTGGCTGTGCGACTTTTAGTTTTCGCGCCACAGCTTTTCAACCTATGCAAAAAATGATAATTTATTCATATATAAAACGCAAAGTAAGGCTTCTGGAATTTTGTCATAACTCACGAAATGGTAGGAGTAAAAATAAGGGATACATTGCAAATGATAACTTGGGATGTCCTTAATTCAAATCTGCAAAGAACTTGGCTGTGCGACTTTTAGTTTTCGCGCCACAGCTTTTCAACCTATGCAAAAAATGATAATTTATTCATATATAAAACGCAAAGTAAGGCTTCTGGAGTTTTGTCATAACTCACGAAATGGTAGGAGTAAAAATAAGGGATACATTGCAAATGATAACTTGGGATGTCCTTAATTTAAATCTGCAAAGAACTTGGCTGTGCGACTTTTAGTTTTCGCGCCACAGCTTTTCAACCTATGCAAAAAATGATAATTTATTCATATATAAAACGCAAAGTAAGGCTTCTGGAGTTTAGTCATAACTCACGAAATGGTAGGAGTAAAAATAAGGGATACATTGCAAATGATAACTTGGGATGTCCTTAATTGAAATCTGCAAAGAACTTGTCTGTGCGACTTTTAGTTTTCGCGCCACAGCTTTTCAACCTATGCAAAAAATGATAATTTATTCATATATAAAACGCAAAGTAAGGCTTCTGGAGTTTTGTCATAACTCACGAAATGGTAGGAGTAAAAATAAGGGATACATTGCAAATGATAACTTGGGATGTCCTTAATTTAAATCTGCAAAGAACTTGGCTGTGCGACTTTTAGTTTTCGCGCCACAGCTTTTCAACCTATGCAAAAAATGATAATTTATTCATATATAAAACGCAAAGTAAGGCTTCTGGAATTTTGTCATAACTCACGAAATGGTAGGAGTAAAAATAAGGGATACATTGCAGATGATAACTTGGGATGTCCTTAATTTAAATCTGCAAAGAACTTGGCTGTGCGACTTTTAGTTTTCGCGCCACAGCTTTTCAACCTATGCAAAAAATGATAATTTATTCATATATAAAACGCAAAGTAAGGCTTCTGGAATTTTGTCATAACTCACGAAATGGTAGGAGTAAAAATAAAGGATACATTGCAAATGATAACTTGGGATGTCCTTAATTCAAATCTGCAAAGAACTTGGCTGTGCGACTTTTAGTTTTCGCGCCACAGCTTTTCAACCTATGCAAAAAATGATAATTTATTCATATATAAAACGCAAAGTAAGGCTTCTGGAATTTTGTCATAACTCACGAAATGGTAGGAGTAAAAATAAGGGATACATTGCAAATGATAACTTGGGATGTCCTTAATTCAAATCTGCAAAGAACTTGGCTCTGCGACTTTTAGTTTTCGCGCCACAGCTTTTCAACCTATGCAAAAAATGATAATTTATTCATATATAAAACGCAAAGTAAGGCTTCTGAAATTTTGTAATAACTCACGAAATGGTAGGAGGAAAAATAAGGGATACATTGCAAATGATAACTTGGGATGTCCTTAATTCAAATCTGCAAAGAACTTGGCTGTGCGACTTTTAGTTTTCGCGCCACAGCTTTTCAACCTATGCAAAAAATGATAATTTATTCATATATAAAACGCAAAGTAAGGCTTCTGGAGTTTTGTCATAACTCACGAAATGGTAGGAGTAAAAATAAGGGATACATTGCAAATGATAACTTGGGATGTCCTTAATTTAAATCTGCAAAGAACTTGGCTGTGCGACTTTTAGTTTTCGCGCCACAGCTTTTCAACCTATGCAAAAAATGATAATTTATTCATATATAAAACGCAAAGTAAGGCTTCTGGAGTTTTGTCATAACTCACGAAATGGTAGGAGTAAAAATAAGGGATACATTGCAAATGATAACTTGGGATGTCCTTAATTGAAATCTGCAAAGAACTTGGCTGTGGGACTTTTAGTTTTCGCGCCACAGCTTTTCAACCTATGCAAAAAATGATAATTTATTCATATATAAAACGCAAAGTAAGGCTTCTGGAATTTTGTCATAACTCACGAAATAGTAGGAGTAAAAATAAGGGATACATTGCAAATGATAACTTGGGATGTCCTTAATTCAAATCTGCAAAGAACTTGTCTGTGCGACTTTTAGTTTTCGCGCCACAGCTTTTCAACCTATGCAAAAAATGATAATTTATTCATATATAAAACGCAAAGTAAGGCTTCTGGAGTTTTGTCATAACTCACGAAATGGTAGGAGTAAAAATAAGATATACATTGCAAATGATAACTTGGGATGTCCTTAATTTAAATCTGCAAAGAACTTGGCTGTGCGACTTTTAGTTTTCGCGCCACAGCTTTTCAACCTATGCAAAAAATGATAATTTATTCATATATAAAACGCAAAGTAAGGCTTCTGGAGTTTTGTCATAACTCACGAAATGGTAGGAGTAAAAATAAGGGATACATTGCAAATGATAACTTGGGATGTCCTTAATTCAAATCTGCAAAGAACTTGGCTGTGCGACTTTTAGTTTTCGCGCCACAGCTTTTCAACCTATGCAAAAAATGATAATTTATTCATATATAAAACGCAAAGTAAGGCTTCTGGAGTTTTGTCATAACTCACGAAATGGTAGGAGTAAAAATAAGGGATACATTGCAAATGATAACTTGGGATGTCCTTAATTGAAATCTGCAAAGAACTTGGCTCTGCGACTTTTAGTTTTCGCGCCACAGCTTTTCAACCTATGCAAAAAATGATAATTTATTCATATATAAAACGCAAAGTAAGGCTTCTGGAATTTTGTCATAACTCACGAAATGGTAGGAGTAAAAATAAGGGATACATTGCAAATGATAACTTGGGATGTCCTTAATTCAAATCTGCAAAGAACTTGGCTGTGCGACTTTTAGTTTTCGCGCCACAGCTTTTCAACCTATGCAAAAAATGATAATTTATTCATATATAAAACGCAAAGTAAGGCTTCTGGAGTTTTGTCATAACTCACGAAATGGTAGGAGTAAAAATAAGGGATACATTGCAAATGATAACTTGGGATGTCCTTAATTTAAATCTGCAAAGAACTTGGCTGTGCGACTTTTAGTTTTCGCGCCACAGCTTTTCAACCTATGCAAAAAATGATAATTTATTCATATATAAAACGCAAAGTAAGGCTTCTGGAGTTTTGTCATAACTCACGAAATGGTAGGAGTAAAAATAAGGGATACATTGCAAATGATAACTTGGGATGTCCTTAATTCAAATCTGCAAAGAACTTGGCTGTGCGACTTTTAGTTTTCGCGCCACAGCTTTTCAACCTATGCAAAAAATGATAATTTATTCATATATAAAACGCAAAGTAAGGCTTCTGGAATTTTGTCATAACTCACGAAATAGTAGGAGTAAAAATAAGGGATACATTGCAAATGATAACTTGGGATGTCCTTAATTCAAATCTGCAAAGAACTTGTCTGTGCGACTTTTAGTTTTCGCGCCACAGCTTTTCAACCTATGCAAAAAATGATAATTTATTCATATATAAAACGCAAAGTAAGGCTTCTGGAGTTTTGTCATAACTCACGAAATGGTAGGAGTAAAAATAAGGGATACATTGCAAATGATAACTTGGGATGTCCTTAATTTAAATCTGCAAAGAACTTGGCTGTGCGACTTTTAGTTTTCGCGCCACAGCTTTTCAACCTATGCAAAAAATGATAATTTATTCATATATAAAACGCAAAGTAAGGCTTCTGGAGTTTTGTCATAACTCACGAAATGGTAGGAGTAAAAATAAGGGATACATTGCAAATGATAACTTGGGATGTCCTTAATTCAAATCTGCAAAGAACTTGGCTGTGCGACTTTTAGTTTTCGCGCCACAGCTTTTCAACCTATGCAAAAAATGATAATTTATTCATATATAAAACGCAAAGTAAGGCTTCTGGAGTTTTGTCATAACTCACGAAATGGTAGGAGTAAAAATAAGGGATACATTGGAAATGATAACTTGGGATGTCCTTAATTTAAATCTGCAAAGAACTTGGCTGTGCGACTTTTAGTTTTCGCGCCACAGCTTTTCAACCTATGCAAAAAATGATAATTTATTCATATATAAAACGCAAAGTAAGGCTTCTGGAATTTTGTCATAACTCACGAAATGGTAGGAGTAAAAATAAGGGATACATTGCAAATGATAACTTGGGATGTCCTTAATTCAAATCTGCAAAGAACTTGGCTGTGCGACTTTTAGTTTTTGCGCCACAGCTTTTCAACCTATGCAAAAAATGATAATTTATTCATATATAAAACGCAAAGTAAGGCTTCTGGAGTTTAGTCATAACTCACGAAATGGTAGGAGTAAAAATAAGGGATACATTGCAAATGATAGCTTGTGATGTCCTTAATTTAAATCTGCAAAGAACTTGTCTGTTTGACTTTTAGTTTTCGCGCCACAGCTTTTCAGCCTATGCAAAAAATGATAATTTATTCATATATAAAACGCAAAGTAAGGCTTCTGGAGTTTTGTCATAACTCACGAAATGGTAGGAGTAAATATAAGGGATACATTGCAAATGATAACTTGGGATGTCCTTAATTTAAATCTGCAAAGAACTTGGCTGTGCGACTTTTAGTTTTCGCGCCACAGCTTTTCAACCTATGCAAAAAATGATAATTTATTCATATATAAAACGCAAAGTAAGGCTACTGGAATTTTGTCATAACTCACGAAATGGTAGGAGTAAAAATAAGGGATACATTGCAAATGATAACTTGGGATGTCCTTAATTCAAATCTGCAAAGAACTTGGCTGTGCGACTTTTAGTTTTTGCGCCACAGCTTTTCAACCTATGCAAAAAATGATAATTTATTCATATATAAAACGCAAAGTAAGGCTTCTGGAGTTTAGTCATAACTCACGAAATGGTAGGAGTAAAAATAAGGGATACATTGCAAATGATAGCTTGGGATGTCCTTAATTTAAATCTGCAAAGAACTTGTCTGTGCGACTTTTAGTTTTCGCGCCACAGCTTTTCAACCTATGCAAAAAATGATAATTTATTCATATATAAAACGCAAAGTAAGGCTTCTGGAGTTTTGTCATAACTCACGAAATGGTAGGAGTAAAAATAAGGGATACATTGCAAATGATAACTTGGGATGTCCTTAATTTAAATCTGCAAAGAACTTGGCTGTGCGACTTTTAGTTTTCGCGCCACAGCTTTTCAACCTATGCAAAAAATGATAATTTATTCATATATAAAACGCAAAGTAAGGCTTCTGGAATTTTGTCATAACTCACGAAATGGTAGGAGTAAAAATAAGGGATACATTGCAGATGATAACTTGGGATGTCCTTAATTTAAATCTGCAAAGAACTTGGCTGTGCGACTTTTAGTTTTCGCGCCACAGCTTTTCAACCTATGCAAAAAATGATAATTTATTCATATATAAAACGCAAAGTAAGGCTTCTGGAATTTTGTCATAACTCACGAAATGGTAGGAGTAAAAATAAAGGATACATTGCAAATGATAACTTGGGATGTCCTTAATTCAAATCTGCAAAGAACTTGGCTGTGCGACTTTTAGTTTTCGCGCCACAGCTTTTCAACCTATGCAAAAAATGATAATTTATTCATATATAAAACGCAAAGTAAGGCTTCTGGAATTTTGTCATAACTCACGAAATGGTAGGAGTAAAAATAAGGGATACATTGCAAATGATAACTTGGGATGTCCTTAATTCAAATCTGCAAAGAACTTGGCTGTGCGACTTTTAGTTTTCGCGCCACAGCTTTTCAACCTATGCAAAAAATGATAATTTAATCATATATAAAACGCAAAGTAAGGCTTCTGGAATTTTGTCATAACTCACGAAATGGTAGGAGTAAAAATAAGGGATACATTGCAAATAATAACTTGGGATGTCCTTAATTTAAATCTGCAAAGGACTTGGCTGTGCGACTTTTAGTTTTCGCGCCACAGCTTTTCAATCTATGCAAAAAATGATAATTTATTCATATATAAAACGCAAAGTAAGGCTTCTGGAATTTTGTCATAAATCACGAAATAGTAGGAGTAAAAAAAAAAGATACATTGCAAATGATAACGTGGGATGTCCTCAATTCAAATCTGCAAGGGACTTGGCTGTGCGACTTTTAGTTTTCGCGCTACCGCTTTTCAACCTATGCAAAAAATGATAATTTATTCATATATAAAACGCAAAGTAAGGGTTCTGGAATTTTGTCATAACTCACGAAATGGTAGGAGTAAAAAAAAAGGAAACATTGAAAATGATAACTTGGGATGTCCTTAATTCAAATCTGCAGATGACTTGGCTGTGAAACTTTTAGTTTTTGAGTCACAGCTTTTCAACCTATGCAAAAAATGATAATTTATTCATATATAAAACGCAAAGTAAGGGTTCTGGAATTTTGTCATAACTCACGAAATGGTAGGAGTAAAAAAAAGGATACATTGCAAATGATAACTTTGGATGTCCTTAATTCAAATCTGCAAAGGACTTGGATGTGCGACTTTTAGTTTTCGCGCCACAGCTTTTCAACCTATGCAAAAAATGATAATTTATTCATATATAAAACGCAAAGTAAGGGTTCTGGAATTTTGTCATAACTCACGGAATAGTAAGAGTGAAATAAAGGATACATTGAAAATGATAACGTGGGATGTCTTCAATTCAAATCTGCAAGGGACTTGGCTGTGCGACTTTTAGTTTTCGCGCCACAGCTTTTCAACCTATGCAAAAAATGATAATTTATTCATATATAAAACGCAAAGTAAGGCTTCTGGAATTTTGTCATAACTCACGAAATGGTAGGAGTAAAAAAAAAAAAAACATTGGAAATGATAACTTGGGATGTCCTTAATTCGAATCTGCAAAGGACTTGGCTGTGCGACTTTTAGTTTTCGCGCTACATCTTTTCAACCTATGCAAAAAATGATAATTTATTCATATATAAAACGCAAAGTAAGGCTTCTGGAATTTTGTCATAACTCACGAAATGGTAGGAGTAAAAAAAAGGATACATTGCAAATGATAACTTTGGATGTCCTTAATTCAAATCTGCAAGGGAATTGGCTGTGCAGCTTTTAGTTTTCGAGCCACAGCTTTTCAACCTATGCAAAAAATGATAATTTATTCATATAAAACTCAAAGTAAGGCTTCTGGAGTTTTGTCATAACTCACGAAATGGTAGGAGTAAAAATAAGGGATACATTGCAAATGATAGCTTGGGATGTCCTTAATTCAAATCTGCAAAGAACTTGGCTGTGCGACTTTTAGTTTTCGCGCCACAGCTTTTCAACCTATGCAAAAAATGATAATTTATTCATATATAAAACGCAAAGTAAGGCTTCTGGAGTTTTGTCATAACTCACGAAATGGTAGGAGTAAAAATAAGGGATACATTGGAAATGATAACTTGGGATGTCCTTAATTTAAATCTGCAAAGAACTTGGCTGTGCGACTTTTAGTTTTCGCGCCACAGCTTTTCAACCTATGCAAAAAATGATAATTTATTCATATATAAAACGCAAAGTAAGGCTTCTGGAATTTTGTCATAACTCACGAAATGGTAGGAGTAAAAATAAGGGATACATTGCAAATGATAACTTGGGATGTCCTTAATTCAAATCTGCAAAGAACTTGGCTGTGCGACTTTTAGTTTTTGCGCCACAGCTTTTCAACCTATGCAAAAAATGATAATTTATTCATATATAAAACGCAAAGTAAGGCTTCTGGAGTTTAGTCATAACTCACGAAATGGTAGGAGTAAAAATAAGGGATACATTGCAAATGATAGCTTGGGATGTCCTTAATTTAAATCTGCAAAGAACTTGTCTGTGCGACTTTTAGTTTTCGCGCCACAGCTTTTCAACCTATGCAAAAAATGATAATTTATTCATATATAAAACGCAAAGTAAGGCTTCTGGAGTTTTGTCATAACTCACGAAATGGTAGGAGTAAAAATAAGGGATACATTGGAAATGATAACTTGGGATGTCCTTAATTTAAATCTGCAAAGAACTTGGCTGTGCGACTTTTAGTTTTCGCGCCACAGCTTTTCAACCTATGCAAAAAATGATAATTTATTCATATATAAAACGCAAAGTAAGGCTTCTGGAATTTTGTCATAACTCACGAAATGGTAGGAGTAAAAATAAGGGATACATTGCAAATGATAACTTGGGATGTCCTTAATTCAAATCTGCAAAGAACTTGGCTGTGCGACTTTTAGTTTTTGCGCCACAGCTTTTCAACCTATGCAAAAAATGATAATTTATTCATATATAAAACGCAAAGTAAGGCTTCTGGAGTTTAGTCATAACTCACGAAATGGTAGGAGTAAAAATAAGGGATACATTGCAAATGATAGCTTGGGATGTCCTTAATTTAAATCTGCAAAGAACTTGTCTGTGCGACTTTTAGTTTTCGCGCCACAGCTTTTCAACCTATGCAAAAAATGATAATTTATTCATATATAAAACGCAAAGTAAGGCTTCTGGAGTTTTGTCATAACTCACGAAATGGTAGGAGTAAAAATAAGTGATACATTGCAAATGATAACTTGGGATGTCCTTAATTTAAATCTGCAAAGAACTTGGCTGTGCGACTTTTAGTTTTCGCGCCACAGCTTTTCAACCTATGCAAAAAATGATAATTTATTCATATATAAAACGCAAAGTAAGGCTTCTGGAATTTTGTCATAACTCACGAAATGGTAGGAGTAAAAATAAGGGATACATTGCAGATGATAACTTGGGATGTCCTTAATTTAAATCTGCAAAGAACTTGGCTGTGCGACTTTTAGTTTTCGCGCCACAGCTTTTCAACCTATGCAAAAAATGATAATTTATTCATATATAAAACGCAAAGTAAGGCTTCTGGAATTTTGTCATAACTCACGAAATGGTAGGAGTAAAAAAAAAGGATACATTGCAAATGATAACTTGGGATGTCCTTAATTCAAATCTGCAAAGAACTTGGCTGTGCGACTTTTAGTTTTCGCGCCACAGCTTTTCAACCTATGCAAAAAATGATAATTTATTCATATATAAAACGCAAAGTAAGGCTTCTGGAATTTTGTCATAACTCACGAAATGGTAGGAGTAAAAATAAGGGATACATTGCAAATGATAACTTGGGATGTCCTTAATTCAAATCTGCAAAGAACTTGGCTGTGCGACTTTTAGTTTTCGCGCCACAGCTTTTCAACCTATGCAAAAAATGATAATTTATTCATATATAAAACGCAAAGTAAGGCTTCTGGAATTTTGTCATAACTCACGAAATGGTAGGAGTAAAAATAAGGGATACATTGCAAATAATAACTTGGGATGTCCTTAATTTAAATCTGCAAAGGACTTGGCTGTGCGACTTTTAGTTTTCGCGCCACAGCTTTTCAATCTATGCAAAAAATGATAATTTATTCATATATAAAACGCAAAGTAAGGCTTCTGGAATTTTGTCATAAATCACGAAATAGTAGGAGTAAAAAAAAAAAGATACATTGCAAATGATAACGTGGGATGTCCTCAATTCAAATCTGCAAGGGACTTGGCTGTGCGACTTTTAGTTTTCGCGCTACCGCTTTTCAACCTATGCAAAAAATGATAATTTATTCATATATAAAACGCAAAGTAAGGGTTCTGGAATTTTGTCATAACTCACGAAATGGTAGGAGTAAAAAAAAAGGAAACATTGAAAATGATAACTTGGGATGTCCTTAATTCAAATCTGCAGATGACTTGGCTGTGAAACTTTTAGTTTTTGAGTCACAGCTTTTCAACCTATGCAAAAAATGATAATTTATTCATATATAAAACGCAAAGTAAGGGTTCTGGAATTTTGTCATAACTCACGAAATGGTAGGAGTAAAAAAAAGGATACATTGCAAATGATAACTTTGGATGTCCTTAATTCAAATCTGCAAAGGACTTGGATGTGCGACTTTTAGTTTTCGCGCCACAGCTTTTCAACCTATGCAAAAAATGATAATTTATTCATATATAAAACGCAAAGTAAGGGTTCTGGAATTTTGTCATAACTCACGGAATAGTAAGAGTGAAATAAAGGATACATTGAAAATGATAACGTGGGATGTCTTCAATTCAAATCTGCAAGGGACTTGGCTGTGCGACTTTTAGTTTTCGCGCCACAGCTTTTCAACCTATGCAAAAAATGATAATTTATTCATATATAAAACGCAAAGTAAGGCTTCTGGAATTTTGTCATAACTCACGAAATGGTAGGAGTAAAAAAAAAAAAAACATTGGAAATGATAACTTGGGATGTCCTTAATTCGAATCTGCAAAGGACTCGGCTGTGCGACTTTTAGTTTTCGCGCTACATCTTTTCAACCTATGCAAAAAATGATAATTTATTCATATATAAAACGCAAAGTAAGGCTTCTGGAATTTTGTCATAACTCACGAAATGGTAGGAGTAAAAATAAGGGATACATTGCAAATGATAACTTGGGATGTCCTTAATTTAAATCTGCAAAGAACTTGGCTGTGCGACTTTTAGTTTTCGCGCCACAGCTTTTCAACCTATGCAAAAAATGATAATTTATTCATATATAAAACGCAAAGTAAGGCTTCTGGAGTTTTGTCATAACTCACGAAATGGTAGGAGTAAAAATAAGGGATACATTGCAAATGATAACTTTGGATGTCCTTAATTCAAATCTGCAAGGGAATTGGCTGTGCAGCTTTTAGTTTTCGAGCCACAGCTTTTCAACCTATGCAAAAAATGATAATTTATTCATATAAAACTCAAAGTAAGGCTTCTGGAGTTTTGTCATAACTCACGAAATGGTAGGAGTAAAAATAAGGGATACATTGCAAATGATAACTTGGGATGTCCTTAATTTAAATCTGCAAAGAACTTGGCTGTGCGACTTTTAGTTTTCGCGCCACAGCTTTTCAACCTATGCAAAAAATGATAATTTATTCATATATAAAACGCAAAGTAAGGCTTCTGGAGTTTTGTCATAACTCACGAAATGGTAGGAGTAAAAATAAGGGATACATTGCAAATGATAACTTGGGATGTCCTTAATTCAAATCTGCAAAGAACTTGGCTGTGCGACTTTTAGTTTTCGCGCCACAGCTTTTCAACCTATGCAAAAAATGATAATTTATTCATATATAAAACGCAAAGTAAGGCTTCTGGAGTTTTGTCATAACTCACGAAATGGTAGGAGTAAAAATAAGGGATACATTGGAAATGATAACTTGGGATGTCCTTAATTTAAATCTGCAAAGAACTTGGCTGTGCGACTTTTAGTTTTCGCGCCACAGCTTTTCAACCTATGCAAAAAATGATAATTTATTCATATATAAAACGCAAAGTAAGGCTTCTGGAATTTTGTCATAACTCACGAAATGGTAGGAGTAAAAATAAGGGATACATTGCAAATGATAACTTGGGATGTCCTTAATTCAAATCTGCAAAGAACTTGGCTGTGCGACTTTTAGTTTTTGCGCCACAGCTTTTCAACCTATGCAAAAAATGATAATTTATTCATATATAAAACGCAAAGTAAGGCTTCTGGAGTTTAGTCATAACTCACGAAATGGTAAGAGTAAAAATAAGGGATACATTGCAAATGATAGCTTGGGATGTCCTTAATTTAAATCTGCAAAGAACTTGTCTGTGCGACTTTTAGTTTTCGCGCCACAGCTTTTCAACCTATGCAAAAAATGATAATTTATTCATATATAAAACGCAAAGTAAGGCTTCTGGAATTTTGTCATAACTCACGAAATGGTAGGAGTAAAAATAAGGGATACATTGCAAATGATAACTTGGGATGTCCTTAATTCAAATCTGCAAAGAACTTGGCTGTGCGACTTTTAGTTTTTGCGCCACAGCTTTTCAACCTATGCAAAAAAATGATAATTTATTCATATATAAAACGCAAAGTAAGGCTTCTGGAGTTTAGTCATAACTCACGAAATGGTAGGAGTAAAAATAAGGGATACATTGCAAATGATAGCTTGGGATGTCCTTAATTTAAATCTGCAAAGAACTTGTCTGTGCGACTTTTAGTTTTCGCGCCACAGCTTTTCAACCTATGCAAAAAATGATAATTTATTCATATATAAAACGCAAAGTAAGGCTTCTGGAGTTTTGTCATAACTCACGAAATGGTAGGAGTAAAAATAAGTGATACATTGCAAATGATAACTTGGGATGTCCTTAATTTAAATCTGCAAAGAACTTGGCTGTGCGACTTTTAGTTTTCGCGCCACAGCTTTTCAACCTATGCAAAAAATGATAATTTATTCATATATAAAACGCAAAGTAAGGCTTCTGGAATTTTGTCATAACTCACGAAATGGTAGGAGTAAAAATAAGGGATACATTGCAGATGATAACTTGGGATGTCCTTAATTTAAATCTGCAAAGAACTTGGCTGTGCGACTTTTAGTTTTCGCGCCACAGCTTTTCAACCTATGCAAAAAATGATAATTTATTCATATATAAAACGCAAAGTAAGGCTTCTGGAATTTTGTCATAACTCACGAAATGGTAGGAGTAAAAAAAAAGGATACATTGCAAATGATAACTTGGGATGTCCTTAATTCAAATCTGCAAAGAACTTGGCTGTGCGACTTTTAGTTTTCGCGCCACAGCTTTTCAACCTATGCAAAAAATGATAATTTATTCATATATAAAACGCAAAGTAAGGCTTCTGGAATTTTGTCATAACTCACGAAATGGTAGGAGTAAAAATAAGGGATACATTGCAAATGATAACTTGGGATGTCCTTAATTCAAATCTGCAAAGAACTTGGCTGTGCGACTTTTAGTTTTCGCGCCACAGCTTTTCAACCTATGCAAAAAATGATAATTTATTCATATATAAAACGCAAAGTAAGGCTTCTGGAATTTTGTCATAACTCACGAAATGGTAGGAGTAAAAATAAGGGATACATTGCAAATAATAACTTGGGATGTCCTTAATTTAAATCTGCAAAGGACTTGGCTGTGCGACTTTTAGTTTTCGCGCCACAGCTTTTCAATCTATGCAAAAAATGATAATTTATTCATATATAAAACGCAAAGTAAGGCTTCTGGAATTTTGTCATAAATCACGAAATAGTAGGAGTAAAAAAAAAAAGATACATTGCAAATGATAACGTGGGATGTCCTCAATTCAAATCTGCAAGGGACTTGGCTGTGCGACTTTTAGTTTTCGCGCTACCGCTTTTCAACCTATGCAAAAAATGATAATTTATTCATATATAAAACGCAAAGTAAGGGTTCTGGAATTTTGTCATAACTCACGAAATGGTAGGAGTAAAAAAAAAGGAAACATTGAAAATGATAACTTGGGATGTCCTTAATTCAAATCTGCAGATGACTTGGCTGTGAAACTTTTAGTTTTTGAGTCACAGCTTTTCAACCTATGCAAAAAATGATAATTTATTCATATATAAAACGCAAAGTAAGGGTTCTGGAATTTTGTCATAACTCACGAAATGGTAGGAGTAAAAAAAAGGATACATTGCAAATGATAACTTTGGATGTCCTTAATTCAAATCTGCAAAGGACTTGGATGTGCGACTTTTAGTTTTCGCGCCACAGCTTTTCAACCTATGCAAAAAATGATAATTTATTCATATATAAAACGCAAAGTAAGGGTTCTGGAATTTTGTCATAACTCACGGAATAGTAAGAGTGAAATAAAGGATACATTGAAAATGATAACGTGGGATGTCTTCAATTCAAATCTGCAAGGGACTTGGCTGTGCGACTTTTAGTTTTCGCGCCACAGCTTTTCAACCTATGCAAAAAATGATAATTTATTCATATATAAAACGCAAAGTAAGGCTTCTGGAATTTTGTCATAACTCACGAAATGGTAGGAGTAAAAAAAAAAAAAACATTGGAAATGATAACTTGGGATGTCCTTAATTCGAATCTGCAAAGGACTCGGCTGTGCGACTTTTAGTTTTCGCGCTACATCTTTTCAACCTATGCAAAAAATGATAATTTATTCATATATAAAACGCAAAGTAAGGCTTCTGGAATTTTGTCATAACTCACGAAATGGTAGGAGTAAAAATAAGGGATACATTGCAAATGATAACTTGGGATGTCCTTAATTTAAATCTGCAAAGAACTTGGCTGTGCGACTTTTAGTTTTCGCGCCACAGCTTTTCAACCTATGCAAAAAATGATAATTTATTCATATATAAAACGCAAAGTAAGGCTTCTGGAGTTTTGTCATAACTCACGAAATGGTAGGAGTAAAAATAAGGGATACATTGCAAATGATAACTTTGGATGTCCTTAATTCAAATCTGCAAGGGAATTGGCTGTGCAGCTTTTAGTTTTCGAGCCACAGCTTTTCAACCTATGCAAAAAATGATAATTTATTCATATAAAACTCAAAGTAAGGCTTCTGGAGTTTTGTCATAACTCACGAAATGGTAGGAGTAAAAATAAGGGATACATTGCAAATGATAACTTGGGATGTCCTTAATTTAAATCTGCAAAGAACTTGGCTGTGCGACTTTTAGTTTTCGCGCCACAGCTTTTCAACCTATGCAAAAAATGATAATTTATTCATATATAAAACGCAAAGTAAGGCTTCTGGAGTTTTGTCATAACTCACGAAATGGTAGGAGTAAAAATAAGGGATACATTGCAAATGATAACTTGGGATGTCCTTAATTCAAATCTGCAAAGAACTTGGCTGTGCGACTTTTAGTTTTCGCGCCACAGCTTTTCAACCTATGCAAAAAATGATAATTTATTCATATATAAAACGCAAAGTAAGGCTTCTGGAGTTTTGTCATAACTCACGAAATGGTAGGAGTAAAAATAAGGGATACATTGGAAATGATAACTTGGGATGTCCTTAATTTAAATCTGCAAAGAACTTGGCTGTGCGACTTTTAGTTTTCGCGCCACAGCTTTTCAACCTATGCAAAAAATGATAATTTATTCATATATAAAACGCAAAGTAAGGCTTCTGGAATTTTGTCATAACTCACGAAATGGTAGGAGTAAAAATAAGGGATACATTGCAAATGATAACTTGGGATGTCCTTAATTCAAATCTGCAAAGAACTTGGCTGTGCGACTTTTAGTTTTTGCGCCACAGCTTTTCAACCTATGCAAAAAATGATAATTTATTCATATATAAAACGCAAAGTAAGGCTTCTGGAGTTTAGTCATAACTCACGAAATGGTAAGAGTAAAAATAAGGGATACATTGCAAATGATAGCTTGGGATGTCCTTAATTTAAATCTGCAAAGAACTTGTCTGTGCGACTTTTAGTTTTCGCGCCACAGCTTTTCAACCTATGCAAAAAATGATAATTTATTCATATATAAAACGCAAAGTAAGGCTTCTGGAGTTTTGTCATAACTCACGAAATGGTAGGAGTAAAAATAAGGGATACATTGGAAATGATAACTTGGGATGTCCTTAATTTAAATCTGCAAAGAACTTGGCTGTGCGACTTTTAGTTTTCGCGCCACAGCTTTTCAACCTATGCAAAAAATGATAATTTATTCATATATAAAACGCAAAGTAAGGCTTCTGGAATTTTGTCATAACTCACGAAATGGTAGGAGTAAAAATAAGGGATACATTGCAAATGATAACTTGGGATGTCCTTAATTCAAATCTGCAAAGAACTTGGCTGTGCGACTTTTAGTTTTTGCGCCACAGCTTTTCAACCTATGCAAAAAATGATAATTTATTCATATATAAAACGCAAAGTAAGGCTTCTGGAGTTTTGTCATAACTCACGAAATGGTAGGAGTAAAAATAAGGGATACATTGCAAATGATAGCTTGGGATGTCCTTAATTTAAATCTGCAAAGAACTTGTCTGTGCGACTTTTAGTTTTCGCGCCACAGCTTTTCAACCTATGCAAAAAATGATAATTTATTCATATATAAAACGCAAAGTAAGGCTTCTGGAGTTTTGTCATAACTCACGAAATGGTAGGAGTAAAAATAAGGGATACATTGCAAATGATAACTTGGGATGTCCTTAATTTAAATCTGCAAAGAACTTGGCTGTGCGACTTTTAGTTTTCGCGCCACAGCTTTTCAACCTATGCAAAAAATGATAATTTATTCATATATAAAACGCAAAGTAAGGCTTCTGGAATTTTGTCATAACTCACGAAATGGTAGGAGTAAAAATAAGGGATACATTGCAGATGATAACTTGGGATGTCCTTAATTTAAATCTGCAAAGAACTTGGCTGTGCGACTTTTAGTTTTCGCGCCACAGCTTTTCAACCTATGCAAAAAATGATAATTTATTCATATATAAAACGCAAAGTAAGGCTTCTGGAATTTTGTCATAACTCACGAAATGGTAGGAGTAAAAATAAAGGATACATTGCAAATGATAACTTGGGATGTCCTTAATTCAAATCTGCAAAGAACTTGGCTGTGCGACTTTTAGTTTTCGCGCCACAGCTTTTCAACCTATGCAAAAAATGATAATTTATTCATATATAAAACGCAAAGTAAGGCTTCTGGAATTTTGTCATAACTCACGAAATGGTAGGAGTAAAAATAAGGGATACATTGCAAATGATAACTTGGGATGTCCTTAATTCAAATCTGCAAAGAACTTGGCTGTGCGACTTTTAGTTTTCGCGCCACAGCTTTTCAACCTATGCAAAAAATGATAATTTATTCATATATAAAACGCAAAGTAAGGCTTCTGGAATTTTGTCATAACTCACGAAATGGTAGGAGTAAAAATAAGGGATACATTGCAAATAATAACTTGGGATGTCCTTAATTTAAATCTGCAAAGGACTTGGCTGTGCGACTTTTAGTTTTCGCGCCACAGCTTTTCAATCTATGCAAAAAATGATAATTTATTCATATATAAAACGCAAAGTAAGGCTTCTGGAATTTTGTCATAAATCACGAAATAGTAGGAGTAAAAAAAAAAAGATACATTGCAAATGATAACGTGGGATGTCCTCAATTCAAATCTGCAAGGGACTTGGCTGTGCGACTTTTAGTTTTCGCGCTACCGCTTTTCAACCTATGCAAAAAATGATAATTTATTCATATATAAAACGCAAAGTAAGGGTTCTGGAATTTTGTCATAACTCACGAAATGGTAGGAGTAAAAAAAAAGGAAACATTGAAAATGATAACTTGGGATGTCCTTAATTCAAATCTGCAGATGACTTGGCTGTGAAACTTTTAGTTTTTGAGTCACAGCTTTTCAACCTATGCAAAAAATGATAATTTATTCATATATAAAACGCAAAGTAAGGGTTCTGGAATTTTGTCATAACTCACGAAACGGTAGGAGTAAAAAAAAGGATACATTGCAAATGATAACTTTGGATGTCCTTAATTCAAATCTGCAAAGGACTTGGATGTGCGACTTTTAGTTTTCGCGCCACAGCTTTTCAACCTATGCAAAAAATGATAATTTATTCATATATAAAACGCAAAGTAAGGGTTCTGGAATTTTGTCATAACTCACGGAATAGTAAGAGTGAAATAAAGGATACATTGAAAATGATAACGTGGGATGTCTTCAATTCAAATCTGCAAGGGACTTGGCTGTGCGACTTTTAGTTTTCGCGCCACAGCTTTTCAACCTATGCAAAAAATGATAATTTATTCATATATAAAACGCAAAGTAAGGCTTCTGGAATTTTGTCATAACTCACGAAATGGTAGGAGTAAAAAAAAAAAAAACATTGGAAATGATAACTTGGGATGTCCTTAATTCGAATCTGCAAAGGACTTGGCTGTGCGACTTTTAGTTTTCGCGCTACATCTTTTCAACCTATGCAAAAAATGATAATTTATTCATATATAAAACGCAAAGTAAGGCTTCTGGAATTTTGTCATAACTCACGAAATGGTAGGAGTAAAAAAAAAAATACATTGCAAATGATAACTTTGGATGTCCTTAATTCAAATCTGCAAGGGAATTGGCTGTGCAGCTTTTAGTTTTCGAGCCACAGCTTTTCAACCTATGCAAAAAATGATAATTTATTCATATAAAACTCAAAGTAAGGCTTCTGGAATTTTGTCATAAATCACGAAATGGTAGGAGTAAAAAAAAAGGATACAATGAAAATGATAACTTGGGATGTCCTTAATTTAAATCTGCAAAGGACTTGGATGTGCGACTTTTAGTTTTCGCGCCACAGCTTTTCAATCTATGCAAAAAATGATAATTTATTCATATATAAAACGCAAAGTAAGGCTTCTGGAATTTTGTCATAAATCACGAAATAGTAGGAGTAAAAAAAAAAAGATACATTGCAAATGATAACGTGGGATGTCCTCAATTCAAATCTGCAAGGGACTTGGCTGTGCGACTTTTAGTTTTCGCGCTACCGCTTTTCAACCTATGCAAAAAATGATAATTTATTCATATATAAAACGCAAAGTAAGGGTTCTGGAATTTTGTCATAACTCACGAAATGGTAGGAGTAAAAAAAAGGGATACATTGCAAATGATAACTTGGGATGTCCTTAATTCAAATCTGCAAAGAACTTGGCTGTGCGACTTTTAGTTTTCGCGCCACAGCTTTTCAACCTATGCAAAAAATGATAATTTATTCATATATAAAACGCAAAGTAAGGCTTCTGGAGTTTTGTCATAACTCACGAAATGGTAGGAGTAAAAATAAGGGATACATTGCAAATGATAACTTGGGATGTCCTTAATTGAAATCTGCAAAGAACTTGGCTCTGCGACTTTTAGTTTTCGCGCCACAGCTTTTCAACCTATGCAAAAAATGATAATTTATTCATATATAAAACGCAAAGTAAGGCTTCTGGAATTTTGTCATAACTCACGGAATAGTAAGAGTGAAATAAAGGATACATTGAAAATGATAACGTGGGATGTCTTCAATTCAAATCTGCAAGGGACTTGGCTGTGCGACTTTTAGTTTTCGCGCCACAGCTTTTCAACCTATGCAAAAAATGATAATTTATTCATATATAAAACGCAAAGTAAGGCTTCTGGAATTTTGTCATAACTCACGAAATGGTAGGAGTAAAAATAAGGGATACATTGCAAATGATAACGTGGGATGTCCTCAATTCAAATCTGCAAAGGACTTGGCTGTGCGACTTTTAGTTTTCGCGCTACATCTTTTCAACCTATGCAAAAAATGATAATTTATTCATATATAAAACGCAAAGTAAGGCTTCTGGAATTTTGTCATAACTCACGAAATGGTAGGAGTAAAAAAAAGGATACATTGCAAATGATAACTTTGGATGTCCTTAATTCAAATCTGCAAGGGAATTGGCTGTGCAGCTTTTAGTTTTCGCGCTACATCTTTTCAACCTATGCAAAAAATGATAATTTATTCATATATAAAACGCAAAGTAAGGCTTCTGGAATTTTGTCATAACTCACGAAATGGTAGGAGTAAAAAAAAGGATACATTGCAAATGATAACTTTGGATGTCCTTAATTCAAATCTGCAAGGGAATTGGCTGTGCAGCTTTTAGTTTTCGAGCCACAGCTTTTCAACCTATGCAAAAAATGATAATTTATTCATATAAAACTCAAAGTAAGGCTTCTGGAATTTTGTCATAAATCACGAAATGGTAGGAGTAAAAAAAAAGGATACAATGAAAATGATAACTTGGGATGTCCTTAATTTAAATCTGCAAAGGACTTGGATGTGCGACTTTTAGTTTTCGCGCCACAGCTTTTCAATCTATGCAAAAAATGATAATTTATTCATATATAAAACGCAAAGTAAGGCTTCTGGAATTTTGTCATAAATCACGAAATAGTAGGAGTAAAAAAAAAAAGATACATTGCAAATGATAACGTGGGATGTCCTCAATTCAAATCTGCAAGGGACTTGGCTGTGCGACTTTTAGTTTTCGCGCCACAGCTTTTCAACCTATGCAAAAAATGATAATTTATTCATATATAAAACGCAAAGTAAGGCTTCTGGAATTTTGTCATAACTCACGAAATGGTAGGAGTAAAAATAAGGGATACATTGCAAATGATAACTTGGGATGTCCTTAATTCAAATCTGCAAAGAACTTGGCTGTGCGACTTTTAGTTTTCGCGCCACAGCTTTTCAACCTATGCAAAAAATGATAATTTATTCATATATAAAACGCAAAGTAAGGCTTCTGGAATTTTGTCATAACTCACGAAATGGTAGGAGTAAAAATAAGGGATACATTGCAAATAATAACTTGGGATGTCCTTAATTTAAATCTGCAAAGGACTTGGCTGTGCGACTTTTAGTTTTCGCGCCACAGCTTTTCAATCTATGCAAAAAATGATAATTTATTCATATATAAAACGCAAAGTAAGGCTTCTGGAATTTTGTCATAAATCACGAAATAGTAGGAGTAAAAAAAAAAAGATACATTGCAAATGATAACGTGGGATGTCCTCAATTCAAATCTGCAAGGGACTTGGCTGTGCGACTTTTAGTTTTCGCGCTACCGCTTTTCAACCTATGCAAAAAATGATAATTTATTCATATATAAAACGCAAAGTAAGGCTTCTGGAATTTTGTCATAACTCACGAAATGGTAGGAGTAAAAAAAAGGATACATTGCAAATGATAACTTTGGATGTCCTTAATTCAAATCTGCAAAGGACTTGGATGTGCGACTTTCAGTTTTCGCGCCACAGCTTTTCAACCTATGCAAAAAATGATAATTTATTCATATATAAAACGCAAAGTAAGGGTTCTGGAATTTTGTCATAACTCACGGAATAGTAAGAGTGAAATAAAGGATACATTGAAAATGATAACGTGGGATGTCTTCAATTCAAATCTGCAAGGGACTTGGCTGTGCGACTTTTAGTTTTCGCGCCACAGCTTTTCAACCTATGCAAAAAATGATAATTTATTCATATATAAAACGCAAAGTAAGGCTTCTGGAATTTTGTCATAACTCACGAAATGGTAGGAGTAAAAAAAAAAAAACATTGGAAATGATAACTTGGGATGTCCTTAATTCGAATCTGCAAAGGACTTGGCTGTGCGACTTTTAGTTTTCGCGCTACATCTTTTCAACCTATGCAAAAAATGATAATTTATTCATATATAAAACGCAAAGTAAGGCTTCTGGAATTTTGTCATAACTCACGAAATGGTAGGAGTAAAAAAAAGGATACATTGCAAATGATAACTTTGGATGTCCTTAATTCAAATCTGCAAGGGAATTGGCTGTGCAGCTTTTAGTTTTCGAGCCACTGCTTTTCAACCTATGCAAAAAATGATAATTTATTCATATAAAACTCAAAGTAAGGCTTCTGGAATTTTGTCATAAATCACGAAATGGTAGGAGTAAAAAAAAAGGATACAATGAAAATGATAACTTGGGATGTCCTTAATTTAAATCTGCAAAGGACTTGGATGTGCGACTTTTAGTTTTCGCGCCACAGCTTTTCAATCTATGCAAAAAATGATAATTTATTCATATATAAAACGCAAAGTAAGGCTTCTGGAATTTTGTCATAAATCACGAAATAGTAGGAGTAAAAAAAAAAAGATACATTGCAAATGATAACGTGGGATGTCCTCAATTCAAATCTGCAAGGGACTTGGCTGTGCGACTTTTAGTTTTCGCGCTACCGCTTTTCAACCTATGCAAAAAATGATAATTTATTCATATATAAAACGCAAAGTAAGGGTTCTGGAATTTTGTCATAACTCACGAAATGGTAGGAGTAAAAAAAAAGGAAACATTGAAAATGATAACTTGGGATGTCCTTAATTCAAATCTGCAGATGACTTGGCTGTGAAACTTTTAGTTTTTGAGTCACAGCTTTTCAACCTATGCAAAAAATGATAATTTATTCATATATAAAACGCAAAGTAAGGGTTCTGGAATTTTGTCATAACTCACGAAATGGTAGGAGTAAAAAAAAGGATACATTGCAAATGATAGCTTTGGATGTCCTTAATTCAAATCTGCAAAGGACTTGGATGTGCGACTTTTAGTTTTCGCGCCACAGCTTTTCAACCTATGCAAAAAATGATAATTTATTCATATATAAAACGCAAAGTAAGGGTTCTGGAATTTTGTCATAACTCACGGAATAGTAAGAGTGAAATAAAGGATACATTGAAAATGATAACGTGGGATGTCTTCAATTCAAATCTGCAAGGGACTTGGCTGTGCGACTTTTAGTTTTCGCGCCACAGCTTTTCAACCTATGCAAAAAATGATAATTTATTCATATATAAAACGCAAAGTAAGGCTTCTGGAATTTTGTCATAACTCACGAAATGGTAGGAGTAAAAATAAGGGATACATTGCAAATGATAACGTGGGATGTCCTCAATTCAAATCTGCAAAGGACTTGGCTGTGCGACTTTTAGTTTTCGCGCTACATCTTTTCAACCTATGCAAAAAATGATAATTTATTCATATATAAAACGCAAAGTAAGGCTTCTGGAATTTTGTCATAACTCACGAAATGGTAGGAGTAAAAAAAAGGATACATTGCAAATGATAACTTTGGATGTCCTTAATTCAAATCTGCAAGGGAATTGGCTGTGCAGCTTTTAGTTTTCGCGCTACATCTTTTCAACCTATGCAAAAAATGATAATTTATTCATATATAAAACGCAAAGTAAGGCTTCTGGAATTTTGTCATAACTCACGAAATGGTAGGAGTAGAAAAAAGGATACATTGCAAATGATAACTTTGGATGTCCTTAATTCAAATCTGCAAGGGAATTGGCTGTGCAGCTTTTAGTTTTCGAGCCACAGCTTTTCAACCTATGCAAAAAATGATAATTTATTCATATAAAACTCAAAGTAAGGCTTCTGGAATTTTGTCATAAATCACGAAATGGTAGGAGTAAAAAAAAAGGATACAATGAAAATGATAACTTGGGATGTCCTTAATTTAAATCTGCAAAGGACTTGGATGTGCGACTTTTAGTTTTCGCGCCACAGCTTTTCAATCTATGCAAAAAATGATAATTTATTCATATATAAAACGCAAAGTAAGGCTTCTGGAATTTTGTCATAAATCACGAAATAGTAGGAGTAAAAAAAAAAAGATACATTGCAAATGATAACGTGGGATGTCCTCAATTCAAATCTGCAAGGGACTTGGCTGTGCGACTTTTAGTTTTCGCGCTACCGCTTTTCAACCTATGCAAAAAATGATAATTTATTCATATATAAAACGCAAAGTAAGGGTTCTGGAATTTTGTCATAACTCACGAAATGGTAGGAGTAAAAAAAAAGGAAACATTGAAAATGATAACTTGGGATGTCCTTAATTCAAATCTGCAGATGACTTGGCTGTGAAACTTTTAGTTTTTGAGTCACAGCTTTTCAACCTATGCAAAAAATGATAATTTATTCATATATAAAACGCAAAGTAAGGGTTCTGGAATTTTGTCATAACTCACGAAATGGTAGGAGTAAAAAAAAGGATACATTGCAAATGATAACTTTGGATGTCCTTAATTCAAATCTGCAAAGGACTTGGATGTGCGACTTTTAGTTTTCGCGCCACAGCTTTTCAACCTATGCAAAAAATGATAATTTATTCATATATAAAACGCAAAGTAAGGGTTCTGGAATTTTGTCATAACTCACGGAATAGTAAGAGTGAAATAAAGGATACATTGAAAATGATAACGTGGGATGTCTTCAATTCAAATCTGCAAGGGACTTGGCTGTGCGACTTTTAGTTTTCGCGCCACAGCTTTTCAACCTATGCAAAAAATGATAATTTATTCATATATAAAACGCAAAGTAAGGCTTCTGGAATTTTGTCATAACTCACGAAATGGTAGGAGTAAAAATAAGGGATACATTGCAAATGATAACGTGGGATGTCCTCAATTCAAATCTGCAAAGGACTTGGCTGTGCGACTTTTAGTTTTCGCGCTACATCTTTTCAACCTATGCAAAAAATGATAATTTATTCATATATAAAACGCAAAGTAAGGCTTCTGGAATTTTGTCATAACTCACGAAATGGTAGGAGTAAAAAAAAGGATACATTGCAAATGATAACTTTGGATGTCCTTAATTCAAATCTGCAAGGGAATTGGCTGTGCAGCTTTTAGTTTTCGAGCCACAGCTTTTCAACCTATGCAAAAAATGATAATTTATTCATATAAAACTCAAAGTAAGGCTTCTGGAATTTTGTCATAAATCACGAAATGGTAGGAGTAAAAAAAAAGGATACATTGGAAATGATAACTTGGGATGTCCTTAATTCGAATCTGCAAAGGACTTGGCTGTGCGACTTTTAGTTTTCGCGCTACATCTTTTCAACCTATGCAAAAAATGATAATTTATTCATATATAAAACGCAAAGTAAGGCTTCTGGAATTTTGTCATAACTCACGAAATGGTAGGAGTAAAAAAAAGGATACATTGCAAATGATAACTTTGGATGTCCTTAATTCAAATCTGCAAGGGAATTGGCTGTGCAGCTTTTAGTTTTCGAGCCACAGCTTTTCAACCTATGCAAAAAATGATAATTTATTCATATAAAACTCAAAGTAAGGCTTCTGGAATTTTGTCATAAATCACGAAATGGTAGGAGTAAAAAAAAAGGATACAATGAAAATGATAACTTGGGATGTCCTTAATTTAAATCTGCAAAGGACTTGGATGTGCGACTTTTAGTTTTCGCGCCACAGCTTTTCAATCTATGCAAAAAATGATAATTTATTCATATATAAAACGCAAAGTAAGGCTTCTGGAATTTTGTCATAAATCACGAAATAGTAGGAGTAAAAAAAAAAAGATACATTGCAAATGATAACGTGGGATGTCCTCAATTCAAATCTGCAAGGGACTTGGCTGTGCGACTTTTAGTTTTCGCGCTACCGCTTTTCAACCTATGCAAAAAATGATAATTTATTCATATATAAAACGCAAAGTAAGGGTTCTGGAATTTTGTCATAACTCACGAAATGGTAGGAGTAAAAAAAAAGGAAACATTGAAAATGATAACTTGGGATGTCCTTAATTCAAATCTGCAGATGACTTGGCTGTGAAACTTTTAGTTTTTGAGTCACAGCTTTTCAACCTATGCAAAAAATGATAATTTATTCATATATAAAACGCAAAGTAAGGGTTCTGGAATTTTGTCATAACTCACGAAATGGTAGGAGTAAAAAAAGGATACATTGCAAATGATAACTTTGGATGTCCTTAATTCAAATCTGCAAAGGACTTGGATGTGCGACTTTTAGTTTTCGCGCCACAGCTTTTCAACCTATGCAAAAAATGATAATTTATTCATATATAAAACGCAAAGTAAGGGTTCTGGAATTTTGTCATAACTCACGGAATAGTAAGAGTGAAATAAAGGATACATTGAAAATGATAACGTGGGATGTCTTCAATTCAAATCTGCAAGGGACTTGGCTGTGCGACTTTTAGTTTTCGCGCCACAGCTTTTCAACCTATGCAAAAAATGATAATTTATTCATATATAAAACGCAAAGTAAGGCTTCTGGAATTTTGTCATAACTCACGAAATGGTAGGAGTAAAAATAAGGGATACATTGCAAATGATAACGTGGGATGTCCTCAATTCAAATCTGCAAAGGACTTGGCTGTGCGACTTTTAGTTTTCGCGCTACATCTTTTCAACCTATGCAAAAAATGATAATTTATTCATATATAAAACGCAAAGTAAGGCTTCTGGAATTTTGTCATAACTCACGAAATGGTAGGAGTAAAAAAAAGGATACACTGCAAATGATAACTTTGGATGTCCTTAATTCAAATCTGCAAGGGAATTGGCTGTGCAGCTTTTAGTTTTCGAGCCACAGCTTTTCAACCTATGCAAAAAATGATAATTTATTCATATAAAACTCAAAGTAAGGCTTCTGGAATTTTGTCATAAATCACGAAATGGTAGGAGTAAAAAAAAAGGATACAATGAAAATGATAACTTGGGATGTCCTTAATTTAAATCTGCAAAGAACTTGGCTGTGCGACTTTTAGTTTTCGCGCCACAGCTTTTCAACCTATGCAAAAAATGATGATTTATTCATATATAAAACGCAAAGTAAGGCTTCTGGAATTTTGTCATAAATCAGGAAATGGTAGGAGTAAAAAAAAAAGGATACATTGCAAATGATAACGTGGGATGTCTTCAATTCAAATCTGCAAGGGACTTGGCTGTGCGACTTTTAGTTTTCGCGCCACAGCTTTTCAACCTATGCAAAAAATGATAATTTATTCATATATAAAACGCAAAGTAAGGCTTCTGGAATTTTGTCATAACTCACGAAATGGTAAGAGTAAAAAAAAAAAAAACATTGAAGATGATAACTTGGGATGTCCTTAATTCGAATCTGCAAAGGACTTGGCTGTGCGACTTTTATTTTTCGCGCTACAGCTTTTCAACCTATGCAAAAAATGATAATTTATTCATATATAAAACGCAAAGTAAGGCTTCTGGAATTTTGTCATAACTCACGAAATGGTAGGAGTAAAAAAAAGGATACATTGTAAATGATAACATGGGATGTCCTCAATTCAAATCTGCAAAGGACTTGGCAGTGCGACTTTTAGTTTTCGCGCTACAGCTTTTCAACCTATATGCAAAAAATGATAATTTATTCATATATAAAACGCAAAGTAAGGGTTCTGGAATTTTGTCATAACTCACGAAATGGTAGGAGTAAAAAAAAAGGAGACATTGAAAATGATAACTTGGTATGTCCTTAATTCAAATCTGCAAAGGACTTGGCTGTGCGACTTTTAGTTTTCGCGCCACAGCTTTTCAACCTATGCAAAAAATGATAATTTATTCATATATAAAACGCAAAGTAAGGCTTCTGGAATTTTGTCATAAATCACGAAATGGTAGGAGTAAAAAAAAAAGGATACATTGCAAATGATAACGTGGGATGTCCTCAATTCGAATCTGCAAAGGACTTGGCTGTGCGACTTTTAGTTTTCGCGCTACATCTTTTCAACCTATGCAAAAAATGATAATTTATTCATATATAAAACGCAAAGTAAGGCTTCTGGAATTTTGTCATAAATCACGAAATAGTAGGAGTAAAAAAAAAAAGATACATTGCAAATGATAACGTGGGATGTCCTCAATTCAAATCTGCAAGGGACTTGGCTGTGCGACTTTTAGTTTTCGCGCTACCGCTTTTCAACCTATGCAAAAAATGATAATTTATTCATATATAAAACGCAAAGTAAGGGTTCTGGAATTTTGTCATAACTCACGAAATGGTAGGAGTAAAAAAAAAGGAAACATTGAAAATGATAACTTGGGATGTCCTTAATTCAAATCTGCAGATGACTTGGCTGTGAAACTTTTAGTTTTTGAGTCACAGCTTTTCAACCTATGCAAAAAATGATAATTTATTCATATATAAAACGCAAAGTAAGGGTTCTGGAATTTTGTCATAACTCACGAAATGGTAGGAGTAAAAAAAAGGATACATTGCAAATGATAACTTTGGATGTCCTTAATTCAAATCTTCAAAGGACTTGGATGTGCGACTTTTAGTTTTCGCGCCACAGCTTTTCAACCTATGCAAAAAATGATAATTTATTCATATATAAAACGCAAAGTAAGGGTTCTGGAATTTTGTCATAACTCACGGAATAGTAAGAGTGAAATAAAGGATACATTGAAAATGATAACGTGGGATGTCTTCAATTCAAATCTGCAAGGGACTTGGCTGTGCGACTTTTAGTTTTCGCGCCACAGCTTTTCAACCTATGCAAAAAATGATAATTTATTCATATATAAAACGCAAAGTAAGGCTTCTGGAATTTTGTCATAACTCACGAAATGGTAGGAGTAAAAATAAGGGATACATTGCAAATGATAACGTGGGATGTCCTCAATTCAAATCTGCAAAGGACTTGGCTGTGCGACTTTTAGTTTTCGCGCTACATCTTTTCAACCTATGCAAAAAATGATAATTTATTCATATATAAAACGCAAAGTAAGGCTTCTGGAATTTTGTCATAACTCACGAAATGGTAGGAGTAAAAAAAAGGATACACTGCAAATGATAACTTTGGATGTCCTTAATTCAAATCTGCAAGGGAATTGGCTGTGCAGCTTTTAGTTTTCGAGCCACAGCTTTTCAACCTATGCAAAAAATGATAATTTATTCATATAAAACTCAAAGTAAGGCTTCTGGAATTTTGTCATAAATCACGAAATGGTAGGAGTAAAAAAAAAGGATACAATGAAAATGATAACTTGGGATGTCCTTAATTTAAATCTGCAAAGAACTTGGCTGTGCGACTTTTAGTTTTCGCGCCACAGCTTTTCAACCTATGCAAAAAATGATGATTTATTCATATATAAAACGCAAAGTAAGGCTTCTGGAATTTTGTCATAAATCAGGAAATGGTAGGAGTAAAAAAAAAAGGATACATTGCAAATGATAACGTGGGATGTCTTCAATTCAAATCTGCAAGGGACTTGGCTGTGCGACTTTTAGTTTTCGCGCCACAGCTTTTCAACCTATGCAAAAAATGATAATTTATTCATATATAAAACGCAAAGTAAGGCTTCTGGAATTTTGTCATAACTCACGAAATGGTAAGAGTAAAAAAAAAAAAAACATTGAAAATGATAACTTGGGATGTCCTTAATTCGAATCTGCAAAGGACTTGGCTGTGCGACTTTTATTTTTCGCGCTACAGCTTTTCAACCTATGCAAAAAATGATAATTTATTCATATATAAAACGCAAAGTAAGGCTTCTGGAATTTTGTCATAACTCACGAAATGGTAGGAGTAAAAAAAAGGATACATTGTAAATGATAACATGGGATGTCCTCAATTCAAATCTGCAAAGGACTTGGCAGTGCGACTTTTAGTTTTCGCGCTACAGCTTTTCAACCTATATGCAAAAAATGATAATTTATTCATATATAAAACGCAAAGTAAGGGTTCTGGAATTTTGTCATAACTCACGAAATGGTAGGAGTAAAAAAAAAGGAGACATTGAAAATGATAACTTGGTATGTCCTTAATTCAAATCTGCAAAGGACTTGGCTGTGCGACTTTTAGTTTTCGCGCCACAGCTTTTCAACCTATGCAAAAAATGATAATTTATTCATATATAAAACGCAAAGTAAGGCTTCTGGAATTTTGTCATAAATCACGAAATGGTAGGAGTAAAAAAAAAAGGATACATTGCAAACGATAACGTGGGATGTCCTCAATTCGAATCTGCAAAGGACTTGGCTGTGCGACTTTTAGTTTTCGCGCTACATCTTTTCAACCTATGCAAAAAATGATAATTTATTCATATATAAAACGCAAAGTAAGGCTTCTGGAATTTTGTCATAACTCACGAAATGGTAGGAGTAAAAAAAAGGATACATTGGAAATGATAACGTGGGATGTCCTCAATTCAAATCTGGAAAGGACTTGGCAGTGCGACTTTTAGTTTTCGCGCTACAGCTTTTCAACCTATATGCAAAAAATGATAATTTATTCATATATAAAACGCAAAGTAAGGCTTCTGGAATTTTGTCATAAATCACGAAATGGTAGGAGTAAAAAAAAAAGGATACATTGCAAATGATAACGTGGGATGTCCTCAATTCGAATCTGCAAAGGACTTGGCTGTGCGACTTTTAGTTTTCGCGCTACAGCTTTTCAACCTATGCAAAAAATGATAATTTATTCATATATAAAACGCAAAGTAAGGCTTCTGGAATTTTGTCATAACTCACGAAATGGTAGGAGTAAAAAAAAGGATACATTGGAAATGATAACGTGGGATGTCCTCAATTCAAATCTGCAAAGGACTTGGCAGTGCGACTTTTAGTTTTCGCGCTACAGCTTTTCAACCTATATGCAAAAAATGATAATTTATTCATATATAAAACGCAAAGTAAGGGTTCTGGAATTTTGTCATAACTCACGAAATGGTAGGAGTAAAAAAAAAGGAGACATTGAAAATGATAACTTGGTATGTCCTTAATTCAAATCTGCAAAGGACTTGGCTGTGCGACTTTTAGTTTTCGCGCTACCGCTTTTCAACCTATGCAAAAAATGATAATTTATTCATATATAAAACGCAAAGTAAGGGTTCTGGAATTTTGTCATAACTCACGAAATGGTAGGAGTAAAAAAAAAGGATACAATGAAAATGATAACTTGGGATGTCCTTAATTCAAATCTGCAGAGGACTTGGCTGTGCATCTTTTAGTTTTTGAGTCACAGCTTTTCAACCTATGCAAAAAATGATAATTTATTCATATATAAAACGCAAAGTAAGGCTTCTGGAATTTTGTCATAAATCACGAAATGGTAGGAGTAAAAAAAAGGATACATTGAAAATGATAACTTGGGATGTCCTTAATTCAAATCTGCAAAGGACTTGGCTGTGCGACTTTTAGTTTTCGCGCCACAGCTTTTCAACCTATGCAAAAAATGATAATTTATTCATATATAAAACGCAAAGTAAGGGTCCTGGAATTTTGTCATAAATCACGAAATGGTA
Organism: Bombylius major; assembly: GCA_932526495.1. Taxonomy (NCBI): domain Eukaryota; kingdom Metazoa; phylum Arthropoda; class Insecta; order Diptera; family Bombyliidae; genus Bombylius; species Bombylius major. Next base: position 226,224 of record OW052046.1, read on the forward strand.
GGAGTAAAAAAAAGGATATATTGAAAATGATAACGTGGGATGTCCTCAATTCAAATCTGCAAAGGACTTGGCTGTGCGACTTTTAGTTTTCGCGCTACAGCTTTTCAACCTATATGCAAAAAATGATAATTTATTCATATATAAAACGCAAAGTAAGGGGTCTGGAATTTTGTCATAACTCACGAAATGGTAGGAGTAAAAAAAAGGAAACATTGAAAATGATAACGTGGGATGTCCTCAATTCAAATCTGCAAAGGACTTCGCTGTGCGACTTTTAGTTTTCGCGCTACAGCTTTTCAACCTATATGCAAAAAATGATAATTTATTCATATATAAAACGCAAAGTAAGGGTTCTGGAATTTTGTCATAACTCACGAAATAGTAGGAGCAAAAAAAAGGCTACATTGAAAATGATAACTTGGGATGTCCTTAATTCAAATCTGCAGAGGACTTGGCTGTGCAATTTTTAGTTTTTGAGTCACAGCTTTTCAACCTATGCAAAAAATTATAATTTATTCATATATAAAACGCAAAGTAAGGGTTCTGGAATTTTGTTATAACTCACGAAATGGTAGGAGTAAAAAAAAAGGATACATTGAAAATAATAACTTTGGATGTCCTTAATTCAAATCTGCAAAGGACTTGGATGTGCGACTTTTAGTTTTCGCGCCACAGCTTTTCAACCTATGCAAAAAATGATAATTTATTCATATATAAAACGCAAAGTAAGGCTTCTGGAATTTTGTCATAAATCACGAAATGGTAGGAGTAAAAAAAAAGGATACATTGAAAATGATAACTTGGTATGTCCTTAATTCAAATCTGCAAAGGACTTGGATGTGCGACTTTTAGTTTTCGCGCCACAGCTTTTCAACCTATGCAAAAAATGATAATTTATTCATATATAAAACGCAAAGTAAGGGTTCTGGAATTTTGTCATAACTCACGAAATGGTAGGAGTAAAAAAAAAGGATACATTGCAAATGATAACTTGGGATGTCCTTAATTCAAATCTGCAAAGGACTTGGCTGTGCGACTTTTAGTTTTCGCGCTACAACTTTTCAACCTATGCAAAAAATGATAATTTATTCATATATAAAACGCAAAGTAAGGGTTCTGGAATTTTGTCATAACTCACGAAATGGTAGGAGTAAAAAAAAAGGATACATTGAAAATGATAACTTGGGATGTCCTTAATTTAAATCTGCAAAAAATGATAACGTGGGATGTCCTTAATTCAAATTTGCAAAGGACTTGGCTGTGCGACTTTTATTTTTCGAGCCACAGCTTTTCAACCTATGCAAAAAATGATAATTTATTCATATAAAACTCAAGATAAGGGTTCTGGAATTTTGTCATAACTCACGAAACAGTAAGATTAAAAAAAAGGATACACTGAAAATGATAACTTGGGATGTCCTTAATTCAAATCTGCAAGGGACTTGGCTGTGCGACTTTTAGTTTTTGCGCCACAGCCCATCAACATATGCAAAAAATGATAATTTATTCATATAAAACTCAAGATAAGGTTTCTGGAATTTTGTCATAACTCACGAAATAGTAGGAGCAAAAAAAGGATACATTGAAAATGATAACTTGGGACGTCCTTAATTCAAATCTGCAAGGGACTTGGCTGTGCGACTTTTAGTTTTCGCGCCACAGCCCATCAACATATGCAAAAAATGATAATTTATTTATATAAAACTCGAAATAATGGTTCTGGAATTTTGTCATAACTCACGGAATAGTAAGAGTGAAATAAAGGATACATTGAAAATGATAACTTGGGATGTCCTCAATTCAAATCTGCAAGGGAATTGGCTGTGCAGCTTTTAGTTTTCGAGCCACAGCTTTTCAACCTATGCAAAAAATGATAATTTATTCATATATAAAACGCAAAGTAAGGGTTCTGGAATTTTGTCATAACTCACGAAATGGTAGGAGTAAAAAAAAAGGATACATTGAAAATGATAACTTGGGATGTCCTTAATTTAAACCTGCAAAGGACTTGGATGTGCGACTTTTAGTTTTCGCGCCACAGCTTTTCAACCTATGCAAAAAATGATAATTTATTCATATATAAAACGCAAAGTAAGGCTTCTGGAGTTTTGTCATAAATCACGAAATGGTAGGAGTAAAAAAAAAGGATACATGGAAAATGATAACTTGGGATGTCCTTAATTCAAATCTGCAAAGGACTTGGATGTGCGACTTTTAGTTTTCGCGCCACAGCTTTTCAACCTATGCAAAAAATGATAATTTATTCATATATAAAACGCAAAGTAAGGGTTCTGGAATTTTGTCATAACTCACGAAATGGTAGGAGTAAAAAAAAAGGATACATTGCAAATGATAACTTGGGATGTCCTTAATTCAAATCTGCAAAGGACTTGGCTGTGCGACTTTTAGTTTTCGCGCTACAACTTTTCAACCTATGCAAAAAATGATAATTTATTCATATATAAAACGCAAAGTAAGGGTTCTGGAATTTTGTCATAACTCACGAAATGGTAGGAGTAAAAAAAAAGGATACATTGAAAATGATAACTTGGGATGTCCTTAATTTAAATCTGCAAAAAATGATAACGTGGAATGTCCTTAATTCAAATTTGCAAAGGACTTGGCTGTGCGACTTTTATTTTTCGAGCCACAGCTTTTCAACCTATGCAAAAAATGATAATTTATTCATATAAAACTCAAGATAAGGGTTCTGGAATTTTGTCATAACTCACGAAACAGTAAGATTAAAAAAAAGGATACATTGAAAATGATAACTTGGGATGTCCTTAATTCAAATCTGCAAGGGACTTGGCTGTGCGACTTTTAGTTTTTGCGCCACAGCCCATCAACATATGCAAAAAATGATAATTTATTCATATAAAACTCAAGATAAGGTTTCTGGAATTTTGTCATAACTCACGAAATAGTAGGAGCAAAAAAAAGGATACATTGAAAATGATAACTTGGGATGTCCTTAATTCAAATCTGCAAGGGACTTGGCTGTGCGACTTTTAGTTTTCGCGCCACAGCCCATCAACATATGCAAAAAATGATAATTTATTCATATAAAACTCAAGATAAGGTTTCTGGAATTTTGTCATAACTCACGAAATGGTAGGAGTAAAAAAAAAGGATACATTGAAAATGATAACTTGGGATGTCCTTAATTCAAATTTGCAAAGGACTTGGCTGTGCGACTTTTATTTTTCGAGCCACAGCTTTTCAACCTATGCAAAAAATGATAATTTATTCATATAAAACTCAAGATAAGGGTTCTGGAATTTTGTCATAACTCACGAAACAGTAAGATTAAAAAAAAGGATACATTGAAAATGATAACTTGGGATGTCCTTAATTCAAATCTGCAAGGGACTTGGCTGTGCGACTTTTAGTTTTTGCGCCACAGCCCATCAACATATGCAAAAAATGATAATTTATTCATATAAAACTCAAGATAAGGGTTCTGGAATTTTGTCATAACTCACGAAACAGTAAGATTAAAAAAAAGGATACATTGAAAATGATAACTTGGGATGTCCTTAATTCAAATCTGCAAAGGACTTGGATGTGCGACTTTTAGTTTTCGCGCCACAGCTTTTCAACCTGTGCAAAAAATGATAATTTATTCATATATAAAACGCAAAGTAAGGGTTCTGGAATTTTGTCATAACTCACGAAATGGTAGGAGTAAAAAAAAAGGATACATTGCAAATGATAACTTGGGATGTCCTTAATTCAAATCTGCAAAGGACTTGGCTGTGCGACTTTTAGTTTTCGCGCTACAACTTTTCAACCTATGCAAAAAATGATAATTTATTCATATATAAAACGCAAAGTAAGGGTTCTGGAATTTTGTCATAACTCACGAAATGGTAGGAGTAAAAAAAAAGGATACATTGAAAATGATAACTTGGGATGTCCTTAATTTAAATCTGCAAAAAATGATAACGTGGGATGTCCTTAATTCAAATTTGCAAAGGACTTGGCTGTGCGACTTTTATTTTTCGAGCCACAGCTTTTCAACCTATGCAAAAAATGATAATTTATTCATATAAAACTCAAGATAAGGGTTCTGGAATTTTGTCATAACTCACGAAACAGTAAGATTAAAAAAAAGGATACATTGAAAATGATAACTTGGGATGTCCTTAATTCAAATCTGCAAGGGACTTGGCTGTGCGACTTTTAGTTTTTGCGCCACAGCCCATCAACATATGCAAAAAATGATAATTTATTCATATAAAACTCAAGATAAGGTTTCTGGAATTTTGTCATAACTCACGAAATAGTAGGAGCAAAAAAAGGATACATTGAAAATGATAACTTGGGACGTCCTTAATTCAAATCTGCAAGGGACTTGGCTGTGCGACTTTTAGTTTTCGCGCCACAGCCCATCAACATATGCAAAAAATGATAATTTATTTATATAAAACTCGAAATAATGGTTCTGGAATTTTGTCATAACTCACGGAATAGTAAGAGTGAAATAAAGGATACATTGAAAATGATAACTTGGGATGTCCTCAATTCAAATCTGCAAGGGAATTGGCTGTGCAGCTTTTAGTTTTCGAGCCACAGCTTTTCAACCTATGCAAAAAATGATAATTTATTCATATATAAAACGCAAAGTAAGGGTTCTGGAATTTTGTCATAACTCACGAAATGGTAGGAGTAAAAAAAAAGGATACATTGAAAATGATAACTTGGGATGTCCTTAATTCAAATCTGCAAAGGACTTGGATGTGCGACTTTTAGTTTTCGCGCCACAGCTTTTCAACCTATGCAAAAAATGATAATTTATTCATATATAAAACGCAAAGTAAGGCTTCTGGAATTTTGTCATAAATCACGAAATGGTAGGAGTAAAAAAAAAGGATACATGGAAAATGATAACTTGGGATGTCCTTAATTCAAATCTGCAAAGGACTTGGATGTGCGACTTTTAGTTTTCGCGGCACAGCTTTTCAACCTATGCAAAAAATGATAATTTATTCATATATAAAACGCAAAGTAAGGGTTCTGGAATTTTGTCATAACTCACGAAATGGTAGGAGTAAAAAAAAAGGATACATTGCAAATGATAACTTGGGATGTCCTTAATTCAAATCTGCAAAGGACTTGGCTGTGCGACTTTTAGTTTTCGCGCTACAACTTTTCAACCTATGCAAAAAATGATAATTTATTCATATATAAAACGCAAAGTAAGGGTTCTGGAATTTTGTCATAACTCACGAAATGGTAGGAGTAAAAAAAAAGGATACATTGAAAATGATAACTTGGGATGTCCTTAATTTAAATCTGCAAAAAATGATAACGTGGAATGTCCTTAATTCAAATTTGCAAAGGACTTGGCTGTGCGACTTTTATTTTTCGAGCCACAGCTTTTCAACCTATGCAAAAAATGATAATTTATTCATATAAAACTCAAGATAAGGGTTCTGGAATTTTGTCATAACTCACGAAACAGTAAGATTAAAAAAAAGGATACATTGAAAATGATAACTTGGGATGTCCTTAATTCAAATCTGCAAGGGACTTGGCTGTGCGACTTTTAGTTTTTGCGCCACAGCCCATCAACATATGCAAAAAATGATAATTTATTCATATAAAACTCAAGATAAGGTTTCTGGAATTTTGTCATAACTCACGAAATAGTAGGAGCAAAAAAAAGGATACATTGAAAATGATAACTTGGGATGTCCTTAATTCAAATCTGCAAGGGACTTGGCTGTGCGACTTTTAGTTTTCGCGCCACAGCCCATCAACATATGCAAAAAATGATAATTTATTCATATAAAACTCAAGATAAGGTTTCTGGAATTTTGTCATAACTCACGAAATGGTAGGAGTAAAAAAAAAGGATACATTGAAAATGATAACTTGGGATGTCCTTAATTTAAATCTGCAAAAAATGATAACGTGGGATGTCCTTAATTCAAATTTGCAAAGGACTTGGCTGTGCGACTTTTATTTTTCGAGCCACAGCTTTTCAACCTATGCAAAAAATGATAATTTATTCATATAAAACTCAAGATAAGGGTTCTGGAATTTTGTCATAACTCACGGAATAGTAAGAGTGAAATAAAGGATACATTGAAAATGATAACTTGGGATGTCCTCAATTCAAATCTGCAAGGGAATTGGCTGTGCAGCTTTTAGTTTTCGAGCCACAGCTTTTCAACCTATGCAAAAAATAATAATTTATTCATATATAAAACGCAAAGTAAGGGTTCTGGAATTTTGTCATAACTCACGAAATGGTAGGAGTAAAAAAAAAGGATACATTGAAAATGATAACTTGGGATGTCCTTAATTTAAATCTGCAAAAAATGATAACGTGGGATGTCCTTAATTCAAATTTGCAAAGGACTTGGCTGTGCGACTTTTATTTTTCGAGCCACAGCTTTTCAACCTATGCAAAAAATGATAATTTATTCATATAAAACTCAAGATAAGGGTTCTGGAATTTTGTCATAACTCACGAAACAGTAAGATTAAAAAAAAGGATACATTGAAAATGATAACGTGGGATGTCCTTAATTTAAATCTGCAAAGGACTTGGCTGTGCGACTTTTAGTTTTCGAGCCACAGCTTTTCAACCTATGCAAAAAATGATAATTTATTCATATATAAAACTCAAAATAAGGCTTCTGGAATTTTATCATAACTCACGAAATAGTAGAAGTAAAAAAAAGGATACATTGAAAATGATAACTTGGGATGTCCTTAATTCAAATCTGCAAGGGACTTGGCTGTGCGACTTTTAGTTTTCGCGCCACAGCCCATCAACATATGCAAAAAATGATAATTTATTCATATAAAACTCGAAATAATGGTTCTGGAATTTTGTCATAACTCACGGAATAGTAAGAGTGAAATAAAGGATACATTGAAAATGATAACTTGGGATGTCCTCAATTCAAATCTGCAAGGGAATTGGCTGTGCAGCTTTTAGTTTTCGAGCCACAGCTTTTCAACCTATGCAAAAAATGATAATTTATTCATATAAAACTCGAAATAATGGTTCTGGAATTTTGTCATAACTCACGGAATAGTAAGAGTGAAATAAAGGATACATTGAAAATGATAACTTGGGATGTCCTCAATTCAAATCTGCAAGGGAATTGGCTGTGCAGCTTTTAGTTTTCGAGCCACAGCTTTTCAACCTATGCAAAAAATGATAATTTATTCATATAAAACTCAAAATAAGGGTTCTGGAATTTTGTCATAACTCACGAAATAGTAGGAGTAAAAAAAAGGATACATTGAACATTATAGCTTGGGATGTCCTGAATTCAAATCTGCAAAGGACTTGGCTGTGCGACTTTTAGTTTTCGAGCCACAGCTTTTCAACCTATGCAAAAAATGATAATTTATTCATAAAAAACGTAGTTTAGATTTTCTTAAATTAGGCGGATTCGATTTCGAAACCTTCAGGCATCAGAAGCCTGCACTCTACCGCGTTGGCCATTGCCCGCCATTCTTGGAATATACTATTCAACAACAATATGAATAGTAACAACTATAACAGTAATAAAAATAAAATAAAATTCAACTAATGCGAATAATATTTTGTTTATTTAAAGTTTTTTTTTTTTTTTATCTATGTGATGCAATTGATGCTCTTATATACATACATTTAACATAAGTAGTCCTTATAAATTTATTTTGTTAACTTAAAATTAAAATTAAATTAAATTTTTTACCAACAACAATACTATTGTATATTATACATATTATATTCCAATAGTTTTTTTTTTAAAAAATAATTTAAATCATTTCAATAAAATTATTGTAAATACATATATGTAATAATATTGGTTAGTAAGGTAAGTAATATTTTCTGTATAATACCTGTTATTACTTGTAAGTAAAAATAACTATTTTCATTTAATTTTTCAATTGAATTATAATTGCTATATACATATAAATGTATGTATGTACTATGTATGTAGTTTATTTATTTTTTTTTATAAATTACTTTTTAAAAATATGTTTTGTTATATTTTTTTTCTTCTTCTAAATTTCATATTTAAAGTATATGTAATAATAATATCTTCGATAGAAAATTTTTTATATTTTGAATTTTATAAATTCTTTTTTATAATTTCAATGGGAAAGTTACATACATAATATGTACGTATATACGAAAGTTATTAAGGGCACATACAGTAGAGTGAAAATTAATAATTATCTGTTATTCAAAGAGTCTAGAATGAAGGTTCAAAGACATATTGTTATACTAGAATTGAATTGTAATGAAATTGTTTTTTTTATTTCTTTTAATTTAAACAAAAAAGAAAAAAGTATATTTTCAATACAATACGGCGGCTGGGAATCGAACCACAGATCTTTTGCTTGCCGTAGATAAGCTCTTAACACTGTGCTATCGAATGTTATATCGTTTACTATTCTTAATTAGTACTTAAATACATAATATGTATGTATTGTTGATTTTCAAATCTTCTACATTCGTTTTTATTATTATTATTATTATTTTTTTTTTTTAAGATACCTATGCCATTAAAATATCATTATAGTATTAATTATTGAAAAAGAAAGAAAGCATGCAAAAAAAAAAATCGTTTACACAGGAATTCAGTTTAATACTTAAAATCAAATCATCGTTCAACTCGATTTCATTCCACTTTGAGAATAAGAATAATTTTGTAAAAAATCCTTGTTTTTTTCCTTAACCCTAGAATAGCCTGATCGATAATGTCAAAATTTTGTCCTTGAGTATACAAAATGTATAGGTACCATACATTTTATATGGAAATTTAGAAAATTTTTTTTTTCAAAGAGCTGTATCTCAGCATCCCATGGACCAAAAGCCGTAATTTTTTTATCTATTTGTTTGTTGAAGTGTCCTCTTTGATTAATTTGTACGATTTTTTTCTAGTATTTTAACTTTTTGAGATAAAGTGCAAAACAAGGTAAAGAAACGAAAAATTTCCATACATTTTCGAGACCAAAGACAAATTTAACGTAAATTTCAACTTTAAAGATCTGTATCTCAGCATCTCGTAGACCTTAATTTGATATTATTCTATTAAAATATTTTTCAAAATGTTCTCTTTAGTATTGTTATTTACAGTCAAAGAATTAAGGTTTTTGGTCCACAGGATACAGCTCTTTAAAAAAAAATTCAAAATTTCAATATAAAATGTATGGTATACATTTGTATACTCACGGCCAAATATGTGATTTTTTTACACAAAAAAGGATATTTTGTTTTACTGATTTTAAGCTAGGACCTTGAAAATTGGGGTGTGTCGGGAGAACCCTCCAATGTAGGAATTGGTGAAGGTTTTAAGTTCCTAGCTCAGATGGATCATATTTTATTAAGGGTCAAAGTTCGAGTGTATACGTTTGTATACGATCAGGCAATGCTAGGGTTAATTAATAATTTTTGTTGTCACAAGATAATAAATGATTAAACAATTTGTATTTTTGGAAGTTAGTATTGTGCTTATAGAAGCAGTACCCGATGACACACGAGACAGATTTATTCAAACGTAATGTAAAAGAATATAGAAAAGTATGCTTATCTTGCCTGTACTGACTTCCAAAAGTAAAAATAGTATAGTTTATTATTTTTATGTTTGGCACTTGTTATAAGCATCAAATATGTATAAAATTTGAAGAAGATATTTTTAAATATATGTAAAAATTATTTTTCAAATGAAATTTTCTAAAACAAAACATTTTAATTTTAGAAAATTTGATAATTATTTTGTTCAAGATACTTTTATAATTACATATTATTATTATATTATTATTATTATTTTTTTTTTTTTTTTGTATTTAATTTTGAATATTATGTTTGCTTTTTTAAGCCTATTGATAATTTCTTCTAGAATAGTATTTTCATCAAGTGATTATATGTATGTACATATGTATGTAATGTACATTGTAATTATAAATATTTCCTGTTTTCATTTAGATTTTATTTTTATTTTTATTTTTATTTTTTCATTTATTTAGAATAATATAAAAATCCTATTTATTATGTTTAAGTAATTGTATCTTTTTTTTATACATATGTATATACTTATATATACTTATATAATATACTTATATATATATTTATATATTTATATATGTATATATATACCTATATATTTTTTTAAAGAAATATTCACGGTAATATTGTCTTGAGGCATTGTGGGAATTAGTTTTTATTATAAATAGGTACTATAATTTCTTCTTATCTTATATTCTAGGTATTTTATATATATTGTTTATATAATGTGTTTTTGTTTTTTTTTCTACACAAATGTCCAGCATTTTAAAATTTATAAAAGGAAACAAACAAATAAAAATTTTGAAGGCGTAGGTATTATAATTATTAGGTTTTTTTTTCTTATGGGGTTTCTTCAAATTTCTTAGTTTTTTCTTCTTAAAGATAACAGTACAATGCAAGCATTTAATTTAATTATTAATTTTTATTTTTATATACCTTTTAAAATCTAATTTGAAATAATAATACAAATACTTCTTAAGTGCCATGCACATTTACATATACATATGTATGTATTTATAGTACTACAAAAAATACACAATTTATTTAAATTCTTTTTAGTGATTCAGAAAAAAATTATCTTTTATTTTTATTCTTATGAAAAAAATTTACAAAATATGTATTACCTAATAAATTTTAGAATTGTATAGCAACTTTTTAAGGGTTAAATGATTTATTGATTTTTTTTTTCTATTTTCGTTTTTGAAACTCTTCAATGTAAGATTTTTGTTTTATTAGTATAATTTATTTTTTTTTATATGTATTAAGTAGTAAAATTTTTAAAAATTTAGTTTGTAACATTTAAAATATCTTAAATTTTTTTTTTGTTTTAATTTGTTTTTTTTTTAATAAATTACCTTAATTGATTTTCTTTTTAAAAGTTTTTAAAGGCGTTTAAAAAAAAGGACATTTTAAAATAATAAATTTTTTTTCTCTCTATTTTTAACTTATTTTAAATACATTTTTTTTTATTTAAGTAAAAATAAATTATATTATGAATGCATAGTAATAAAAATAATTTAATTTAATTTTTTTTTTTTATTATAAAAAATATATTTGCTTTTTTTTATTTCAAATTTTACATATGATTATAGTTTTTTTTTTTTTTTTAAAACAAGAATTTGTAGTAATGTTCAAGTATAATATGTTAAATGCTCTAATGTAAATTTTTTTTTTCAAAATAAAATATAATTTACGGAAGACATTTGAATTAATTTAACAAAAGAAAATAATAGTAAAAAAACGAGGAAACAAGATACAAATTTTTTTTAAAAAAAATAAAAATAAAATTATAAAATTAAAAAATAAACAAAAAAAAAAAAAACAATTTTAAACACGACCATTTGTTGATTGTGGTGATGTCATATGATCATTTCTTGTTGGTACTGTTGTCATTGTTGTCGCATTTGATGACGTATTAATTGGTAAAATATTATTATCTTGTCGTGTACAAAGATCAGATACATAATTTGCCTATAAAATTAAAATAAAATAAAAAATATGTAAAATAATTAATTAATGTAAATGATATATTATTTAACAATTTTTAGTTTTCATTCGAAAAACAGTAACATGTTTACATAAAATACATATACATATATGTAACAGAGAATTAAATAAATTTTAAGTAGAAATTTTATAGTGCGGTTCTTCATAAGTTCTTAGCCTAATGTAGAAAGAAAAGTCAAAATATAGTCTTCCTTTATTTCTATGCATTTTTTATATTGTTTAATTAAAGCCTCTATGCCGCTATAAATGTACCCTGAATCTTTAGAATCAAAATGGTCGTGGACAGCCTGTTTGATTTCATCATTTGTGTTAAATTTTCTGCCTCTAAAGTCTAAGGTCTAAGACTTCAATTTTTAAAAAAGAAAATAATATGATGGAGCTAAGGCGAGAAGGTCGCAGAAATGATCCAATTCTATGAACTGCATTCATAAATTACTTAACTATTATAATGTCCTTTCACTACTGTCACAACTAAACTGATTTTCTCAATATGTTGAAACTTCACTTATTTGTCGAAATTTGCCTCTAACTCATGCATAAAAGAGTTTCGGGAATACCCGCTTTTTAATATACATATAAGAACTTATGGAGGACCGCACTACTCTTTTTTAATTATGTACGTATAATTTTTTTGAAGTTATTAAATATTTTAAGTTATCCTTTTTTTATTTTATTTTTCTCGAATAATTTTGTAAAATATAGTGTTTTTTTATAGTGTCACATTAACACATTGATGCTTACTTTTTAATCAATTATAAACGATAAAAGCACACTTTACTTTATTTTAGGATTTGTTCGTTTTTTAGGGATTTCAATAAAGATTTCAATGTTGGCAGAATCAGATTATTTAATTACGTATGTCATATTAATTTTTGATTAATTTTTAAGCACTTATTTGCGTTAACGTATTAAATTACTTATGGCCAGTTCCTTAGTCGAAGCTTAAGCTAAGTTTAAGTTAAACCTAAAACATGGCTTAAGCTTCACTTAAATTTTTTTTCGAACCTCAAGTCAATTTATATTTCTAGCTTAACTATCTTTAGTTAAACCTATCATTGTGAATGAATTTATAATGGAACTTGTGGAACTTGTAGATGTTATTGTATAGCCACTAGATGGCAATGGTAATTGTTGTGACATTTTAAAACTTTTTCTTATAAATTTCAATTTAAAATAAATTTAGGGACAAAACAGATAGACAGTTGTTTTTTATTTTATTTTTGACTTTCACTTAAACCTTAAATAGAGGTTAAGCTCTCAATTCGTACGACTTAAGTTAAACTCAGTTTAACACTTAAGCCTTCACTGTAAAACTGAAAAAAGTGCTTAAACTTAGTTTAAGAGTTAAACTCTGCTTAAGCTTCGACTGAGGAACTGGCCATTAGAAATCTGTTAAATTTTATATGATTTAAAGGAAGTTGATTTATAATTTTAATAAAATAATTTTACAAGTGCTCGAATCGTTAATTATTTGCTTGTATCAATCGATTATGGTGATAAACGATAAGATTATGAAAAAAATATCTAAATGTGTACTATTTTGTTAGTTTTGTTAATTTTTTTAACTATACTTTATTTAACAATTAAAGTCAGTATTGTGCTTATGGAGGCAGTACCCGATGAGTTTTTTGCCTTGGTAATATTTAATTTAAAAGATTTCTCTCGATTGAAATTGAGATCTGATCACCCCACACACGAAACAGATTTATACAAACGAAATGTAAAAGAGTATAGAAAAGTATGCCTATCTTGCCTGTACTGACTTTAATTGTTAAATAAAGTATAAACAATTATTTTAATGTTGTTTTCTTGAAGATAGCTCATATATAGGTACATGATATGCAGAAGATGTACATTATGTATGCTTGCTCACTACTTTGCATGTACGTATATATTTTTAAATTTTTTTATAATGTAAGCATGCGTAATTTTATCACGCAACGTTGCATTTATTAGCATGTAACTTAAAAATATACATGAAAAAAAAAACAAATAGAAAGATATATGAAAATACAGATAAATAGAATGCTAATGTTTTAAGTAAATTTTCTATTAACGATTAATTATTATTTTTAAGTTTATTTTGTCTTGTTTTTCAGCTACAGCATTCGATTCATACAAGAGAGAATTTCTTATCGGACATTTTATGTGAAAAATGTCAGTTGTAATTAATAAAAACAATTTGCTTTTCATGTTGGTCAAGTTTCAAGTGCACATGATGATATAAATAAGAATTTTTTTTTTTTTTAGTGATGTATTCTGAAATAAAGCAGGTATTTTTTCAAAAATATATACATCATATGTATATATATATGTATGTGTATGTATATTTGTACAGGGTGTCCGGAAATGTTTGTCGGTTAAAAGTTTGTATGAATAAGAACAACTACAAAGATTTTTGCAACCAAAATTTATTATCGTATTAATAATAAAATATAGTATATTATAATTAATTGGTTCATTCAAGTCTTTCTCCTTTTGCCTTTATTACTGCTCTTAAACGTTTTATAAATGCTTCACAGGCGGCACGCACTACACCTTGTAGAATATCGTTCCATAAACTCTGAATGAGTCGTTTAAAGTTTTCTAGCTTCATGTTTTTTAGATTTCGAATGTTCACCAATTTATTTGTCATATATCCACAAATGCAATAATCGAGTGGGTTTAAATCTGGGGAAATAGAGGGTCAGTCTTCAGAACTGATAAAGACAATAGCATTTTCACGTCACCAATTTTAAACTACTTTTGCTATATGAGAGGGTGCAGAATCTTGTTGGAAGCAGAAATAATCGTTAACAAATAAATTTGTAGCATTTGGAAGCATATGATTTTGTAAAACTGTCTCTAAATAATAATCCTTTGTTATTTTAACGTCTTTTTCAACAAATAATAGTGGTAATTTGCCTCGTTTTGATACTGGCATTTCATACCATGACTGTAGAAGTATTTTGATATCTTTCAACTGCCCTTTCAGTGCTAGGAATATCTTTCAAAGTCACTCCATATAACCGATCATTTAGGCTATTACATTGTTGCTCTAAAACAAAAAGCTTTTTATCAGAAAATACATATGATGTCGAAATTCCCGTGTCTTTTAATCAGATTTTTACATTTCTTTACTCTTGCAATTTTTTGTGCTGCTGTAAGTCCATGAATTTTTGTCCGTTTATATGCTTTCATGCCCAAATCTTTGTGAATTATTTCATAAACTGATGTTTTTGCTATTTTTAAATCTTTAACAAGTTTTCCAAGTGACTGCCGTGGATTTCGACGAATTATTTCACGAATCTTCTTAATATTTTTTTTAGTAAGTATGTACCGTTCTTTTTCTACCTGTCCTTTTTTTTGTCAATTGTCCCTGTTTCTCTATAACGCTGTATAACACGCTCAATAAATCTGATATTTATATTATAACTTTTTAACGCCTGAAAAATTTCAACATTTCTCTTACCACTTTTATGCATTTGTAAAACTATGTAGTTCTCGTTTACACTCCATGGTCTTCATGGCTACTTTTTTATAAATGAACAATTGGAATAATTTCAAAAAATAAACGCGCATATTCAAAACACATATATCTCTTAGAATAATATACATTTTCCAAAAACAAAATAGAAATAAAATCTTTTTAAAGCTTTTCTTCAAAATTTTCTAGCCTTTTTTTTAACTTTTTCTGGTGGAATATTTATTGATGAAATCATAATATATTATTTAATGATATCAAATAATGTTTTTAGGTTCATATTTTATATTGATAAGAAATACATATTTATAAAAAAAATTATTCAGTAATCTTTTTTTATTCAAATTGTTTGAAAAAAAATTTGAATTTTCTTGTAAAAAAAGGAATCTCCAAAATTGAAGTTGAATTTTCTCCCGAACTACATTAAATAATAAAACTTTTTTTTTCTTCAAATATAATTCGTGGATGTTAAAAATTACCGAATGTACATAATGCTTGCAACAATCTTCAGTCTTATCTTATCTCTTATCTTCGTTTCTTTGAATTCATTTTCATTTTGATTTTTGAACTCATTTTTTCATTAGGTTAGGGTTAGGATTCTATTTTCAAATGCAAATTTTTGGAAAGTACCTGCCAGAAAGGCGGGTCATAAATAATCTTAAAAGAAAAAGCTAAAAGCACAAACACAACACAACTGACACAACACATTACACCACAAATAACACAATCAGTGGTGCCAAAACTATACTCTTAAGTCTTAATTCTTATTGCCATATTGGGAAGCAAAAACGTAATTTCAATTTTCAAAAATTCAAACTCAATATATGGAAATTTACTGGAAATTCATTTAAATTATAATTTATTAATTACCTTTTTACTTAAACTCAACAATATGTATCTATTACATTTCCTTCACTATTCCCTTCCCTTACAAATTATAATAAACAAAATAAATATTAGTGATTCAATATTACTACGTTTTACCTTATGAAAAGTATAGAACCAATACAGATAGGCAATTGAAGGAGGCATTTTTATTCTCATTTTTTACGTGTATACGTAAAACATGCGTAATTGCGTAGGTGAGAGTTGAGAATATAAAGTTATGTAAAATCAAAGTTGTATAAGTAATTATTTAGTAATTAAATTTATTATTTATTAAAAAAAAAATCCTTTACACAGGAATTCAGTTTAATACGTGGAATCAAACTATCATAATTTTAAAATTCCATCACTTAAAATCAAATCATCGTTCAACTCGATTTCATTCGATTTTAAAAAATGATTGTTTTTTTTTTGTTTAAATAATAATTGTTGTTATCATAAGAATAGGACATACGTAACTACTTCGTACTTGTATATTGTTTATTCTTATAGATATTGAAAAAAAATTTTTTTTTCTGGATATACATAAGAAAAAGGTAAAAATTTCTTCAAGTAGTGTTGAAAAGTCCCTTACAAAATTAAATCGAAATAATTTACAGTTTTTTCTGTTGAAGTACATATTTATGTATTTATTTTTCTTAAATGAATTTTAAATTAAAGTTAAATAAATAAAAATCATTGAGATAAATTTGTTAGTGCATATATTTTTTTTTTCTTTTTCTTGTTGTGTAAATAATTTTAATACATACCACAACTAAAGCACATATGGCACCAATCACTGAGCCAGATAGTGCATCAGACCAATGATGCTTATAATTTGAAATACGACTAAGTGCTGTTCCCCATGCAAGCATTACTAGAATGAATTGCAAAAAATGTCTAAGAAGTTTTGAACCTTTCCATGTCATTCGTGAATGAAGATAAATCTGTAAATTATAAAAATAAATATTAAAAAAAAAATAAAAATAAAAAAAAAACAAACAAATAAATGATCGGTACTTTCATTAATGCGTCGTCAACCTACGTCGACGACTCGAATGCACTGGAATAGTAATCAGAGTCGTCAACTGTGCATGCAAGCAGTTATTAGAATAAATGAACATGATTCGCCATCTTCAAATATGACGTCAAAATGTTTATAAAATTTAATAATTTTTAATTAATTTAAATCTTATTTTAAATTTAAAATCGAACTAAAGAAATATCAGAAAAAAAATGTACAACACTATTCGTTTTAATTGAAAATAAACATCGCAGTCGCCTGAAAACGATTGAGTAATTTCAGCCGACTGCGCTGCATGCTTGAATTAATGAACATGATACCATTCCACGACTGCACTGGAAAGCCATTTATGAACATGATTTTTACGCCGTCAGCGCCGTCGACGCATTCATGAAAGTACTGGATAATTCAATGTAAAATTATGAGAATGAATGATAAATATATGTTTAATATTTACACATTACGTGGTAGTTAGATAGTCTGCTTTTTATATTTGTGTTAATTGACATTCTTTTAATTTATAATTATTATTTGATCAGTAAATCAAAACAATAATAAAATTAATAGTCATGTAGGTAGTTTTGTATTATTTAATATATTTATTTAATCTATAAATATTATGAATATTTTTATATATGGTCTGTAATATGATATACATGTTTATTAAAAATTTTATATCAAAAGGTATTAACTGATTAAAAATACAATTTTATGTACATACTCGTATATACATACATATATGTACATATGTGATTGATGTACTTGGTGAGAGCATTCATATGATGTATTTGAATAAGAATAATATTTAATCTTTTAAGAATAATAAAAAGAAAAAATAAATAATAAAAGACATCATCAGACAAAGAATTATCAGTTAAAGATTCCAGATACTTTATTTTTTTGAAAAATTTATGATAATATAAACTATACAATACGATGAATGGATATATGTACATATTATGAATTTAAAAAAAAAAGGATAAAAATATAATTTATATAAATATTTATTTATACTTACTGCACAATAAATCATTGTGAAAGCTGAGAAGCTGGAATGTCCGCTTGGGAATGATAAACGCATTTCTTTAATCATACGTTTTGTTGCTAATGGATTTGAACAATCAAAATTCTCATGATAAATACCAAAATTTTTTGGATTTGAACAATCTGTTTTATCTTTGAAAATTGGTCGACATACCTGAAAAATAAAAATAATTCATAGAAAAAAAATTGTTTAATAAAACTAAACAAAATTATTGCAAAAACAAAAACAAAATAATTAATAAATGGAAAAATTTTTAAAACATCTTTCTTTTTCTAATTTTAAGAAAACCTTCAAAAAAAAAATGAAAAATTGCATGTGACATCAACTTTAAAAAAAAAAAAACTGACATAAATTCACAAATAATTTTTTCTGTTTGTTCTGAGTTTTTATTTTTCAAATAAATTTTCATACGTTTTTTAATATTTATACGTACATAATATGTATGTATGTATCAGTGGCGGAGCCAGTAGTTTTTTTCCAGATGTCCAGATTTTTAAAAGAAATTAAAGTTATATTTTGTTTTTAATTAAAATAATTTAAAACACGAATTTCCACTCCACGTAAAAGGTATCGCTGTCAGAGCGTCAACCGATATAAAGTGGTCGGTTTCCCTAAAGAGAAAATTGTTTAAACAATAGAAAGAAAAATTTTAAAAATCCATTTAAAATTCGAACAATTTTTTTATTTTTACCCCCAGAAAAACGGTCTATTTATTTCTTACCGTCTAGCTTCAACTCAAACAAATTTTTTATCACAACACACACAATATGAAATATTTTCTGATAAACAAATTGAATTAATTGAAATTGAATTTATTAATTTTAATTTTCTTCAAATAAAAAAGTTAACAAATAGAAAGGAAAACAACAACGTTCATTTCAAAATATGAACACAATGCATTATTATTTGAAGGATAAAAGAAAAATGAAACGGAAAGTAAAAAAAAATATTTTTTCATAATTTTCTGCTATAATAACTATACTATATGTTTGTCGTCCGAATGAATATGGAAATGGAAGCATAACTTTGCAACATCCATTGTTGGGTTCAAGATCATAGAATAAAACCAATAAATACAACGCATAATGTGTGCAGATCTAGATTATGAAATAGATAAAATCAAAAAGAGCAAACATCACTAAATTTTAGTGTTGATGGTCACCCTCATTTTCTCTGTGGGGAAATATTCACTTGGTATGTTTTGCAAATTTTGTAATTTTCGACTTTTTGTCTAACTTTCTTCAAAATAAAGATAAATTAAATGTATTTGAAACAATTCTAAACATTTTCCAGTAAAATTTTCATGAAAAATCGATTTCGCGGATTGTGCATTCAAAATGTGTTCAAGACGCTATACAGCTATATGAACTATATCCCATTTTGAACACCAAATTTTGTGAATCAAAATAAAAATCTAAAATAATTGGAAAATTGTTTTGAAATTGTTCATAACACGTAATTTGATAGAGAAACGCAAAAGTTATAATCTTACTTTTATCGAAAACTTTGATTTTTAGCAAAAATGTTTCCGTACAACAATGGACCTTCTTGATTTCAAAGCCTTATAACTTGTAAACCGCATAAGGTATGGTATATATATACAATTTGCTTTAAATTTATTGAAGAGAGGAGAAAACAAATGTTCTTCGTCCGAATGGAAATGGATGCATATCTCTGCAAGAGGATAAGTTGCGCCATCTCGGTACAAAAACGTTAATATCAATTGTTGGTTTAAAGATTAAAGTCTCTGTAATGTAAGTCTCTACCTTACAATTGCTTTTTTAAAATGTAAGCAAATAAAAATTTTCAAAAATTCCAAACTTTTTATAGATATAAAGCGACAAACCATATTTTATGCGCTTATTTATCTTTAGGCGAAACAAAGTAACCAAATAATATTTTCTTGTAATTTTCGGTGGGTCCATTTTTAAATATGAACCTAATGATTTATGTATGCAAAATTAAAAAAGAGTTTTAATTGTATTGTTTTCATTTACTATTCTTGTTATCATAAAAAATTTGTTTTTGAATTTGGTTAGAAAATTTTATAATCACTTTCATAATAATTTTAGGGTGTTCACTGAAAGCCCTGAAGCATACCAATACCACCCTCCGCCGTTGGTATGTATATATATTTTTATTGTTTGTGTCTTTTTTAAAATGTCATTTACATTTTATTTTCAATTTAAAATATAAAATAAAAAACAATCATATATTATTTTAAAAGTTCAAAAATTCTAACAAAAAAGAAGAAAAAACAACAGAAAAATAATAAAATTCACAAAATTTGTGTCGTAATGTTGTGGTGTGGTGGTGTCTTTATAATGTAAAATTCAAAAAAATAAATTTATTTATGCATATGTTCTCGCAGTAATAACAAAAAAAAAATTTTTTTTTCAAAAATATAAAAATCAAATAATTTTTGTTGTTTAAAAGTTGAAACGGTTACAGATTAAAAACGATTAAACAAGAATAAATAAAAATTTTCCAAAAAAAAAAAAAAAAAAAGTGTGAATTTTTCTTGTTAAAATACAATAATTTGTATTGAATTTTTCCACGAACTACAACATTTTTTTCTCTTCAAATATAATTCGTGGATGTTAAAAATTACCGAATGTACATAATGCTCGCAACAATCTTCTCTTATCTTCGCTTCTTTGAATTCATTTTCATTTTTTCATTAGTATTCTATTTTCGAATGCAAATTTTTGGGAAGTACCTGCCGGAAGGGCGGGTCATAATTATAATCTTAAAAGAAAAAGCTAAAAAAAAGCACAAAGTACAAACACAACACAATGTGTAGGTAGGTGTAGCTCATAGCTGTAGTTTTAGTTTATAGTTGTTAATGTTGTTGTTATAGCTCAAGCTCAAGCTGTAGTGACTAGTGTAGCGTAGCATGAAGATGAAGTTGCAATTTGCATTGCAGTTGTAGTAAGTATACTTACTATAGTTACTTGTAACTTGTATTGTAGTATCGCCTGTAACTCTTTTTGTATCTCGTGTACAGGTTGTATTTTGGGACCGAATGTTTTAAAAAAAGGGACCAAATGGTCCCCTCTTTAAAACATACGATTCCGTGACTTCGTGTATTGAAATTTTTCTTTTTATTATGAATGTCTACTAAAATAAAATTACCTTTAATTTGGTATATTACTTATACTTATTGTATGTAATAATTTCACTTTCAAGAAAAGAGGTCATAAACTTGAAATTTATGATTTAACAGGTCCTTCAAAATCCTGGCACAAAAGTTTGTAAAAATTCCACTCCTTATATGAGATATATGGTAAGGATGAGGCTATATTTTGAAACGCAGTGTATATAGAAATTTTTAATTGTGAGTTCTGTTCTGATGTTAGTATATAGATAAAAAACAATATCTGATTGTCACATAAATTACAATTAAATTTGTTAATGTCATGTATTTATAAATTTTATGATATAAATCTACTAAATGCATACCTATGTATTTAATTATTTATTTAATTTTTGAAGGAAACAAAAAAAAAACAAAGATCTTTTCCAATAGATAGTTTTGTCTTTACAGAAGCTAATGATCAATTCTATTGATAAATTTATCTGTTTCTGAAAAAACTATTTTTCATAATTTTTTTATTTTTTTTTTTTTGAAATTTTAATTTTGTTAAAATTGTATGTATGCATATGTAACAGTTTTATTTATTTATTTATTTATTTGTTTTTTTAAATAAATATTTAAATATTCATATATGTAATCGTATGTGCACATACTGCTTTAAAATAATAAAGAAAAAAAAATAATAAAAAAAAAAGAAGAAAAAATATTATTTTCTCATAATTAATACAAGAAAATTAATTAGATTCTGTAATTAATTAAGTCATTTTTGGTATTTGTATGTTAATTATTCTTATTCTGTTTTATTCTTTATAATATGTTATTTATATCTACATAATTTATCAGTATATTGTGATTTTTTAAATAGATAAGCACAAGCATCTGTGTATTCTCAAAGAAATTTATAGGTATTATTACTTTTTTTTCCTTAATGGAAAAAATTAAGCAAATATAAAAATTTTTTTTTTATAATTTGTCATTTTACATATTTATACAAGGTATTTAAAAAAAAAAACTCAACTTGTCAACTTGGTAATGTGTTTAAGAATATGAATTTAAAAAAAAAAATTATTTTTATTGTGATCTTTTTATAAATTTAAATTAGTTCTTTAGGAACTGATTAACTTCATACATAAAAAAAAATTAATTTATATATGAAATATTTTCAGTATTGCCAAAACAATGTTTAAGGTACATACTCTGATTTTTTGGCATTATTTTGTAAAAGGATTAATAAAAGTCATCTTTCAATAAAACAAAACAGATGTTTTCGTAAAAGGCGCATTAATTAGGTGTGTACTTTAAAAGTACAGAAACTATTGAAGATAGGACTAAAAGGACTTCAAATTCTTTATTAGGACATCAATATTCACTTGTAAATCATATTTGTTGACGTTTGGATGAGTATTCTGCAAACGTTACAAAGTATACCAGAACTGTTTTTTTTTTTTTTACAAAATACATTTTTTTTTAATTATATTTTTTGCTAAGAATGAACACACACCCTGCTATAAAGCGTTCTTAGCAAAAAAATATTATTCAATTGATTTAATATAAAAAAGGGTCTTCAAATTATGTACATACATATTTTGAAAATGCTCGTTTATTTTCTCTTTTATAACCCTTTTTTTTTTTTTTGAAAATTTGTTTTTATTGGCGTGTTATAAAGACCATTCATTCATTTTGTATACAATATGTTTCTCTGTGGGATATTTTTGATAATTTAAAAAAAAAAAATTACATACGATTAAAACGAACATTTATTCAAATTGTATTTTTTTTTTGTACTTTAGATTAAATTTCGCTTTATAGACTTTTATTTTTAAATCTTTAATTTTTTTTTTTTTCAAATTTGTCATGTGGAACGATGTATGCAGACTTTATATTGAAAAAAGAAAAAAAAAACCAATTGGTATAATAAATTATAAGGTTAAAAAACTTTAAAAAATGAATAAGTCTAAAAATGATTATCTGTTTATTTCTCTTTCAAAAGATTCTTAATGATAAATATTTATCTTTTAAATTTGTTTTTGAAAATTTCATAAAATATATTTAATTTTGGTTTTTAAATCAGAATCAATCAATTTATAAATACATTTTTTTTTTTTACAGATGACAAAAGTTTTAAAAATGTAGTATAGTTAAGAAATAAATTTAAAAAAAAAAAAGAATAAATTTAAAAATATCAATAAGTAACATCTTTTAATAACATTACAGACGTCTTCTATACCAATGTGAATAAATTTAATGGAAATCGATAATAACTATGTCACCACCACCTTCTGTTGAATTTTAATAAAACTATTTAGTATTTATATTTAGTACTTCTTATTTGATAAGGACACACATCATTTTGTGTAAGTAAAATGTAGGCGTTTAACATATTATAATAATATATAATATAATGTATCAATGCAGTTTACATATATACATATGTACATATGTACATAACTATGTATATTGTATATGTACATAAATTTGTCTTTCAATTCAATATAAATGTACATACGTATTTGTACTATATATACTGTCATATGACGATATGACAGTGAAAAAAACGGTACTTTTTTTTTTAAAAGAAAACTCAATAGAATAAAATACAGTACCACTTTTGTTAGAATATACATTTATGTAATGTTAATTAATTTTAATATCGATTATATCTATCGCATAACATTTATCGAATTTAATAAAAATTAATCCTTGACACATGAAATTTATATTTGTTTTTTTTTTTAATATAACATATTTAAATTTTGCTCCAAAGAGTCCAAAGATTGCAATTTTGTAACAATAGTCAATAACAAAAAAACAAAATACATGCAATTGAATTACAAAGCTTGCCGTCGCCGACATCCGTCATCCACAACGAAAATCGCTGTATTGTGTTTACGGCGTTAGATACACAATACATTTGGTAAATTCAACTTTTTTATTAAGAATAAATTATGACCCGCCTTTCGGCAGCTACTCTCCAAAAATTTTCATCAAATCGATATTCGATGGATTGCTGTGTTTTGTAGAGATTGATGCAAGCATTATGTACATACGGTAATTTTTAACATCTTCGAATTATATTTGAAGAAAAAAAAGTTATACAATGTAATGTAAAGTATTTCGTGGAAAAATTCAAGTTTAATTTTCGCAAGTCCATTTTTTACAAGAATATTCAAATATTGTTTCAATAAATTTGAAAGAAAAAGGATAGCTGAAGAATTTTTTTTATAAATATGTATTTCTTAGCAGTATAAAATAAGAACTTAAAAACATTATTTGATATCATTAAATAATATATTATTTCATTATTGAATATTCCATCAGAAAAGGCTAAAATAAGGCTAGAGAATTTTGAAAAAAAACGTTAAAAAAAAGCTTAGGCTTCTCTGAAATGTGAAAAAGCTAAAAGAATTCCAAAAATGCTAAATTTAGCCTCAGACATGCATAAACAGTCACGCTGTAAAATGTAATGGAATGTACTACTTTTTTATTGAAAATACCACTCTCTTTATCTCATGAATACAATAATACCATCAAGTTTTCACAAACGATAGCATTTAGCACAGCACGCCTTAAGGCTCAAATTTCAAATGTGAAAAGCAATTCTAGTCCCCCGAGTATAACAAGTGACAACAATTGATTGAGGTAATCAAAAATCAAAATGCATATTTTATGACTTCGGCGGCTTCATCCTCAAATAACTCTGCGTGCAAGATTCTACAAATTTTAAAATTTGCGTCCGTCAGTTTGTTTGGTAATAGTGGATTGACTAATGAGCCTCAAAGTCGACTTTATGAGGTATAAGGTATAAGCCAAAGTATGAACGATATATAACGAATTACTCTGCGAATACGACCTGTACTGTATCTGTATGTTTCTTTTAAAAATTATTTTTTTCTCTTACTTTACTCTTTATTATTTGTAAAAATACTCTTGTTCATTCATTTTTTGTTTTTTGTTGTTTTTTTGAAAAATAATATAAAAAAATTAATTAAATACATATATCTACATTACTTTATTATAAACATTATATGAATACCTTATATAGGTGCATTTGAAAATTTTTTATATGTAAGACTGTAAGTACATACTACTTATATACGAATCGTGATTGCATTGTAGTATTGCATTTACGTATAGTAGTAAACATGTGATATGTACATTATATTGTCATAGATAGATATTTTACTACTCCTACATTAAAAATAGTTAAGGTATATTTATGAATACATACACCAATTCCAATAAAATAAACAAGTAATCGAAAGGATAAGCCAGGTGTTAAAACAATTTATGTATGTGACAAATTATTCTCTAACATATACATTATAACGTAGTTTATATTTATTGTTCGAAAAAATTATAAAAACCTTGTTTTATATATTTTTTTATAATTTCATTGAATCAAAAATAGATAAATTTAAAACAAAATGTCATCGGAATAGTGTAGTACAGCATATAAAACCTTTCCAATATAGAAATTCTATGAAAATAATGTGTATTTTATTAAATTAATATTATGTATTTTATTCAAGTATGTGTATGTGTAAATCTCGAAAATTATGCATTTTTCGAAAAACAATGAAGATATTAAATTAATGCAGAATCAATTGAACATTCTTTTCTGCAATAAAAAATTAGGGTTAATATCGAGCACTTTTCAAGAAAATTAGGGTTAAAGTCGAAAAATGGGTGAAAAAATGACAAAATTTTGATTTGGAGACCTTGTGAACAGTAAGCGTAGTTTGTGTTGATTTGATCAGTTTATTGATTTTACCACAAATTTTGGAAATTTTCGATTTTACCACCTCCACTCTCCGTCTCTTCTCTTACGATGGAGTAGTAGTTAGTTACTGATTAGTGATTATGGAAATAGAAGGCAGAAAATCTATCACCATGAATTATTGTTTAAATTTGTTGCTCTTATTCTAATGTAAAATTAAACTATAATTTCTTAGAAAACATAGGGAGGGATTTTATTAAGAATAAATTATAGCCCGCCACTGTGAAAATATGAGGCAGGCGCAGGCATTTCTAAAAATTTTATCACAGCATAACCATAGCATATAGAACAATATTCTGTTTCTGTATTCCATGGCATAACCACTAAGAAGAAGCATTGAACAAAGTACTAACGGCGGGATATATTCAATAAGAGACTTTAGTTTGAGAATCCAGATCCAGATTCCATTTAGTTAGATTAAGAATCCGGGAATTGGGATCTACAACTACATTCTAGGACCAAAGTCTCCTATTACTAATGCAAATTATATTTGATAAAAAATTTGAAGTAAAATAATATAATAATTATAATAAAATTAAATATTCTAATTCGCGTTGACCATCACAATTAAGTACAACTTGTATATTTCAAGTTAGAGTATTATTTATTCGTTGGATTTTTTAAACGTTATGATAGAAAAAAATTATGTATTTAATTTTTAAAATAAATAAATTTTTCTTCTTCCAGGTTCAGGCACCTTCAACACAGGACGATTACATGCATGTATGTATGCATACAAAATAACAATGTTCGTTCTTTGCTTAGTTTAAACGAAAAAAAAATAAAAACATTACCAGTTATTTTTACAATTTTTCTCAATTTTTCTCAATTTATGTCAATCATATATTCTTGTAAATACTGCTTGATAATTTTACTTTATTATATTTTGAAATATGTATCAAATTTTCATTTTTTTTTTTTTTTTTTTTTTTTTTTTTTTTTTTTGACAAGCATAAATGACATTTTGAAAAGTCTATTTACATACATGAACATATTTTCTTTTTTTCACTTAAAATTTAGATTTAATATTTTGATTAGTTGTTGAAAATGATGTTGATTTCACATAAATTTAAATAAATTTTAATTTACAAATGAAGAAAATATTAGTCAAAATAAATAACATAATATGTACAGTATGTATTTATGTATGAGTACTTGTAATAAAATAATATTTAATATTGTTAAAATTGTTATATGTATACATGTACATACATAATTTTACTTACATCAAAAAAATGAGGTCTTAAACGGCCAATGGAATATTTAGCTATATCAGTTATCAATTGACTGACAGCTGCTCCAAAACCAAAAATACCAATTTGTTTATATGCTTGTACAATTACTGGTGGTATATCCCATTCAAGAAACTTATAGCTACGATATATTGTTTTAGATCGTGTATATTTCACTTTAACATATTCGGTAACTAATATCTGAAAAGAAAAATGAAAAAAAAAATGTAACTAATGTACATAAAAAAATTGTTAGTACATACAATACATATTCTTTTAAAAGAAAATATTTATTTTTATTAATCACAGGTACATGCGTATATGCATTTTATTTTATTTTCGTTTTTTATCCTGAGGTTAATTTTAAACTTCAATTTCTTTTGAAGTTTCAAGGCAATAAAATGTTATTTCATCTAACGAATCCATTCTTCAATTTCAATATTATTAATAAGAAAAAAATACACACATATACATATATATAATCTTTATATACATATTAAGAAAATGCATTATATACGGATGTAAAATAATATGGTAAATGGAAATGCTATGAATATAAATCAGATAAAACAAAACAACAAAAAAAAAAGGAGAAGAAAAAAAAACAAGATAAATAATAATGTTGTTCGGATAGATAGATCGACGTCAAAAACACTAAAAAGCCTTTATATACGAATAATACTCTGTACATCTGATTCACATGTTCACACTGATTTAATAATATTTGCCACGGATATGCTAATTCACGACAGGGTGCCTTGCTAACAATGTTAACCATTTTAAAAATGTTTTCTTTTTATTTTTCGAAAAACTAAAATATAAATAAAATGTAAATTTATATAGGGTACATACATACATACATATTTACATACATACATGATATTTATTGTAAAATGTGAAGATCATCTAGAAATCATTATATTAAATTTGTTGTGTAATGATGATGGGTGGATGATGATGGGATTTTTGTACATAATACTCTGAGGTATTATATATTATCAAGGTACATATATATACAAAACAAAGAAGAGGATAAATAAATTTATAAAAAGAAAAATAAAAAAAAATATAAACGCTGCATAGCTATATTGATTTATTTTGAATGAACCTCAAAGGTTATTTTATAAATTTGTATTTTTATTTGAGATTTTTATCGATACCTATTCAATATCAGCTACTGATACTAATTCCACTGTATTGTAATTTGTTTTGTAACATAGTAATGTTACAATAATAATCAACATGTTGTTATTTTCATAAAAAAAAAAAAGAAAGAAAGAAAAAAAAAACAAACAGATCAAAAATAATCACAGATTCAAGTAATGTATCTTTATTTCAAAGAAAACGAAATTAAATTTGTATGTGAAAAGAAATACATAATATGTATGTATATTTTGAAGAATAAGAAAAATGTATAATTGAAGAAAATTAACATATTTTATACATATATCGGATATGTAAGATTTAACATACATATTATGTATGAAAAGTAAAAAAAAAATAATAATAATAATCAAAATATTGCAGTAACTAAAAATAATTGTACATAAAACATGACTTTGTTGAAAAAAAAAAAAAAAAAAATTTAAAAAATATTGAAAATATAAAATACATGATTTATTAACACATTACTCACATGTTTCTCTTATCGATTATTATATCAAATATCTTGTAAGAATATATAATATTGATTCATAAACTTTATAAGATAATCAAGAGATTAGAATGAAATGTGTCTAAAGTTGCCTATTATAATGTATGTAATGTATGTACTTAATTTTTTTTTTTTTTACAGATTCAGTCAAAGATGTGTATCTTTTTCATATCATAGATTTTTGTGATTACGAAAAGTTTGAAACAGGTAAAATACTGAGGCATTACCATGAGAATCGATTTCGTTCGTTAATTTACGATAGTGAAGATTTACGAACACGAAAAGGAAAATGCTACTATATGAATATGATAAACGATAGTCGTTTCAATTTCGAAGTTCAATTTTTGTTCCAAATTTCAATTAAGTTTTGTTTATTTTCAATTTGTAATGTAATTTGTAGACGTTTTAACCGTGATAAAAACAAAGCTATCAAATTAGTAGACGTAGAAATTACGAAAATTGAGTTTCTTTTTCAATATCGTTTCTTATAGTATCTAAGGTGTTCGTTCGTTAATTTTAACGACTTCCCGCATAACAAAAAGTAATTGTATAGAAACTCTATCGAAATTCATTTCTCCTCCCAATATTGAAACATGCTAGACTCTATCGGAACATTTTCGACACTCGTTTAGTATCGTTAGCCTAGATTCTTTAGAAACTCTAGAAAAGCGATTTGAAATATCATTTAGATATTGTTTCTAAGTATCGGATGGGTATCGGAATTCATTATCTATACAATACCGAGTTCCAGATATTTATAAAAAGTAAAAATGAATTTTAAATGTTTTTCTGTTCATTTTTCGGAAGTGCAGCTGTTTTATTTTTATTTTATATATTAGCATAGTTCTAAGACATACTAAAAACACAAGAATTTTTTATTTTTATTAACCAATTAAATTACCTGCACCACGGTTCGAACTCACGATTTAAGGGTTTCACACATACAATATCTTCTCCCTAGCCGCTTCACCCACATCACTGTGTTGTCGAATAAGATTTAATTTTGATTATAAGCTACACAGTTTCGAAAATCGGAATTAAATCGATATTTTATGGTTACTGCTAGTAATGAGTTTCGATTATAGGTACCTATTCGATATTTAGCATACAGAACTAAATAGTGCTTTATTCCAGTATTCACCCAATTATCAAAGAGTATTGAAAAACGTATTTGTTTTTACAAAAATAATATCGCAAATCGATGTATATCGGATATACTTTCAATATCGGAATACGCTACTGGTTCTAAAAAAGTGAGACACGGTTTTCGTAACTTATTCAATATTCTATCGACACTTAAAACTAAGATAGCGAATTTGAGTTGCTGTAGACTATCGATTTTGAATACTGCTCACTCAGTATCGGCAAATTGTTATGCGGCTTCGTAAGTGATAGTAAGAATAACATAGAAACGAAATCGATTCTCATGGTAAGGCTCCTGATTTTGAATGTATGTACATATTATTGTTTTGTTTATGTATAACTGTAAATTTCATTTTTTTTTTAAGTTACTGAACTATCTGACTTATATCTTAAACTTTTAGGTAAAACATCCTTTCAAAAAGAATCCTCTCAACATTTATAACAGAAAAATAACTACTTAAAGTAGCTTTACACTACTTGATTTCTCATATCACTTTACATACTATATGTCACTGGTAAAAGTTTGACAGCGTTTACACTGTCTGATTTTGTTGAGAAACTTTCTCATACGACTTTACACTCGACATATCATGAAAATAGATTTTTTCTATTTTAGTATGACATTTGATTCGACTTCGTAACACTTGATTTTTTTTATTTCAGTGAACTATCAGCATTATGAGAAGTCGTATGACAATACATATGTAAAATAACATACATAAAGTGATATGACAAATCAAGTAGTGTAAAGCTACTTTTAGAATGGATAAAAAAGTTTGACTACAAAGAAAAGATAATAAATTAATTAACCTGTATAAAAAACCGATTGATACTCGTACAAGACGTATAGTTGTTAAAGTTAAAGAAAAACATTGTAATTTTACAAACTAATCTATTTTTTTGCATATACATATGTACGTATGTTATTTGCCTATCTTTTGGATCAGAAATATGTCGTGTACATTTCATATTTTTGATCATTAATAGAAATATTAGAAATAATTTTAGTAAAATATAATTTTTACCATTAAAATCAATCAATTAATTGGATATTTAATTGACAAAATTACTCTTCTATCATGTTAAAATACAAGAATATTCGAAAGGGTGAAAGTATATTAAGACAAAAAAGAAAAGAAAAAATGAGTTTAATGAAAAAATCAATATAAATGCGTGATATTGTATTTAAATCGATAAAAACCAGATTTTCATTCTTTATAATATCATTAATTGACCATATATACTTTTAATACATGTATGTATGTACATATATTGTATATACATTTATGTATATCATAATGTACTTGTATTCCTATCATAACACAGAATATTTGATATTACATTATTATTGATAGTACTTAAGTTTGTTGTATGATGATAAGTGGTTTTTCAAGGAGTGACAATAATGTATTTCTTTTTTTTCCTTTTCTTATATCACTTAAACTCTTTTTTTTTTTCAAAGAACTTCAAAATACATACATGTCACATGCATTCATATACTAATTTTTTAAATAAAAGTACTTTGTCCTAGATTTCTGTTGAATGTCTCATGAACTAATTTTCTAATGTTTTTTTTTTCTTTGTTACGTTAATTCAATTGTGTTTCGAGTTCTTTTTATTTTTGAAGCAAAATAATAATTCAAAATTTTTTTTTTGTCCACCATAAGTTATATTAAGTACTTGAAAAATTTAAATCGAACTACTTATACTTGTGAAACGGAAAAAAAAACAATAAGAGAAAATATGTACTTTTTTTTTATTCAATTCCTTAATTCATTTATATAGTCTTCTTTTTTTTTTTTTAATTTTATTTCGAAATAATTAATAGAGACCGATTAAAGTTTTGATTTAATGACTGTAAAGTGTCAACATAAAATCATTAAAAAAGGGTTTGGTTAATGGTGTTGATGTAGAAATAGAAAAAAAGATACTTTTTTTTTTTCTTATTTTATTGAAGTAAAATGAATAAATCTATGTCAGAATCATTTTAAAACTAGGGTAATGATACCAAATTCGACACCTATGCCAGATAAATACGTTTCATATTTTTTTTTTTTTTTATATCAAAATATAAACTTATGTATAGCCCAACCAGAATAAACGTAATACGCTACAATGTGATGTAGTGTAGCAAATCAACAAAATGTTAATAAATGTTTCGTCACTTTGTTGACAGATTGCCAATAATATAGAAACAAATAGAAACGTTTGGGGATTTTTTCGCTTAATAATATATAC
Organism: Bombylius major; assembly: GCA_932526495.1. Taxonomy (NCBI): domain Eukaryota; kingdom Metazoa; phylum Arthropoda; class Insecta; order Diptera; family Bombyliidae; genus Bombylius; species Bombylius major. The sequence goes on from OW052046.1 coordinate 258,294, forward strand.
AAATTTTTTTAAATGTATAGTATTTTGATTTTATTATTATTTTTCTTCGTATTAAACGTCATGAATCCTAATCGTTCCGTTTCATCTATTTTGGTTACAAGCTAGCTCAAAAAGTATCAAGTATTAACTATCAAAAAAATTAACTATTGAAAGCTTTTTCTTTTTCATAAAAAAGACAAATGTGATACCTCCTTCTTTGCCCTCACAGGGCCTGTTTTACCTGTTTACAAACTTGTTTCTCCTTTTCGCATCTCTATTATATTTTAATCCTCCTTGATAGCTATATTACTCTTGAAAGGTGACTCAAAACTGGTATCACCACCCTACCATATCAAATGACTTTTTTTTTTAAATAGAAAATAAATATTCGATACATTTCTGTTAACAATAATAAATTCTCTATTTTTTTTTTTTATAGTGTGAATGCATATCAAAATATGTACATACATATATGTATGTAATATGTACTATGTATATAAAAATCTTGTTAATATTTTGAGTAATTTAAAACGAATAAAAATTTAGAATTTTATAAAACTTTTTATATATATATTTTTTTTTCTTCAAATATTTTTAAATGCTCTTGTATTAGAATTTAATTGTATTTACATAATTATGGCTTTATATTAGGTATTCTTAATAATAATAAAATTTTCAAGAAATTTTATTCACTATTGATGATAATACTGAACTCGTACGAGTAAGTATATATGTATGTAAAAATAATAGAGAGAAATAAAAAACCACAATTAATTAGTCTTTAAAATGTAGAACCAATTAAATGCTATAAAAAAACATGATTTCTAACTTAAAATGATAATTTATATGTGATAAACAAAAAAACTCCTATAACAATTTTTTTTTTTATCTTTTTTTTTTCTAGATTTTATTTTATTTGATTTTTATTTTTATACTTTTATTGAATATTTGAAATAACGTTTAATACATTTTATTACTTATTGAAAATTTATAGACTTTAAATTGATATTCTTATCAAATTTATTTGAAATTAATTAAAATTAAAATCAATACATACATACATATATACGCCAAAGAATATAACAAAATTTGTTTGAAAAAAAAAAATAATAATATAATAATAACTTTAGTTAATAAATAATTAGTATGTATATGTATTTTGTATTTATATTTGCATTTTACAGGTCTTATGTTATGTTTTCTGGGATAAAATGTAATATGAATATGATTAAAATTAAATATGTTTGTACATATACTTAATATACTTACAATTGCTATTGGTAATACTAATCCAATAATGTATAACATCCAAGTTTTAACTGTTGAGTCTTTGAATGGATGTTTTAAAGATTCATCATCACAGAAAAAGCCTCTTTTGTATGGTTCACCAAATAAGAAGAAAAATAAAATTGGGAAACCAACTGTAAGTAAAAATGAAAAGAAACAAACAACAAAAAAATGTTTTAATATTTAATTGAAATTTTTTATTTAATTAGTATTTTTGTTTTAGTTTAATTAGCAAGATTTGAACAATCAGAATGGAACCAACCGAACCGTTAAAAATTTTCATTTTAATAAATACACCTTACAGGATCATTAATGATGAAATTAAACATGATGATCACTAATCGTGTGATCATTCTATTATTTTTATAAAACAAAACCAAAATTTTATCAATGAAAATAATCGAAAGGATCTTTAGAAATGACTAATGGATACAAATTTAAATAACTACATATGTATATAGGATATTAGTTAATTAAAATCTAAAGTTCTTACATATTGATCACATTCAAAGATATAGAATGACATTTAAAAGGTATACCGTGAATAAAATAAATTAAAGAAAATCTTATAATGATTAACATCTGGAAGAAGAAGAAAAAAGAAAAAAAGATTGAGGATCGAAATACTTAGTTAGAATTTATTTTTTTTTAAACGAAAGAGATCAAAGTTTTTTATTTTTATTTTTTTTTCTGTCATAAAATGAATTACTTAATTAAAAATTTAAAGAAAAAAATGAACTTATAAATTTTTATTCTTGTTAAAAATTTAATAAAATAATTTTCATATAAGGAAGACATCAATTTTATTTTAGTAATGCTCCCTAATATTAAATATTATTAAATGGTAAATTAGTTATATTAAAATATGTATATGTAATTGAAAAAAGAAAAAAAAAAGAAGCTAACAAATTTTTGTGGGAGATTATATTAATAAATAGAATAAATTTTAAAAGTAAACATACATAATAATATGTCAAAGGCATATTTGAGAAAAAAAAACAAAAAATGTTATTATAATGATGAGATAAAATATTCAAAAAAATTTTATTAATATTTATATAAAATTTTACATATGATACATACATGTAGTTTTAATATTATATGCATACATATATGTATATAGGTAGGTACTTTTAAATAAAGTCAATAAATCATTAAATATATATACATATATGTACTCAAGTATACTTACATTTGTTTTTTATTAGATAATTATTTTATTAAATGTTAACCCTATAACCTCATAATAAATAAATTGTTGGCCACAAACACAAAAGGAAATAAGCTAAACTATATATCATAAATTCAAATTCGAATACAAAACAAAACAGAAAAAAAAACACTATACAAATATATCTTAGTATGTATATACATAATTTAAATTTAATGTGTGTAAAAAAATAAATAAAAAAAGGGTTAAATATTAAAATAATAAATATATTGTATAAGCGAAATAAATTCATCATAAAAACAGTATAGGTATATTTACGAGAGTATCTACATATCTGCCGTACAAAGGACAATCGCGTCAATTACATATTAGTAGTTTTGAGAAAAACTCAGTTGAAATTTTTGATACTTCAACCATTTATATTTCGAACGTTAAAAAATATATGCTCATAATGAGACAATACATATGTTCAGTAGACACAAACACATGTTATACATATTTTTTTTTTGAATAGATACGAATATTTTCTGAGTTTTTAAAGAGAAATTCATTTCACCATTGTAAAGTTGAAGAAATTTATACGACTTAAACAAAGGGAAAAAGAGGTATACGATCTTACGCCTTTTAACCAATGTAAATTTGTTTGTTTTCTTAAAGAATATTTTTTAAAAATACAATGGCTATTTAGAGTAAAATATTTTACGCTCAATCACCATTGTAAAATGAATGATAATGTCTATGGTTTTTCGGTTTAAGATCGTATATGCTTGTTTTGCTGAAATATTTCAAACAAAATTACAATGGGCAAAAAGCATAAGATCGTTTGCTGCTTTTAGCCGTTGTATAAATCGAATAATTTCCGTGGGAATGCAAATGCTCTGAATTTCCAACCTTAATTACTCCACAACCAAGCTTCGTACAGTTACATGGTTTTCAAAAATTTGAAGATAAACAAATACTCTATTTGAAAATGTTATTAACTCAAAATCACCAAAAATGCAATTGACGCGATTGTCCTTTGTACGGCAGATATGCAAAAGAACATAATAAACTATATCATACATAAATCTACATACATAATATGAAGAAGAAAAAAAAATGTACATTCTATTAGAGAACAATAAGTTGTGAATCTGTCATGTTAAATTCTGTTAAGCCAATTAGGAAGTTTTAAAATAAAACAGGAAAAAAAAAACAAGTACATACCTACATAATAATAAAATTATCAGAATCCTCATTGTTTGTGAGAGTTAAAAGAGTTAAAAGTTTAATGTTTAATAAAATTGACCACAATCTATAATGTTATTATTATTTTTTATTGTATTGAATGTACTATGTATGTGAAAAAAAAAAAACTTATTCACTTACGTTTTCATATGACAATCAATGTAATTGTCATTCATTCATTGTTAAAAAAAAAAAAAAAAAGATATTTCTAAATTTTAAAAAGTTTCAAGTTTTTAAGATAAATATGAAGATTTTTTTAATTAAAATTTCGTGCATATACTATGTGTATGCATATGTAATGTAATAGGTACATATTACACCCTCACTACATATTACATCTTCACCCTTTGTGAAGAAACCTTATATTAAGAAAACCTATTGTAGGTACGTATATTATTTTTCAAAGCTTTTTTTTTCGTTACTCGAAATGCAATGGGAACATACATATTTATTATTTTATATTTACAGACTGTCAGATAAAAATTATAATATATGTATGTACTCGTATGTACTATATATATGTGAAGATGATAATCACATATATAGTACATACATACATATACATATTATAATTTTTATCTGACAGATGATAATGATGATGATTATGATAAGAGAGAAAAAACATGTCACACATTATGTTTAACATAAGAAAAAAAATTATATAATGAAAAATATAAATTAAACAATAAAATTTATAAAGAATTTAACTCTTTCTTTAGTCCAAATATTGACCAATATATTTTAAATATATGTAAATTTGATGTCGCATGTATTTTTATAAATTTTTGTACTGTATATAGATAAATATGTATAGATATTTAATTAGGTGTTTTTTCTTTAAGTTTTATATTATGTATGATGGGAGATTTTTATTAAGCGTGTTTGTGTGTGTTAAATAAATATTAATGCATCTGGCATACATAAATGATTACTATACTCGTCTTAAACAAAAATTTGGAATTTAAGAAAAATTTCACATATGTAAATTTCCAATAAAAAAAAAAAAAAACTGTAAATTTAAGTTATTCAAATACATATTAGGAAGAAAAAATGCATATACCTACATATGTATGTACACAGGGCCGTATTTAGGATCTGTAGACTACTAGGCTACACCTGTGGTGTGGGCCCTATCGGTGTTGTATAAAAAAAAAAAAGGTGTCTTATAGTCTGTGAAAATGTTAGAATCTGTATCTAACAAGCAAAAAAAAAAAAAAAGGCCAATTCTTGCCTGAATGTAGAATTCTGAATCTAAAACCCAAAAAAACACGAAAAACACGGCAGTCTTCTTGTGGTGCGGGCCCATAGGCTGCAGCCTATGTAGCCTATGCTTAAATACGGCCCTGTATGTACATACATGTTTACATTTATGTAATAACAAAAAGTTGAAATTTTTTTTTCAATAGAAAGAACGGTTTCAAAGCCATATTTCAAGTCAACAGATGAAAAAATTGCTAATTGCAAAATCCAACAAAATTTAATTGTCTTATGATTGATAATAATCACTAAAAAAACTAAATAGGCCTTCAATTTGCAAAACATTAAAAAAACTTACATAGATAAAAACTGTTTGCTGATGGTGTAAATTCAACACAACTATAATTTTTTCAAAGTAAACAGAATAAGTTTCACAAAAAATTAATCCAGGAGCTGAAAGTAAAGTTCGTCCTTAATACTCGGTAATCGGGCTATAACATACTTTCTTGCTATGGATAGGTAATTAGAACGCTATACAGATTTGTGTCTATCAGTTGCAAAACGGATCTTTTCCATATTTTGAAAAAAATGAGTTATATACGTCATTTGAAAGGTCTTTTAAAAATCTACTTATTTACTTTACTTTTAAAAGAAAAAAAATACCTTTTGCTCTGTATTTTGATCGTCAAAATATGAGCTCAGTTGCAAAACAGTACCTTTTTGTCAAATTTCAGAAACAATTTTGCTTAATAATACAAAATGACTTAACATGACAAAGACCCCTTTTGCAACTCATAGACACAATTATTTCATATTAAATTTCAACTATAATACTTTTTAAGTCAAAATGTTTTGATTAGTTTGTTTGTTTTTTTCTTTTTTTTTATTCAAAATTTAAGAACATTTCTGAATTTAGACAGAATATTTCTTATTTTCCAGTGTTGTTCTAATTAAAGAATAGTTTTTTTCTTTTTAAAAAATTACTTAAATGTCGATACATGCATAACTTAAAAAATTAAAAGTAGAAGTAAGGTAATTTTATTAAGCTTAATTACAAAAGACAAAATGCAGAAAAAAATTAATTTAATGTAACGGTAATAACAGATAATGTATGTATGTAATTGAATTGAACGTGTTGAATTATGAATAAATTTTCTTATAATTTATGTTAATTTTTTTTTTGTTCTTTTGTCATGTTATTTATTTTGTGGTATAGAAATACAAAATGACAATTATGATATTTTTTATGATGTAATTATATTTAATTGTAAACTTTCATAACAAAAAATTATTCACATTCATAATATTTGATTGTTTTGTATGAAAAATGATATTTGTATGTGCATTTTTAGTAAAAATTAAAATTACCATACTTTTTTGTTTTATTTTTATTTAATTTATTTTGTTGTTGTTGTGAATGTGACGATGTATTTGATGAATGAAAATACATATTATGCGAGATGAATGAGATAAAATGTATTTGTATACTTGCATAAATTAAAAAAAAAAACAAAAAAAAAGTAACGAAGAAGACAAATTTATATATTTTTAAATTCATTATTCATACGGCAATTAGCGAATGCATAATATAAATATGTTTTGTAAAATATATACTATATACCTTATTGTATAATGTAATAATTAATGATTTAAAATGATTGATTTGTTGTTTGATTTGTTAAATGGATGATTTTGTAATAATTCGTGATTAGATTTTTCTGTTTTCAAATTTATTTACTCATTATGTATCCATTTTTTTAAATTTATTTCATTTTATTTTTATTTTTTGTTTTTATTTTGTAGACGAATTTGACTGATTGAAGTAAAATTGCACAATTATTTATAAAAAATATTATTTTTAGCATTATATAATAACTAAAAATCATGGTTTGCATATACATATCTTTTTGTTTAAAAAATAACCTATTAAGAAAATAATAGATAGTTTGAAAAATTCTCCTTTTTTTCTTTCTATTTTCGCTATTTTTCATACCGATTAACTTTTTTTATATACTTTTTATCAACTTACTAACGGATCTTTGTCCGGAAGAGTGTTCTTCGCGACGTAATTGTGAAATTTTTGGGAAGAGTTTTAGGGTAGTAAACGTGAACGGATTTAAATGGGGTTTTCGGATTTAGGATGAGTGAATAGAAGGCATCCTGTCTAGAATCGATCCTTTCGTTAAAATTATTAAATATGATGGAATATTCGGAAAATATAAATTTAAAGAACAAGCTGTTACTGAGAAACTTCCGAAACGTCCTCGAACAACTCTTTACTCGAATATCATCGTAGTTACAGTTACAGAGGTTTTATAATCAATTTTTAAAAAGTATATGTTTTAAAGTTTTTTTTTAACCTTCAAGCTTATTTCTCCTCAAATTACCTATAGCGCGAAATTTACATTGTATTTCATTTTAATAATATGTAACAAGAAAAATCTTTATATTTTATTTTATAAAATCATTAACAATATATATCTTACACATATGTATGTGGAACATTTTTTATTTTTTAAATGTACGTATATAAACGATAATAACCGCATCAACAAAAACATAAAAATTTTTCAATGCGTATTACCTTTCAACATCTATATAATAATAATAATAAGAAGAAGAAAAAAAATTCTTAGAAGGGTATTAAATCATTCCTTATAATGATGATGCACCCTAGGTCGTAAATGACATAAAATTTAATGGATTTTTGAAGTGTAACAAATGATATCACCAAATTCTGTGTTGCATTCCTAATAGCATGATATGTTTTCTTTTGAATTAAAAAAAAAAAAAAACTAAATATGTATGTAATCACATAAAAGAACAAATTTAAAACGGATTTCAATAAAAATGATTTTATTGTTCTATCGTCCTTATATTGTATGTACATATATGTATGAAAAGGATAAAGAAAAAACCATTGATCGTGTGTTGTATTGGGATTTTGATCTTTGGATGTAGCAATAAAAAATCGTAACAAGAGATTCTAACAAATTAAGAAAAAAAAAAAAAACAAATATGTACGAGGGTAAATTCTTCTTGATGTGATTTTTATTATTTTTTATTTTGTATGCGTTAAGGTAAAATGTCATATTTATTCATATACGATTACTACTTACCGACTTTTATACTGTTCACTTTAAATATTTCTAATGGAATAATCTACTTTTTTTTTTTGTTTATCATTTTATTAGCAGATATAGGAGTTATTTTTACTTTACCAAAAAAAAAAAAAAACCTAGTTGTTACATTGTTTTCCTTTTTCAGAATTGAAAAGCAAAAACAAGATTTTAAAAAAAAACCCAATATCAAAATTGATGATTAAAAAGGTAAACAAGAAAATCTATCAATTTTTTTTAAAAATTTGTTTTGAAATTTTCTCACGCATTTTTATGCTATTTTTAGGCTAGCACAATATATACTCGTATAGGGTGTAAAAAATTGATTGGCTTACATACAAAAAAATTTATTCTGTGATATTTGAAATTACATATGTATGTATGTATATCGTACACTTTATACAATTATGAAAAAAAAAAAATAATAATAAATAAATAAATCTTAGGTAGGTACTGAATTAGTTCATATTATTGACTTAACATTTTTTTTTTTACTTATATGTGTTTTTAAATTGGAGGATAAAGTGAAAATTCGTGGGTAAACATATACTAAAAGACGAAGAAAAAGAAAAAGAATAAAAACAAGGTAAAGAATTTAATATTTACCTGTCGGTGAATGAGAATTTAAGAAAATATGATTTTTTTTTTTTTTTTGTGCTTGTTTAAAATACAAAATATTCACAGTAAGCACTTATGTTTGTATGCATTTTTTTATACAATTTTTTTTCTATAAGAAAAAAAAAAATAAAGGTAAATAATATCGTACACTTTAATTTTTGCGTGGTAATAACTATCAGTCATTTTAAAGTGTCTATAGTATATTAAAGTGTATGTATGTAAATGTATATTACAAGAACTGTCATTCTATGTAAAATGTTTTGTAAACGTGTACGCATCTTAACTGATGGACATATTGCAATGATATGATAACTGACTGTTAGTTATTAGTATGTAATCTTGTTAAAATAATAATAATAATATGAAAAGTATGTATGTACAGTAGAACCCGTTAAAATGCACACCAATGGGACACGAAAAAAGTTTGTATTTATCCAAGCATTGTATTTATGAGGAGTTCGCATAAGTGCACATTTTGTGGTCTTATACGGTTTCGTATAAAAATGAAAAATATGAAAATTTCACAAACTGAAATTGCACAAAACTTTTAGTGTTTAGACACGGGTAATTCATAGGAACAAAATGTCAGTTTTGACATTAATATGTCAATTCAGTTCATTTAGCCATCGTTTTTTTGATTTTTATATAACTGTCAATGCTTTTCAAAATGTGTTTTTAAGCGAGGAACTTTGTAAGAGAGGGGAAAAAATAGTGGGAAAAATTTTGTGCAATTATTCGATTTGTGCAATAAAGCGTGTTGAACTTATGCGAGCAGAAATGCACATAATGCATTTATATTGTACACGGGACATAATTTTGTATTGCAATTATGCGAGTTATGCATTTAAGCGAAGTGTATTTAAGTGGGTTCTACTGTATATGAATTGTTAAAAATGCTATATATATAGCTATATGTATGTACAACACATTGTTTTGAATTTATAATATAAAAAAAAAAGGAATTCATAATTAAAAAAAACAAAAATTAATAAATAAATATTGTAAATAAGAAGAAAGTATATTTTCGTTATGTATGAGCATACTGTTTGTATTTAGTAAACAAAACATTCATTCTATATCAAAGATTTTTTTTTTTCTAGTCTTAAATTATTATTTTTTTTTTCTCTATCGTAAAAAAGTTAGAACATTTTTTCATACAATGTAAATATTATGCCGACATGAATTTCATTAAGTATGCGTTATGAATTTTATAAAGCCATTCAAAATGACACTTCTATTTTCTTCCTCATATATATCATATATTATGTATTGACTTTATTTTTATGTGATTTTTATTATGACACGTATACATGTGTTTTGAATCTACTAGGTATAATTATTTTATTTTCTTATGTTTTTTTTTTCTTCAAGGAAGAAAAAATAAAACACTTATCTGTAGAAAAACTTAATTTAATCTGAAAAAAAAAAAATAATAATAATAAAAAAAAAATTATTTCTTTGCTTTTCTTTATTTTGAAGAAAGAATAATGAAACCATTCAGTAAGTGACTTGTTAAATTCAGAATTATGTATTTTAACATTTCAATCTAGTATGTTAAATATTACATAGTACGTGGATCAATGTTAAAGAAATTTTAAAAAAGTATAATATGCTCGTTTGAGTAGCAATTTGAAATTTTGGCTAAGATGTTTCTTCAATAGTTCTCATACAATTTTCGTTAATATTTTAATAAAAAATTATAATTTTTTTTAAATTTAAGAAATTACAAAAATAAAACAGCACTGAAAAAGGTGTGAGTTACATTCGTCAAATTTTTTAGATAAAATGAAAATTTAAAAAAAAAATAAATAAAAAAAACTACACTTATCAAAGAGAAAAAAAAAAAAAGAAGAAAGTATATCATATCAAAAGGTCCTGCTGTCGAACCGACAAACATCGGCTTTGTAGTCAATAGCTTTACCATTTAAGCTATCAGGGCCACAGATACTTGTCCGTATAATTCTTATATAAAGACAAATATTCAAAATTATTCTAAATGAAGAAAAAATTTTATGTACATACTGTTACATACGATTGTGTACATATGAGTATATCATAGAATTTTCATAGGAAAATTGGGACTTGTCAACTTTGAGCTTTTATATCTTGGACTCTGTTGCACCGATTTGAGTCAAATAAAAAACATTAGCTCAAAAAATACTTCAATTTAATCGGAATATACCCAAAATAAATGGACTAATAAGAGGGGTCGCAGTAGAGGGGAAAAATTGTTGATTTTTCAAAAAATGTCGGTGTATTTGCATTTTAACCTATAAATTTCGCCCTAGTCAACGGATTTTTACTGTTTGAAGTTTGTTTAGGAGAGAACTCTTCAAGAAACATCTTCGCTAAAAAGCAACGTTCTGCTCCACCGGGAACATACTTTTTAAAGGATCGAAAAGGTCTACAAAATTTTCCTTAACATTGATCCGCGTAACTTTTTTCTTATTTGGATTTTATTTAATGTTCTATGGAAGTTGAAATGACATAGAAAAAAACTATATATTGTTTTGCATTTTTAGAAAAAAAAAATTTTTTCAAACACATTTATTTCCATTTTGTCTGGGAAAAATTTTGAAATTAACTCGTCAAGTTCTTTGTTAAAAAAAAAAAAAAAAAAAAAAAAAAAAAAAAAAAAAAAAAACATATTCTTAATCAATTGGGTCAAAGGATAAGATTTTTTATCATTAAATTTCTCTAAAATCGTCCAATATAATATACATATACATATACAGTTTATCGAGCGTTTTTTAATTTAAACTTTTTAGAACTACAAAATTTTAAAAATGTACATGCTCGTACACTTATTTGCGAAGAAAGCCGCTTTTTCGAAGTGCAAGTAAATATAATTATAGAGTTTAGCTCTAAAACGGCTTAATTTAAAAAGTGTCCTTTTTTTTCTTTTCTATTTTTTATAACATATAAAACTGTGATACATCGAGCTTGAACAAGAGAATATTACCAAAAATGTTTCTAAAAAAATTTAAAAAAGAGTATATTATTATGACTATTATATATGTAATGTTTTAGTTCTGAAATAAAATAAGATAATTTACATATATATATGTGTCAGATTTATGTATTTTCTACAATTCCATAATTTTATTAAACACTGAATAGTACGATGCATATCATTGTTTTTAACATTGTTTCACGAAATGCAATACTCTACATTATACAATTTCATCTGAATATTTGAAATTATGCATAAGTTTTGTTATCAATTGAGTTATCATAAATAAAAAGTAGATAGGATATATTTTTTCTTATTTATTTTAATTTTTTTTTTATTTTTCAACACAACTACATATTGTTGTGTTCAGCATAAAATAATGCACAGTTTAGTTGACATTCTTAATGTGTGTTCTTGAACAGTTGGTGAATATTATATCCATGAATGAATAAAATGAATGAATGAAAATATGTATATATAGATATTCGTACATATATGTATATATATACATATTCAGATACCTATTACCTACTACATCATGTGCAACTTGCATATACAGCAATAATTATAGAAAGCGACATCGTCTTCATTTTCGCTTCATGATTAAAACAATTAAGCAACTAAGTAGTATTTTTTTTTAATATGCTTAAAATATGATATAATAAAATAATGGTACATAAATATGTGTACCTATACATAATATGTATGTATTGTATTATGTATCTATATTATGAAGAAAAGATTTATAATTCAAATGGTTAAATTAAAAAAAAAAAAAGGAAATAGGTACAAAGAAATAATTAAAAAAAATATATCAAAAGAAAAACGTATACATATTAATAATATTTTCAGCCTCGTTAACTTAATAAATATAAGATTGTGACAATTTAGCCACACAAGTCGTAATATGCAAGACCTCTCTGCTTTGATTAATTAATTATATTTTGTATTTGTTTTTTTTTTTTTTGTTTTTTTTCTCGCTGCTTTATTTATCAAATTTTTTTTTTCATTGTAAGTTGAAACTGACATATGAATATTTAAGTATGTATTTTATATAACAAAAGAAAAAGATACATTTTATAATTAAAAAATAGTAGATTCTTTTTGAAGCTGTTTTTTTTCAGTAGAATTTTTATTTTCTTATAAACGCAAAGAAAGGACTTTTTATATAATATGTTAAAATTTGAACAGCCTAAATACACCGGGTAGTAATGCGCTATAGTTGTAGAGTTTGTTAAAAATTAAAAGCGAATGATCTGCACATACCATAATATATATTATACCATAGTGTATATAGTGTTCCTACTGAGAGCCGATTTTTTTTTTTTTTATTTATAAATTTTTCTCTGAAAACAAAAACAAAATCCCATATGACTGAAGGAGGTAAAAATAATGCGTATTTCTTTAATGGAAAATTTCCGTATATATGAGCGAAAGCACAATATGATTATTCATACTAATACCTCTCCAACATAGTTTTTTATAAACGCATTTTTCAAAATAGTCACCTAAATATGCATTAGCGTTCGTGTTTTTTTTTGTATATAAGCTAAAACCATATAAAATATATATGAAACGCATACAAGCATAGCATATAGACACAGGTTTGTTTACATTTATTTTAATGGGAATTTTTCTTTCTTACTTAAAATTGTGAATGTGTTCGTGTTTTATTTTTTATTTGTAAATATTTACGTTTCATTTCTTTTCAGTCAATGAAAAAATATTTCTATCACCTTTTAGCATTTTCTCAAAAAATGTGAGAGAAATAAATAAAAAAAAAAATCTTCGGCTCTCAGTAATCCTACTATGTAAGTTCTTCTTTATACTCTGTATTATACACAAAATGTTTATATGTGTATTAGTGTTTTTCTCTCTTTACTAGAAGAAAAAAACCACTATAGCTCGATTTAAAAAAGATGCCAAATCGTATTATATACTGCGATTCAAAAAAGATGGCATTTCGTATTATATACTAGAAAACTATGCGCAGAAGAAAAGATACTTACACACATGCGTTTTTGTTGTTTTAAATTCTTAAAAAGAGGTTTCTTCCTTCGTATATGTATACACAAGAAGATCACTAACACATACCATTCACTTTTAATTTTTAACAAACTCTAACAATTTTTTTCCAACTTGGTATAATAAGAATAGTCTAAAATAATTTTAGCTGACGTTTGTAATACACTCACAATCGTTACAACTTGGCCGTGACACCATCAGGTGTATTTTGAGCAGTTGTAAAAACCGGTTTTCAAACTAGTTTGCGACGGTTGTAATGCTACTTGGTGTGTAGTTGGTGTTAGACCTTAGAAAAATAAGATTATTTTTTGAGAAAAATTTTTTCGCTAGTTGCGCAAACATATTAGATATTACTATAATATACCATATTTCATACTTTTTGTTTGTTTGTTGGTTCGTTTGTTTGTTTATGTTCTTTTTATTTTTTAATTTATAAACATATCTACATATACATATGTATACATATTTAATTTTTTTTTTCTTCTAAATTCTAAAGATGAAAAATGCCGACATTAAACATTTTCTTTTATTTTTTTTATTCAAATTTAATCTTATTTACATAATTTTTCATTTTGAACATCCTAAGAAGTTCATGATAATGATGTTTCACAGAATAGATATGTATGTAGTATATATACATATGTATTTTTTTTACTGTTATTATAATAATAATACAGATCACAGATACAATAGATTAAAATATTTTATTCAATATGTTGTTAAGTAAAATACAGATTTTATTTTATTTTTTTTTTTAAATTTTTTATCAAGATAAAGAAAAGAAAAGGGGAAAAAGATTAGATTGTTTTTTTTTATTTTTTTATTTCAAGTAATTATTTTTTGTCGACTTATGTGATTAATTTGAACCTTTTATATGTTTTGTATTTTTTTTTCTTTCTAGTTTTTGCTTATTTGTTATAACATTGTGTTTTGTTATAATAGCTTCCATTAAAATGAGTTATGTATTTTAAAACAAGTTAACACGTTTCTTATTGCATTGTTAGATTATTTTTTCTCCCTTTTTTAGTCAATATTTAGGTACATAAAAAAAAAAAAACCCCTTAACATTGAAAACTCTTTATTATATTGTGTTGAAATAGAAAAAATACAAATAAAAGAAAAAAAGTGTTAAAAGAATTGAATATAAAATGCAAATAAGAGGATTACAAAAAGTTTTATTTAATATATTATCTATAAATTTTTTTTATGATTCTTTTGTATTAGAAATGTTTCAATCGTATACGAGTATGTGTTAAAACGATTATTACACCATATAGTTTGAAAAAAAAAAAAACCTACATATTATTGTATAATCACACAGTGTGTCCTAAGGAGGGTTTTTTTTTTGATGAGTTAATTAGGCGTTATCAACAACTTAACAAGTTAACGAGTTTTATATTGTTTTAATTTAATATGTTAAACTCATTCCCTATGTAATCTACATAAAATTACTAATAAATATAAATTTTTTCATGTGTTGATTGTTTTAAAATTCAGAATGGCTATAAATTAAAATTAACGAGAACATTATATAAAAGTTACCTGTAAAGATATGAAATGAAATTTAGAATGCATCATTTATTTGAACTTTATGTTTGTGCGTTTGAATTTTAATAATTAGATAATTAAATAATAAATTTTATTCAAATGTAAAACTACATATGTATGTATTTTTAACCCTATGATAACGAGTAAATTTTGAAGTTCAATTATGTTATCACAAGACAAAAATAATTAAATAACTGTATCGAATGAAAAATTCGTACTTTTCATCACATGTAAGTGTAAAATGTAAAAAAAAAGGAATTAAATTGATAGCAAATATTTTACATTGGAATATTGCCAAGTGGGCGTATTTCTTAACATACCATAATATCACATACCTATAAGTTTTATGTTACGCTTAAAATTAGTTTATTGTTTTAAGAATTTCTTTCTTAATAAGAACAAAACAAAAAGTATTGACCACAATTTCACAAATGTCTCTTGTAAAATCCAAGAAAATTGGACAACAAAATCATGAAATATTTTGAATATTTTGTTTGCAGAAAAAAAAAATCATTGAAAAAATAAAATCAAAGTAAAAGCAAGTTTTGAAAATACGTGTATGTATATGTACTTATATGTATGTAATTTGAAATCAATTTATTGAGCAGCTTATTTTCGAAATCTGTGAGACCCGACAAATTCATATGTTAGTATTTTTCAACTAAAAGTTTTTTTTTTCTAATTTTTATTTTCAATCAATTTAATGTCCGACAATCAAAACTTTTAGCTTCCTAATTTTGAAAAGATTGAAATCTAACTAAATTCAGAATTAAATTATGACTGATGCAAGGAAAAACGACACAAAACTGAATTTTTGTGAATTTACGTGAATAACTTCATTTTTTTTTTTGCAGGTGTTTTCTATGTGTCTGTGAAAGCCATATTTGAACGCAGGCCAATATTGTAACTTTTGATTTCTTGTCCAAATGTTAGTTTTATCTGTTTAACGGTGGTGTATGGAAAATGTCTAAGGCAGGCGAAAATTGCGAGTTCTATAGTTCTCCTATAGAGAGTTCGATGCAAGGCTTCACCCTTACTCTGGTAAGTTTATTAAATAGAAAAACTTAATTGGCCTTGGATAAACATGTTTCGAACAAACGCCGACAACGACCAAGGAAATAAAATGATAACGGTTTATCATCAAACCTACCAACACGTGTTTAAAAACTGGAAAGGTTATGCGAAAGACAAGATTGTTTAGAAGATAGACTGATAAATAAGGCAAAATCTACGATGCCATTAAGTAAGCATGAATACTTAGTATAAATTTAAAAAACAAACAATGAATGAATTGTGAAAAGAAACAATGTTTTAATTTCCGATAGAAAATTAATTATCTTATTTTTTGAACACACCCATTTTGTTACAATATCAATTTTATTTACCTTAAAATCAATTTTATGATAAAGAAAAAAAAAGAATAAACTCAATGAACTTATGAAAATTTACAGGTAATTAATGTTAAAGTATTTTATACATAAATTTTAATTACATTTTCAAAGTTCTTTTTAAAATTTTATCTTTTTCAAAAACTTGTATTTATAATGTAAAAACTTTTTTTTGTTTTTTTTTTTTTTCTTTAAATGTATTAAAGTTTTAGCTTTGATCTTTATATAGTATCAATAATTAAATTTAAGAAATGAAAATTTAAATTCTTTTTTTAATTATAAAATCATGACCATTTTACAAGGTATTAATATATAAAAAGAAGAAAATCTTAATTTTATTTTTGTATTTTGCACATTACTCGTATACTGCTTGTTTGTACATAATTTAATCCATTTAAAAAATAATTATCAATATTTTAAAGTTTTATCTATAATTTAACTAATTAAAAACATTTAATACTGTAAGATATTCTCTGACAAAAACAAAAGAGTGTTTAGTTGGTACCTATAGTATCTATGTAACATGTATTTTAAATTTATTTAATATTTTCATAAAAATCAATGATGTGTACATAAAGAAGTGTGTAAATAAAGTGGCTACAGAAATTTTTATGTGATGGCTTTACACTTTTTTTTAATAATTTATATTTAAAAAAAAGTATTTTTAATTTTAGAATCGTCATCGGTTTTTGTGTGTGTATGTTTTTTTTTTTTTACTTCTGTTAGATCTTCCTAAAGTAATTTCATTTATAATAGTTCATTAACATTTGCTACGTTATCATATTTTCTTATACTGTTTACCATCATCATCATCATCAGGTCCAGTCTTACATACTACATACATACATACATAATATGTATATACTCCAATAGCTTTGGAGCACTTTTATTACATAACACGTTCAATAATAATAATCATAATAATAATAATAATTAACTATGATCCTGATAACATTTATTATGAATGTTATTTTTCTAATGTATATCTACGAGTATGTATCTATGTGTATGTGTAAGAGTGTATTTTAATATAACGTATCTATATGCATATACGTATCTATCTACTTTTTAAATGAAATAGCTATGTTTTGTTAATTTATTTTTTGTGTACAATATATTATAATGTATATGTATATTTTTCTTTTTTTTTATTTGCTTTGCTTTGCTTTTATTTTGGTTATTGGCTGTTAATCAGCACCTTTTCTTCATATACCTAACATCATTGAAATCGTAAATATTTATTTTATTTTATTTAACTTTTTATTTTTTCGTCAGGTAATATGTATTATTAAAGAATATGCTTTTTCTTTATTTTGTATATTTTGATGTTTAGTACAGGTATTTTTTTGTTTTTTTATTTATTTTAATTTTGAAATGTGTATTAATTATATATGTATATAGTATATGTGATGTTTTTAAGTAGGAGAATATTATTTTGAATATTTATGTTAAAAGCTATATTGATAGGCACTTAAAATAAATATTCTAAAAACAGTATTTATTTTAATTCATTATACAGGGTGTTTCCGTTATCCACGACCAAAAGGATACCATAGATAGGGCTCATCGAGACAAACAAAAAATCGTATTGGAGGGGGGGGGCGGAAATCCCAACGGTTTGGCCGCTAGAGGGCGCTGAAGTTTTTTCCCACTTCTTCCACTAAACACCCTATAACTTTTTGCAGGGGCACTCTAGGGTCACCTTGTATTAAGAAAAAATGTAGAAGACCCTTTGCCCTTTTCAACGATACCTTACTTGTTCCTCTTTTCTTAACTGTTAAAAAGTTAGAGTCGTTCAAAGTCATTGGGATTTCCGCCCCCCCTCCAATACGATTTTTTGTTTGTCTCGATGAGCCCTATCTATGGTATCCTTTTGGTCGTGGATAACGGAAACACCCTGTATATTGATATTTATGTTTAGTAGCTTATTTATTTTTTTTTATTTTTTTTTTACCTTTTTCTTGAGCTTTTAGTTTTTATTATATTATTTTGAAAATGAAAAAAAAAAAAAAAAAAATAAGAAATTAAGATATGATAAATAAAATATTAGTTCGCATATAAAAAGTAGATAGATAGACTTGAACTTGTATAATGACATTTAGTAAGGTTATTATTAAGCGATAATGAAAAATAATAGTAGGTACCTACATTTGAATTTTCTTCAATACCTAAATTTTTTTCTTTGTAAAATCTACTTCAGTGCATTCATTCATTGTACAAAAAAATATAGATTTTATATGTACATACCTACATATATTTTATTTTTGAGGATTTTTTTTTGTTTAAAAAAAAGCGTATACTTATCCCCTATTTACCCTTGAAACTCTAAAAGTACTATCAGTTTAAATAAAACTCATAGGATTTAGACATACCATATAAATCAAGGTGTTATTTTTCAAATGAAACCGATTTAAATTTAACTTTGTCATTTACACGTAATTTTTCATTACAAATTAGATCGCGATACACGATCTAACAACACGTTATTTTATCATCTAAAATACTATAAGTTCATAATTTGAAAGCAAAAAATTATTTCAAAGCAATTGAATTAAAATTATGATATATACTGCAGAAAAGTCAAAAGGTCACCGTAGTTCGTGAGTTTAACACTGTTACACTTTTTTTTTTTTTTTTTTTTTTTTAGAGGCTACCACCTTAAGAAAAATATCTAATGTGTTAACAAATCGATGTCGATTTAAGACTAAAAAACAACATTTATGCATATGATTGTTGAAATAAAGCCGCAATTACACTTGATAGTGAAAATGAACATTATATTTAGCTCATAAATAATATTTCATATTTTATTTGAAATACTAAAGGTGCATAAAAAAATAATTAGATGATGTGTACTTATAGATTGTAAAAAAAAAAAAATGCAAAAATTAAGTTTAGTCACGAATCAAAAAATATGTTTACAAAAAAAATTGAAAGTCAGGGTCCAATATGAAATGATATCGTGCAATAAATACGAAGAAGATAATATGAGAAAATTATAAGATTTTCCTTAATGAATTATTTTCTCTATTTTTTTGATTTTAAGATACATATTATTTAAAAAATTGTTTAATAAATTTCAATAAATAAGAAAAGTTAATAAATCTTCGTTGAATACGCAACCTTGAGACTTTTTTGAAAAAAATCAAAAAAAAATGGACATGTCTTTTAATGTTGAATAATTGAAGCATTTCTATAATTTTTGGTAAAAACATTTTTATTTTTTTCTTTAATTATATCTAATTAAGTTTTTCTCTCACTTATTATTATATAAAATTATATTTGTGTATTTGAATGTAGTTGAATGTGTTCTTTTTATTTTTAAATAAATTAGCATAAGATAAAATAACACGTTTTTCTTGATTAAAGACATTAATATAAATTACTTATATAGTAAATTTTTGTTGTTGTTGTTGTTGTTCATTTTGAAAAAGTTTCAAAGAAAAATATTTAATGACATTTCAATCTTTCAGAAAAAATTTTTCCGAAGAAACATGAAACTTTTTTAAGTATTATTATAATTATTTTGTTGTTTATTCTCACTAGCTATAGATACAAAATGTATCTTTTTTTTTATTTATTCACTTTCTTTCTTTTTTTCTTTTCTTTTTTCTTTCCAAAATTTATTTTAACAAACTTTTTAATAACTACCACGTGTAAACTAATTACAAAGTTTTTTTTTAATGAAATCTGACAATCTTTTAAAATTTCTTAATAAAGTAAACAACAACAAAAAAAAATAACAATACCGTGCTAACTGCTAATTATTTATATTGAAAAATAAGAGTAGAAAAAAACTCTTAACAAACAAACTTTTCTCATAATTTTCAAGTAATTGCAATTAAAAATTTATTAATTTTATATTTTTATCAATTTTTATTTTTATTTTTAACGTAGCTATATATTTTTTTATTAATTTTACTTTATTTGTTTGTTTTTAAAAAATTAAATTGAAAAGAATATTTGATTTGTATTTGTTTTGTTTTCTAAATATTTAATAAGATGAAGTCATCATTTTGGTAAGATTTGCATAAGATACTCGTATATATGTATATATTTTTCTTTTAAAAATCTTTAAAAAATTCATAATATTTAATAAACTTCAATATTTTTGATATTTTCATTTGGTATTTCTTTTATTCTCATGTGTTTTTTTTTTCTGATGATAAAAGAAAAAAAAGAAGAAAATTATGAAAAACTGTTATCGAATGAAGATTCTTTTGAAATTAGATGAAAATCATACCTGCATATGTATACAAGTGTGTTGTTTTTTGTATACATACATATATGTACGTAAATGAGAATCCATTTAGATGTTAATTAAATTTCAAATTATTTTTATAATAATGTTGACAAAAAAAAAATATTTTTATTATTATATTGTATCTTTTTTAATTTAATTCTTTATTTATACACATTTTTTTTTTAAAACATACAAACATATAATGTGTACTCGTATATGCACGTATATGTATTTAGTCTACATATATTATAGTCGTTCTAATTATACAAATTGTTTCTTTCATGTTTTTATTTTTCTAATCATTGCACTAATCTACTGTATGCGCGGTGTCATATATGGTACATATTGTGTATCTTTAGGTATATAACGTAACGTATCTATACATAAAAAACAAAATCTTTAACTTAATTGGAATTTATTTGAATAATATTGTTGATATTGTGCGTATAATTGGAAAATGAATAGATCAAGCGTTGCCGATCATATTAAATTAAATTTGATTTCGATATATGATAAGTATGAAAATAAAACAATATTTGATTATATTTATTTAACAGAAAAAAAAAAGAACGAAAATAAAAATAATTTTAAGGAAAAAAATATCTAATAAAATGATGAAAATTTGTGTGTGTGTTTTTTTAATATCTTTTTTGACACTAGAAGTTCTTTTTGTTTTTTTTTTTTTGGCAATTCTAATTTAATGTATTTTAAAGGTATGTAAGGTGTATCAATTAAACTATGATGTATCAGTCAAATATAATTAAATTTTGTGGAGTCGTGTAGTCAATCGTTTCGAAATCACATTTCAGTACAGAAAAAATATTTGATTTGATATTATTGAATTTTAAATCTGATTTGAATAAATAAATAAGATATTCAAGAACTATAGAAAACTTGAGAAATTCTTGATGTTTCTCAATCTAAAATTGATTTAAATAATGAGCCGACAATTATTTTTTCTGATTAAAAATGTAATTTGTTTTTTTTTTAAATTTCATTTCGTTTTTAAGATTAATTTTTGGTATATGAATTTTCAATGTAACGACTATATTAGGTGACCCTGTTTGCACATTCAATTTCATACCAAATTTGATCAATTTATAAACTTAATTTGTATTTGTTTATTTTTTCAAATTTCTAACATAAATTCATAAAAAATGCTAAGATCAATGATATTGAATTTTAAATGTTATTATTATCATAATTTTTGTTAACTTCTAAGCATATTTTATTTATTTTGAAATTGAAAAGCTTGAAATTTTTTTCTTAAACTGTTGAAATTTTTTTTTCACACTTCTTATTATTTTTCAATACAGTTTATATAACACCCCCAATCAACAAAACATAATAGTCTATTCTTTTTTTTTTTTCTAGAACCTTGCAAAACTTTTGATAATAATAAACAAAATAAAATCAAATTTAAATATTGATTTTTTAATTTATTTTTACATTGAAAATTCAAAGCAATTTACAATTTATTTGCATTTTTAGACCGTGTATAATTATTTTAGTAAATTTTTAAATTAATAATTCAATGGCATTTCAACATCTACTGTTAAATTGGATACGGTATATATGTATATACATCGCATGTATACGTATATTTGTACTTATGTATAGGTAGATGTATCTAATTTGTAATAAATCTATAAAGAAAGCTCATTTGATTGAGATGCAAAGAAAAACTTTGAATATATGCTTAATGAATGAATGAAATTCGAAATTCAAGTGATAAACTTGAATAATAATTGAAAGAGAAGAAAATATTTTAAATTTCTTGATATTTGAAATTACGCCTTCGTTGTTAACGTATATATAGTAAGATGATCTTGACCTCCAATATAAATGTAATAAATGTATGTAATGTTTTTTTTTTTTTTGTTCAATTCAAACTGATATTTTAAGGTTTTGAACATGTAAAAATTATGTATTTATTGTAATTCTATTAGAATTGTTGCTTCACAAGAATATATGTAATGTATGTTAAAAAAATACATTTTGAAAATTATAGATAAAATTAGTGATCTAATTCTAAAAGAATAAGAAAAGTATATGAGCGATTCTCTATGTAACGCAGACTATGTACATATGTATATCGTACGACGTTTTAACGTAAATTTCATAAACATGTACTATAAAAAAAGATTATTTTTCAATATTTTATATCAATACCTTAATGTCTTAATATATCATAAATAAGTAGAATAAAATCGAATTTTTATTACACTGTTTTTGTGTTATTAACTCTAAAACGCAGTCTAGAGTCTAGACGAGACTTTTTTATGTCAAGACTTATGTCTTGACATCGAATATGTCTCATATAGACCGCTTATGTCTTGCAGAAATAAATGGCAAGACATCGATGTCAACACTTATGTCTTTGCTACGATGTCTGCCTGACATGAAAAAAAAAAATGGCGGTTTCAGATGTTCTGTGCAAATGTATCAGATTTATCAGATTTTCCGAGAGAAAAAATTGTAAATGTGGAGTTTTTTAATAAATTTAAATTATTTTTAAATTTACAAAGTTATTTCGACAAAACTTCACAAAAATATATTTCAAAAATTTTAAACTTTATATTCACTTATTTGAAATGGCAAGACATGAAATGCCCAGATATGAAAAAAATGGCAAGACATAAACAATGTCCTGACATAAGTCTTAACATAAAAAGGTCTCGTCTGGACGGCGTATAACATATGTAATGCAGGCTACATCGCACGAAAACAGAAAACTTACTTTTTTATTTTCTACTAACTGAGTACAACCAATATTTTGAAATGTATATGGTTTTATGGTAGAAGGTATATTCTTTGATTGGTGTTCAAAAGTACCTTAAATAGATTTGTATATTTTTTAAAAATAAAAAAATTCCTTGTAACACAGGCTGCAAAATTAGATGTAACGCAGGCTACGGTAAAAATTTATTATGTATTCTAGCAAAATATTTGATTGTAAATTGATTGAATCATTTAGATATATTTGTTCTCTTATGTTTAGAAGAATAATTAAAATTAGATGACTTGTCTTGTCTACAATCAGTTATAACTTTTTTAAATTTTCACTAAGAGGTTTCACTTTCCAGAGAATTGCCCATATACACTCCACGTGTCAATATGAATATTTCAAATGAATTAAGACTCAATTTAATTTTTTTTTTCAATTAAATTATATTTCAATTCTAATCTCATAAAAATTTTATTTTTACACAATCAGTATTTCTATCATATTTCAAAACACAAATATAAATATAGGCACTTACCCACTTTAAAAAAGCAAAAAAAAAAAAGATATTATTTATTCAGTGTAGGTATGTATGTATGTGCTTGAAAACAAAATGAAGAATATTATAAACATAATTATAAAAGGTTATGTGGCCATCTTTATGCCGAAACCACAGAATAGTTTAAGATTCACATTGAAATGAATAAAATTTTTGGCATTACTTTTAGTGAAAAAAAAAGAAAGATATTTTTTTTTTTAAAAAAAAAGCTACCTGTAATGACACAATAATGTGATGTTATTCTTGCATTTCTATAGTGACAAAAAAAAAATAAATAAACGTCTTAAATAATTTTATTGGAATGAGTCACATCCTCTGTTTTTGTCAAAAATTAAATAATTTTATTTGTGTCTCATAAATAATTTTGAATCGCATTTAGTATAGTCATCATATTAAAAAAGTAATTACTTTAATAATTTTGATTTATTACTTTCTGCACATAAAAATTGATGCCTAAACAGAAACTTATTATTTAAAAAATAAAAAAAAAAAATTGAAGAAAGTGGAAATTGAAGAAAGTTTTTTTAAATTTTTTTTTTTAAATTTTAAATTATTCGATCATGCATGAGAAGTTCAATTTAGAAATTTTTTTATTTTTCATAACAGCATCAATACTACAAACAACCACAACAAAAATTGTGTAGATAGAGGGGACACAGAGTAATTTTACATAATTTCAATTGCTTGTAGTCTTCAGAGGGTTATACAAAACCTAACTCTTTTGTACTTGTTTTTAAAAAAAGATTTAAAATGTTACTATGACTGTTTGTGTCTAGTTGTTCTGAAGATACATACATATAGTATATTCTATTCTAATATATACTATTCTAATGTAATGATTGCCAATTTTCATCCAAGTTTTCTTTGGAAATCCATTTGATATGTAAAATCTCAAAAATAATCTATTTTTTTTTTAATTGCATAAAATTTGAAAATTCAATTGATTGCTCACAAAAATGGTTATGAGAATTGTTTTTTTTTTTAAGTTATTTGGGAAATATTACATTATTTTATGTCAGAACGGTAATTATGTAGGTGCTACTGACTTGCAAAAAAAAAAAAAAATTATTTTATATAAAGTATGATTAAAGGTGGTTAACTATTCGTAGCGAATTAACATATAATATACAGTCCTGCTCATATTTATTTGTGCAGAGCAATTTTTTTATATAACGTCCTATTTGATTTGGTATATCTTCCATAAAAATTAATACATCGGCTTCAAATTTTTACTAATAATAGCTCATATAGTTTTCCACAAATTCACAATTCGAAAAAAAAAATCATTCAAAGTTAACGGTAAAAAAAACAAAAATAAAATGTTCAAAATTATTTGTGCAGTATAAAATAGTGTAAATACAGGATGTTCCGTTTCGTTTGCTTAGAAATTGATACCAGTGATAGGTCTCGTCGAGACAAGCGAAAAATCGTATCGGAGGGGGAGGGGTGAAATCCCAACAGTTTGGCCGCTAGAGGGCGTTGAAGTTTTTTTTGTTCTTATTTCACGATGTACCATATAACTTTTTACAAGGGCACTCAAGGGTCACTTTGTGTTCAGAAAAAAATGTAGAGAACCCTTTGCCCTTTTCAACGATACCTTACTTGTTCCTCTATTCCTAACTTTTAAAAAGTTAGACGCGTTCAAAGTCAAATTTTTGGAAATTTTTTTCAAATTTGTGTGTTTAACCCTGTCTTTCTCAAAAAGGGCTAAATTAACCCTAGTTTTTTATTTCAGAAAAAAAAAGCTCAATAGATTCTACATCGATTTGCTATCTTCGTTTTTTCAATAATGCACAATTTTCATAATTTTAGTCATATTAATTGTATTTATTTTTATGGAAGATATACCAAATCAAATACGACGTTATATAAAAAAATTGCTCTGCACAAATAAATATGAACAGGACTGTATGTATGAGAAGAGAAAAAAACAAACATATATTATGTTTTTGTTTTATTTACCTTTTTTTTTTTTTTCAATTGAACGTTATTTTGTAGATTTGTGTGTGGTTGATTTTTATCCCACGATTTTAATTATTTTTAAATACTTTATTAATAATTTATATTTTCTATGAAATTAAATCTTACTTTCATACTTTTTTTTTTTTTTAAATCAAGTACCTACATATAACAGTAAATACCAGAGATCATTATTATTGTATATACATATGTAATTCGTAACCGGTTCAATTTTTTTTTTAAATTTTTTATACCAGTTACGATTAATAAAAAGTTCTTAAAATAAAATAAATAGGTACTTCGTAAATATGATTATTTTAATTTATAACAAATTTTTAACTTGAACAAAAAAAAAAACGTGATAAAAATATTTGTTTTTTCATAATTCTATGTACGTAAATAATATCGAAAAAAGAAAAAAAAAATTTCCAATACAAAAAAAAAACATATTATGTGTAATACCAAATATCTAAAATACTAATTTAACAAGTTTTTTCAGTCTTTTTTTTTATGATTTTTTTTTTGTAGGTACATATTATTACACATTTTTTTCATGTATAAAAAATTTGTACTACAAATTTATTATTTGCAAAACATTTTATTTAGAAAATTAGGGTAATTGTATTTGATAAATAATAATTTTCAAATATGAATGGATTTTTTTTTTTAGTTATTATCAAAATTTTAAACAAACACTACATATATGAGTGATTCATGTCTGATAATATTTTTTGGAAAAATATTTTACATAATATGTTTAATCAAAAGTATTTTTAAAACTTAATCATTTCATAAAAGTGTTATTATTATCAGTAAGTTATTTTTTTTTTAAATTTTTTTTAAAATTATTTTATTAAAGACTTCTTATATTTAGGTTTATTATATAAACTTCACTTATAACTTTATCTAAAAAAAAAAAAAAACAAGGTTTAATTGAAAATAAAATTTAAAAATTATCAGAATACTCGTATATCGAAAATACTATCTTAAAGTATTTAATTCTGGGAATTTGTTCATAGAAAATGAGATAATGTATATTGTTTATTTTTAAAAGTATATAATTGAAATAACGATTGTAATAATTGAATTAAAAATTTAAAAATCATAATTTTTTTTATATAAAAGTTGACTATAAAAATGTGACATTTTCTTAAGAATCTAATAATTTTTAAAGATTTTATCAGAATTTTTCATTTAACTATAAAAATTGTTTGCTTAAATGAGCCGTTTTTTTTTTTTGAAAGTGGTATAATTCCATTTGTTTTATTTTGTGATATTTAATGTTTTTTATGTCAGTTCCCATATAATTTTAATATAACAGCTTAATTTTTGGTGAAAAATTTTGCGGCATAATAATCTAGATTAGCTTTAATATTATACATAGTTGAAAGGGCATATCAATCTTTATTTAACTCATTTTTTATCAAAAGTGGACTTATACCAATTTAAAAAAAAAAAACGGCTTAAATATGTAAATTGGAAAGTACTTTAATTTGATTTATCAAAAAAAAAAAAAAAATTTGAATATGAATAGAATTTTATAAGGTACATTAAATTGAATAATTTCAAATTTAATTACCGCAATATCACACGAAATATTACATGTATGTATATGAACATTATTACATAAATATATTGATAAAATTTTTATATTTTCGAATTTTTATTAAAATTAAACGATAAAATTGAATTATTGAAATATTATAAAACAAAATCTAGCTAGCTATAAATGTTAAATTTTTGTTTTTTAACTTCGAAGTAATAAAATTTGTAAAATAAAATAAATAAAATAAAATAAATAAATAAATAAAATAAGTAAAATAAAATTTGTAAAATATATATAATACTAATACCTATGTGTATGTATATGTACATGCAATTTATTTTTTATAGTTTAGTTACCATATGGTATTGTAATAATAAAATGTACATAAGTATTGTTTACTTTATTCAATTGTTTTATAAATATTTTTCTTCAATTAACAACAAGATACTCGTATAATTGTATATTGTTTGACCTATTAAGAAAATCTATAAAAGAAAATAAGTAAGTATGTACATATCTACATATTTATATTATTTTATTTTCGTTTAAACAAGAATACCAAACAACTCGGTATTGTATTTTTCACCTATATATCGCATACTGTATCAAATATTGCAATCAACCTTGACAGCATTGCAATTTATGTACGCAACGCATCTCAACTAACTAACCATCATCACACGTGATTTACACATAATAAACACTATTGCACAATAAAAAGTGAACATCATTACATTATAAGAAAACAAAACAAACAAAAAAACCCAATTTTTTAAAATCCTATTCTTTTATTTTATTTCAAATTTTGAAAATCTTCATAAAAAAAAAAAATGGTGAACTAGAAGAGGTACATACGTTTTTTTTTAATGCTTGATTTCACAGTATAAGTTTATTACTTAAGTTTTTTTTTTCTATAATATCATTATTTTATTTTAACGTACTGTTTACTTGAATTAGGTCAAAAACAAATATGTTCAAAAGTTTGTGAATTTTATTAAAATATACTTAATTTCGATTCTAACGCTCATAAAGTCAGTATTAAATTTTAATCAAGAATTAAATATTGTTAAATAAAAAAAAACATTTTGTTTAAGCTTTAAACTGAGTTTAAGCTATTACTACGAAACCAGACCTTATTATTTAACAAAAAACAATGGTTTATTTAATTACTATTATTTAGAATCTATTTGTTTTTTGAAAAACAAAAAAAAAAACATTCAATTCGATTTTTTCTCATTATACATATTTTTTGAAATTTTTTTTAGAGTTCAAATTTGTATGTTGAATAGTGTTTTTAATCAAATAAAATGTGTATACCTTTTATGGATAATAATAATATAATAGTTGTATGTATAAAAAATGTATGTAAGTATATTTATATTGTTTGTATGCATAATTTAATGAAAATAATATAATTGAATGTATACATTGTATACAATGTATAATTGTATGTACGTACATACCTATTAATGTACATATATTTTCATTGAAAAAAAAAAAAAAAAAAAAAAAAAATCTCATCAAGTCAGTATTACCTGTGCGAAAAAAAAAGTATTTGTATTTTTTTATGTATATATACGAGTAAATAAAATTTAACTATAATTGCCGGTAAAAGGAAAGATATAATGGTTCGTGACACATCATCCTCATCTTTATTATTATGCATATTTTGGAATAAAAATTACAACAAGTGCCAACAATAAATATTTACAATGTAATATGTATATATGTACTATATATGTACATGCTAGCAACATTATAGATATTATTATCACCTTGCACTTGATATTATGCATTCTATCATAATTGTTTATATACATGATAAAAATGAGTATAAAAGGTTATCAATTTTATTTGAAAAATTTACTATAAATTATTTAGATTGAAAAATAAATGTGAAATACTATTATTACAGAATTTTACCATAATTAAAAAGAAGTTTTTTTGTTTTCTGTGGTTGGTGTGTTTAATAATTAATTAATGGTTTTTTTTTCTTAAATTAAATTAAAAATTAATTAATACTTACCGCACATCAATATAATAAAGTCAATGACCACTTTTTGAAATATTTGACGATTCGTTTCCATTTTTCGATTATTAATGTTATTATTATTATTTGAATGTGTATCAGGTGGTCGTTCCGGATCAAAACGATTATTATTATTGTTACGATGATTACTAATATAAATATTATTATTATTATTTGTTGTTGATGTACCACTAACACTTGTTGCTGTATTAACAGCACTAGAACTTATAATATTATTATTATTATTATTTGTACAACTAACAGTAGTAGTATTACGCGATCGTACTGTTAAACCACCACCACCACCGCCACTAATAATTATTGTATCCGCTGTCGTACGAAGCGGTGTTGTTTCGTTGGCAGTAAATTCGCTACTCATTTAAAATAATTTTTTTGTATTCTTCAACAATTGCCACAGGTAGGTTAGGTATACAAAATATAATAATAAAGATAAAAAAAAAACTAAAATAAATAGGTAATGTGAAAATATAAAAAAAAATTAAATTGTAATAAATAACGAAAATGAATAAAAAAAAAACCCAAACGTACAATGATGACGTTGTGTATATACTCTGTTTATTACTTTTTTTTTTTTATATAAATTTATATATTTTGATTTAGTAGTTGTATAAAATTGATGAATACGGTGAAGCACTTAATAATATATCTCATATATACTTAGGTGCGTCAAAAATATTTCATTATAGAGAGGTGTATTGATTACCTTTTTTGTTAATTTGTTTTGTTTATCTATTTCTATTTATTTATATATATTTTTTTTAAATTCGATGTGATTTTATGATAACTTAGATATGTATATACATATAATTAATGAATCTAACAAGTAAATAAAAAGCTCTCTATTCTTTATATTTTTCCAAATTTGGAAATATTTGGAAATTTGGAATATATCTCTTAAAGTATTTTTTTTCTCCAAAATTACTACTTTTTTAAATCACGTTTTTGGCAATACGTGTACATATAAGTAGGTACATATTATGTATATATAAGCTCTTGATTTATATAAATGTAGTTTTTGTGTTTCTTTGCCAAAATTATAGCGAATATCTTAAGTATGTATGTATGTATGTTTTTTTTTTTTTTTTTTTGAGAATTAGATTAGCATTAATGTTAATATGTATTTACTAATTTAAGTATAGATATAATGTTGATATATAAAGATTGAATAAATTTAGATACACATAATGTAGACTTTTTTTATACTTTCCAGGCAGGTATGAGTCTTTATTTTTTTTATATTTTTGATTATTTATGTATTTTTGTTTTGTGAAGAATGAAAAATTGTTTAAATATACGTTTTGTACAACAACAACAAAATATGATGACGAATCACCTGAAAAGAGAAAAAGTTATTTTTTTTAAAAAAAGGTAGGTAAATAATTTTTTTTTTTAAATTTAAATTGATAACATTCTTATCAGACTACTTAAATGAAAGTTTGTTTGCATTTCATATGGTATGTTGAATTCAACTAGGAAAAAAAAAATGTAGATAGTTTTTAAATATGTATAATAGTATAGGCGTTTGAAAAACTGTAACACATTTTACTTTTTCTATAAATGAAATTTATGACTCAAAAAGTAATTTTTTTTTCAAGGTACTTAGATAAAAATGGTACAAGTATCTGATTTAAATTTTTCATATCTTGTTTTGCTTCTAGTGAATGAATTTTTAATAATTCAAAGTTTATTTCGAAATAATCTATTCTGGACAATTTTTGACTTAATAGTCACCACGGTAGCATGCAGGAAAGAAAAATTATTTACAATCGTCGTTGAGCTGCTCCAAGTGTTAATAAAATTTTAAAATAACAACTTTATAAAAATCTGGATATTTACATATACATACGTTTTTTTCTTTCTCCATAAAATAATTTTAACCCAATTATAATTTTTTTTAAAATAAGAGAACAATCTTATTTTCATACAAAATTGTTTTTAAATTGAACACGGTTGATTGTTTATTTCTTTTCTTCAATTTTTAATGAACAGATTTATAAATAAATATTCTAATATATACAATGTACATATGCTATATTATGTAATATACAATCATACATATTTCAAATCCGATTGCCAAAATAAAACTCATTCATTTTTTCAGAATAAATCTAAGAAAACACAAGGAATTTGGTTTGTTATTTTCTATTTTTGATGTTTTCAATTCGAACAAAAAAAAAAACAAATTTGTAAATAAACTTGAAAAATATGTGTCTTTATACATACATATTTAAAATATATTGTGCATACAAAAAATATACACAAATATAACCTAATTTCGTTATTTAAAAAGGTTAAGGCCGTTAAGGGCATTTTAAAAATAGCAGCATTTGTTTACAAACTGATTTTTTTTCTTCTGGAAAATGTTCAAAACATTTAATTTTGGCCTTTCAGTTAACAAGTACAAAGAACATTTAGTATTTAAATGGGAATTTTTATCAAAAACTGTTAAAATAAAAGGATTAAAAAAAAAAAACCTACACACACAAATAACAACATTAACAAATCCTTCTATCTCAAATTGTTGCGAAACATAAAGATTTCCACTTAACCGTTCGAATTTCAGGTCCATTGTTATATTGCTTTTTGTCCTGATTTTTTTGTTTTTGTAGAAAATTTAAAACTTAAAATCAAAACAATATCTAGAGCGATTCAAAGAGATAATACTAACAATACTAACACACAATGAGGTTAAAAAAGACAAATAGAGTTTTACAGGGAAGAATTTGAGAATTGAAAAAGAAAATGTTGGTAAAAATTTTAATTGAAATTTCATAAATTTTAACAGGCTAGAAACATAAATACAGGGTGCCAATGACTGACCAAAGGAAAAAAAACGTTATTGGTTTGTACTGGATTTTAAAATTGTTGCATAAGCATAAAATGTTGATAAAATTCTGTAAACATGTACCCATCTGATATCAGGTGTATATAGTAAAAATTAAATGCTGACATAAGGATACTCGAATATGGCAATTGTTTATCTTTTTAGTTATATGGTTTTTACTTTTTGGTTATAGTTTATATGGCTTTCAAGGCAATAATTATCAATTTAACAAGTGTATAAAGTAACGCATAAATAAAATATTTAAAAATCAAAATAATAAAAAATAAAAAAATAAAAGAGAACTTATTAATCATGCTATTGCACAATTAAAAACGTGCTTAATTGGAACCACATTTTAATAACATTTATTTCTCTTCTTTTCATAAAATTAAATTACATCTTAAAATATATTATTAATTTGAATCAGATATCATTTCTATTACAAATTATATTATTACAAAAATTGTATCTTAACAAAAATACCGAATAAAAAAGAAAAAACTATAAAATTGAAAAAAAAAAAAATAATAATAATAATAAGAAGAGAAAGAAAAGAAAGAATTGTCTGATGCATTTTTTTCTGGTGCATTTACTGATGTGTTTTCATATACTGCACAAAATATGTATTATATTGTATGTAATTACGAGTATATGTATATGAAGCATTAAACAGAACAAATATAAAAGAATATTACATACGAGAATATATACATACCTACTATATAATGTAATATGAAAATGTAGTACAAGAAAAGTATCTATAGTATAATATATTACAATTTGTACATATTTCTCACTAGTTGCATATATGTGTGTACTATAATACATATATAATATAATGTACTGAATGAATAAACAAATCAGATTGTAATACAATTGAATATTATAGAACCTGATGATGACTGGCTAAAAATGAAAAAAAAAATGTATTATGTATTATGTATGTTTGTTATCTTTGAAGTGAATTTTGTTGTTGAATTTTATTCACGGTATAAAACGTGTTAATAAGTTCATTAATAGTATATGCTTTTTTTCCCTTATTTTCTTATTTTATAAATAACAAGAAAAAAAAATGTTTTCTTTTTTTTAACATCTTTTAAATCTGATTTCTTACAAGAAATTGAATATTATACATATATAGATATGTACATAAGTGAAGCGTCTATATAAAAAAGTATACTCGTATATATACATACATATATACATATATATATATTTTTTTTTATCGGATAATAAAACTTTAAATTTTTCATATTTATTTATTTTTATTTTAGAAAAAAAATGTTTCTATATGTTAGATACATTTTATTTGTGTTTTTATTTCATGTATGAAATCAGATTATAAATTCTTCATTCATACATTTATGTACAAGATTTAATGAACATCTATAAAATGTGTATCACATATCAATTTAAGATTATTTTATATTTTATTGACTTTATTTATTTATAACGTATAAGATAATAATTGATTTATTGATTTAAATTTGAAAAAAAAAATTTAGATAAAAATAATATTAGTAACACGCAAGAATAAAGAGTTATTTTTCAAAAGGTGCATAAAGTCCATAGTATAGTAGACTTCCGTATAATAACGCTGTTAATACAATGCGAATTTCTAAAGGGATTCACTCTTTGGTGCAAATAGGTATTGCATCGTAGCATTCGGTGTATTGTAGCACGGATTTTGCTACGATACAACAACAATTCGTGCTACGATACACCGAATGCAACGATGCAATACCTATTTGCACCAAAGAGTGAATCCCCTTTCTATAACGCGCTAAAAATATTTAGACGACTTTTTCATATAATGAGATTCTCAATGCGCGCAATATAACATGATTTCATACAACGCGTAAGGGCCAAAATAGACTAGGTACTAATGCGCTAGTTGTAACAATTTTTTTCCTACTTGGTATAATAAGAATAGTCTAAAATAATTTTAGCCGACGGTTGTAATACACTCATACTCGTTACAACTTGGTCGTGCCACCATAAGGTGTATTTTCAGCAGTTGTTAAAACCGGTTATAAGCTCGTTTGCGACGGTGGCACTGCTACCTAGTCTATTTTCAGCCTAACGTATTAACCGCTTTATACAGGAGTCTACTCTAAAGAATCAAATCTTACAATGAGTTTTTCAAGAAAATTGTGCGCTACAATCATAAAGTGTTAATCGATTTACATATGCGTATGAAGTTTTTCCACCCTTTTTAAATTTTAAAGAAATTTAAAAGGATAAAGGATAAAAGGTAAAAGAATATGTAACTAAGGGTGGTATCTACAAATTTAATTTAGTTTGTATTAATTTTTTTCTTTCAATTCTGTATTTAAAATACCTTTCTCATGGAGCTAAAATTCTGAAATATTAAACTTCAAAAATTCAAAGGGTTAATATAACAGTATGGTGTGTATATCAAGGTTATGCATTTTAATATGAAAATTTACAATTAATATGATTCAAAATATAAAAAAATTCTAGAAGAAAAACAAACGCGTCAAAT
The DNA here is from genome assembly GCA_932526495.1 of Bombylius major. Classification (NCBI taxonomy): domain Eukaryota; kingdom Metazoa; phylum Arthropoda; class Insecta; order Diptera; family Bombyliidae; genus Bombylius; species Bombylius major. The sequence continues at coordinate 293,218 of OW052046.1, forward strand.
TTAAAACGAAATAATGTCTAGTATACGTCATACGCACTCGCATTATTGTAACAATGACATCGATGACATTTTGAATAGATTATTAAAAACATCTTAAACGAAAGATGACAAAAATTATTGAAATGATTATGATGCCATTAACATGAATTTTATAATATATGAATATGATCATTCAATTCCCGACGTAAATTTTTCTTAGAAAAATAATCCCTCTTTATTATAATTTTTTTTTTCTTGTCTTTGAAAAAAGTACAGAGTTATCATTTATTTCCAATGAAATCCATTTAAGACAAAATTAGATTGAGTTTTATTATTCACAAAAAAAAAATATAATACATAAATAATTGCAATAAATATTTTTTTTTTCTTGAAAAATTAAAAATGAAATTTTTCAAACCTCTTTGAAATAAATAAATAAAATTTGTATAATATATTATGAATACATATACATATGTACATATATTCCACAATTCATATGCAATTAACACATCAGTCATCACAATTAAAAAACGATTTTATATGACGTTTGCACTAAATTTCGATGGGAAGAAGAATGTTTTGAGTCATGAAAATAAAAATTTGAATGTTAGTATGCGATGAAAGATCATAATTTTATATTCACGTATGTTTAAGTCATTTAATTCCTTATTTTTATTTTATTTTTTATTTTTTTATTATTTTTTAAATCATACATTCACATGTGAATTTTAAAACAGTGAAAACATAATTATAGCCTTTTCCTTTTAAATTTTAGTATAAATTCAAATATTCATGTTTATATCATCACCATTATCGTGTACGCTTTGGTTTTTTTTTTATGTTCGTTGAAATTTTGGTAATTGGACAGACGAAAGAATATACTTTAAATAGAACTTAACGTATATATAAAAGATTTTATTATATGTATGTATGTATTTAATTTTAAAGAAAATTTATATCTATACAAAATATATTAAGTGATATTAAAAACTAGTTAATATCATATTTTACATGTCGGATAATAATGGATATTAGTAATATTTCACTTTTAAACAATTAAGTGACTTTTATAATTTTTTTTTCTTTCATTTTCAAGCAAAGAATTTCAGAATTTTAAAGAGACCTTTAAAAACAATATCTAAAAGTTATAAACTGTTCATTACAACAAATATCTCATGAAAATTACTGCAAAAGATATTTTAAATTTCATTTTAAGAAATTAATTCGTTTTGTGTACACGCTACGTTATACCTTTGTAATTTTTCAGTAATAAAAATAATGTAGGATAAATGAAATATCTTTGAAAGTAATTTAAAATTTAATATGTAATTTGAATGATTTCATGCGTTTAATTAAAACATATTTTGAAATGATTTCATAAACTTTTTTTTTATGCATAAATTTGTGCAAGAGTATACAAAGAGTTACATTTAATTATCCTTTGACCATCATTAGGACTGTTCACCACATATAAATAACGCTATAAATAAAAATGTATACATCACTTTGAAGTAATGCGGCAGAATGAACTAAAGAAAAAGTACATTTTTTTGGATCTATGTAACTCGTAAAATAAATTATTTAAAAAACATTAGTGTGTAGGATCTATATAGGAATTTTATTATCTTAACCATTAGTATTAGTACTGATTTCAGAATATTTAAAGAGAAAACACATTTCTATTTCTATTGTAAGACAAATCTACATATAAAGCTTCTTAAGATTAAAAATTTAAAATTTATGACAAATATGATAAATAATTTCTTTCAGCAAACGCAACAATCTTAAATATTGTAAACGTAGTCAGGGTTAGGGACGTCAAAATGTTGAAAAGTATCGATATTTGGTATCGGTATCGAATCTATGGTATCGATAACTCGATAGTATCGATTCCCGATAGCATCGGCCGGTACTATAAAATGCGATACTTCACAAGGAAAAAGGGAAAATTAAATTAAAATAAGGTTTTTTATTATTATTATTATTATTATTATTTTTTTTTTTTTTGAGGAAGTATTCTCGAAATTAATAACTTTGTTGTTGTCTACAGCGTACTCGTTCTCATTTCCTGGTGGCTCCTTTATTTTATATAGCTTTTGTACCACTATTTCGAAAACTTAACACTGCTGGGAATCGGCCCAAAAGTATCGATACCGGTAAAAATATCGGAGACTGAGTATCGAGTACTAAGTATCGTAGTATCGGATCAAAAGTATGGATACGTCGATAGTATCGTTGGTATCGTAGCATACCTAAGTCAGGCATATTCAATTTTGAATAAACTTTTACAACATCCCAATAATTCGTTAGATTTATTCTTACAATACAAGGATTTTTAAACTTAGTTAACTCTAAAAAAATAACATCAAATTTTCTTTCACATCCCGTATATCACCCATTTAATCTGTCGACTATTAAAAAAAAATTCACCAATTCAATTTTTACAAATTTTGAATCACCCCATTTAATAATTTTTTTTTTTATCTAATAATATGTTTATGATTAAATTTTGTTTTTTACTTTTAATTTTATTTTCATCAAACATGCTTCTTATCAGTTTTATTTTCTTTATCATATACACACCTTGAACTCTTATAAAAAATTAATTTACTTCTTTAAAAATTGACTTATCTTATCGCAGTTTACAATATCACAAAATTATAATTAAAAAGAAAATGTAAGGTATATCATTTTTATAATCAATTAATTTTCCTTTTTATCACACTACAAACAAAATTAATTAAATTTTTCTAACATAAAACTTTCTTTTAATTTTATTTATAATACATTTAAAAAAAAAAGCAATATCTAAAAATATAATCTCGAAAAAAAAAATAAAAAATTTAATGAAAATGATTAAAAATATTAAACAAAAACAAAAATAAATAACAAATAGACACGATAGTAGATATAATTTGTTTTTATTTTATTTTTTATTTTTTATTTCATTGTACTCGTACAGCATGTGCTAATCGTAGAAGAATACTTATTTATAGCATAATGATGATGATACACATATTATACACACAAAATCACCTGATATATATATATATGTAGATACATATTATGTATGTATAACTTATGAGGTGTAATACTCTTTTATGTATATATTTGTACGATTTTATGACCTCTAATCCAATTAGTGAATGTGAGCAATCAAAAAGAGAGAAAACAATTTTTTTTTTTTTGCAATATCAAATCATAAAATATAGAACAAAATGTATACTAATAAATTTATCGAAGCTTTTTTCTACTTTCGTTTGTTGTTTTATTGTTTTTTTTTTTTTCTGTAGATAAAACAATGGAATTGTTTCAATGATATCTGATTTTCTATGAAGATAATATATTGAATTGCAAAATACAACAAAGAAGTATAAAATATCATAAAGAAAAACAAATAAAAATAGCATAAACCATTAGAAAAAGAATACTCAAACACATAACATCCTTGATATTCATATTACATTTCTGTTTCTGTATATAAAAATAACAAAAAATAAATATGAACAAAAAAAAAACGTTTTTCAATATTGTACTTATCTAAAATATATTAAAAGATTTTTGTTAGAAAAATTGTATCTACATAGAGAATGAGATAAAAAATTATTTAATATATTTTTTTTTTCCAAAAGAAAATAAAAAAAAAAAAAACTTAGTTTTGAATGTTTGCCAAATCAAACAATTTATAAAACAACTTCTATATGAATGAGAGTAAAAATTAATATTATCAAAAAAAAAAAAAAAAAAAAAAAAAAAACACGAGTTTTGTTTTAAATGTGAGTTTTGAGAAGAAAAAAAAATTCTAATTTTTAAAGCAAAAAAAAAAAAAAAAAACAATATTTAATTATTTTTATTTATCTTTCAGATTTATTCAATTCATAAAAAAAAAAAAATGTGTTAAAGATGACATGTTAGTTTTACAAATTAATCACTTTTATAAAAGATATTCGCTTTAAGAATGTATTTTCCAGAATCCATAAAACGGAATAAGGATAAAGAAATGAAATAACTATAAACATTACTGTTGTTGTTTTCAGTGAAAAAACAGATTTCAACAGAGACAAAATAAAAACGAATTATACATTTGGATTTGAAATAAGGACACTATACTATACCCTTAATGCTATATATGCACATAATAAATTGCTCCAAAAATTGATTTTTCAATTTTCATATAAGTCGGTGATAAAGAAAATTAATATACAATTGAAAATTTTTGTTTTTTTATTAATTCCGACGGACCAATGAAATAAAAAAATCATATTTTTAGGTCCATTTTTAAGAAACTGGAAATTTATATTTTTTCACCAATTTACTTGAATGGTTTTTCTTCTTCTTATTTTTAGTAAAAGGATGTTTTTATATATATATTGTTCTATTCAGAACCGTTACAATCTGAAACATTATTATTTTAAAAATTCCTAATTAATCGAACGAGTATTATTAGCAAAAAAACCAAAAAAAAAAAAATAATAATAATAACGCATTATATTTTTTGTACAATTTTCAAAAAAATATAGTCATGAAAATTTATAGATCACCCTTTTATTTCATATATTATCTAATTTGAATAAATACATACATAATTTTAATTTTTTTTTTTTTTTTTTTTGATGATAGAATTATAAGTCGCCCTCGCCCACAACAATCAGTCTAATTTCATATATGAATGGTCAGAATGATCCCCATTATATCACCCATCATCAATCATACAAATCAAAAGCAGCATAAAAGAGTAACAAAAAATAAATTTAGAAAATAAAAAAAAAAATAATAATAACAATAAAGATTATAAGAAAATCGTCATAATAATTTTACTTAACATTTAGACATATGTACATACATTTTTAATGATATAGAATATGTGATGCACAATAAATTAATTGCATTTTAAATACTTACATATTATACTTCTTGAAAAATAGAAAAGAGCAACAAAAAAAATGTATTGTTTTTAATGTTTTTTTTTTTCTTTTTACGACAATCTAATTTAAAAAAATTATATTATACTGAAATGCTGGCTGTTTATTAGAGAAACTATGGAAACTAAAAAAAAAATAATAATAACAATAATGACCACTAATAGCAATATTGTTGTTTTTGTATTTTAATATATGTAGCTATAATATATAGTTATTCTTTAATCTTTACATACATAAATAGATACATATTTGATTATGATACATTGGAAATAAAAAATTTATAAGAAGAAGAAGCCCCAGTAAAATTGGATCAAGCGCAGTTCAAGAAAGAAAAAAAAATGTTTTTTTTCTTCTTTTTCTTTTCTAAGAGATTATAAATACGGGAGGTTATTATGTATGTATGTGCAATGATGACAGTATTTTTTATATATTGTTGTTATATATATCTGACCTGAAGTGTCATCGGATTAATAATAATAATAATAATAATAATAATAATAATAATAAAAAAAAAATTAACAATAACAATATATAATAAAGTACTAGCACAAAAAATGTACAAGTGATTGAATATGATAGTTTCACAATTATTTTTTATTTGTATATTCTATTCTATTGTGCTTTCTTTCAAAATCAGCTGATTCTATTTACGTAGTTGTTGTTACCTGTAAAATACATTATTATGTATTATATGTGATTTACTGCAAATTTGATTCAGGTCAATGTCAATAATATTGTGACGGAATTTTGATTATTATTATGTATTTTTTTTTTCTTTCTTAATTTGAAAAAAAAAAAGACAACAAAAAATTTTTCGTGTGAAATTTAAAAAATAATAAAAATTATCCTTAGAAATTTTTATCCATATAGTTATCCTATATATATATATAGAAAATTTGTTTTCTTTACAAAACATGCGTGTAAAATTATGTATTATTTTTTTCATATTGTGTACACATCAAATTCAATATTTATGTTTATCTTTTTAGGTTTAATATATAAAAATGTAATAGCTGGTACTTACCTTCTTTGTGGGAAAATCAATTATTTTTTATTTCTCAAATTAAATTAAAAAAAAAAAATCTTACTAAAAAACGTTCGTTTTTTTTTTTTATTTGAAAAAAACAAAATATTATCTTTGTTTATTTTTTATATTTCGGCAAAAGAAAATCTATGTATGTATATATTATTAAATAACAGAACTAATTTATTTTTTGTTTATATAAAAATAACACCAAACAAAATATGTATAAATCACATCTAAGTCAAAATAAGTCAATTGATAAACAATAATTATAATTACAAAATTATTTTCATATTGTTATTGTTTGTTTTTGAATTTTTAATTAATTTTCATTGTGATACAAATATTGAAATCGCACAAGTTTGATATTTAATTGACAAATTTTCAATATTAATCAATATTAAATTTATTCTTGATATCTATTTTTTTTTTCCTTACAGATATTAGCAAAAATTTTTAATGTAAAATACTAAATTTTTTTTTTCAAACATAACCGACAAAAAAATATTGAAAAATATTTTTAAAAACAATAAATCTGACATAACCACCTATAGCAACGACAGTTCAATTACTGACTGAATTTTGAAGATTGTGCCTGGCATTTTGTTATTTTTTCGTTCATATCATCACATGTGTTTTTCTTCCCCATACAGATAGATTAAGAAGTGTAGCCGTCCCCATATGATTAATACCTATATTATGGTATATACATATATGTGTGTATATATACTCTATTTAACAATTAAAGTCAGTATTGTGCTTATGGAGGCAGTACCCGATGAGTTTTTTGCCTTGGTAATATTTAATTTAAAAGATTTCCCTCGATTGAAATTGAGATCTGATCACCCCACACACGAGACAGATTTATACAAACGAAATGTAAAAGAGTATAGAAAAGTATGCCTATCTTGCCTGTACTGACTTTAATTGTTAAATAAAGTATAGGTATAATATATGTAGAATTAAATATATATACTATATACATTATTTATTTTATATTATGGAATGATTTTTGTACATTATGTATATATTTTATATTTTCTAGTGTAATTGAAAAGAAACAGTAAAAAAATAAATTAAAAAAAAATGGTATATTATGTATGTAATTAAATGTACCTATCTATGAAAAAGACTATAGTATTTTTATTTTTGGAAGTCAGTACAGGCAAGATAGGCATACTTTTCTATACTCTTACATTTCGTTTGTATAAATCTGTCTCGTGTGTGGGGTGATCAGATCTCAATTTCAATCGAGGGAAATCTTTTAAATTAAATATTACCAAAGCAAAAAACTCATCGGGTACTGCCTCCATAAGCACAATACTGACTTTAATTGTTAAATAAAGTATAGGGACAAATTTCCTTTAAGATACCTATAAAATAGAAGATACAAGATACAATGTTATATTGTACATACATATGTATATTTTCTAAGTTGTATGTTTTTATACTAATTTCTATACATATTTTATTTCCTATGTTACGCTAATGTTATGTTCTTCTTAACGCTTATTTGTTATACTTAATTGTACGCATAATATGACAAAAAAAAAAAAACAGAATAATTTTTTCAAATAAATTTATTTAAGTAATATCTATAAACAAATTTACACGTTAATAGGTACATATTATGTTTATCGGAATCGGAAACAGTATTTAACGTATGTATTTTATCGCATATCGGTCAGTTTTTTATAAATCGCATCGGAGACTAGTTTTTCGGACTTGTTTCTGATTTGATTGGTAGATTCTTCATTTCTTGTTTAGGATATCTATTCAGTTAGAATAAAAATGACCAGTTGACCACTAAGCTACATATAATGTATCTACTATGTGTACTGCACTTAGCTATCAGATAGATATACATAAATAATTTTATTTCTCGTTTAAGATACATTGAAATGAAAAAAAAAAATAAAATAAAATATTTACAGAAGGCTGATGATGATAACCATTTAAATTGGATTGGAGAATAAAATTATGGGAAAAAAGCTTTTTAGATTTTTTTTGCAGAAGTAAATTTGAAAATTTTTTTTAAAACATTACATTTATGAAGATTGATTTTTTATTTCTAGTTCATCATTGTGAGGGTGTTATTCTTTAATGAACAACAACTTTATGTATATGGTTTTTTTTATTTAGTTTATAAGATTAGAATTTTTAAGATTTTTTCCCATGATTTTTTTTTTTTAAATAATGAAAGCTCTTTCTTTTTAATTCAAAAGAAAAGAAAGGGAGTATATAGAGAAAATTATGACACATACATACATATTATATGCAATTAGTTTAGCTTTAAAGATTTTATTATGAATTTCTTAATAGTTTCTATTCACTTTAGATGTTTTAAGTTGTTTGAATAAAATTCTCATATTAAATTCTTATGAGTTTATAGAAATAATAATGACATTGATGATATTAGCTTCAATAATATTTTTATGTATTTTTTGTGTACATATATGTAGTATAAAAATGCTTCATGACAAAAAAAAAATGAACAATCAAATTACAATAAGGAAGTTTTATCTTTTATGTGATGGAAAATTTGTCTTCTGTGGCTAGCTAGAGTATCTTATCTTGAAGAACATTTTGAACGTCATTTTTAAGTATGTCTTGAACTAAAGATACCAAATCCAAAAATATCCAAAAAAATTTTTTCTCTTATTTTGCGTAATCTTTTTATAATAATCAATAAAATTTTTTTGTTTTTGATTTTACAAAGATTTCAAAGAGTAGGTATCTGGATGCTTAAAAACACAAAAGAGACTCTGAAATAGGTATAAGTTGTAGGTATAGAAAGGGCTTTTTGCTTAAAAGCAAGTTTACTATAGAGGGCCAGAAGGCAAATAGGCCCATTGTGGATGACCTTCGACATTCTTGATGGAAGAACATGGTCTATTCAGTAAGCTATTACAATATCGTTATATGAGGTAACCCTTTAAATATTAAGCCATACATAATGGTTGTGAAACTTTATTAATATAATTTCTAAATGTTTTTTTTTATAGAAAACATTTTTTTTTCTTTTTCAACTTAATTTTTGTTTTTTGTACTTCAAAATATGAACAAAATAATGTGGGTAAAAAAAATAACTTAGCCTATAGGGTTTTTTTTATGTGAGTATTAGATATACTATAGGAAAAATAACCTACATATATAAAAGAAGATAGTATTTGTAAAAAAAGTTACGAACAAAATTCCTGAATACTGAATCTTAAAATAATATACAGGTAATTAAATGAAAATCAACTGATTATACCTACTTTTTTTTTTTATTCAAGTGATTCTATTCATTCGCGTTCAATAGTACTTCTACTACTATATTTAATCCTTCTTATTTCCTTTGTTAGTAAATTATCTTGAATATACCTTTGGGCTGTATACACACACACTACGCACATGCATAATACTATGTATATTATGTATTATTGTAAGAGTCAAGTCCAGAACTTTTAACGAGCACAAAAGAGTAAGTATGAAAATCATTCAGTTTTTAATCTAAACTAGTTTTAATTTTTCCCATAAATTTATTTTTCTTTTAAATATGAAAAAGTTGATAAAAAAAAAATTTATTAATTTTCTAAAAACCGAAATGAAGTTGCTATCGCTAAAATTCAAACAGTGCAATAATACGTATATAAATAAAGAAAAAAACTTGAAATTAAATCTTAAAAAAAATTTAAAAAAAAAATATAATTTAAAACAAAACAAAAACAAATTTAAATAAGTTTCAAGGTAAAAATGAAGTTTATTTTTTTTTCCTGAATGCAATTTAATGAAAGTTTAAACTTTTTAAATTCTTATTAAGTAGTTAATAAACATTTAATTAGAATATTTCAACTTTTAGAAAATATTTTATTAATTTTTCTGAATTTGTAATAAGAATTTTTTTTTAAATGAAATTTTTCAATTTAATTTTCAAAAGTACATATAAAGTTTACGTTTCAAAATTAATTTTTCTTTATCCTAATTTTTTTGTTTGTTTGTTGTGCTTTTGACGATAAACTGTATAATTTAGTATTTAGTTGATATACGCATTCATTATTTCCAACGGTATATGTAGGCATATAGTACCCCAGCGGCAAAGGGCGTAGGTACTCGAATAGCGCTGTTGAAGCGCTTCTACTGAAGCTGCAGTAAATGGTTACTCTATTATCCTGCTTCATTACTTTTTTAACATTAGATATCCGCAAAAGTAAGTGTTTTATTTTTGCTCCTATAGAAGTGCTTTAGGAGCACTTTATATTCTTTTTTTTTTTTTTTTCTGTAATCGAAATTCAAATTAAAAGAATAAAAATATATTAAATTACTTACCACAAATATTTTTAATTCACTTTTCTATTTTTTAATTTTTTTAAGATTATTATTATATATATTTATCATACTTTATTTTAATAAACTTAACTATATAACTTCGCACAAAGGAATGAAACTACATATTATGTATTTCATAATCCTTTAGAGCTTGCGTAGTAAAAAAAATCAATATTTTATCTATGGAAATTAACACGGGAGTAAAGTACAAATAATAAGATGCTTCAAAAGAGCTCGAAAGAGCTGAAAAGTAATCTTATTAGTTTTTTCATTTGTCATTTGAAAATACATGTTTTGATTTAATTTACCTTCAGTTGAAATATTTTGATTTTCTAATGTGAAACGCGTAGATAAGCCTTAAATGTATTCAGACACAGGTGGTAGATAATATGTAGATATAATTATAATTAAAAGGAATATGAGATACACATAATATATGTTTAATATTACATGTGTGAACAATATATGTAAGGTGAATGATGCCAATCTCGTACCTTTCCAGGAGTCCGTAGTTTAATACATTATAGCATGAATAATAAAAATTACATAATACTAAGTTTATAAATTAAAGATTATTGATCGAAACATGAATTATATTTGCATTATTTACAAAAAATATGCACACTTGTATATATTAATACATGTTGAAAGTCCAAAACTGTCATTATTACCCTATGTACATAAATAAATATAAATTTTATATAATGAATAGAAAATGTATATAACTTTTATGTATTTCTTGTGTATTTTATAAATCAAAAAGGATTTGTTAAATTTAGTTTTGTACTTTTATTTTTCTCCTTTTTCTTTAACATTTTAAATTATATATACATATATGTAATTTAGCTGATTTTTTGTTGTTTTTTTTTTTGTAGTAAACAGTAGATAAAATGTTGTAAGTAGTGTAATTAATGTTAGAAAAGTCAGCCACAAAAATACAAAACTCTTAAAGTCAGATTATATAATATTACTTTTTCTTAGCAATTAAATAAATTCCAGTTAAGTTCCCAGTAGAAATATTTGGGATGCATCCCAAAAAAAGTGATAAGAGAGTTTAGAAAAATTACAAAGGAAAGCAAGATATCTCCCTAGTGAGGTCTATGGGATGAATACAAGAGTCAAATATGATTAAACAAAGAAAAAACGCAATTTATATTACTCATCTAATTTAGAGTTGTGAAATTACGTGATTCTCAGTTTAATAAATGATTTTGTAAAGTATAGTTTAAATAGTGAAAAATTGTGGAATAATTAGTGAAAAATTGTCCAAAGTTTGATTAATTTAATTAGAAAACAATTAATAAGGTGAGAAAAATAATAAGGTAACAATTTTCTCTTTAATGCATAAAGGAGGCCTCTCTCGTGAGTTAAAAAGGAGATCTCTTTTTTCACTTTCTAAGGAGCTTTCAGGGAGTACTCCTTTTGGCGGACATGCTTATGGAAAAAGGAGGATAAAAAAGTACGAAGAGGGAGTTCTCCTAAGCTCCCCAGAAAGGCCTCCTTTATGCATTTCGGATGCTCACTTTTCCTACTGGGTTATTTATCTGTTATCTATGTACGTACAAGTACCTATATATGTATACGTTTAAATCATGTTTGCATATATACATACGAGTATAATATTAGTATATAAATTTATTTATTTATTTGTTTTTATTTTTTATTGTAGTTTTTTAAAAAATGAATTAACAAGTTAGTATATAAAATTTTTCAATTTAAAAAAAAAATGCAACACAAAATTCATTTCAATGTACAATTTTTCTGTACAAAACAAAAAAAAAGCTTGAAGATATTATCGTTAACTTCTTATCCTTTTTCTTAATAAATTTTTGTGTATTTTTCAATTTAATTTGTGTAGTTTTTTTAATTTTTTTCTTTAATTCTCATTTTTCTAAAAAGTTTGACGTATGTATGTAACTAACACCGTTTTAAGTTTTATTTTAATTTGTAATTCTTTAATTTATATGATAAAATGCGAAAAATTGTCATTTTTCGAAAAATCAACGTTTTCCCTCTTTTACTGTGACCCCTTTTATTTTTAAACTAATAAACGGATTTCTTTCGTCTACATGTCTACAAAAATTTCCTTAACATTGATTCGCGTATATGTAAAATTATAATCATAGTTCCGGAGTGTTAATAAAATAAACTTCCAGCAATAGAATTTTTCCTTATCTAAAATTTGTAAATTATCAAAAATCTTATTTTGCTTCTTTTGTTGTTTTTTTTTCTGTTTGGAGAAAAAAACATTGTTAAAAAAAAATTATGTATATAAAGAGATAAAATGCCATGATAATTATTATAGTAACCACGTGTCAAAAATTACGAGTATAATCACATTTTTTTTTTTTTACCCTTTTCATTAAATAAAAATGTCCTATAAAAAAAAATTAAGTGAATCATGGTTTTTTTTTTATGTTTAATGATTTTTCTTGAAGTAATTGAGTTAACATTTTTATGACTTGACAATATTTTGTTACTAACTGTGTTGTATTGTAATTATATATACACAAAGTATCTTAAAAGCTAAAAGGATTTTTCAATTTTTTTTCACATTTACCATGTATATACCCTCACTTAAATCGACATAAAATGTGTCGACACAAAATAGACCCATGGTATAAACGCTTCTTTAAATCGAATTAAAGTTTAAATCGATATAAAATAAACCGATTTAAATAACCGGTTCAAACGATTCTTATGGTTGTTACAAAGGGTATAAACACATAGAGATGGGTTCAGAATAAAACCAATTTTAAATCGACATATCTTTTATGTCGATTTAAGAGAGGGTATATACATGGTAATTGTCTCCTTTAATGTTTTCTTTTAGAAAAAAAATTTTTTTATCTTTTATATTTTACTTAACAATTAGGTACCTACTTATGATTTGTTAAAATTTTTTCATTATTTTTAAATAAAAAAGAAAAAAGATGAAAAGTCATGTACATGTACATAAGCATATACAATAAGCATAAAGTATTATTATTATGTGCAATATGCTTGTATCATTATAATGTTTTTAATTATGTAATTAGCTATAATTAAGTTATTTGTAAAAGAATAATTTTTTGTCTGTTTTTTTTTTTCTTAGCTTAAAATAAACAAAAATAATATCGTTGAATACTTATTTTGAAATTTTCCATTTGAAACATAAAGAAAAAAAAAAACGGAAAATAAAAGAGTGAAAAAAATCAACATTTTGTAAAATTGAAGAAAAACTTAAAGAAACAGGAAACCTTTTTTTTAAAAAAATTTTTTTTTTTATTTTGCTTTGTCATAGATCATTTGAAAAGTTTGAAGTATGCCAATGATGACATGTATTTGTAATATGTTATGTTGTCATCGGGATATCATTTAATTTGAAAAAAAAAATATAAAAATAAAAGTGTTGTTTTTCTTTAGTTAAAGCGAAAATTATATGCGTCCACCAACTATAATGAGGTTATTTTTATATAGGTACATATGTGTGTACATATATTTAAAATGTTCACATAATGAGTTTTATTTCTTAATTAAACAATTTTTAACCAAATGACCCTTGAAGTAATTAACATCTGAATGAATATGTGTATAGTACATATATTTATGTGTGCTTTATTTATAGCTATATAAGTAATTTTCATTTTAAAAGAAAGAATATATTAAGAAGACGAAAATTAAAAAAAAAACACTTGAGAATGCTAATTACTTTATACGTATAAATTTACATACATACATAGATAGATATACTTAAGAAGTCAATATCAAAGATAAATTTTATTTGATGTTTGAAAATTTTTTTATTATGTTTGTTAGATGAGTGATGCAAATGTAACACCATTTAATGAAAAATTGAATGGTTTAAATTTAAAAGTACATGTGTGCAGTACATACAATATGTATTGGGAAAAAAATATTTAAATATCATGTACATGGAGGTACATATACATACATGTATATATGTATATATGTATATACATATATGATAACATCTGGAAAATTGTCGTAATGATTTAATTATTTCAATTTAAATTAAGATGTTAGATGTCTGCAAAATTGTCAAATGGAAATATGTAATTAATTTAACTTTAATAATTTGTAAAAAGTATATAATGTTTTGTTTTAGTAACAATTATTTGCATTTTTTTATCTTTTTTTTTCGTTTTTAATTTTACTAATAATCCAGTCAATAGGTTAATTATTGGTAAAACTTCAATTTAATAAAAATATCAATTTGTATTGTAATTTGTAATTTGTAAAAGCCAACAAGTGTGAACGACAATTCTTATATATTCTGCTATATGTATATACCTACCTATACATATGTAAATACATATATATATATATATACTATATATATATACTGAAAAATTAAAAAGTTGTTTTAAAATAAGATAATTCGCCTTTGGTGTAAGTCTGTAAGATAAGAACCAAGAAAAAAAAGCAATTAACAAAGTAAACAAAATTAAAATTAAACATAATAAAAACAAATGTGAATGCGATTGTCATATCATATCATATATTGTAAATGTACATATATTGATTAGTGATGGCGAATGCCGATTCTGGGATCGATTATTATAATAATCGATTAAATCATAACAAAGTAATCGATTATTATCGTATCGATATATTTTTCCAAGCGTGAAGCGATTATGCTAGATTAGATAAATAATTGGATTTGAATTCTTTTTTTTATTAGAGTAAATTATGTCCCGCCTTTTTGATGATTGATGGGAGATAAAGGCTCTTCCTCTTTCCCCCACGTCCTCCTCATCCACACAACCGTATATATTTTTTGAATTGTGCAAGTATTTGTTGTTTGTTTGACAAGTAAACTTCTCGTGCTTTATGTACACGCAGGATTTTGCATTAACTACGAATTATATTTAAAGAAAACAGTTATATGATGAAATGTAGTTTGCTTAAAAATTCAAGTTCAATTTTGGCGATTCCTAAAAATTGATAGTTGAACATATATATATTTTTACTTGTCCTTTTTTGTTTTATTCATACTGTTTACTACAATTTAGAGCATTTGGCATTGGCACTATTTATTTTTCAGTTTTGTTTTTCCATAATAGTTCAACTTATCTTGTTAATAAGTCCCTAATTAGTTGCACAAAGAAAAAATTCTTACTTTTAGGTACCTGTTCTGAAGAACAGAAGAAAATTACTTTTCATGGCTGATATTCGAGGGCCGAAGTCAACAACATGTATACTATATAATAAACATGTTAAAAAAATCTTCTTCAATTATGTATTTAAAAAGCTGAACATTGCATACAATGCATACAATTTTAAAAATTACACATACGCATTAAAATACATAATTAAATTAATTTAATAAAATACACATTATTTTTATAGAATTTCTATTCTGGAAAGGTTTTATATACTGTACTACACTATTCCAATGAAATTTTTTTTTTAAATTTATCTATTTTTGATTGAATGAAATTATAAAAAAATATATAAAACAAGGTTTTTATCATTTTTTCGAACAATAAATATAAACTACATTATAATGTATATGTATGTTAGAAAATAATTTGTCACATACATAAATTGTTTCAACACCTGGCTTATCCTTTCGATTACTTGTTTATTCTATTGGAATTGGTGTAGTGTGTATTCATAAATATAGGTACCTTAACTATTTTTAATATAGGAGTAGTAAAATATCTATCTATGACAATATAATGTACATATCACATGTTTACTACTATACGTACAATGCAATACTACAATGCAATCACGGTTCGTATATAAGTAGTATGTAATGTACTTATATAAAAAATTTTCAAATGCACCTATATAAAGTGTACTTCACACTTAACGATTTATTATTTGATTTATCAAATAGCTAGTGTAATTTGTTTTTGTAACA
This sequence comes from Bombylius major, assembly GCA_932526495.1. Lineage (NCBI taxonomy): Eukaryota > Metazoa > Arthropoda > Insecta > Diptera > Bombyliidae > Bombylius > Bombylius major. Next base: position 309,326 of record OW052046.1, read on the forward strand.
ACAACAAATTACATTAGTCAAATGATAAATCAAATTATAAATCGTTAAGTGTGAAGTACACTTAAGGTATTCACAGTGGCGGATTTAAGTGTGATGCCGCCCTAGGCAATTTCTCATATTCATATAATGTTTATAATAAAGTAATGTAGATATATGAAGTACTATTTAATTAATTTTTTTATATTATTTTTCAAAAAAACAACAAAAAACAATAAATGAATGAAAACATTAATCTATAGATATGACAACAAAAAACAATAAAAAACTGTTATATTTGCGATATTTTATATCTATTATAGGTATGATAAATTAATTTTTTGTTCTCTTATTTTTTTTTTCTTCTATCTTTGAAAAGAATAAATTTGTTCTAGATCATTTGTTATGAACAAAAGCGTATCTTTTCCACTTTATAAATTGAACATTGATATCCTTTTTGTTATGTTAAATTACATGTATTTAGCGTATAGGACTGACAAAGAAAAGAAAAATATTATTATTTATATAAAATGTATATCTATATGTATATGTATGTTCACATATGTATATATGTATGTACATATATTACTTAAAAATATTAGCTTCTGGTTCTGGAAAAATCTGAACACTGAAATTTATTATAATTACCAAAATCCTTAAGATTTATCAAAAACTTTGTTTTTTGAAATGTTTCTAGGTTTGTCCAATCTTTGGCTGGTGTTACCACACAAGAAAATTCTTCAGTATTCATTTGGTTTTAAAAACTTTAAGGTCGCGATTCACACAACGTAGTACCGATACCGACAACTCAAGAAGTTAAAAAAACTGAAAAATACATAAGTATTTCATGAAACAATTTTATCTGAGAACATAAAGATGTTGTATGTTATAAACACCAAGCTTCACATGCAACATTTATTTTCCCAAGTGACGAAAATGTACCTATTCAACTAGAAAGCAATATGTATCCAATTAGAAAAATTGCATATACTTATTCATGCATTGATTGGGATGAACATGATGCGATGCCTTGACGCATCGACATGATGTTTGACGCGTCAAAATAATGCTAATGAAAATATAATTTTTTATTTGATTTTTAATTTTATTAAATTCAAGTATTTTATTCGTTCTTCATTCTTTTTTTAATTTTTTTTATTACATTTGTACATGCATAATGTATATTGTATGTATAGAGCACTCTCTGTTTATCATAATAATTTATTTATTGGCGTATGCAATAAACATCCTGTCCTATACCAGTAGGTATAACGTAGAACACGTGACTAAATAAAATTTAAATTTTATAGTATTTTTATTTTTGGAAGTCAGTACAGGCAAGATAGGCATACTGTTCTATATTCTTTCACAAATTTTTTGAATAAATCTGTCTCGTGTGTGGGGTGATCAGATCTCAATTTCAATCGAGGGAAATCTTTTAAATTAAATATTACCAAGGCAAAAATACTCATCGGGTACTGCCTCCATAAGCACAATACTGACTTCCAAAAATAAAAATACTATAGTACATATATAAAAACAGTGAAGAAAAAAAAATTTAGTAACATGTATGCTCCATTTGTTTTTCAAATTTAAATTAGAATTTCATATCGTGAATATGAAACAACTTGATAGTATATGTACACCACATATGTATGTATAACATACATACATATGTACATAAATCACAGTTGGTTTTTGTGTATTACAGTTATAATTTTCTTTTATTTTTGATAAGTTAAATTTTTTTTTTGTTTTCTTTTTTAATAAAAGAAAATACATTATAAATATTTTGGATTTCTTTATAAAATATTTTTTATGTATAAAGATTGAAAAAATATATGTATTCCATTTGTGTAATAAATTTTGTTACTTCAAAAAATTAACATTTTGATTAATTGTACATTTGATAAAAAACAGTATGCAAAGAAAATTATAAAATATTTATGTACTGTACTTGTACATACTGTTTTTTTTTTGTGTAACTGATGATGTGTATGGAAAATGGTAAACAGTATTCAGTATGAAGCATATATTAAATCATTCAAATACTAAGTACTCGTAGCTAGATATACATTAGGTGTTGAGGACTTTATAAAAGCACGATTTGGTTGAAACGTGCTATATGAAAAAGAAAAAAAAAATTAATATTAGAGGTGATACCTACATAAAATTATTTCTAGCAAAAGTATCATATAGATATTAGATACTGTATAAATTTATAATAATTTCATTTATATAAAACTGAGATTATTTTACAACAACTAAATATCTTATAGCCGGTTTCACAGTGAGGCTTAAGCGAAGTTTAAGTCTTAAACTGAGTTTTTTCACTTTATTCAGTTCCACAGTGGAGGTTAAACTGAGTTTAACTTGAAATCTAGTAGTCTTTATCTGAGGCTTAAGCTATCTACAAAAGCTTAGCTAAGCTTTAGCTTAAGCTTCCACTGTAAAACTGGCTAATAGGGTTTTTTTTAAATTTTTTTTTTAAATTTTTTCTTCTATTTTATTTATCTTATACATTTCTCACATTTTTATCTTATTCAAAAATATATAGGTACTATTTTTCTTGATAAGGAATAAAAATTAATATCCTTAAGTTTTCTTTGTACTTTCGTTTAAAAGGTAGTCAAAAAATGTTTGTTTGTTTTATTTTTACGTTTCTTATATATGTATGTAAAATTTAGATAAATAACATTTTGATTTATTTAACAGAATTTAGATTTAATTTTTCATTATTTAAATTGTTTTTGTTTTATTTTTATGATCATTTCACAATGAATTTGCATAATAAGAAGAACATTTTAATGCAAAGATTAAAATTGGTAGGTGTTAAATGACATTCAGAAGACGTTCTTACATTATGTATGTGTAATTTTAAATTAGATATATGTTTGCAATTTAAGCGAAAAATTTATCCAATGGTCACACCTTTTGAAAAAAAATAAATAAATAAAATAAGTCAGAGTATTTGACACTTTTTTTTTTTTGTATTGTTATAAGGATAAAAACACACGGTGTTTATTGGGTTTATAATTTAGTAAAAAAAAATTGTAATTGTTTTATATAAATGTGATGATGTGATTATGATGTAAATGAGGTGAAAAGTATTTATTGGTTTGTAAAATTATCTTAACTTTAATACTATATGGTCTTAGATTAAATGCAGATTTTGCAAAGAGGAACCATGAAACCTCAGAACACATTTTATGAGAGAGTATAGGTTAATATACATGGATTAGATGTACACCTAACATCCTAAACATCTTAAAAAGTTTTGGAATTTTGTTAAAGGTCAAATCAAGCATTAGGATATTACAAAAGATCCAACGGGTCACAGTGATAGGGAAATTAAATCCCCCATTTCGAAGAGCTGAATGTAATCTAATCTAAATTAATAGCCTTGGTCTTGCTTTAGCTCATCACTAAAAATTCCCAACTCTTAATTTGTTCTCTTTTTACTTATTTTTAGGAGTTTTTTTTTTTTTTTTTTTTTTTTTTCATTACTTAATGTTAGAAAATTTTAAAATGATTTATCATAAAATATATAATTGACACCCTGTATAATTATTTAATGCATTATTGCTTATTGTAAGTTTTAAAATATAAATATGTATTTTACATGTATTTCGAGTAGAAACATTTAAATGTGGGAGATTCTGACTTGACTTTCCCATCGTTTAAAATTCATTTAATCGAGGAGTGTGGAGCAAAAGTACTTTTCAAGATCAAGTCCTTTTTTTTTTGTTCCTTTTAAGTATGTATTTGTTTGAATCTTTTATGTACCTTTCTGTCCTTTCTTGTTTTTGTTTGTGAATTATGCGCTTATTTTTTTTTCTTTCCTTAATTCATTTCTTATTCTTGTTTTTTTGAATTTTTCAACTATAGTACAATTTTAATCTGAAAGATGCAATGGTTTACTATATCATTAATCTTTTCGATTGTAAAGATTTACATTTTCTTTTTAATATTTGTTTTATTTATTAGTTTTGCAAAATAAGTAATAAATAAATAAAATTATAATATCTACTTATAAATCAGAATGAAATGTGGTACTTGTATTTTTTTTATAATGTTATTTTGTATTTTTGTCTTAAATTTAAAATCATGTTAAAGATTTGATTTTATTTTTTTAACACACACGATTGTGTTTTTAAAATTTTTAATTTTTTTTTGTTTTTTTGTTTTTTTTTTAATTTTTTGATTTTTAAATAAAAATTTTGTGTGTGTGTGTGTGTGTGAACGATCAGATTTTAAATAATAAAATTTATGTGAATTGCGTTTGTACATTATTTAACTGAAAAAGATTATTTTTATTTTTATATTTTATTCTTTTTTGATTTATTAAAATGTAATCATATATCACAAAGAACGGTATATATGTATAATACTTGTACATACATATATGTATTTATATATTCATGATGCATGAAATAAAATTATAAATAAAAAAATTTGCATGTTTGGCGAAATTTATCAAACGGAATATATCGATTTATTTTTTTTGATTTTTTTTTTGATAATAAGAATAAATTAATGATTTAGTGAAAGATATGTTTAATTAAATTTATCGGAATACATTTATGCGGTTTTATATTATTTTATTGTTATTTTTTTTATTTTTTAGAAAGGATGTTTCTCGAAAGAATAATTTAAAGTAGGTATGTATATGTAAATAGAAATAGAAAAACGATTATAATGTATGTGAAATGTGTTCATTAATGTATCTGTTGATTGTTTGTAAATTACACTAAAAAATTAAATAAAAAAAAGAAGAAAATTCTGTTAAATAAATCGAAAAAAAATCACAAAAAAAGCAGACAAAAATACCATTTTAGCTTTAATGAGAATCTATACATACATATATAGCAAAGTAAATTAATTGAAATTCAAACACACCTACTCGTTGTGTATTTTAAATTTGAAATGCATGTGAATTTATTAAAAAGAAATCATTTGGAAATATATATGTACGTACATACATATATTTATATGTACATACATACATATGTATTTGATATTCGTATATTTGTAGGCAAAAATAATTTTTTTTCAAATTATAAATAAAATTTTTAGGTTTTAAGTATTTTAAAATTTACAAATAACAAAGAAGATGTAAATTTAATGTCATTCATGTAATGCACATCATTTTTTTTGATTTATTTTTTAACAATTAATTATATTTGAGTAGCCCACATTACCCAACCTTTAATTTCAAATATTTTTCCCTTTAATGTATAATTTTTAATTTTCATATAGGTATTTGTTTTGTCTATGACTTTAATAAATGATAAATTTTTTTTTTTGTAGAAATCCTACCTTAAATTTCGATATTGCAAAAAATATAAAAAAAAAAAACAAATAAAGTTAAAAATGAAGTTATCTGATGGGGCATCTCAAGATATTCAAATTGTAAGTTAATATTGAGAAAGTAAGGGATTTATTATGTGTACATAAATTGTATAATATTTAAAAATCATATACATAATCATATTTTTATTTTTAATATACTTACATACTTTTCAAATTATAATACATCCTGTGTATAATTTTTGTTTTGTTTAAATCTAAAAAAAATTATACCAATCTTCCTACATTATAACGTAAAAATATTTATTTAACAGATCATTCATCAATTTCATTCGACAAATTATTGATTTCCATAAATCTATTGTAATTTTTTTTTTTGTTCTTAGTTTTTGCTTTTATTTAGTATTTTTTTTTTCATTTAATCAATTTCAATGTTTTTTTTTCTTATTGATTTTTCAAATGAATTTTATATATTAAATTTAAATAAAAAAAAAAATCATTTGAAGTTGAGAACAAAAAACGAGATTAAAAAGTATTTAATTTATGGAAACGAAAAAAAAAAATGGAACGTATGTATCGAGATTCTTTTGACTATCTTTTATCTTGTAAAAGCTATATAGTCGGTGGCTCAGTGCGCTATGCGGTTTAAAAATTAAAAGGGTGTTTTGTTAAATGAAAAATAAAATTTAATAATACATTTTAAAATAGTATTTTATACAATTAAATATAAAACATTAAAAAAATTGAATATGGTGTTTCATGAAATAAGTTAAAGCACGTATATGATATTTGTATGAATAATGGTGTGGAATAAAAATATCCTATCTAATTTAGATATAGAGACTAAGTAAAATATAGAAAAATAAAAAAAAAATAAATAATGCATAAATTGAAGAAAAAAATTTAATCCTTTGATATCCTTTTTTAACCTTAATATCATCTTACGTCTCCTCAAAGAGAACGTATAGATCTATACATATAATTTTCAATTTGTTCCGATAATTTATTTTATATTTTAATGAACCACGCTGTATAAAAAAAAAAAAAAAAAAAAGAAGAAAAAAAACATAAATGAACGTAAAAGCATTGAAAAACATGATTTTATTATAATTATTATCGTTATAGTACGTTGATTATAATTTTTTCTTGTAGATGTTCTAAAGCTAAAATAAATATATCTAAAGAATATCAAAAAAAAAAAAATCTCTCCTTTTATAACTAATGTACTTTAATTTCCACTTTTATATTTTTTAAATACTATATACATACTTATTACTTATATGTATATCGATGTACATGAATACATATAATATATTTTTTTAAATATCAGATTTATGTTTGTGATTATTAGCAACACATTTTGCTTGTTGTTACCTGTTATTAACATTTAACCGATAAATATTGTTGCACGTAACGTTTACGCCCACCATATTGTTATATGAAAATATATTATATATGTACGAGTATGTATGTTTTTTTTTTCCTGTTCTTTTAATGTGTTTTTTATTTTTCATTTAAAAGAGAATTGCATAAATAATTCTTTCTGTGATGCTATTTTTTGCTGCTGTACAAACACACTTTCTGCACCAAAAAAAACCAAAAAAAAAAAAAGAAGAAAACCTATATTTAAAAATAAAGGGTAGATTTTGTCGGTGTTGTAAAAGGAAATTTATTAATTTTTCTTTTTGTTGTTGTTGTTTTTTTTTTTTTTTTAAAGAAGAGGAAGGAAAAAAAATTAGTTCAATAAAAATTAATGATTTTTTAAAAATATTTTATCGACTTTCGAGACGTAGCATTAAGAATATATAATGTATAAATAATTAAATATGAGGCGAAAAAATTACATATGTAAGTCCTGTATGACATAATGAAGCTTAATCTTTAAAAGAGATCACCACCTATTTTAAAATATGCTTTTGTTTTTATGAAAAATAGGATTTTATATTATATTTTCGATATATGTATATTTTTATCATTTTTCTCTTTTAAAACCAAGTGAAAAATTCTTATACATATGTGTGTATGTATGTATTTTTTTTTCAAATGAAATTTGAAGAATTTCAATTTAATGACAGGAAATTCAATTTGAAATGTAGGTATACATCTTGGCAATTAGCATAATGATTTACATTTCTCTATTCATTTCATTTTATTTGTTTTTCTTCTTCTTCTTCTTCTTTAAATTTATTTTTATTTGTTTGTTTAGTTAAAAGCGAAAGCTAAATGACTAAAAACAAAAATTCTCTAATGACTTTATTTCTGTACAAAAAAAAAAAATATATATACATGTATATATTTTAATAACACTCATAATATTAGACACAACTAATAAATCCATTCTAAATATGTATGTCTAAATAAAAAAATTTAAAACATATTAAATGTAAAGCATATTATTTTAATGACATATAAAAGTCGTAATGCACATACGTAAAAAAAAAATTAACAACTCAACGTAATTATCTCATTTGACAAATGATCTGACTTATTAAGGAATCATGAACATCATTAGCTCGAATTTTTCTTTCTTACATGTTTTTTTTCTTCTTTTTTTGCATTACAATAACTGACTTGAATATGTACGAGTACGAGTATATATTGTATATCTTGATTTGTGGAATTTTTACAGGTGAATTAGGTAGATACATATATATGTATATACTATACATAAGTATTATGTTATGTGTGTGCAGTACAAAATAAAATTATTAAAATAACTAAACTGCATAATATTTATAGGGTGTTTCAATGATGACAAGTACATATTTAAAATTACATTATTACAAGATTATTTTCTTTTGTTTATCATTACCGCAAAAAAAATTTTTTTATGGTAATTTTTTCTTATGAATAATTTCAATGTGATAGAATAGAAGAAAAAACATTTTTTTTGTAGGTAATTCTTACAAAGGTAAAAATAAATGTGCATAAAGTAGTTGTTTTTTTTTTGTTTTTTTTTTCTTGATTAATAAAATCATCCACCTTGTATTTGTACATATGTATGTACGTCTTACTGATTACAATTCATGACCCTTGTCGTCCATTAACAGCATGGAATTAGTAAATGTAATCCCCAAAGGTAAAAAAAAAAAAAAAAAAAAAAAAAATACCTTTTTAATATTTTGTTATTTATTTCGTATTTTTCTTGTTAAATGAAGATTTCTTATGTTTTTCTATACTTTTTATTTTATATCATATTTTTCCGACAAGTTAAAAGAAAAAAATAAAATAAAAGAGAAAAATAAGTAAGTATAGAATAACAAAAATTTGTTGATAAAATAAAAGTGTTTTGTATAGAGAAGGTAAGGACAAAGTCACAAATATTTCATTATTTATTATTACATCATTGTACATATATATATATACATATACATATATATATATATATAAATATATATATAAATATATATATATATAAATAGAATAATATGTATGTATGTATACACTATACACAACATGTCGTGCCAAAAGTTCTGTCCCTAAAAACATCACAGGTGTTCATGGACTTAGGCATTTAAAAATTTCTGAAAAGTATAAACAGGATGTCTAATTTTAAAAAATCAATAGTGAAAGTTAATTAGTGCTATATATCACTATATAGTGATAACATGGAGTGGGGAACAAAAGAAAACCGGATTGCAGTTATAGCTCTTCACAAGTGCAATAAGTCGACAAATGCAATTTTAAATTTGCTGAGGCTTCTTCAAATCTCGAAAAAATTTATACGTAGGGCAATAAAGAGGTACAACGAGGTGTGTTTTGTCGATGACAGACCTAGAACTGGTCGTCCTCGTACTTCGCGAACGCCAGCAGCAATACATGCCGTAGCGGAGAGAGTTCGTCGAAATCCTCTCCAAAAACAGAAAATAATGGCACTGAGATGGGTATATAAGTAGAAAAGATCTATACTATTTTTCTTTTTGGAAGTCAGTATTGTGCTTATGGAGGCAGTACCCGATGAGTTTTTTGCCTTGGTAATATTTAATTTAAAAGATTTCCCTCGATTGAAATTGAGATATGATCACCCCACACACGAGACAGATTTATTCAAACAATTTGTGAAAGAATATAGAAAAGTATGCCTATCTTGCCTGTACTGACATCCAAAAAGAAAAATAGTATAGATCTCGCATTATTAAAGCAGACCTTAGGCTATGGTGCTTACCGTAGAACCACCGGACAACGTCTTACGAAAGCGTTACAGGAAATTAGAATGACTAGAGCAAAACCGCTGTTGGAGCTGCACGCGGAAAATAATTACCCACAAATTATTTTTACTGATGAAAAAGTTTTTATCGTTTAGCCGGCAAATTGATCACTTGGAGAAGGCTTGTTCTTAATCCCACCGCAATATCGAAGCTCTAAAGGCAAGTTTATTAAAAATAGCAGCATCGATACCTATTGACGTAGTGCGTGCAGCGATATGTGTGGCTTAAACGACTAAAATAAGTGTATGGAGGCCAATAGTTGACATTTTAAATAGATTCAAGTATTTTTATATTATACTATAAGTATTTAATAAAATTTAAAAAAAACCCATGGCACTCTGTTTCGTTTTTCTTTCAAAATAATCCTTGTTTTGTTAGGGACAGAACTTATGGCACCACTGCACTGTGTATAAAGTTATTTTCTATACAATCAAGTTTACCTACATATATATATATTTATAATAATATTTTAGATTAATAATCTGGTGATTAGTCAAAGTTATTTCAGTTGTTTAATATAATAAAGTTAGTTTTAAGTATACTTTTACTATATTTACCTCAATATAAAACATACATACATATATACATACATATGTACATAAATGTATATATACATATTATAATTATGTTACAAACAATATATCAACGGAGGTAATAAATCATAGAATATAGAAACATAATTTTATATTGCCTAAACACATATTTTCATATATTTTATATATATTATGATATTATTTTCATCATGATGATGTTGTTGTTGTTATTGTTGTTATTTGTTATACATACATATATCACAAGGTAAGTACAATAATATAATTATATAGTTGTTCTAATGTGTAAATCCAGTTGTTGAATTTTAAACATGCGATTCGAATGCTAAATCAACCAAGAAGCACATAATATGTTAATCATATAATTTATGCATGTATCTTATAATAATGATAGATATATTGGTAAATGCAATTTGATGGAATTGTTGAATAAAAAAAATAATAATATAGTACTTATATATAAATACCTATATATTGTATAAAAAAGTTAAGTATTTTGCATATTCGTTAGCATAATAATAATAATAGAATAAATAAACAAATAAAAAACAAACTGTATATATGATAATGCATAACTATTTAAAGAAAAATAAAAAAAAAATTAAAAAAAACAAATTGACATTTTAACGAATGGTCAAATTGTGGCGTCGGTCTTCGTAAATTAACTTTTCATATATGGTATACGCGCGATAAATGATGTTAGCGCCACCGTAAAATATTCCATAATAATATTTATCCTGTGATATCAAAGACATAATAAACCCATCATACATACACATATATAGGTATAAATGTAAAAAAAAGAAAATTAAAATAATAATGATTGAATAACATATTTTTTTCTTCTTCTTCTTACAAATATAGATATTTCATTATGTATATTATTATGGAATACATTCGATGATATGATGTTTGAATTTTGATATTTTATTGGATGGACTTTGATAAACCATATATTAATACATAATTGCAATACACAACATAATATATGTATGTAAATATCTAATACTTATTATTGATGAAAAAAGAAATAAAGGGAAAAAAATCATAATCATACTCATACATATGTATGTATGTACATACATTCATATAATGTATTAACTTTTTATAACGATGTGTTAATATTGATGATAGATTTTATTATTTGATATAAAAGTCATAGTTTGAAATTATTATTTTATTTACCTATATATGTATTTTAAAATGTTCAAAAACACAAATAAAGCATAATATTTTATAAGCCGGAAAAAAAATTACTTAAATATGTAATTGAAATTTTTATGTTTTTCTTGAAACCTCTAAAAAGGAAAATATAAGAAATTTTACTTAAGTAATTTTTAATTTAAATGAGGATAATGAAAAGTCTTTAGATTCATATTCTTCTAGTCGAGATCAAAATAAGAAAATCTCCCGATTTTGTGTTGAAACATTTCAACTAATCATATTAATGACACATATACATACATTTATATGTCACAATGATTTTGATTTTTTTGTTTTTTTTTCTTTTGTTTTTTATCTCACAGTTTCTTTTACTAGGTCATTTAGAAAGTTCGCGGCCTAACACATACATACATATATGATATTCACAGAAGCAAAACTATATCGTTGTTGGCAACTCCCGTCCTTTATATGAACACTTCATATATTGATTGTTAGGCCGCGAACTTTCTGAATGACCTAGTATAATGAAATCTGGAAATTTTCTAAAGATTTCATCTGAAATAGGATATTTTTTAGCCGAAATTTAGGTAAAAAATTAATTAAATTTTAATTTTCCTCCCTCATATAATCTACAGAAATTCAAATGAAGCATCCATCGACACTTTTCTTATATCTTTACCTCCCCCACCCCTCTAATACTCACCTACCCTTATTTTTACTTCCTCCTTTAAAAAAATCATTTCCTGCTCAGTAATAATTTCAAATGAATACAATAACAATAACAACAACAAAAATAAATAAATAAATAAATAAAGAAATGGAAATAATGATCCTTTAAAGATATGCCCTTTTGTCATTAAATTAGAATTTTCATCAATTATGAGAAAATGTATTAGTAGAGAATCTATTCTTAACAATAAGCAAAATACAGTTATTTTACAATTTTAATTATTTCCAAAATGAAAATAATCTTTTCAGTTAAATTTTAGGAAAAATGAAAGAAAATTTTTCAATAATGTGATTTTATCTTTTATGTAATGTTCAAAAAGGATAATAAGTATCATATCAAATGTGATTAAATGAATTTTCTGATCTAGTTCAAAGTATTTCACATATATTCTATATACGAAGATAAACATGTATTATATTTACTACATACACGTATGTAGATATACCAGGCTTTATACGTGATTATATGTATACATATTCTCAAAATAACAATATTAATGATAAGTTAAGTTGTTGACAGTTACATACTATATGTAATTTTGAATGCAATAAAAAGCTTTTTATTGCATCTTATAATTAACTTAAACAAGAACTATGAACAAATACGTACTCCTCTCCTACATAGGAGTAGTTGGTAAATTTCAATCAATGCTACAATCCATTATGTACTGTATATATAATGTATGCACATTGTAAATGTAAGTTGATTATCTGATGTTCAAATTTTTGAATTTCAGAATATTTATTACTGTAAATTTATCATTATGGATGCGTGTATAATGTGTATGTATGTATATACATATACGTACATAAATGTAAGGTACAACAAAAATTTATACTTACAATATGTTATGGCATTTGTAAACTTTAATTTGAAAAGTGCGTTAAAATTGCGGATAATTGCATTTTCGCGTTTATAACATATATAAATAATAGTCATTTTTACACACATACATAATATTTGCATATGTGAGTATTTCTACTTGTTAATTTAATATAAGGTGTTATGTATAAAAAATCAATATATACATATATATGTACATATATGTATGTACGTATGTAATATATAGATGTTTATTGTGTATATGACATAAATCTCATTAATCATGTGAATGTCCGTACGACAGACACATTATTTATAATAAATGCAATGTTCATTTCATGTATTATTGTATTGTCCTCAAAAGGACCACAAGATTTCTGATTGATGAATGTTTTTCCATATCTATTCATAACATATATTGAGTGGTATCTATACAAAACATACATATGTGATGGAATATTCATCTATAACGTATATATCTTAATTACACATATTATATTTATAGGTATATATTCATATATGCATATATATGTATATTATACATATACATTGTAGGTACATATATGTACGTTATGTAGGTACATTATTATATTTTTTACAAACATTTTCTTATCATCAATAAATTGAATTGATTCGAAATACATAGGTATATGTATTATTCATTCTCCTGTTTTTTTTTTTTTTAAATTTTTTTAATTATTATTTTGTTTTTTTTTTTGAATATTGTTCATTTATGTTTGCATTTGACCTTAATTATTACAAATTCCTGATTTATGATCTGCAATAAGTGTATCTAGTTCATATAAATATATGTACATACACCTATTTATATATTTTCTTTTATATGTATACATATAGTATACACTTGTACTATATTATGTGGTATATAGGTAATCGAATGAATTTATATAAAATTTGATTTGTCGAAATAAACTAAAAGCAAAAGTATGTAAGTATTTTATGAATGGTACATACATATATACCATGTAAGTATGTATGTATAGTATATTCAAATGCAATTGGTTATTTTGCATATTTTCTATTATTTATGTTCATGTAGGTAAAATGTATTATCTATCAATCAATTGTACATACATATATGAATATTTATAGTTTATTTTATTGTAAAATAACGATTGGTTTTAAATTGAATTTCAGTGTAAAATTGAAATGTATTCAAAATTTTTAAATTGATTTTCTATACATATTAAAGATTAAAAATAAAGCCAATATAACGTATAAAAAAAAAAAACAACAATAAATTAAAAACATTTATATAATAATATGTGTGAAATATGAATAATTTTGTTATTTTGTTTTCAGATAGAAAGTTCGGGTCTAGGAAAATTCATCGCCAGCAATTCTTCGCCAGCAATTCACCGCCAGCAATTCTTTGTCAGCAACTCGGCGGTGAATTGCTGTAGCGATGAATTGTTGAGGCGATGAATTGCTGGCGAAGAATTGCTGGCGGTGAATTGCTGGCGAAGAATTGCTGGCGATGAATTTTCCTAGACCCTTTTGATGTATTCACCTTTCAAAATAGTGTTCAAAGTTTACTTTTTTTTCAATTGATTTTATTGTTTTTTAACATCAGTTCTTATGTTATTTCTTGTACTATACACAGGATTTTATAATGTTGTAAGTTTTTTCTTTCTTAAAGAAAACCCCCCTTGATATGTTTTTATTCTATTAAATTAATTATCTATCTATCTTTGGTATAAAGTGTTGGCTTCTGATGCAGAATGTCTCGGGTTCGAGTCCGCCTAAGTTCACTCAGCTTTGAATGAGTACCAATTCACTTTAAGTTGGTTACTTGGTTATACATAATTGCTCGGTACTAAATAGTTTGGTGGCTCTGCTTAGAGACCATAAGCTAAGTCCACAAAAAACTATAAGAAATATTAGTACCAAGCCCTGTCATACGAATAAAGTTCGTTCTCTACCAATGAATTTAGTGGTTTGCATTCCACTTTAAACTGTAGGTGCATGCATGACAGAAGGGCTTACAACCCTTTGACTGACAACTGAGAGGTGTGTCAGTGTCGGTGTGTGGTATCAAAACGACTTCGACTTCGGCAATAATCCAAAGAATCGCCACATCAACCAACCAACCATTTTCTTGGCAATACAGCTCTTTGAGCCTTGGCCACCTATAATTAAATTAATTATATTCAAAAAAAATTCAAGTACACTTATTTTATTCTTCAAATTCATGATATTTGTTTAAAAAATAAATCAAGCAAATGAACAAATAATTTTGGTAATTTTTTGAAATTGTTATGAATCGAAAAATCATTTTAATTGCCTAAGAAAACATTGTTTTTTTCGATCTGACTTGGGACTTAATAATACGATTTGCTTTATTGTAAAGGATAACGAACAAAATATGTTTATCTTTTCAGATAAACCATAGAACTTGATCTACCCAAGATATAAAAAAAATATGAGATCCTTTTAAAAAAATAAAACAAATTGTGTTATATATTAGCTTTTCTTACCTTCTCTGGAATCACAGTTAAACTTCGAAACTTAAATTGTGCTGTTTCACCCATCAGATATAAAAATAAACCTTGATTTGAATATCCTTTTTCTTTTTAAATCTATAAGCATTCAAGATAAGTAATATCTATAAATATAAATAAACAAATTACTAAAAACATAAAATTACGTAAATTAGCATTTTCATTTGACAATTATCTTTATTTAAAAATCTATATAAAAAAAATAATAAATTTAATGATATGCATAACCGTAAGTATGTATATAACGAACGTACTTTAAATGACTGTGATATAACTGATAAATAATTGTCGCCATTTAATTTGCTTTATAAAACAGCAAATTTTTTTTTACTTCTTATGCATTCAACATATGAACTTAACTTTCTTCTTTTTTATTTTATTATTTTTTTCTTCTTGCATATAAAAACGTCTATAAAGTGTAAGTATGTATGCACACTTATCAATTTTCACATTATCAACTTTTGATCAGAAATTTACTGATGGATAATGATATATGATTGGATTTTCTTTAATATGAAACTGCCAATCATTGACTCGTTTTAAACTGAAATACAATTATATGTGTAATAAGTTTAGTTCATGATGGTAAAAAAAAAAAATGTTGTAAAAGATAATAGCTATAAGTATGTACATATATGTATATACCTATAAATAGGTATGTCTGGAAAATTGTAAGCACATATGTATGTATATAGTACACAGATATGTATGTATGTAGAGTGATATGTACATCATATATATGTATGACATTGGGTGCATAATATATTGATTGCAATTTGCAATCAAGTACATGAAATGCATATTATTATGAGTAGATGGTGCACACTATAATTTAACTAATCTTGAATTGAATATATTGTACTATATAGTAAGTACATCTTAAACATATATGTATATTAAAGAATATAAGTTTTTATTCAAACATACTTAATACAAAATAGGCTTAAGTTAAAAACAAACAAATAAACACAAAAAAATTATTTTAATAAGCTTTTATAACATAATGAACTGGATATTGGTATGTATGTATATACATATGTACATATGTATATATGTACGTACATAAAATAAACAAGTAAATTTAAAATTATATACTTCAATCAACATTGGAATTTTATCAGATTTAAATTATTTAAGATACCATAAGACAAAAATTTTTTCATTTCGTAAACAAAAAAATACACTGTACAAGTGTAGTAAAAAAAATAAATAAATAAATATTTTAAAGATAAAAGTTTCATTTTTCAAAAGGTAATAAAGGAAAATACCAAATTATCATCAAGTGTTTTTTTTTTCTTCTCTCATTTTAATATTAAAATATTTTATGTGATTGAAGAATTTAGAAAATTTCTTAATGATTGGTATCTGTTATTTGTTATAGGCTATTAACATTAGCATGAATGCGTCGATAAAACATAACATCAGTTTTAAAAATATATATGTATGTAATGTATGTGAATATATACATATACAAGATATCCTCTTATGTGTATGTTCTTCATGTTAACAAGAACGAATAAGAAAGGAAGTCATAAATTAATTGTGTGAATATAAATATATACAATACTCGTATTCTGCAGTTTTTCAAATTTAACATACAAAATAATCAATAATTAAACTTTAGAGAATATTATACGCGTATATATGTATGTACATATGTATGACTATGTACCTACATAAGTACTTTAGAGTTTACATAATAAATTTTTTTGGATATCCAATAAATCAATTGGAAATTAAAAAAAAAAATTGTGCAAAAAATTTATCTTAACCCTTTTATTATAGAAATTGATAATCATTTTAGTTTTACAATTTAATCTTTTTTTGGAAAAATTATTGTATTGGAATTAATTTTAATTGAGTTATTATTATTATTATTATTATTATTATTATTTAATAACTTCAATTTTGGCTTAACTTTATTTTCTTTTAAACCTTTTTTAATAGTTTTATATAGAATATTCGTGTTTAAAATTTAGTTCTGACCACATGATTATAACTATAACCTATTTATCTCAATAAGTATTTTCAATGGCTTTTGCAATGATGAGGATGATGTTGTTTAAATAATCTTATAGGCCTATAAAGAGTAAGATAAATTCGTCCAAAAACACTAGTACATTTTTTTAAAATACTGATGTAGGCATTTTTGTAGGTAAATGTAATATACTTACATTTTTATATTACTACCTGCTATATTAATTGTAACTGTAGGTACATTTGTTTTTTTAATTATTGATGAAAAATGTAATTTCTTAACGAGACTCTAGAGTCAGTCTTATCATAGCCAGCAGAAATAGAGGTCAACATTGTATTAAGTGATAAAATTTAAAGAAATAAAATAAAAGTTTGAACCATGTGCTAATTTGTAGTGTTTTTAATTAATTAATATAAATCATTTATTTCATATGTGTTATACATTAATTAAAATTTAAAATACTCTTTTCCTACACTGATAAAATAGAATTTAAAAAAAACAATACCTAAAAAATTCAGCTTCTTTCGATAAAAAATAAATATTTATTTAATTTTTTTGGGTTTTATTTTACAACAAACCAAAAATTAAAAAAAAACAAAAAACAAGATTATCATATTTAATTCAAAATTTTAAAAGATTCTTAATAATTTTTTATTTTTTATAAATAACACAAATTAACATCGACATTTAAAATAAAATAAAATAAACCTCTCTTGATAATAGATCTTTTACACACGCCATTTATTTTATTTTTTAATTTTATTCATTGTGTTTAATGTTGCTTAAATAATTTATATATAAGTAATATAATGATTTACTTTACCGTATAAAAAAAAACCTATGATAATTTAATCATAATATGTATGTATGAATATACAAAAAATTATACTACTCAAAAATATCAGATTCCATATATGAGAAAAAAAAAATTTAATGCATAGGTATAAAAAAAAGAAAAACAATAAATCACAAAAAAAAGTAACAAAAAACACAAAAATTGAATTCAGATTTAATTGAATATGTACGTACGAGTACATACATATTTTTTTATTTCATTTAACAATTTTAAATAGTTTTAAATACAATATATTATGTATTTAATTCAATATACTCGTATGTATGTATGTATGTATGTATAGTGTATGCTTATAACTTGATAATCAAATTTTTATTTAAAGTTGTTATCAAATGATAAATTATGTATTGCCGCATATGTATATCTGTATGTACGTATATATACTATACATACATATATTTGTTTAATATCCTTCATCACATATACCATATCATAGTTCAATAACTATAATTTAATTATATCAAATCGTGCATATGAATATATGTATTTATTATCCAAATATGTACCTACATATGTACTGTATATGTATTTATGTATAATTGTATGTTAGTACGTACTTGTACATGTCATATTGATTTGTTTAAAATACAATATACGTATTGATGCAATTAATTTTAGTAGTACAAACTGGATTATATTTTATTTGATGAAATATTAAAATTCATGTTGCAATACGAAAAAAAAACAACAAAAAAATTACTATTAATTATTTATTTATTATTAAAATATGAAATTTCTTATACATATGTATATATGTATGTATAAATGTACTCCTTTGTATTTATGATATTTGAATTTTCATTCGATTATTAATTATAATTAAATTCATTTATATATGAACATTCAATAATATTTAAAAAAAAAAAAACGGTTATATTTTTTTTTTCTTAAATCTATATCCAGAGGTACATACATATGTATGTATATGTATGTATGTTTATATCTAACAAGAAAATATATTTTATAAAAAAATTTCTCTCTCTGAACTTACTTAGAATATAAAATTTCATATTTACAATCCAATTAATTTGTTTAAAAACATGATCAATTTATAATGATAAATATTATATCGATGTGCCCTATATGTATATGTATATACATATATCGAATCGTATTAGTACTTGTTATTAGATTAAAGGTGTCACAAATGAAATACATTTTTAATTAAAGTAATTTGAGTAAAAACTGCTGTATAATCGAAGTGAAAAAAGAAATGAAAAAAAAAAAAAACTAAAAAAGGAAAAAGCAAGAAATTATAAATATCATAACAAAAGGTGTATTTTTATTTTATTTAATTAATTTTTGGTTTTTTCTTATTTTTGATTATTTAAAATTTTCTTAAATTATAACTATTAATAATTTTATTCAATTTTAAATAAAAATAAGCTGTCCTAATGGTAATGGTGGGAGGTGATGGAGAGCGATAGTATAAAACCAAACAGCTAGGATAAAAACAGAATTACAGGTATGGAATATAAATGCACTGACAAAGTAAAATGCTGCATGAAAACTGAACAAACACATATGAAATGAAGGTGATAATATGCGAAGGTTAGAGCTTAGTTTGGAATGTACTACCATGGAGAAGGAAAAAAAGTCATTTTTTATATACAATTAATACATAAGTTCGATCTCTATCGAAAAATTTTTTGTGATTCACTAATCACCTTAAAACTATGATTACTCGTATAATGCGACTGATATGAAAACTTTAGTTATTTTGAATTAATATGGTTTAGTTGAAGAGCTGTATCATTTCTGTTTTGTTATTCCTATAGTTTTATTTAATGTGAATTTTAAAAAAGCTGTATAGTTTTCTCATTATATCGTTTTTTTTACATTTTTTGCATATTTTCAAAAATTCTTCCAATCTAAAGTACTTCAGATAGTTTATTCCAGACGGTTTCAAACAACAAACAAAGAAAATGGAACAAAAATAAATATATGCATTATTTTTTGTCTCCAAGATAGTTATTTTCTGTTCATTATTTTCTCTCAACTATACAAATACTATTTTTCTTTTGTCTTTTGAAAATCAATAAAAATGATTAAGTACTTAAAAATACAAAAGTAAATTAATATTGGGGGGAAAAAAAAGGTAAACTGGAAAACTAAATTATGAAAATGAATTACCACTTAAAATAAACATTATTGCATTATAAACAGTTTTTATGTTTCACTTATTTTTTTATTACCATAATAATGTAAATATAACAAATGAAAATATGCATTTTAAATGAGTTAAAAAATACAAAATTTTGTCTTCTTGTCCGTAAATATCTTAATTTTTAAATATGCACATACCTATATGAACATATTAAAAAAAAAAACCTGATGTCTGAAAACTTAATAATAAATTTTTTGCGACTATTTATCGCTTCAAGTGGTGATTAGAATTAGAAAAACAATAAAAAACAAAAAAAAGACAAATAAAAACCTTGTAATATTCGATTTTTATTAAATCATTTCAATAGTTTTTATGTGAAAATAAATATTTATGAAGATAATATAACCATTCATACAAAAATATCATATAGTATATATATTATGTACTCGTATTCAGTCAATTATTTTACCAATTACCAATGCATAAATGCACAATTTTCTTGCGGCACTTCATAACCCAATAAAAAAAAAAAGTAAAAATAAAAATAAATTCAAAGAAAGAAAAAAAACCTAATATAGAATTTAAATTGCTCGTTATTTGTCTAACTGGAAGGCATACATGATTAAAAGGATATAAATAAAAAAAATAAAAAAAATTTAACATAGAAATTTTTCATAATTACATTTTAACTGTTTCCTTATTTTATTTATTTCTTGTATTATTTAAATTATTTACAAAATGATCCAGATATATTTGAAATAAGTTGTTAATTATAAAGGAATTTTAATAATTTTCCATCAAAGAAAAAAATATGAAAATCATTTCATATTTTATATTTGAAAAGTTAAATTTAAAAAAAAAAAGTAAAGGAAAAAAAAAACACACATTTGAAAGCAAGACTATCTTTTTCGTATTTTTTTTTTATTTCCTTTTCAAAATTACATATTTTCAATGCAGGTGTACACAAAAAATATCTAACCAGGTATCACATATTTTGATTGCTTGTTTGCATGCTACTTATATCTAACTTTTTTACTGTTTTTTTTTTTATTTTTTATTTATTTATTTTTTATAGAAAGAACAAAAAAAAAAAAACATATATATTTCGTTGGACATTTCTTCATACAGGGTTTTATAAAAGATGAAATATATAAAAATTTTATTTATTAAATTATTATTAAAAATTTAATCAATTTCTTCACAATGATAATAACCGATCAAGGTTTTGTGATATGTATGTGGCAAGCTAAAATTTTATGCTTTAATTTTTAATTTAATTTTTTTCAAGTTAAACAAAATACCTGTGTAATAAAAATAATGGGATTAAAAGTTTATTATATAAAAAGAAAACATATAACATATTACAATGACATAAATTGTGTCAATAACATTATCATCATTCCATCTCATGTGTTAACCCACTCATAGTAATCTTTAGAACTACAAAAGTGACATTCATCAATACTTTCTTTCATTTTCATGAGCCAGCGCCGTGCAATAAAAATTGAAGTAAATTAGGGATATCCTTTATTCCCATAATAAAAAAAATATATACATATATGTATTTTATATATTAGTCATGGACTCTGGTACCAGAATTTAATAAAACTTTTCAAAGATAAGGATATTTTCTTAAAAATTTATAATTCTATGCTCTTTCCTAGAGAAAATTCTAAGGCTTTTTTTCTGTGAAAGAATAGATTTTTATAGAAAAAAAAAACACCCTATATAATTATAAATATATTTACCAGGTACACCCAGTTTTTGTACACATATGTAAATATATATATTCAAGTAAATAAATATGATAGTCATTAAAATAAATCTTATAGATGGCTATTTTAAAACAAGTGATACATCAAGCGGGCACCTCGACACTTTATTTTATAAGCATAGTCCAAAGCCAGCAAATAATAGCAACTTCAGTAACGAATATCTGTTAAGGTAAGATCATTCATTCATTCATTCATATTTATTTATTTCTTTATCATTTTATTTATTTATTTATTTTTTATTTTTTTTCAAATGTGTATTTTTAATGTGAGCAATATCACATACCAATTTTATTTGATACATTTCAGCTCAGGTATATAATAATAGGGTAGAGATGTTAGTTCAGAGCCTTGCTTGAAATTGACATGAGAAATGTGAGTTAGAAATAGAAAGTATTGTTTTGTTCCTGTTGTAACAATGCCAATATGGGTCAATTTTTAGCTAACAGTGTTAGAGATCCTGAGAAAAAAAAATCTGAAATATTTCATTAAAATTTGTAGATAAATTAAAGGCATTTAATATGAATTCATGTCTCTTTTGGAAAAAAAAAATTGAAAAATATGAACGATTTTATTATTTTCTTAAGGATTTTGAGCAGTAAAACAGATTTTGAAGAATATTTTCACTATTTATAAGAACATTAGATACAAAATAAATCATAAAAAGCTTATATTTAACCAGAACGTCGTGTCCTTTGATTTGAACAGACATAAGTCAGAAATATAGATTTTCAAAAGTCTCAAATATGTCATTTTCACCCTATATTCCTTATATTGAATGTCTTTATACGAATCAGATTTAAGAACAAGTTATATATATTCTCAACAAGATCATTTTTAATTTAAAAAAATAAAAATAAAATAATAAACAAAATGATTTTGAACAAAAAAAAAAAAACAGGGAGTGGATACACTCGATACAGATGATGAGAACAGAATTTAGTTACAATTGCATTTAAAGAAAACATAAACATTTCGAATGTGTATCTAAAATTTATGTTTGAATATTTTTTTTTTTTGCATTACTACTTCATTGAATGAATTTATATGCGAAAGAAAAAAACTTTATTTAATGGAGTTGTGTTGTACACTTGTTCTAGCAATTTTATATTATATAAAACATAAATATATTGATTTTACATTACTTTGAAAAAAACAAAATAAAACAAAAAAAAAACATTTTATAGGAACAAGCATAAATATTAAATTGAATTTGAATATTTTATGTAGTACGTACGCATTGAAAATTTCAAAATATTTTAATTAATGGACATCATCATAATATACAAAATAAAATATAGATATTTAATTATATAGATACAACAGATATATTGTATTTGCTTGTACATATGTATATCAATCATATTATATATGCTAATATAATAAATAAATATAATTTCATAGAAATTTAACATTAGAGTAATAAAATATTAGGAAATTGTACAAACAAATACGGTGTATCCAGAACTTGTTGTAAATATAGTTGTAGTAGATATACTTGTAGATATACAAAACATATACTTTTTGTATTTATTTAAAGAACTTGTATCCATAAAATGTGTAAAAAAAAAATTTTTTTTTTTTGTAGATATTAATATTATGTATCAGGCATGATATTATAAAATTGATAAATTCGTTAGGTGATGATGAGAATGGTTTTTAATATGTACAAATGATGTTTGCATACACATAAAAAAAAAAAAAAAAAAAAAAGACAAATAACAGTAATACAAATAAATATTTATATCTATTATTTTTTATTCATTTTTTTTTTTAATGATAATGATGATGATGATGGTGATTGTTGCACATTTAAAAGCTGTATAACAAGAAAGTTTAGATATAAAAAATAATAATAAGATAAAACAAAAAAAAAAGTAAATACATGAATTATAACTACATGTATTTACAAATTTATACATATATCTTTTAACAGTTAAACAGAAGCAACAGCCAACTGTGAAATATCTTGTCATTATTAAGGAAAATAAATTTTGATATTAAATATATATGTACCTACATACATATGTACATACATATGTAGATGTATGTATGTAGATACGAGAATGTGAATAAGTCTGTGCACAGCAGTATAAGTAAAAATAAAATTAAAATAATATCATAAAAGAAAATTTAAAAAAAAAACAATAAGTATAAATATTTAATGCATTTTTTTATTGGTAGCAAATGGAATGATAAATTATTTATAAATTGAATATTTTTTTTTAACCTTTTTTTTTTTTAAATCATGAAATTTAATGTATAAATCACTTTATCATCATATAGAACACATTTGTGAGTATTGAAAAAAATTTAAAGCAAATGCATTAGGATACTTTTTTTGTTGTTGTCTAATAATATAAATTGTATTTAAAAATACAAAAATTATGTACGAGTATGTACTTAGATACACAAAAATCATTTTATCATTTTGATAAAACTTAAAAATTTAATTTGTTTTTTTTTTTCAATTACCTGTATAGAATTTTTTAAATATTTTTTCTGATTAGAACAGAAACCGTAAAATGAAGAAATAAAATTATATGACTGACTACCGAATTGTATTTAAAATTATAACTCTTTTGTCTAATAAATTTATGTTTAAATTAAGTATTTCTCTAATGTGTGTTTTGATAATACATATATTTATCGTAATTTGAGTCCCAACTTTAAGGCTAGGTTTTAATGGAAAAATAAATTGAAATTGATAAAAACACACAGGCAAACATTTTAATTTATTTCATCTTTACCTACATTGATAAGACTTTGTTGGTGGGTTCACGTGCTCCCAAAGACCCAATTAGTATTAAGACTGCAGTTCTGATACCACATCGTGTAGAGGCCTAGGAAGATAACTTTTGACACACGACGGGTAAGAGATATCAGGTCATCCCATAAGTAATGCGAATTTTTAATTGGGTATGGCGATAAGGGTTGCGAGTTTCAATACCTGATACCTCTGTACAAAAAAAAAGATGCATGTGACAAAAGTAATCCCTTTCCATTTTAAATCTGTCTTTTGAAGTATTCAAAACAAATTTAAGAGCTCATTAGCAAAGAAAACGATGGAAGTGTCAAAAGAGCATATACGCCATATTATATTGTTTTTCTTTAATAAGGTGAAAAAGCAGCTGAAACCTGTCGTCAAATTCATGGTGTTTATGGAGAGGGTGTAATAAGTTTAAGTCAAGTGAGCAGATGGTTTGAAAAATTCCGTAGTGGAAAGTTCAGCCTTTCGGATGAACCCAGGTTAGGTAGGCCTGTTGACTTTGATGAGGACGCCTTGAAGACTCTGGTGAAGTCTAATCCAGCAGTAACTGTTTAAGAATTAGCCAAACAACTCGATTCAAGTCATTCCACGGTACATCGTCACCTACAAAATCTAGGAAAAGTCAGCAAGATGGGAAAATGGGTTCCTTATGAACTTTCTGAAGAAAACCGCTTGCGAAGAGTAAATGATTGCCATATATTGCTCTGCAGGCTACGCCACGAGCCATTTTTAGAACGTATTGTGACTGGCGATGAGAAGTGGGTTCTGTATGATAACGTACAACGTAAAAAATCTTGGGTTGACCCAAGCCAACCTTCAACATCACAATCAAGAGGTGGACTTCATCCTTTGAAAGTTTTGTTAAGTGTTTGGTGGGAATGATTCATCCACCGTATTCACCAGACATGGCAGACTATCACCTGTTTCGAAGTCTTCAAGCTCATCTAGCGGGAAAAAAATTAAATTGTAAAGAAGATGTCGAAAGGACATTACAATCCTTTTTTGACTCAAAGCCGCAGGACTTTTACAAAAGAGGTATAGAAAAGTTAGCTGATAGGTGGAGAACAATTGTAGACAATAATGAAGTAAAATACATAGATGATTAAAATATACATAAAAATTGTTTTATTTAATTCTCTTTCAATTCGATAAAATTTCGCATTATTTATGGGATGACCTGATATTTACAGCCATCCTGTTTCATTCAAAAAACGTACATATTATATATCTCCAACCCTGGAGTCTGGGTCTTTTATGTCGTTAAGTTCCTTAAATCGAAAACTTCCTATTGTCTTATGTCTGCAATCTTGTTCTGGCCAGTGCCGGACAGCTGCAGAAATAGTGAACGTGGATAAGGGGTTTTCTCTCATTATAACCTCCCTGCAAGAGGCAATTGGCATTATTGGTCAGTGCTCTGTGATACATCCCGTGATCCTGACAATGTCTTTTCAAAATTTTCTGTCTTATTTCTTTTGTTTAAAAGTCATACGTATACATTCCGAATTTTATCTTTTCTTTTGAAATCACTAAAAAAAGAAATATTATAAAATGCATAGTTTTACGGACATTCTTCAACAGCATATTGTTTTCAAACATCTAATTATCTCTAAACATAACGAAGATACATGACATCGAAATGAGAAAGAGTAAAATGAAGGAGTGGATAAAGACATTGTAAATAAATTTTAAACTTATGCAAATAATAAAAAATTGCATAATTAGTAATAACAAAAAAAAAAAGGAATTTCCACGTTTTTAGATTACATACTACTTTTTATCACTCTTTTGTTTTTATCATGTGTGTAACTGAAAAATTATATTGGCAGTTTTATCTGAAAATGTACAAAAAACAAAACGTTATTTTATTTATCTTATTATTTTATTATTATTATTTATTTATTTTTTTTTTTTTGTGAATTAACATATACAAAAGGTTTCATTTTCACTTGCATGTATTTGGTATATAATAATAAGTTAATATTTAATTTAACAAAGAACATGATCCTGTCAAGATAATATAAAAGCGTAACTATATAACCATCATTGAATCTTTTAACAAGCGTATATTATATATTCACACCACACCGATATCATATACAATACAACAACATATACTTGGTGTTGTTATTGCTACTATAAATTCAAAATGTACCTACATCAAAGTGCATAGTTAATTTTAATTTCACTAATGGGATCAATTAAGAACATTTTCAAAGACTGCGCGCATCTCTGTATATCGTATTTTTTCTTCTTCTTCTTCTTTTTATTTTAAAACATGAATATAACTAAATATTACATGGGAGGCATTTTGGATCAATCCTTTGGCTTTAACTATAACCACATCATAGATGAAAATTCAAGTTCGTTTTGTTACCTTTTATTTTAATTTTAAATTGTACATATATACACTCTGATGTTAGTTCATTTCGAATACAATCTAAAATACTTTGTATATATAAAAGCCAACGTTTATAGATACATACCTATGTATATGAATTTTAAATATGTTTTTTTTTTTTTATATAGATTAAAAAGAGAGATGAAATCGTATTAGTAACTTGTCGGATTATTATCATCATTGAGGATCTATTAATTTTTTTTTTATCTTCATATTAAAATCAACTATAATTAGTTGTGTTGTATATTTAAAAACATTTAACTTTTTTTTTTCTTTCTCTTTTATTTTTTGTACATATACACTTCATCATTATTATTATGAATACACCATCCTATTGCATACATACTTATATGTATGTAGAAAAGCAACAGAAAAAAAATTCTAACATGACATTTAGGAGTCATATAACATATTAAGAAATTCTTCTAATAATGTTGAATTTTATTATTTTGTTTTTTTGCTTTCTTTTCCTTTTATATTTTAAGTACTAACATATTAAATTTAATTTATAAGTTATAATATATGTATATTAATAAATTTTTCTAATATGTTGTATACAACATGTAGAATGTACATATTACATACATATATGTATGTAATGTATGATAATAATCATAATTTAATACACAGGTGAGTATTAAAAATTTACAAAAAAAAAAAAAACTAATAATAATAATAATAAAAAAAAGTTAAAGAGAAAATCGTAATACATTATTATAACGTGAACGATTTATAATGAACACTTGTAAGAATTATTTATTAATTCATATGTATAGATTTAAATCATATTCAGTTTATAAACTAGTTAAGTTAAAAGTGATAATTAACAAAGTGAATGCTTAGAAATTTATTTACATATACTTAGTTGTATCTAGGTATGTACATTGTACATGTGTGAAAAAAAAAAACATATTCCGTTGAATTACATTATTTATAAGAATTAAGAAACATTTTAATTAATTACAACATGTAAGTATGTACAAGTACATATATACAAAAAAAAAAAAACGTACCTACATAATTTGTTATATTTATGTATCTATGGAGAAATGTTTAATGTATGATACAAACAGTTTAAGTTGTTTTTTGTTTTTTATTTTAAAAATAGAAAGATATAACTTCAAAAAAAAAAAAAAATAATAATCATAAATATTTCAGAATAAATTTCTTATATGATTTTTCAATATAGAAATCTGCATATGAGGGAATTACATACATACATACATGTACGTACATACAATATTCTGATAACGTGTTAATGGATTGTTTTTTTTTTTTTTGTTATCTAATTAGACATCGGAATAACGGTTAAAAGAAAATTTATATTAACTTTAATTTAATGTTTTTAATTGTGTATAATTTTATTGAAGAGATTTCTTTTTTAAATAATCTATGAAAAGAGAATCACAAGGAATCTGAGAGAGAATTTTAAAAAATTTCGCTATTACGGTATATGTTTTCTTTGCAATTTTTGTAAGTATGTATGTATGTTGAAAAATCTTCATAACTTACTGAAGAAATTAATAATTATATTGTTTTTATAAATATTCAATTAATCTTTATAGTATTATATAGAATAATAAGATATATTTTCTTTTTTAACAAGTTATTTTATAATAGCTATAAAAATAAAATACTTTCCCAACAATTTTATTTTGTGACTATTTTAAAAATTTAATGTTTTTTTTTTGCAATTAGGAAAAGTTTTTCTATATAAAAAATTTTGCAATGTATAAGTACTCCAGAGTCCAGTCAAGTAAAATCAATTAAAAATGAACTATAGAGATATAAGGAAGTTAAACAGTCTAGTCTTTAGATTATTCGGTCTCATTGTTAAAAAAAAACAATAAAATTTAGTTTATATTAAAGTATTTTTATCATTTCACAATTGTAATTCTATACACAAAACATATTTTTCACAAAATTTCAGTTATGATTTTTATTTTTTTGTTATCTTTAACAATGGATTTTAAATTATTTTTTATTTGATACGCTACTCATAATATTACTGAATTTTATATGCTATACAAGTATTAAAACAAAAAAAAAAAAGATTTAATTTTCCCTAAAAGCATATGAATTTTTCACACTGCCTACGCAATTTAATTATGAAAAAAAAAAAACAAATTCATGAACATTTGAAATTATCGTTACTATCATAACGTTTCAGTTCATTATATGAATAATATAATTTAAAGTAATAAATTTTAATAAAGATTCAATTATTAAATCTTAAACTATATAGTACTTTTTTTTTTTTCTAAAAAATGAAAATGAAAAACTTCTAAAAAAATATCCAATGAATATTCAAATTTCGATACCTGTCTTTGATTCAATTCAATTCTACTACAATACATCAAAAGTTTATCCAAAGAATCTTTTTCTAAAAGTTTGGTGGTCCGCATTTCATGTTTGATTTGTAGTAACAACAACATAAAATATATGTATGTATATATAAAAGTCCAAGGTAGTTTGGCTATAATTTACATAGGAGTTGCAATGGAATAAAAGACGATAAAGCAAATATTATTTAATATTGATGATTTTCCAATCATTTTATGAATTATTTTGACTTAACACGAAAACACGAAAATATTGAATAAAACAGTTTAAAAGGATATATAGTACATACATATGATTTAAATTATTATTTCGTTTAACTTTTAAAGTTGAATAATATCCAACAGATAACATACAGATATTTTTACATTTATGTATCTGTATAATATAAGTTTAAAATTAGTTACAGGCCTTCCATTAAAAACCATAACTATTAGTAACATACTATATGTACATACATTGTCTCTGCTGATATTCTCAATATTATGGTATACAGTTTGAATATATTATAAAAGTTAAAAATTTTCTGGATGACCATCATTATTTTTAAAAATGCAGAAAAAATAAATAAACAACAAAATTTCAAAGTACCTACGAGTAAAAAACTTTTGAAATATAAGTTCAAGAATTGATTTTTTTTTTTTTTTTTCAAACAAACCTCATCGTCATTTGTGATTTTTTACTTTAACTTATTTTATTACTTTTTTACTTCATATTATACATATATGTATAATACATATGTGAATCTATGTAAATATATTGTAAGACGCCCGTTTTTATAATGAATATAAGAGAGAAAAAAAGTATGTATGTTTTATACAGATACGTACTATATATTCATTCGAATAATCCTCAGGTATATATAAAAAATAAAATATCTTAAGTTTAAAATGTCTTTTATACTGAATTTAAGCAAAAATTGTATATATTACATAGGTACATACATATATATATGAAAATGTTAAAAATAAATAAGAAATAATCTTCAACTAACAATTTTATGATTCCATTCACAAGAAGAAAAAGAATGAGAAAAAAAAGAAAAAAAACACATGAAAGAAAAACATTACGGCTTAAATCTCATTATGCCACCAGTGCTTGAGCATGAAAAAAAGGTTAAATAATAACGATGAATGTTTAAAGGTATGTGGACTGTTAGGTAGGGTGTTTAAGGATATACATACATATTATATTATATAAAATTATTTCTAAAATCCATAAGGATAATAAAAATGTTCATATTAATAAAATATTATTTTGATGTTTGATTCCTTTTTTTTTTTTTTTTTTTTTTTTTTTTTTTCAAATATTTTTCAATTATAGAAAAAATTGGAAAGTATATAATTATAACAGGGCCGGATTAGCCATATGGCAGAAGTGGCAAATGCCACTGGCCCCGCGCTTACAAAACAAATTGACCTTGTTAAGTAGAGATTTTTATACATACATATATGAGATGGGAAGAGGTGTTTTTTTTTTTGCTCGTTTGAAAAAATTTGTCAGACCAGAAATTTGGGGGCCCGCGCTGGCTTAATCCGGCACTGGTTACATGTAGTATTTTATGCAATTTACAATATGTATATAGAAATACCCTGTAAATTTTATAAATTCAAAGAATATAAAATTTCATCTTCTAAAGTCTTCTTGAAAACAAACTCTTGTATAGGATAAGAGATTGAAAAAAAAACAACAGATATTGGACAAAAAAAAATGCAATTTTAAAGATATTTATGCACATAATATATGTAGTATCTAATGTATACATCATATGTATGTATATACTTATATCGTATGTAATGGTTTAGATGAATTAGTGCATCAACACGATAGCTTCGTAATCATATGGTAAATCGAACAGATCCAATAGCTTCTTTATTTCATTTATTTTAGTAATTTTTTTTTCGATATGTGAAAATAAAAATTATTGGTATTTTCTTTAAATATGTTTTGGCCGCATATGTCACGAATTTATAAAAATATCTATTTACAAATCTTTACTACCTGTGTAATCTTAAATGTTTTTTTTTTTTTTTTTTTTTTTTTTGGTTTTT
Organism: Bombylius major; assembly: GCA_932526495.1. NCBI lineage: Eukaryota > Metazoa > Arthropoda > Insecta > Diptera > Bombyliidae > Bombylius > Bombylius major. The sequence continues at coordinate 340,881 of OW052046.1, forward strand.
TATCTGTAATATGTAATGCAGGTACATCTTATAAAAATAACTTGCAATTGAGAAATTACTGATGGTGGACTTCACTTTAAATGATATTCCATGTAGCATAAAGATACGAGTATATATTATTATAATAATATGTATGTATATGTATTACATACATATGTACATATGTGTATCATTTATTATAAGAATATTATATTCATGATTTATAGATATGGTGAGACTATATCCATTGAAGAACTTGTCTTTTCGATTGGAAATTTAGTAACTGTCATCATCATTGTATGTACCAACTGGAAATCCAGTTACAATTTATACAACATATCTTCAAGGTTTTCAATAAGACAGACTCTTTACTTTAACCAAATATATCTATTTATTCAAGATTATCTTGAGATTCTTGGTTTTTTTTTTCTCTTTAAATTTCATTTTATTCAATTTATTAACTTTTTTTTTTATTATTGAATTTTAGATATCTACCAATGAGGATAAGTTCAATGAATCATATATGTATATTTTATTATAATATATAAGTTATTTGTATGTGAGTTCAATATTTGTTAAAAAAATGTTGTAATTAAGATTAACTGAAGATGTTTTTTTTGTTTTTTGTTTTTTTATTATCCGTTATTTTTAGTATTTACAATATACATATAAAAAAAAATTATATCTACATACAAAAACATACGTATGTATATATGTATATAAAATTTTGTACATTTTTTTAATCAGATTCTTTTTTTTTGTTTTTTGTTTTTACTGCAAACTCATATGAATTATGTAGGTTTAAGGTAGGTGATAATTAAAAGTGTGAAAAAAATTATTTGTTGTTGTTGTTCATTATGAAAATATGTACTGTAAAAATTTATAAATTTGAAATTTAATGTTATCGTTTTTTTTCGTTTTCTTTTTAAACAGAAAACAAACAAGTTTTTTGTTTATTAAAAATAAAAATAAATAAATAAATAATATTTGGAATATAATACTGGTTTGTTTTAATTTTTAAATAATAAAAAGAAAAAAAACGATAAAAAAAAAAGAAATCAATAAGGAATTTACATATCTATTAAGGTGATAAATAAACTGAAAAAAAAATGTATATATACATACATATATGTACTATGAAATTTTAATAAATAAACAGGATATGTGATTTATCTTATATCGCATTTTGGTGGGTTAGTTAGATCTCGTTATAATAATGCTATATTATATGAATGGAGCCCACCTCATATGAAAGTCAATTTTTTATCAAAGATCATATTACATGAAGTAATTTTTAATTAAAATTAATGGTCTTTGATGTAATTTAACATAGTGTTAAGATCCCGTGTAATTTAAAACAAGAACTTAAACTGTATGAGAAATCACATATTATAATTTATTTTATAAAAATTAATAATAAAAATCTTCATTTTTCAGTTTTTTATGAAAATTATTTCAAACAAAAATTTCAATAAAATTTTATAATATTTAAATTTGATATTGATGGATTTTGCATTATCTTTGTATTTTCTGTTTTATGGTTTTTGATTGAGAATTATTAGCTACAGAATTTTTTTCTTATATGTCAAAAGAAGTTTTCATATTATGGAAAATCACAAAAATAAGTAAATATCTATAATAAATCAAACAATATTAGATTCAAAAATATTTAAATTTCAAAATAAAAACAAAAAAAAAGATATATTTTAAAAGTGATGTGAGCTTTAAAATAAACAATTGAATTTTTCACATAAAAAATCTTATTTTGTAAAAAAAAAAACGTAATTTTATTTTGAACATTTTTATCTTTCGTTTTAACTTTTTAAGAAACTTACCGTCAAAATAAAGTGATAAAAATACATTTAATACATTTTAATAGCTATTATGTTTTGAAATACCTGAAAAATGTCTTTATAATGTTATGTACATAATGTACTACACAACTTGACACATGTACATATTCATTAATTTTCTTTTCATTATATTATATTGGTAAATTCTTTCTTTAAAAATATTCTTTTGTACATTTTTTTTTAATGTTAATGTTGTTGTATAGACGTCACTTAATTTAACATAATCCTTTTTATTAAAGGAATTTCTTTTATATATGTATATGTAATGTATTTAAATTAAGATTTATTATATTGTAAAAAGTTGCACATACTTAATTTATTTTGTACAATTATATAATGTATGACAAGATAAACAATATAATATAACATACATATACATACATGACATGACAGATATTAATATATCAAAAAAAAATATATAATTATGCATACTTTACACAAAATTAAATTCTATATAATATAAATTGACCATTTTAACTTTATCTAGTAGTATTTTTAAATTCATTGTATAAGATATTATAAAAAAAAAAAAATTTTTTCGTTTATTTTATGACCAATTCACAAATCACATATCATTATAATAAAAGATACTTCATAAATTTTTTTCAAAAGATTCAAAAAAAAAAAAAAAAAATTTGTTGTATATTTTTAGTTTATTTTTCATAAATTTATAAAGATTATATTTTGTGTATATACAATGAACAAATTTTGTATATATAAGACGTACGTGTGTGTACCTACTTTTCAATTTAAATTGGTCTATATTGTCTGTTAAATAAAGTCTATTAACTGTTAGAATGAAATTAACTTGAATTTATTTGCTTTTTTATTTTATTTTTTGCTTTCTTGCTATTCTTTAAACATTTTAAACATTATAAACATTTCTACATATCTTTATTCTTAACACCTACGCATTATTTATGTATATATGTATGATCATATGACCTTAACATTGTCCAATGAACTTTTTAATGTTCGAGTTCAAGTATATTTTTTTTCTTTTTCGCTTCAACATAAATATAAAATAGTCTTATACTTTAGTTAACGGATTGTATAAAATAAAATACATTTCACATATTACAAACAAATATATATTTTGTATGTAAGTATGTAAAGCGCTTTTATGCAAATTTATTTTTGATTGCAAAATATTAATTCATTTAATTCGCTAATGAAGCAATTTTCAAGACTATATTATTATTTTCGACAAAAAGATGAAAAAAAAATGAACAAACTGAAATTGAAATTATAAATAAAATATTGAATGAATTTTTTTTTTTTGAATATTTAAAATGACGTAAATTGAAAATTTTTAAAAGTAAAACAAGTTGCATGAGTTTATTTAAGTTTTTTCCCTTCTTCTTCTTTTACCAAGTGATTGATCGAATTAAGAATTAAGAGTTTTTGAAATCATAATAATATTTTTACATACAGCTTATACATACATACAGCAGTCTCATAAAAATTTTTCTAAAAAAAAAGTATCTTATCTTGAAAAATTAATTAATATAAATGTGTAATGTATATAATATATGATAACAGATGCTTCAATAAATTCCAATTACATTTCAGGACATTTTTTATTCGATGATGATTTATATATATTAAAAAAAAAATGCTTTAAAGCTTTCCCACATTAAATTTATTGAATTAAGAGATATTAATAAACTTTTCATTATACTGTTTTTTTTTTCTTTTCTTTCTGACTTTAAATAAATTATTATTGCTCCATTAATTAAATTTTCCAATGTATTCTCGACTCTTATTGTTGATTTAATATTTATTAAAATTCTGACTTGTTTTTGATGAAAATGAAATTACCAGAACAGAACGGTTTGGATTAATTTTGGGCCATTCTCAGGTAGATATATGTAATTAATTAAAAAAAAAAAAAATGGGTTTCGTATAAATAATTTATAAACTATCCACAATATTGTTGAAATAATCTATTGGTAATTTTAATTGAATTTAATTTATCAAGGATAAGTCTTTATTTATTAGATTCTAATTTTTCTTTTAATTACTTACATAAATTTTTATTCAAATGTATCTCAAATATTCTCTGTTTTTGCCCATAACAATTTACAACGGTGTATATTACATAATTAAAATGATTAGTATTTAATTATCATATTAAATGGCTCCTTTCAATTACGAATACATAATATACGAGTAATACCTAACATGTATGTAGATAAATGTATCTATGCGAATAAGATTATATATTATGTGTATACATACATAATTGATTAATCATGAAAAGTAATTATCGATTTACTTTGCAAATTTCAAATTTATTATGCCTTTATAATGATTTTCCATTTAAAGTTGTTAGATTGTATAGCATTCATGATCCTTGTTAAAACATACATTAAAAGTGAGTATAAAAAAACTAATGCTATTCAACTGAATATTGAAATTTTCAAAATGAAAACCATTAAAAGTCCATTTGTTGTAAATATATGATTTAAAAGTAATACCTATACGTATTTTATTTTGTTAATGTATTATATACACACTATTACTGTACTATACTACTATTATATACATGCATTTATCATTTTTATATAAAATAAAAATAAAATTTAAAGATAAATCAAAATAAATGAATGTAAATTGAAAATATATACTGATACTAGCCATATAGCTATACTACTAAACCAATAACAATTTTATTTACCGAGCCAAATTTAGTGAAATGGCCTGCAAAGTGACCGCCTACAGCCTACATTTCTCAACCGATTTACTTATACTATCTGTGTCATTCTTATTCCAGCCTGAAGGTATGCAAAAAAAATCCTGCGATTAGAAAAATTGATAATAAAATTTTATGAAAAATTAACAATTTGTTTTATTTATAATAATTAAACTACGTAATCAATTTCCTTGAAATTTATTTTAAACTTTTTGGAAAAGGTTAAATTTAAATCTTATAAAAAGAAATCACAATATCTAAACGTTTTAATACATGAAAAATGTGTGAAAAGTTGAGTGAATTTTTGTTTTGTCTGTACCTTGGTAAATCGAATATAAAAAAATTTAAGGATCAAAATTTAAAAATGTGTTTCGCTTAAGCACCACAATTCCCTTCCACCTATCTATATTCAAAATTTCATGAAAATCGGTTCAAAATTGTAGGCTGTAGGTGGTCACTTTGAAGGCCCAAAATCGTGAAACTGACTCACTTTGAACCCCTATATTTTTGAAATAAAGGACTTTTTCAAAAATATGTTCCATTTAAGGACCACAATTCCCTTGCACCTATCTATTTTCGAAATTTCATTAAAATCGGTTGAGAAATGTAGGCTGTAGGCGGTCACTTTGCAGGCCATTTCACTAAATTTGGCTCTTAAATAAAAATAAAAATAAAACAAAAAATACCCTTAAACTTAAATTTGAAGAAATTTAAAGAAAAATGTATCTTTTCATTTTTAGTCTTTAATGATTTTAAGCTTTTTTATCTTTTAATTTGACAACATAATAATTACAATTTCAGTATCCTTTTTTTTTTCATACTCAAATCACAATAACGAAAATAGATTATCGTGATAAATACTATACTAAATTTTAAGGTATGTATAGATGTAATCTTCGAAGAAAAACAAAATTATCCTCAATTTATTCTTGTTTTTTTTTGTTTTTCGTCTTGAATTTTGTTCTTTAACATAATTCTAATTAAAATTTTTTTATTTTTTTATTTTTTTTTATTCTGAAGAGAGAAAAAACCATCGAATTATATTTAGCAAGAAAATTAATAAATCACAACATTGAATAAAATAACAGACAGACATAATTAATGTATAATACCTGAAGGTAAGAAAACAAAATAATAATAATAATAAAATAAAGAATGTGTAAAAGAATATGATGATGATAACAATAATAATAATAATAATAATGATGATGATGACGATGATGATGATGATGATTCTCCATATACGAGTAGATACATATGTGTTATGTACATACATATGTATAGGTAGATACAGAATTGTGTTCATGTGAATTTTTATTTTCATACATTTTATATAACATTATTCGTGTTTATGCCTGCTCCGAATTTAATACGGATTTTGGTTTACTCCCAATTTTTTGTCGTATAAACTCGATAATTCGGATTTTGGCTTAAGCCCAATTTATTTGAGTTTAATCCCAATTTTTTTATATGTATGTGTGAGGTGAAATGCAATATGGCGGATTCTAATTTTTATGGTGAAAGTGAAGCTTTCACGTTCTTCTTCTTTTTTTTATGTGGAAGAAGAATAATATGTATATTATAAGTGTATAAAAATATCAACGTTTGCATGTACTTTTTTAATCCCAATTTTACGTTTCTACGCTACTCCCAATTGAATCCAAAATTCGAATTATTTTTTCACCGTATAAACTGTTAAATTGATGCTAGAATGCTAGAACCTAGAAATTTTATACAAAAATAAAAACAAAAAAAAAACAAAAAAAAAATTATCATAACATCTTTATCCTTGTCCTTTTTTTTTGTGTTTATATACATGGACATAGACATAAATAGTACCGAGTACGATATAATATTATTAAAGATATAGGGTATCTTATAATTTTATACTATACTAACTAAATTGCTATAAATAAAATGTGTATATATGTACATATGTCATGCAAGGTAAAGTATTCAAAAGTACCAAGTTATATAAATTATTATTCAAGTTAATGTTACCTTTATTGTAATGAGCTCAATTAGTCGCACCAGGTTAAAATTTATGAGAATGCCTTAAGGTATCAAAATAAATGGTTAAACATACTAAATTTTACATGTATGTGTATACATGCAAGGTGTCTCAAATTAAAGGATTTCTACTTTTTTTTTTTTTGCTCAAGACAAATCACAAAGAAAAAACTTTCAACTTTTCTCTAAGTTTTAGTTCGTTGAAAATCATTCCAACCTGCCCATCTTAGAGGTTTTATTGATTATTTTTGTACAATTCAAATTAAGTGTGGTATCTATTGATTTAAACTTAAATGAACTTACGAATAAAATTTATCCTCTAAATTACCATTTAAGTAGGATAGGACTACAGGAGGAAGACAAGTGCAGATTCTGTAAGGAGGCCAAAAAAACCTCAAAACACATTCTGTGTGAATGCGATGCCTTAGCCTCTAAAAGACTGTGCCACATGGACCACAGTATTTTCTCAAGCCAGAGGAAATCTGGTGTGCACCTTCTAATAGTATAATACAGTCGAAATCGCTTAAGTGAAAAACGGATAAGAGAAAAAATGAGGAAAAATCGCGTAAGTGAAGGATTTTCAAAGCCCCGAAATTTTTACTACTAAAAACGTATGTTTAAGTGAAAAATTTCGAAGTGAAAAAATCGTTTAAGTGAAACACTTTTTGATGTCCACTGAATCAATTTCTTATGTATTTCAATACGCATAAGTGAAAAAAAAATTTCAAACAAATTTATTATCACTGGCTACTCTGATGAACCCGAATTAATGAGTGTATGGTTAGCAACACTGAATGTTAATTGTCATTAATGACAGCCAATAAGTATAATGACATTTATTCAAATTTATTAACGTTTTTCCACTCATTGCAATGTAGCGTACATTCATGTAGTGAATATAATTTAAAATTTATGTGAAAACTTTTATTCATATGTATGATATGTACCTACATATGTATTTTCAAGCAAATTTCATTGTTTTTAAAGTTTATTTTATCTGGAAATAGGTTTTGCTTAAAAAATGATGCAATTCATATTATTGCGAATTAAAATATATATATGTACTACACGTAAGTGAAAATAATTGCACTTACGTGTAAGCGAAATTTTTTTTCACTTACGTGTAAGTGAAAAAACGCGTAAGTGAAACGAAAATGCTTGCCCAAAACGTTTTTCACTTATCCGATTTCGACTGTAAATAAAATATAAACTAATTAATTAATAATTAAATAAATTTAATTTATTTTAATTTAAATTTTTTTTTTGATGTTCAAATTTACAGGTTAGAATTTGAACGAAAAGTAAAAATTAGCGTTCCATTCACCAAATACGCCTAACTACGCCCAACTACGCTTATCTACTCCGGAGTAGCCCAAAAGAACGCAGCTGTTATCAAAATTTTTTTAACTTTTAAGGTCGATTCACACATTTCAGGTCAGTCTCAGTTCAGTCTCCGTTCCGTCACGTCAGTCACAGTTCAGTTTCAGTCGATTTATATTCACACATATCAGGTCAGTCTCAGTTCAGTTTCAGTCGATTTATATTCACACATATCAGTTCAATCAGTGTGTGAGTTAAAATATTATGTAAAGTTGTGAGTTAGAAAATGGATAAATTTACAGTAAAAGAGTTGTGTATGGTTAGCAACACTGAATGTTAATTGTCATTAATGACAGCCAATAAGTATAATGACATTTTCAAGCAAATTTCATTGTTTTTAAAGTTTATTTTTTCTGGAAATAGGTTTTGCTTAAAAAATGATGCAATTGATATTATTGCGAATTAAAATATATATATGTACTACACGTAAGTGAAAATAATTGCACTTACGTGTAAGCGAAATTTTTTTCACTTACGTGTAAGTGAAAAAACGCGTAAGTGAAACGAAAATGCTTGCCCAAAACGTTTTTCACTTATCCGATTTCGACTGTATTAGGATTTATCAATAGCCTAAATCTATAAGAAGCACGGGCTGTACAAAAGATCTTTATTGGTCGAAGTGCAATTATAGGCCATTACACATCTATCTATCTATCTAATTCAAGATCACAAATTTCTTAAACCAGTACAAACATAATCTCTTACATTAAAAATGTACATTTATAATTTAAAAATATATACTACGTAGATACATACATGAAATTTTATATCAATACATGAATTTTTGTTTAATTTATTCTGATCATAGATTAATTTTTTTTTTTTTTTTTAAATAATCTTATCTTTTAGAATACCCTGTATAAATTGCATTCTATATTAGCATTTTAACCATATTGAATTACATCAGTAGGTCTATGTAAAACACATAAGTTATATATGGTTGGAAGGATAGGTCAATTTATTTGATTTAATTGGAAAATTATCGCTGAATCTCATGTTTTATTCAAGATATATCGGCACGCATAAAATATGATTTGAGATAATATATTTTAAGAAAGCTACCTACTTTATATTTTACACGGTTAAAAATAAAACCTGATATGTTTACGAGTACTTTATATTTTTACTTTTATTCGTATAATGAATAAATATTAATTTAATATCACTTTGCTACTTTAATACAAAAATTTGAATAATGGAATTTAATAGAGCTTTTAAAGATGATGTATAAAAATTTCTAATTTTTTTTTGTTCACGCTTAAAAATGAATTTCCAATTATCATTTTGACAGCATTCGTATATTATATTACGATTGGATTGGAAGTAAGAAAAGGTGCTTCTGATTGGTATCGCGGTAAAAAAGATTTTCATGATATATTGTTTTCAAAAAATTTTTATGTATGAAAATTAATTTCGTTTTTAGTCTGAAGAAAAAAAAACAAACATTAAGGGGTTTTCAGTGTTCAAATTACTTACATTTTTTAGTTAACGTATAGCTAAATTTTTTGTTTTGATACGTTTCCCATCTAAGCTGAGAAATTAGAAGTTGTAGAAAATAGGAAACCAAAAGGACCCAAATTGAGATGGAAGATACCATAAACAGAGGAGAATTAAAGGTAGAAATACAAACCATATAATAACTGAATAAGGAGTAAGATTTTTCTTCCTAATGTTTTTCTTTTAAATTTCATAAAAATTGATGAAGAATTTTAGAACTAGAAACAAAGAATATTTGAGACGTTCAAAAGCAAAAGTTGATCTTTTCCACTTTTTGAAAAAAATGAGGTAATGATGGTAAAATGTTCGTTGTGTTGAGGGCTTTTAATCTGAAAAATTTCAATTTGGAAACTGCATTGATGCCCCTAAAAAATGGTTGTAAAATTTGACATTGGGTGCAAAACTTGCCTTATTCCAACATGATGTTGGTAGGAAAAGTGTTACTATTCCGTTGAAATTTAAAATCTCCTTCTACAGGCAACCAGAGACGTTTTTCCTGTTTTTCTCAAAACCATCTGAGATGGAATAAGTCAACTTTTGATTTTGATAGTCTCATTTGTAAAATTTAACTTTCAATCTAATGTTTGAAATAATGAAAATGAGAGAAAAGAAATTTTTTTTTTTTTTCAAAAATGAAAACCGATGTCCTTGAAGATTTTACCAAATATGTATCAGTATTGAACGTTGATTATACGTATAGCATAGCTGAACTTTTTTTTAATGTTTTCAACTTAAAAATTGAAAAAAATTCGCGAATCTTCTCTGCAATTCCTGCAAAAATTCGACAATAACGACAAACTTTCCATAATTTTGTGGAGTAATTGAAAAAAAAAATGATACCATTTCTACACTTCACTGAGATTTAAATTTATTAAAAAAATATTCATTTGTTATAATAAATATAATTTTACAATTGTTTTATAATCCCTGGCTTTTTTTAATTATTTTTTTTTCTTTTAAAAATTAAAATTTTTTTTTAAAAAAATTAAAAGGAAGGAAAAGGAAAATGTTCACGCTACAATTATATTTTTTTTGATTCAATTTTTTTAATTAAAAAATTACGAGAGAAAAAAAAATGAAGGATTTTTATGTAGAAATTCTGAATTATGTACGTACTATTTTTTTTTTTTTTGCTTTTTTTTGTTGAGTTTGCATTTCAAACAATTAAAAAAAAAAAAAAATTGTCGTTTTCATTTTTCCTATTAAATGCGATATTATTCATTTTTTTGAATAGAATATACATATAATAATTTTTGGACTTTTTTAGTTTATACATACAATATATACATAATTACAGTTTTTGTTTTAATTTAATATCAAATATATGATTTTATGTACATGATATTTTTATGTCATTTATTCAAAAATTTTATATTCATATGGAAATTCAGGTGAATTTTATTCATATAACATAGATATCTGCATCAACAACGGCATAGTATATAAATAAAATATACTATTATAGATGCTCGTTCATATATCATATAAATTTGAATTTATTATTTCCTTTTTAACTGTTTTCCTTCCTAAAATTTTTGTTTTATGTTTCCTTTATTATAATATATTATATAATTGTAAAAATTATTTGAATTCAACGTGTGTTCAAATAGTTTTTTATTTTCTTTTTTCTTTTTTATTTAAGTAAATTATTATGTAGATTTTTTTTTTATAATGAGATTTAATTACGAATGAATAATTTTATTGATTTAAATTATAATAATTTCATATGGGAAAATTATAAATGTGGTTGATTTTTAAAATAATGTTTACAAAACTTATAAAATGAATTTTATCAAAAACAAAAAAAAAACAAAAAAGAAATCAAGGATTTTATATGATTGGTCATTACAAAATGTGATGAAATGAATAATTAATTGGTACTAAATCAGAATATGTATTTAAATTATAGTAATAATAAAATTTATGTTTATGTACATACATTACATATATGTATGTATGTAATTAAATTTAATTTATAAAACAAATATTACATAATTTTAATACACAAAATAATATCTAATTTAAATTATGTATTTTCAATTTTTTTTTTTAGAACAACAGATCATCATTTCTGACCGTTTTGTGTTCTTAATAAATCTTCGTTATTTTAGACGTCTTCTTTTTTTACACTTTGGTTTATTTGTTTCTTTAGATTTACATTATATGTATTATATGTATTATACTCATATTTTCTACGTTTCGCAATATCATCAGCATCTTCATCATCTGTTTCATCAGTTGATGATGTTTCAGCACACTTTGAACGTTCACTATTTGTTCTTTTTCTATGCCTTATTTCTTTCATTTCATTGTCATTGTCTTTTACTTCATTATTATCAGTATTACTACTGTGATTTGATTCATTTTCATCACATTTTTCATTGTTTTTATCTGTAGATTCAACACCATCAGTATTAGAAGTAACATCAGCAGATTCTTCCTCTTTTTCTATAATATCAAAAATTGATGATGATATTCTGTTATCTTCTTCATCATCATCTGATGATGTTGGATTTTTAGAACGTGGATGTGGTGTACCACTTCTATTTTTGATTTTTGATCTTGCAATTGCTTTTAGTTGTAATGATCCTGGATTACTTGGCATACTTTCACTAACAAATACAACATCACTGTCAGAATCGGAATTTAAATCTACAAGCTCTGATGTTCGAAGATATTGTGGTTTTTGTGCATTATCTGATTCACATTCATCACTTGAATCATCTGTAACTGGACTATTATTAGTATTTGCTGTTTTTTCTTCATCTGATGTTCCAGTTGTTGCCAACTGTGGATCAATAGAAGCAGATGATGTATCTTCGGTAGGAGCATTAGCAACAACAGAAGAAGTAGACGGCATTTGCTTTTGTAATTCTTGTTGTTGGTGTGGCTGTTGTAATTCTTGTTGTTGTTTTGGTGATTCATCACACATTTTTATCTGAATTGATGATGGTACAGAAGTCATAGCTGCGGCGTTGGCTGCGGATGCAGCTGAAGAAGTTGATGGGGTATCACTTGAACAGGTAGGAAGATTTTGATGATGATCCATTATATTAAATGATGTATTTGTGCTGGATTTTAATGAAAATATAAATAATAAATTAATTACCAATTTAATTCAAAATAATATTAAAAAAAATAAAATTTTATGCAAGTTGAAAAACAAAAATATTTTTACTAATTATTTCAGTTTTATAATTTTTTTTTTTAAGTCAAAATATATACCTCGATGAAAAAATTGCTTTAGTTATTTTTAACTGAAAAATTTTAAACGTATAATTTTTCTCGTTAAATGAGATTTTTTTTCTTAAAAACTAAAGAATTCATATCAAATTCACAGTCAATAAATTGTTATCAAGTATCAAGTACGTATGTATGTACACACACATACATATAATGAAAAAAAATGAATTTAAATATAAATGATGCCTTTCTTTAAAGGTTTTTCACATTTTTTACTGTTTCGATAAAAGGTTATTATTTTCGTTTACCAAACCTCATACTTTCATTCGAAATCCTACTATGTACGTTCATGGTAAAAGATTTATCATAAGAAAAAATAGTTCCAGAATCCAGAGAGAATAAAAAAGACGAAAAAGGGTAAAAAAAGATACGACATAAAAATCTCAATAAGAAAAACACAATTTTATCATAAATAATAAAATATATATTTCAATTTAGAAAAAAAAATTAACTTACAATAAAATTAAAATATATATTTAAGTCATTTTTTGCTTTTTTTTTTCTCTACAGCAACTAAATTTATTTATATTTTTTAAAAATTTTAAGTAATTGAAGCTCAAAACTCAAAATTATTAAGCATACTTAATTAAGTACTTTTTTTTATTTTTTTTATTTATTTGTTATTTTAAGTCCTTTTTTTTCCTTGCTAAAGATCACAAATTTAATTTAATCAAATTTATTTTGCATAAATCTTTTTTGTTGTTGTTTGTTTTAATTTTCTGTATCATGATTTTCATCTTGTAAATTTTCTGTACGTCTTACTTGTACAACTTGTACAGTTGAATTTTTATCATCAAATTTACATGTAACAATAACTTCACCCAATTGAAATGTAAAAATTTGACAACCATATTTTGTACGTAAATAAACTGATCTTGGATCTGTTTCTAATATATCAACAATACATTCTTTATTTATATTTAATTGATTTAATTGTTGTTCAGCACGTTCATTGAATGTAACTTTTAATAAATTATTCGATACAATCCAATTTGGTACTTTAACAGTTGTTGATGGTAAATTTTGATGATTATTATGATGATTATTTGTTGTAATATGCTGTTGATGATATGGTAATGATGAAGATACTCTTACTGTTGATGTTGATGATGATGATGATGTTACCATTGCTGTAGCACCCAATTCACCAGATTCTTCACCATCTGGTTCCTGTCTTGAATTATAAAAATCAACACTATCACCACAACAACCACCCGACGATAATGAACCAGATTCCATTACTGTTGGTGTATCATAAAATGGTATATAAGGTTTTATATCTAAAACTGGTGTACCATCAACCTAAATCATGAAATGTATGTATGTACATACATACATACAAAAAACAACAAATATATGTACATAGGTCGTATACGTATTAAAATAAAAAAAGTATATTTTTTAAATTTGAAATATTTTTTTTTTCCAAATGAATTTAATAAATTAATAAAATAGAATATGGAAAAAAAAAATTAAATTGAATTGAAAAAAAAAAGAAAAAATTCAACTAACCATATCGGTTCCATAAAAATAAATAATTGATTTATCAATTTTATCAATTTCAACCAATGATAGACCAATTGGACATGGACGATGTGGTGAACGTGTACTAAATACACCGATACGTTCACCACCTAATCTTGGTGGTGCAACTTTTGCTTTTGGATGTGATAAATTTTTATGAAAATGATAAATAATCCATAAATGAGAGAAATCATCTAATCCTTCTAATGAATGATCTGGATTTGTGAATATATCTGAATTTAATTCAATAGCACCTTTTAAACGATTCCCAATTGATGATTGCCTTGGTACAGCACGTTTTTCTGGAAATGATGTTCTTATTACACCAATTTGTCGAAAATTGATTACACCCTTATCAGTATTATCTTTATCCTTTGTACAAAAATTAAACAAAAATAAAATCAGAAAGCACACACACACATTATTAATGTATAGCACATATTATTAATATATATATGTACATATATTTTATTGAAATTTTACATTTACCACTGCATTCTGATTTTTTGCATTATCTTCACTTTGTTTACAACCTTCACATCGGAAATCTTTAAGAATTTGTTTTAATCCATCAAAATCCTTTCGTTGAATAAATGTTAAATTTTTTACTTGTTGCCTTTATTGAGGAAAAAAAAGGAATATTTACTATATATACCAGATGTTATATATAATGATATTTAAATATTTTTTATTTATTTTTTTAATATTTTTACTTCCACTTAATTATTTTGAACTTCAAAATTTTGCCCACAAATTTTATTTTTTTTATGTATGTATAAAATTTCATTTTTTTTACCTCAATTTATTTATTTCACTACGTGCAATTACCAATTGATTTTTCAATGTTTCAACATCAACTTCAGTCATGATTTTTATTTAAATTTCGAATTAGCGCATATAGTAAAAGTTAATTTATTTATTAAAAAAATAATTTAATGAAAGAATGGAATACTTTTTTTTTCCCAATATTTAGTTGAAGGCGGCGCCGAAACGTTATTTGACAATTAAATAAATTTCACAAAATTATAAAGAAACAACGCACATGACATGACACAACCGAAGAAAAAAAACTTCAAAGTGACAGCTGATTGTCAATTTAATGCATTGTTTTTTTTTGTTGTTTTTTTGAAGAAAAATTCGGACAAATTTTTTGACAGTATGAAAATAAAATTCAAACTAATTTCCTGTAACAGTGCCATCTGTTGTGCAGAATATTAAATAAGAAACAAATTAATTTGTTTAATTGTTTAAATAATTTTTTAACGGTTTTGTCAACTAGAACTAAAATTTAAAGTATGTAGGTATGTACCTCCATACATATTAGGTATATAATTATTATATGTAGACTGTATAGTATATAATTAAGGATTAAGGCTCCTTATAATAAAGGTTTTACTTTAAATGAAATTCTGAATTGAAATCTTCTTTAATTGTATCCGATATCCTTAATATCATTTTCGTCAGAATACTTGGTTTTTATCTTTTTTTAATGAATTTTTTGTAGAATGTGTGCTGTATACTTTTTTTTTTTACAAAAATTTTATGATAAGGATGAAAGGTACTTTTTGAGAATTTTTCACTTTAGAATAAATAACCTTCAGACCTTCAACATACAACCTTTAACCTTTCAAATTTAAATCTTTACATTACTATTTCGTCAATAAAAAATATGATAGTATTCAATAATATCGACCTTGTAGGATCCAATAAGTAAAAAAAAAATTTATCAATTGAGTCGAATAAAAAAATGAAAACAAGAACATGAAATTGAATGAAGTTCTTTTTATTTTCAATTTCAAGAAATTCGCTGGTAATGGGTAATATTTATTTAAAAAATAAAAAATAAAAATAAAGCAGTTGAGATGATGGATCGTTCGTTGTTCATCGTTCATTTCCAGCTTATAAGTTTACTTTTTTTTTAAAGCATAAAATAAAAACGTCACATGAAAGGTGGGAGGATTTTTAGGGGTTCTAAAAAGGATTGAATTAAAAACGTGTAAAATAATTTTTAATATTATAGATTTAAGTTTTTAATTTATTATTATTTATAATATAATTTATAATAAAATAAAAATATTTAAAATAAGAAAAAGACAATATTTTTATAAGCAGGTATACATACATCGCATATATTTATTTATATAGCTAGAAAATGTTTATTTAAAATTCATCAGTCCACCATACACTGTCAAACCTCATAAGTTCAATTTTCTTTAAAAATAATAATTTTGTTGTTCCTGTTTTTTTTTTTTTTTTTTAAATTAATGAACAGATTTTGAACTATCGACATTGTAATAAATTATTTATTTTTTTTTAATTTCGATGAATTTTTAAAAACAATTTTCAATATTTTTTAAACAAATATTTTTAAAATATGATATATATATATACTCATCATGTCAAAACAGTACAAGAACAATTATATATAACTTCCAAGTTCCATTGATATTTGAATTTTATATCTATTACATTTTTAATTACATTTATAATGAAATCTTAAATTTTTAGAATTAATCGAAAATTATATACATATATGAAGTTTGAAAGTTAAGGGCGACACTATAATTGTTATTATTAAATTTATTTATTTTTTTGATTTATTAATACTTTTATTTATTCATTACATCAATTTCATTATTTTGTGTAAACTTTTTACTTTGTGAAAATCAAATAGTTATGTATTTTTTTTATTGTTTAAAAAAAAAAATCTATATATATGTAAATTGTAAATAATTTTCTGATTATTGTGAAATTTAATTTTAAATGACAATATGCATTATGATGTAATGATGATGATGTATATATATATATATATATATATATATACTATATATGTATATGAAATTTAAAAGGTTTACATTATTCAATAGCTACCAGCAATTTTTAATTATTATTTTTTCTTTTACATTGAACTATTTTAATACATAATATATGATATTTTTAATATTTTCATTTGTCATTTTGCTGTAATTAATTTATGATCAAAGATTATAGAATTTATAGTCTTTATTTAAAAAAAAAAATTTTTTTTTTATTATTATTTTATTAATTTCTGTTTTGTTTTTGTTTTTAAGCGGGCATAACACATTCACATCCAGAATCAATGGTCATTGATTCAGTTTTCCAACAATCACTACCATGTTTTCGAACATTTAATAGCATTGTGCGTCGATGTTGTATACATCTGAAACCGATTTGTTCACATACCTGGCAAAAAATAAAATAATATAAAAAAATATATTTAAAAAAATGCTCGAAAAGAAAAAAAAAAATTAAAAAAATACATAATATGTATTACAAAATGTTGATAAAAATTTTTTTTTTATCATAAAAATTGAATTAAAAAACGCTAAAAGCACAAAAGAAAAATTTATAATTAAATAATAATAAAATTTCGTTAAATTAAAAAGAAAAAAAATAAATAAATAAATGAGTGAATAAATGCATATTCATTGTAAAAATTTTTTTGTATTCTGTGAATTTTTAATTTTTAATTATGTTTTAGTATCAACAATGTTCCGTATTTAAAAATGCATTATAGTGCAAATGTTTAAATATGTACATACATATTTATGTACGTAAATGTATATTAAGGTTTTGATATAAAACATAATATTTGTTTTTTTGTTATTTTATTATAATTAAACATTTTAAATATACGTACACATATTTTTTATATATGTACCTACATATATATTTTTTTAAATATTTTGTATAATAAATGAACTTACATTGTAATTATCCTTATCTCGTATATTTGATGTTGTTTGCATTATTGGATGACTACAGGTTATATTTTGATATCGATCTGGTCTATATTCATAGTCAGGATTTGATAAAATAAATATTTGTGATGTTGTCGGACAAAGAGATTGAAATATAGTCTGTTTATGAATGAATAAACATATTTAAAAGAAAGACAATTAATTAAGAAAATAAATAGATACTTTTATATACTTGTATACTTGTATACATATATAGTATTTATGTACATGTTATATTATATTTATAAAACAAATATAAATATCTGTAAATTACTAAAAAGTTATATTTGTATTTAACTGACAAATAAAGGCTATGAAAAACATTTTATAAAGAAATTTTTCAAACATAATATTTTATTGAAAATATATATATGTTTTGTGTATATCAATTTTGTTTTTTGGAAGTCATCATATTGAATTGTCATGTAAATATGAAATTGTTCAGTTCAAAAAAGCACTTTTTAAAATTATATATAAAGGCAAAAATGTCCATCAAATTTTAAAAATTTATAGTATTCTTGATTAAAAATTTTTGAAGAAAAACAATAAGTGAAAAAAAAAAATATTTGCAATTATTTTTAAAGGATAAAAATTGAACATTTTGAAATCCTTCGTTTTAATGTATAATTGTTTTTTTTTAACTGTAATATAACTACCAATTTGTCGTATCCAAATTTTTTTTTTCTCACGTAATTGAATGCAAAAGGAATTTTTTTCCAGTACATACTTGAAATATTTGAAAATACATTTTAATCTATAATTAAAATGATTTTTTTAAAAATAAAACTTACTGAAAATTTATTTAATACGGACAGACCTATATTGTCTGTCTTATTATCTTCCATAGCAACTCAGTTTTTGAGCTTTTGAATAAAACTCTTAAAAATAATGAAATAAAAATAATTTGAATTCCTTAAACCTTTGAATATGAATATTTAATTATTAAATTTTTGCTGTAATTTATTAATAAAAATTACTTTTCAATTAAAAATAAATATAATCAATATTTAAATTATTAACAAAAAAAGAGAATACTTCATCGTCGTTCTGTGAAAACTCATACTATTAAGTCCATGAGGGTGACAAAACTAAGTAGTTGCGAGAACGAAATTTTCGATATTTTTTTAAGCATTAATGGTCTTCCTGGAAAATCTTCACAGAAAATTCAAAGTAAAATCGAGAGGTCAAGAAAGAGCTTGAAGATGAAAAAGTGAGTGTTTAATGAGATCTCCTTTCAAATTATAATTAATTATTTTCTTCTTCTTCTTTAAAATATTTATCAATTTAGATGGCTCCCGGTTTTTCCAATCAAATATGTCTCTAAATTCACATGATTTTCATGCTTTATTAATTCTACTATGTAAAATTTCAAATAACCTGAAGCACCACTTGAAGCTATTATATGTGAATACTTGTATGTATATGAGTATGTATAATTGTATATAAATGTAAACGATACTTTACAAGCACAACGATTTATATTATAGGTGTATTATGTATTACTAAACTTGTCTATATTCAGTGAATTGCTAATTATAAAATTTATATTCATTCATGATGTTTAAATATAACCATACAGTTCATACATGTTACTATTTTATTTTAAAATTGGATATATTAAGTTATAATTGCTTCAAGAATCAAGAGCAACAAAAATAATCTAAGTAATAACTGTCAACGTACTAATTATGATGATTAATAATCTGTAAATGTTATTATACAATAAATGTTACATCAACATTATTGAGAAAAAGAAAAAAAAGATCTAATATCTCATCAATTTTAAAATTGATTATACTACTAAAATTTTAATTTTTCTTTAAATTGGAATTTTTTTTTGGAATTAAACACTTTTTGTTTCATATATTTTTTTTTTTCGATGGCTTCTGAAGTGGATATATGTACATATGTATGTATGATTATATACTTATGTGAAAATCATGATTATATGATTTCATGGTCTTATAACATGTAAAAGATATTTTTTTAATTCACATATTAAATTACTATCAAATTTGATTTTAATTATACAGTGAAAATTATTATTAAAAAATATGTAATTTTACATGTAACTTATGCATACATACATACATCATATGTGTATATTTTCCTTTGATAAATATACTTTATCATGTTCATAATGTTTTTGTGTGAGAATTAAATAAATTAATCATATATGTTTTTATATTTATGTTCATTTTAAAATTATAGATATGATTTTCTAAAAATATAATTAGCATAAAAATAATTATTGAGCCTATACATTAAATTTAATTAAGTTATGTATGAAAATTTGAAGATATACATATACATAACCGTTGGGATTCTCCCCCCGCCCCCTCCGATACGATTTTTTGTTTGTCTCGATAAGACCTATCTATGGTATCCTTTTGGTTGGTGATAACAGAAACACCCTGTATGTATGTAGGTTAGGTACATAATTTAATATAATTATTGTAAAATGTATCTGATCATTTTATTATTCAGTAAATTTCTTATTATGTATATAAATTGTAATTAAATGCATTTTCCAAGGATTTTTCAAACTATGTATAACCATATCTTTATATTGTAATATAATTTTGAATTGAATGAGGAATTCTATACATATTTAATTAATTAGAATTTTTCAAAGTAAAATAAATTATTTCAAATTTCTAAACTATTAAATAAAAATAATAAGTTATTCACATGAATACATGTATATTCAAAATAATTATTATATGATATACATACATATATATAAAATTTCAATAAATTTGATTCAAAGAAAATGCAATTTAAATTGTTTTTTTTTAAAGAATTTAAACGACTTAACAAAAAAGCAAAATAATATTTGAAATTTATTTAGAATATAAATTTTTGATACATATTTAAATCTAGAATTTTATGTTTAAGATACAAACAGTCTCATCTCCCTGATGATGAATAATTTCACTATAATTTCCTGAAGAATGAGTAATCAATATTCTGTAGAAGACATGGCCAGAAGAGACAGAGAAAAGAAATTCCCGAAAAAGGTAATTTTGTCTTGGAAAAATCAATAGCAAAATAAAAATCTCGGATAGGAACTTCTCTGGAAGCTAGGACTTGATTCGTGTATAGTGCTATCGAATAAGTAAAAAAAACAGAAGAAGGTATTTCAGGTATTTAAAATTTATTCCTTTGCAAGACATTCAAAAGTTCTTCCAAAATATAACACAGGACGAAAAAAACAAAAACACTTCTTATAAAAAAACAACATAAGATTGATGAGTTATGTCGAGAAGGCAGTTCAATTAAATCGCATCTTCTGCTATAAATGTGTTATTAAATTCCTTGTACTTGTACATACATATATAGAAAATGTTGTAATTCATATACATACTTTATGTGTATGTGTTGAATATGATGATCTTGAAGATATATCCCTCATTTTTGTGCTACGCAGCATAAATGGTGAATTTTGTTGTACACTATAATCAATTAAGGAATCATCATCATAATCAAAGCCAGCATCAGAATCAATGATAACTAGTGGAGTGTCACGATGATGAAATCTATTAAACAAAAATAAAAATAAAACAAATGTGCTTATTGTTATTTCCTTTTTTTTTTTTTTTTTTTTTTTTTTGAAATATAGAATGTATGATGAGTTAATTACGAATTATCGAAATTTAAATTGAAATAATGATTTGTTTTACATTATTATGTACTCTTTTTTAAATGTTTTAAAAACGTACATATGTACAATTTATACGTAAAATTAAAGTGAATATGTACTTTAAAAAATTCTTATTATTGTTTTCAATATTATTCTCAATAAAAATTTTTCAAAATTTTAATAAATATTTAATTTTATTGCAAATTAAAAAACAAGAACAAAAATTCAACTTTTCTTCTTTTTCAAAAATAAACAAATATGTCAAATCCTTTCTGTATGAAAATAATATTCAACCGACAAAAAAAGTACATATATGTATGTATTTTTGAAACAAATAATGAGTATCGTATAAGTTTGAAGTTTATTTAAGTTTTTTTTTTTCATTTTTTTTTCTTGCAATGAATTCAAAATGTGTTCTATTCAAGGTTCATTTTATTTGAAAAAAAAAAAAAAATTTTGTTCTCTCTTTGCTTTTTCAAGAAAAAGAAAAAAAGAAAAGGAAAAACTAAAAATTAAATTATATTTACCTTTCCTTGTAGTATTCAGTATTTTGTGATGAAAATGGTGGTTGTGATGATGGTATTAGTTGTGGTGGTGTTATAATACCATCATTAGAATTTGAAATAGAACTTGATATGTCACTTTTTGGATTATTTCGTTGTTGGAATACATCCAACCAACGTTGTAAATTTTCAAAATTAAAATTCTCTGGATTGCTTTTATCATTGTTATTCGCCATACAATTGGATAAACTCAATATAAGGATCTGTTGGACGAAAAAAAAAAACCCCAAAAATGTAAAAAAAAAAGAAAAATATAAACACAAGAAAAAAAGAAAACGAAAAACAAGAAATTTGAAAATGAAATGAAAATATATCTGAAAAAAAAGATAGTATCTATTTGTTGAACACAGTTCTATATGTGGTATTATTTTTTCTAGTTGTGTTTTTTTTTTTTTTTTTTTACTAAATATATAGTTACCAGTGACGAATATAAAATGCAACTATAACAAAACTTTCAAATACTAAAATTGAGATACATTTTTTTATTTCCTTTTCCTTCTGTTTTGTCTATCATTAACAAAATAATAAAGCAAGGGGGAAAAAAAATAAGCAATGTTTTGAAAATGAAAGAAAAAAAAAACGTGTGAGGTGACGGAATACTAAAATATATAAATGTATGTATGTATTTGAATCTAAAAAAAAAAAAAAAAATCTATGCAATAACGAATGTAGAATAATAAACATTTCCCTAAAAAAAAGGACCTTCAAAAAAGAAAATTGTACGTATGTAAATTTATTCTATAAAATGTCATACCTACATACATATGTACATAATATATAGTGAATGGGGGTGGGTTGAACTGAGTTATTTTTTTTCTATTTTATTTTCTTCATTTTATTTAAATCATTTTTTTTCCTCACAGTTTTGATGTGTAAATTTTTTAAAACAATTCAAAAAAAAAAAAAATGAAAAATAAGCAAAATAAAAGGCGCAATCATTAAAAGTAATATGGTGTGGTAAGTGAATTGAAAATGATGATTACAATGTTGTGGTTAATAAACTGGTGATGATGATGAAATCAAAAAAGCAATCTTAATTTCCAAATAAAAAAAAATAGAAAACAAAAATTAGCATAGTATCAGTATGTATATGTATACATACATACATATATGTATCTAAGCTGAATATATTTATTTACTTTTATTTTTATTTTTTCGCAATGAAACATCAATAAACAGCTGACTAATTCTACTTACTTCTTCGACTTCTACTTATTTTTTTTTTCTTTTCAAATATTAAATTAAATTTACTATAAAATAAATAATGTTAAAAAACTATTAAAACATTTTTTTCCCTTTTTTTTTCATTTCTCTTTTTTTTATTAATATTCTTATTTTTTTTTTTCTTTGTCAAAAATTGGTCTGTTTTTGTGGTAAAAAACTTTTGCAATTTTCTCATTTTCCTTTCAATTGAAAATATGGTCACTAAAGTAAAATAAAGTAATAGAGTCAGGAAAGAAATGAAAATATAAAAAAGTTTTCAAGAAAAGGAAACGTACATCTAAAGAAAACTATTTTTTTTTTAATAAATATATACTTACACATACATACGTATACATATACATAAGCTATAGAGTGAACATATATGTACTTATGTAACATATACGTATACTTTTCTATATATATACATACTGCAAAAGGATAAATATGGTATAACCAAATGTGTATACATACTATTGGTATACACATGCATACATACATATGATATATGTATATGTATAATATCAAAAAAAAAAAAATTGTATGTGACATAATAAAACTGTTAAAGAAAAATAAAAGGCAGTTAAAAAAAAACTATAAAAATTTTATACATAAACGTATATATGTATGTATTTATAAAATGTAAGTATACTGTGAAAAAAAAAATAAAGTATACATATACATTTATATAATATGTATGTCGATATTATCCTTTATTTTTAAAAAAATATATTCAAGTTATGCAAGATTAAAAAGAAAAACTTTTTGTCTTTTTGTGATTTTCTTTTTTCTTTTTTTCTCATGAAGTTAGTTTGAAGAATTTTCAAATTTTCACGAAATGAATTGGACACAAGATGTGTATGATTGTTTAAGGAAATGATGTGTTATTATAAACAGGGTATTTATATAAGGGTAAAAATTCACTTTGGAAAATGAAAAAATAAAAAAAAATAATTTTTATATAGAAGATTGATCGATAGAAAATCTGAAATATATTTATTTTATTTTTTACATTCATACTTATGTATTATGTTTGTGAGTTTTTTAAAAAAGAAATGAAGACCAAATGCCAACCCGTATTTTGGAAAATATGTGAGTAATTCTTGTCAAAAAAAATATGCAATTCATTTCGTTTAAAAATATCAGAAAGTTTTATCAGATATCTGTACCAGATATTCTATGAAAATTTTGGATGTTTTCTGTTCAATTAAAAAATTGTAGGCTTGGATCATTGAATTTTCTGATCATAATAATTTTCTATAGTTTCATCACGATCTAGATAATAAAGAAAATAATTGTTTTCCTTAATATTATTTTTATCCAAACATCCTGTATTTTCTATGGTATGACTTTTCTCATTTCCGTTGTTCATCTCGATTTAATATTATTTCAACATTATATTGGCGTATGTAGTTAATAGTCGAATATATTGAAGTTGACGGCGATTTTATTTGATACATGCATTTTTTTATTTTATTTTTTCTTTTACATGTCTCTATATATAGTACATTTTTATGTATATGTACGTTGAAGGAAAAAAATTACATACCACAATATAATATTTTATTTTATAGAAATTGTTCTTGAAGTTGAAGAAAATTTTATTTTCCTAAGAAAAATATTATGATGAAAAAGAATAAGTTGAGTGGTTGAAGAAATTCGAATGTAAGGATATATGTATGTATGTGGTATACTAAAGGATATAAGGACTGTCCCAGGAAAAATTGATACCTGTTTTCTTTAGTATAAAAAAACAGTGTGAAGTTGATTTTGAGAAAAGTTTTATTTTTCTGTTAATATAGGTAATATAGGTATTTATTTAAAATTAAATTTATTAATAACGTTTATTGTTTTTCTTAGAATAAAAATTTCTAACTTTCTTGTTCAGACCTCGCATCAAGTTTTGTACAATGTCTTCTCTCGAGGGAATGTTTAGCAATTTTTTTAAAGTTTTTTTAAGATTTATTTTCATAAGAGCTCAATATTTTTCAATAGGGCGAAGTTCTGCGCAATTTGGTGGATTTCCAAATCCTTCAAGGTGTTTCTTTCATAACATTCCATGGTGACTCCAGCATAATGAGATGTTGCTAGGTCAGACCAATAAAACACAGATCCAGTATGGCTATTAATAAACGGTAGTTTATTAACGTTTAATTACGTTTTTGTAGGCACTCATCGATGTAAACCCTTGAGTTAATGGTCCCTTCTGTTATGTATTTCTTGCTTTTCAACCCACATGTGCAAATACCCTGCCACACCATATATTGTTTAGGAAATTTTGAAATTTTTTGTTTTAAATTTATCTAATACTCCGCCTTTCTCCTTAGCTGTGTAATAATCATATCCAAGTAACTGCTTGAAATCTGCCTTGACATATGTTTTGTCATCCATTACAAAGCAGTCAAATTTGCACAGGTATGCTTCATACAATTTTCGAACTCTCTTGTGGGCTATGTTTTCTTTTTCTTCAGAACGATTAGGTAATATGGAACGCTTAAATATTCTGAAGACCAAGTATCAATTTTCTCTGGGATAGTCCTTATTTTATATGTATCTAGATATTTATGTATAGGTATATGTATGTATGAACACTGAAAACATATACATATATTTTATATAAAATTTATATTTTTCTATTTATTTTTGTAATTCAAATCAATGCATTTAATTTTATAGTTAAGAAATCTTTCTTTTTAATTGAAAAACTTTTAGACAAATTTTTTTGGGTTTTTTTTATGGTTTTCTTTTGTTTTATTTTGCTTCTTTGTATTTTTAAGAACTTGAAATTTAATAGACTTAATTAAGCTTTTTTGTGTCAAAATATTAAGAAAATATTATTTAAATAATCTTTTTTTTTTTTCTTATTTGAAAAATTATAATTTTAGGTTATTTAAAATATCAATTAAAAAAATTAATTATTTTAAATAAATTCTCACTCGAGAATGTATACTTAGTACAGTTGTATTGAATTATTATACATAATTATGTAAGTATGTATATGTAGTAATATCAAATTATATGTGATATAAAAGTGCATATGTATATAGCATAAATGAATTAATTTGATTAGATTTTACTTTGTTGTGTAATAATCATCCACTATAAGTAAATTATACTATTATTTTTTAAATGAAAAATTCATATAAAATTCTTTTTAATGAATATACGTCATACTCCTAAAATATATCCTAAAATTCTTTCTTGTTTCTCATTTTATTTATTTATTCAATTTTTTTTTTCAAATTGTTTCCCATTCAATGTCCCAATATATGTACTTGTACATACATATTTATATAGTATATAAAATAATATACATATATGTATATAAAAAAGTGAATTTATTTTTTCCACTTTTATGTCTATAATATTCTATTATATTACTGGGATTCATAAAACATGGTAGTTATTAAAAAGTCATAATTTTAAATTATTATGTTGTGTTTATATGATTATATGAGAGAATACAATATATATACTATACATCTATATATATATATATATATATATATACTTTACTTATAG
Organism: Bombylius major; assembly: GCA_932526495.1. Taxonomy (NCBI): domain Eukaryota; kingdom Metazoa; phylum Arthropoda; class Insecta; order Diptera; family Bombyliidae; genus Bombylius; species Bombylius major. Next base: position 367,754 of record OW052046.1, read on the forward strand.
TATGTATATAAGTAAAAAAGGAAGTTAGAAAAGAAAAGAAAAAAACAAATATTTTATATAAAAAATGAGATTAATGTTGGTTATATGGTTCATAAGGATAATATACATACATACATATACATATGTTTATCTATAAATAAATAATATTATACATATATGTATATGGTATATATATATAATATAGGAAAATATACATACGTATATAGTATACATACATACACCAGGCTATGTGAGAATGCAAGGAATCTCGTTATTCATGTTTAATTAAGAAATGTCCAGCTCACTAACAAAAATGACATCATTTGCATAGCGCCATAAGGCATATTATACCAGCGAATGATAGTAGAAAGGACGACAACAAGTCCAATAAACAAATGAATATATACATATGTATATATGGATCTAGATTTACAATTATATATAATAGAAGAATTAATAGTATGAGAATGGATTATACACATCAGTACTAAAAATTGTGCACTGGAACTACTGTTTATCTTTTCATTTTTTTTTTGTTCTCTAGTATAAAAACTAAACTATATATACATATATGTATATATTTGCATGTGTATGTGCTATACATACATATATTATGTATGTATGAATATGAATTATAGTTTTATTGTTTGATTTTATAAATATTCTAAGCTTTTCTGTATATATATAGGTATTATGTATATTTATAGATTTTCGAATAAAGGGGAAAGGAGAGTAGAAGTTTCATGATATATTTTTATATCTAAAAAATTATTATGTATTTATGCATACGTACAAATATGTTCAATTATGTAATATATGTATAAATGTATAGCATAAAACGTTTGTATTAACATATGTATGTATGCATAAATATCATGTATACTAGTATATATTTTTATTTAATTTGCGAAAATGTGGGCCATGCAGTCAGTATTCGCAAGGACAAAGTTATAGTAATATTTTTTATGTGTTTTATTAAGAGGCTGAGAATAAATGACAATCAAATATATAGTAGATTCCAACCAAATAAAGAATAAAAGAAAAATTTAATTATATTTGTCCTTCCTTTTTCAATATTATTTTTCCATTATTTTTGTCTTTTCCTTTTTTTTATCGTAATTTATTAAATGTCCTGAATACTAAAAAAAAAATGCTATATTGTGTTTTACATACACACATTTTATTACTACATTTTTTTTTCCAATATAAGTAAATTAAATATTTTTTTATTTGATGTATTATATTATGAAAAACAATTATATTAATATTTAATTTTTTCAATTATGTAAATTTAAAACAATTACTATGAAAATTCAAAATAGTCCAATTGAGTCGCATGTTGTAATACGGATAAGAGACAAAAATGTAATTTTTTTTCACAATTTTTTATTTTTTCATGAATAATATTGTATAGTTTTTCAAGTACAACACAACATACACACAAGAAAAAAAAATTAAAATTCCAAGGATATTATACATGTGTGGTGGTTTTAAAGTACATATCTATTTTTTTACTGATAAAAGATTTTTTTTTTTTCAAAACTCGAAGAGAAGATAAAGTGTTCTATATTTTTATACATATACATACATAGGAATTGCATTGTTATGTCTTCCTCTATTATAAGGATATTTACACTTAATTGATATAAACATAATTAAAAAAAAATTTCTAAGGATTCTTTTCATTACTGCGTCTGTGTTTGCTTTTTTCTTCTTTTTGTTTTTCCCATTATATTTGAACAAAATGTTAAATTGGATTTTGACACTTTAAATGCAAATGAATCCTTATTTTTGTATACCACATAATTGATTCATTTGTTTTATGTTAAAAAGTTATTGTTATTTATATTACTTGTATATCTTTTATAGAGAAAACATGTTGTGTTTTTTTTTTTTTTTTTTTTTTAATTGAAAGTTGATGAATATAAAATTCCTAATTATAGAATTGAAAAATCATGTACGTAATACTTATATTTTATTATGAATACCACTAAATTTTTCAGTAAATTTAATTAAATTCAATTTTATGAAAAACTTTTGCTTATTTATATACATACATATTCAAATAACGGTAACATAAGTTTTCTAGAGTTTATTCTATAAAAATCTAGAATTACATAAGAATTTAATAGTCAACTTGAATTTTCTTAAGTATTTTATAAAATATATTGTTAGAAATTTTCACGTTTTCTTTTTTATTATGTATTGTGTGTATGATTTTCTTTTCATTTTTCTTTTCTTTCAATTATTCTATTACACAACTTTTGAACTAAAAAGAGAAAAATAAACAAACAAAGTTCATATATTTTCAAGCTTCTTCACATACACATGTATTTTATACTTGTATATTATGCGATTATAGAATTTTTTTGACATCATTAAAAAAATACGCTTACTTGATTTTAAACTAATATAATGAATCATATTTATATATATTGTAATAATGGACGAAGGATGTAATATAATAAATATCCTTTATATACAACAACGATAAGAAAATACTTGAAACACCTTGTTTGTATACAATTTTTATGTACTATTATTATTATTTTTTTCTTTCTTATTTATATTTCTATTTCATTCATTTTATTTTTTTATTAAGAATTCACATAATATATTGTACAATAGAAAATAATGATAGGATGCACTAAAATACATTCAAAAAAAAAAAAAAAATCCTAAAGATAAAATTTAAAAAAAAAAAAGAAAAAAAAATATTCATTAGAAGTACATAATTCTTTAGAATTGAGAGGTGAAATTTTCAAGATTAAGAAAAATAAATGAGTTTATATAAAAAATTTAGAATGTTCCATATTCCATGTTCCATATTATGTTAGTAATGCATTAAAAAAGTTATCATAATAATAAGTATCTTGTAATTTATAAAGTAGATTATGTATCTTCTCAAATCTCATTAACAAAGTCATCAGATTTTTGACATACATACATACATAATGTAAATTTATTATTTTAGATTTTAGTTTACGTTATAATAGTGACCTTGCAATTTTTTCAATCATATTTTCACAATCGAAAATGTGTTATTTCCGTTCTGAAATTGGTGGTCTCGGGTTCAGAAGAGTGAGATGTGAGTGCTCGTCAATAAAGTAAATGGTGACTCTGATTACTTGACCTTATGTAAGTACAGAAATATCAGTACCAGCTCTTTCATACGAATTAATTCGTTCTTCACCAATGAATTTAGTGGTTCACATTCCACTTAAAACTATTTTTGCACGTATGTATATTCGAAAAAAGTTCAGGATGATGATGTTTCTCTTTTTTTTTTATTTTATTTCTTACTTATTTATGATTTGATGACTAACAAACTTAACATATGTTAATGACACTTAAAAAAAAAAAAAAAAACTTTTCCCACTTTATTGAGTTTCATGATTTTACAATATACAAAAAACGAATTTAAAAAAAGATTATTTATGTTCGAATAAAAATTCATAATTTACAGAGTATTGAAATTGTTTTAATCCGATTTATAAAAAAAAAAAAAACAAAACAAATAGTCTTAAAGCTTAAAAAAATCGTGAATTGGTTATGTTCTACATTTAATTTAAGTATAAAAAAAAAAAAAGGGAAAATTTAAATTGATGTCCTAGATTTTTAATGAGTTCAAAGTAATAAAAATGAAATTATTTTCAACATTAAATTAATGATATAAAAAATTCAAAAATAAAAAAAGGAAAGATAAATTGTTGTGAAAAACCAATCTTTTTCCTCATTTAAGTGATTTAAAAAATAAATTAATATTTTTTCATGATAATTAAATTTAAATTTAAATATTGATTCAATTTTTCCAGGAAATAATTTTCATTAAAAAAACAGTAATAAACATATTATAATTATAAACATATTTGAAATAGTAATTAAATTTTTATGAAATCTTCCAGTATCGAATATTAATATTTTTGAAATTTGTTTCTACCAAGTTTTTTTTCTTTTCTTTTTCCATTTTTTTCTTTTAATTTTACCAAATTCACAAAACAGTAATTTCATATTTTTCTTCTTTTTGTTGAGAATTACGATAAATTACGATTTATTTTTTCTTTTGAAACATCCTGTATAAAATTTATATGATAAAAAATGCATTATAAGGCTTTAGAAAAATTAAAAAAATGTGTATGTATACATTTTAAAATTGTTGACTGTTATACATTTATTCTTCCATATTCAATTATCATTTTTAATACAAATAAAAAAAGAAAAAAAGTTGAACATAATAAAAATAAATTTTTTAGGAATTATGTATCTACTTAGCAATTTCAGTTAATCTTCAATTTCTGTTTGTTTTTTTTATTTTTTTTATTTTTTTCATTAAATTTAAATTACTCGTTTTTATGTGTATAGTGTATAGTAAATATTTAATCAATCGATCAATCAATATTCCTTCAAAATATAATTTTAAAATGTGAGGTTTTTTTTTTCACATTTTCTCTGTGATTTTTATATATGAAAAAAAAAAAAAAAAGAATGTTGTAAATATTTTGTAACATTTTCATTTATCAGCAAAATGTATGAGACTATGTTTTTTTTTCTCGCTTCTTCTTTTCATTTCAATTTATTTTAATTTTTATTTTTGTAATATTTTTTTTCCTTCTTTATATACGAAATATACGAAATGTACGATAATGTAAATATTTTACATATATTTTAAATATACACATACATACATGATGTACTTTTCAAAAGTAAACATTTCAATGTGTTTTTTTATTTTTTCATTTTCATTTTTAATGTTTTTATAAATGTTTAAATTAAAAAATTAAAAAAAGTATATCCATACTGTAAAATGAAATCATGAATTAAATATCCTTTAAAGAAGTGATTTAATGATTATGTAAACGTTTTAAAAATATATTATGCATAGTATTGTAAGTGTCCATATGTATATGTATATATAGTGTTGTATGTGTATATGCATTCATGATACATAATGTACATAATATATAGTAATATTATGTTCCTATAGTGGTATTGTAGAGTATAAAGTGCTCTCAGATTTTTATTTGGTCATATACTCAATGTTTTGGGTTCATTTGTTTTTCTTAATAAAAATTTCATTTTCATTTATTTTTTATTTTTATTTTTCAGCAAAATCACTTTTAATTTTTAGTTGTATTTGTTGTTGTTTTTTTTTTTTTAAAAGAAAAGAAATAAAGAATTGTGGTTAATTAAATGTCCCAAAATCCTTTGTCATCAGAAATTATACTCTGAGTTTTTAAAAATAATTAAAATTCTTTATACCTATCTGTATCTATAGTTAATATAGATAGCATCATGATTGATACCCAATTCCATAGGGATCTATTATATTCGTCTTACAGTAGTAGAAATTTAATACGATTTTGAAAATTAAACTAAATCAAGAAAAAAATGTTTTCACTTTTTCATATTATTGCTCATAATTCATCGTTAGTTGATCCTATATTTTTTAAACTGAATCATGCATTTTTGTATGCGTTTTGTTCTTTATTTGCTAGGTTTTTTCATACTATTTTCATTATGTACGTATGTTTATACTGAAAGTTAAATTAAAGGTATATAATGTATAAGTATATGTATATTTTTTTAACCCCTTAACGCACAGTTTTTTTTTGAAAAAAACGACTTTTATGCACAGTTCTGGCACATGAAAATAGAAAAATAATGGAAAATGTTGTATGTATGTGTACATATATGTATATTTTTTCGTGAATAAAAAATTATTTCATTATGAAATTTTATTTAAAATTTTTATTTAATATTATGTGCATTAAAAGGTAAAATTCTAAGTAGAAATTACATTAAGATTTTTGTTTTGTTTTTAACAAAAAAAAAAATATTGGTTGTGGATGATCTATTAAGATTAGGGAATAAATGAATCATTTTATAAAAAAAAAAATAACCTCAAGAGACAAAAACGCAGACATTTTCACAGTTATTTTCTATAAATTTCTAATAATTGAATTTATTTCAATTTTTAATTTCATATAAAAATTCACAGATATGATACATATTTTTTTTACCATATTTCTTTGGCCTATATAAATATGTAGTCTAGTACATAATATTATGTATATTTTGATATGCTGTAAAGTTTGCACTTATTGCAATTGCTACATATGTACCTGGAATGGGTGATGAAAAAATGACATACATAAAGCAGTTGCACTATCAATATGTCATTGTACATATTGTTGTTTTTAGGGATAAAATGTGAAGAAAACAAAATTTTCATGTAAGTTATATTTTTTGTCCTTGACATGTAATGTATATTATTTTATCGTATACGTACATATTAAATTTTATTTTTAAATGATATGTATTACATATCTTATAACGGTTGTTCTATATACATAAATATAGATACATAAAACTACATACATATACAGATACATTACATACATATATGTATGTATACGAAATTATTTTTATAAAATTATAACACAAACTATAGTACTATAGATAAATTATCATATGATATTATCATTAAATGTTTTTTTTTTTTGTTTTTGTTTTTTCTAGGAACAAAACAAATATACATATTTACATATGTATATGTATATGTATACATACATATACATATGTATATAATCGTTTTTGAAAGACATATTTAGATACGTGAATCTATAAAAATTCAAGGATACAAAATTTTTTTCTTTTTCATTTTTATTTCAATAATAAATTTTTATTTTTATTATTATTTTTTTTTTTCAATATTATATTGTACATATCGTCAAAATATATATAGAACAAATTTTTGACATCGAATTACAAATGAATTTATACTGACACAGCATTTGCAACATGAATAAAAAAAAACAAGTATAAATATGACATACTCACATCTCAAAAAAAAAAAAATAATAATAAAATATATATATATGTACATATATGTATCTAAAAAAAACATTGAAAAAAAATACGAGAAAAAAAAAAGTGAAATGTACAAAATATCTAGAAAATATTTACTACATCAAATGAAACAAAAAAAACAAAAAAACCAAAATATGAAAAAGTTACATCCAAGATTTGAATTCTACTATATACATACATATATACTAACTGAGATTTGTGAAAAGAATCAATACTTTTAATCACGTAATATTCAGGGATATCTATATCAAACACTACACATTTATGTATATGTACAATGAAATAGAAAAAAAAAACTTTTTTTTTTGTGTATAAATGCTATACAGTTTTTATTTGAACATATCGTAAAAATATTGTTATACAGTTTGTATATTTGATATAAAAAAAAAAGTTCATCATATATCTTTTGGGATATAATATTAAAATATACTGATGTAAATATCATACACATTATGTATATGATTGTTTGGTACATATTTTATGTACTATATTCATAAAAAAAATACCTTAACTATATATTCATATAAATACATATATGTAGATACTAGATACATTGTACGAAGTGAAAAAATAAAAGTAAACTATAGAATATAACTAAGTAAAAGTATATTGTCATACATACAATTTACTTAGATCAATTTGTCGCCTTGACCCAAAGTAAAAATGATTGAGCATACCCAATTGCCCCTGATTTTTATTTTTATTCAAGATAAAAATTGATATAAACATATTATAACCGAACGTATTCTAAATCAATTCTACTCAATAAAATGGTGAATACGATATCGTTTATAAAAAAAAAAACAAAAAACAAAAAACATTTATATGTACATACATAATATGTACTACAGATAAATTAAACATACAAAAACATTATGTAAGAATTTAATGCAAGTTAGTTTATGAGAAAAAAAAGAAGGTTTTTACATACATATATGACATAAGTTAGTTGATTTAATATATAAGTTAAAAGTTATATATAAGTTAAAACATATTGTACAGGATGTTCTATTTGAATAAAAATTCTGTATGTAATATATAACATTATATTTTAAAAGGCTTCAGGGGTTTATTATGGAAAATTTTATGAAATTAACAACAATTCAAATTTAATCAATTCAATTTTTACAATATCAGAAATTTTTATGTATTTATTCTTGACTGAGATTTGTTTTTTGACTATATTAGATACTGTTATAGTTTAAATTATATGTACATATGTATGTGAGATACTCACGCATTAATATTTAGCACAATTTACATATAAATGAAAAATTAATAATATGTATAAGATTTTATTTATAGCTATTTCTAAAAAACATGCATAAAAAACATTTTTTAACAAACAGAAAATTGCTATAGTGAAAAAATTGAAAATATATTCTTCTTTTTTGCAAAAAAAAGTTCAAATTCATATATGAAAGTTAATTAACAAAAAAAACAAAAAAAAAAAAAAATTCATATTTAATATAACACATACTGAAGTGAAAAAAAAAAAATTTAGAGTTCATTCCTCCATATATTATTTTATCAAATTTCAGTATTAAATAAATAAATTATATTTTTTCCATCATTATCTCGTTCATTCACCTTTCATATATTATATTTTTAGTCCTTATGATTATCATATTTAATTTTTTCTTTTCATTTTTTTATTTTTGGATAATTTATAGTTAAACCTTGATCCAATTGGTATGTGTAACATCAGGTCACAATATTTAGTCCTGTCACCTTGCTTTTTTTTTTAATTTTTTTTTTTTTTTTGAACATTCATATGTATATTAAAGAAAACTAATATAATTTAGAAATACATATTAACATCAGTTACATTTTTTGTTGTTGTACATTTATATTTACTTCAACACTCAATAAAAACCCAGAACAAAAAAAAAAAAAAGTATAAACAACATAAAAAAAATATCATTTTTTTTCTTCTGCTTTTAATTAAAATCAATTCGGATTACAAAAATCCTGGTGGAAATAATATTTAACTAGAATTATAAGAGGACACATATAGTGAGAAAGTTTTTGGAATTGTGAGAACTTTTGATTATTCAGAGGATTTTTTGTATTATTGCATACATTGAATGTACATATATGTATGTATATGTAAAAAAATATATAAATACCTATACAATGGTGTGTACTAGTAATGTTTATGAAAACCTAACGGTAATCTTTTTGAATATCCTAACAATAATAATACATATATGTATATTTGGGTAGTGATTGTTTCTAATGGATTTGCTAAACTAATCAAATATATTTTTTCTAAATATACATATATACGAGTACAAATAAAAATATGTGAAAATATATATGTGTGTAACATTAAACACTAATACTGTTGAGAGTGAAAAGTTTTTATGTGATTTATGACCACAATCAGACAGGATAAAATTTGGTTACTGAATGACGATTATACTATTGTGTGTTGGTACATATTAACAACAACAAAATTTTTTTTTTCTAACATTTTATATCTATACTGATGACTATACCACACTATAATATCTATTACATAAATTTTATAAAGTTTTTGTTTTTCTGTTTCTAGTTTTTCATATTTTTCTCTGTTGAAGCATTTTATGGAAGTATCCAGGATATTGATATACATATAAAAAAAAAAGGGCGAATCACGTTTAAAGACAGTTAGAAATCTAATCCATACATAAGTGTATTCTAGATAAATCAAAAAGTAAAATAAATTTTTATTTTTTTACTTTTTCTGTCATCCTTTCGCATAGATATTATATTTATATACATACATACATACATAGATATATAGTACATGTATACATAGATAAATCATAAAAGTTTATACATATATACAGGGTGGACCAACTTTCGACTGACTGTTTTTAAAAATTTGTAACTTTTGAGTTTTTATTTTTTTTAAATTTTTTTTTTGTTTTTTTTGGCAGAATATAAAGAATTTTATAAAATTTTATAATGCCTACATACACAGTACAAGAACGGGTCAAAATTATTGAATTTTACTACATATTTCACCCGACGCGACGACGCAAAGTAAATACCGTAACCATTTTAATTCTGCAACAGCTCCCAGTGCAAACATGATTAAAAACTTATTAGTGACCCGTTTTGAAGAGGGGGGTGCAATATGTGATCAACCACGACCAAATGTTCATCGACCTGTTCGCAATGAAGAAGCTGTACAGACTGTTCGACAGGGTGTCAACGATGATACCACTGTCGATGTTTTACTCAATTGGGCATCTCCAGAACATCGCTAAGACAATTTTTGACGGTTTCTAATTTATTTTTGTGGGACTTACATGAATAAGCCACAAGTAATTCAGGAATCTAAGCAAAATATTTGTGCAGAAATAGCAAATTTAGAGCCCGAAACAAGTAAAAAAGGTATTAAAAAAGCATTTAAAAGATATTATTTTTCACAAATATAGTCAAAATAAAAATAAAAGAAATTACACTTTCATTTGAAAAAAAAAAATTATAATAAAAGTTCAAAACTGCAAAAGTTATTAGCGTTTTAAATCAGTCAGTCGAAGCTGGCCCACCCTGTATTTATACTTTATTATAATTGTTAATAGACTCTAATACACACAATATTACAAAATTATATATTTATGTTACATACAAACATATACATATGTACATATGCCCATATTTTAGTTTGCACTTATTATATAGGTATAGAAAAAAAGGGAAAAATAACAAAAAACATAAAACTAATAATAAAATAAACCTGGGAAACCGCAATACATGACACCCAAAAAAAAAAAAGCACAAAAATACATACACCCAATGTGTACACTAAGAAAGATATTTATGGCTTTTCATTCCCACAGGATTTTCCGGCCTGTTGTCTACTTTTTTCCGTTTACTCTTTTTTGTTTGTGTGGTTATGAACACATACATACATATATAATTATATATGTACATTACGTAAAAATGTGTACTATATGTGTGGCTATTTTTATTTGTTTTATATTTTTTGTTTGTTTTCGGTTTACTTTTTTTTTTTACTACTATAATTTTTGTTGTTACGACAACTTATCCTGTATATGTACCTACCTACATACTATAAAAATGGTCTAAACAATAAAATATATGTTTACATACATACATATATTGATATGTATTATTTTATATATACATATATAAGACATAATTCAATGATGTATGACCAAAATGTGGATTAGATTCCTGTTTTAATGCGCGACGATAAAAATATACCACAGGGATTATTTTTTGTCGTTAGAGGTCTATTTTGATTGTTGTATATTTGATATATAAAAAAAACAAATGTTCATTCAATATAATGTACAAAATACAAATATATTTGAATAATAAATACATATTATGTACTATATAAAATACAGGAGATGTGAACTACCTAATCTATATTTTATTTACACAGGTGCTTTCATTTCTTCTTATTCTATTTTATTTTTACTAACTAATACTACTAATATTTTCTTATTACTAAAATTTATGCTTATATTAATAATAACATAATAACAAAATATGTTGAGTCCCAATCGTGAATTTTTCAAGTCATTATTCTTTTAGAAACGATTTTGTAACTCATTCATATTTTATCAAAAGCATGGATTATACTTGTTGTGAAATTCAATATATTTCAATTCTAAGAAAATATTTCCCTTTATGATTGGTTGCATTTTCTTTTCTCTTTTTATTTTTATTTTTTTTTTTTATTATTATTTTTTTTTTCCAACTGTAAATTCAATGTAGAAAATACGAAATTTTTCAGTATTATTTTCTCTATTCATTATTTTTGTAAAAAAAAAAAAAATCATCATCAAGGATATAAATTGATGTTCTTAGAATTTAAAAATCTAATCTGGATTCTGATATAAAACAAATCTCTAAGAGAATCAAAATAACAATTTTGAATACGAAACGAGCTATAAATTCTCGTTTAAGATTATTTACAATTTAACAAGAAAAGGAAAAAGAACGATAGACCATATATAGAAAAAAAAAATATAAATGATAAGTAGGTTGTATTTATATTAGGTGATGTATGAAAATTGAAAACCTTAACAAGAAAAATAAGATTCTATTTCTACTTACATACATATAAATAAAATATGTAAATGAACAATATATTTCAAATAATTTATAAGTATAGAAACTTTTTTTTTTTTTCAATTCAAGCACATGATAAATGTGAGGTTTTTTATTTTATTTAATGGTAAGAAATATATTTGATTCCCATTGAATTAGTGCCAAAATAGATGCATTATATTTATCTTAAATGTTTCTTTTCAAAATTATAACTTAAACAAGAAAAATAATAGTATACATTTATGCACATAATAATTCAACATATGTATATATTAATTATAATACATACATATGTATGTATGTATGTATGTAGGATGAAAAATAATAAGCAGTAAGAAAATTCACGAGAATAAATATATGTATTTTTTTATAAACGATTTGATTTGTGAGTACACGTGGAAATTTACATACATAAATTTATATTATGTAAGGTAAATTTCTTTTTAATGAAACAAATCTTTTCTTTTTTCATATACATATATATCCATATATATGTATGTAATAAATATATCGGGTCACAAAATTTTGATTATAAATGTATGATATGTATTTTATTTGTGTACGTATACAAAAAAGAAAAAAAAAGCCATCGTAACCCATGTACGAGTAGATACAATACATATATACGAGTACGTATAAAAAGGATACGCTTCGGCGAAACTTAAAAAAAAAAAAGAAAAATGTTTCTGTGAAAAGAACAAAGAAAAAACTTGATATACGTGATTTTCAAGGAAAGAAAGAAAATAGTATCCCTACAGTAAATTATATATTTTTGTGAATAATTTGTCTTTGTAAAAAAAAAATCATTATTTTTTATACATGTATATAAGTGGTTCTATAAAAAGTGAACATATGGGTTAAATATGAAAAACCTCATGTATTTTGTATTTTTGTTTTCTGTATTATCATTGTGGCCTTCTGTTGTATTAAATTAGGCTTTCTTCTTATTTTAAATTCAGAATCCAGGTACATAGGTATGTATTTCATTTTACATTGTTGTAAGCTGTACTTGAATCGACTATATTTAAGCTATTGAACAGGGTTGTCGATATTTCCAAGTTCCAACAAAATATTATAGGTACAGGGTGATTCCGTTACGGTGTCCGACCGGGAAACTACGGATAGGTCTCGGCGAGGCGAACAAAAAATCGTATTGGTGGGGGGGGGGGGGGGGGAAATCTCAACGGTTTAGGAGTTAGAGGGGGTTAAAGATTTTTGGTACTTTTTTCATATTTTACCCTATAACTTTTTACAAGGGCACGCTAGGCTCACCAACTCTTTTACATAATTGTGAAAGACTCCTGTGTCTTTCCATCAACATCTTACCTGCTGCTGTGTATCTGACCATTCAGAAGTTATAAGGCCTCAAAACCATAATTTTGTCATTTTTTCACAGATTTTTGGACTTTAACCCTGCTTTACTCAAAAAAGGCTCAAATTAACCCTCATTTTTTATTACAGAAAATGAAGGCGCAATTAATTCTACATCGATTTGCTATTTTCATTTTTTTCAAAAAATGCATAGTTTTCACAGGAGTCCTTCACAATTATGTAAAAGAGTTGGTGAGCCTAGCGTGCCCTTGTAAAAAGTTATAGGGTAAAATATGAAAAAAGTAACAGGCGATTTTGTATTGAAAGGTCTTGCATAAAACTCATAATTTTAAACGCCCTCTAGCGGCGAAAATAGACACGACAGAAAGTTTCACTAGTACAATTTTTTTTCATAAAATAGTCCAGGGAATATCGTGGTACCACTCTTGTTAGTTAGAAACAAAACACGCTGTATATTTTATTACTGATTTCTATGTGTTAAAAAGTTTTGATATTATATACATACATATACATACATACATATGTATGTTCGTAATGAATGATAAACTGTAATTTATTTAATTTACTTTTTTAGCACTTGGAAAAGTTTAAATTTTTTTTTCTAGTATTTTTATTTTGTTTTTAACAAATCACAAATCTACATAAATTCTATTAAATGGCATTTTTCTAAAACTTTTAATTGTACCTATATATGTATAGCTATATAAAAATTTAATTAAAAGTGAAATATTTTATTGTTAAATGAACATATATATTGATTTGATATACCTAAATATACATATAATAGATATTTGTATTAATTTTACAATAGTAATTCACTTTCTATTTTTAATGAATTTTAGAAGAGGAAACTTTATAAAAGGTTTATCTGTAAGCCATTTTCATAGGTAAATTGAATAAAAATTTAACAGTTGAAAAAGGTAACATAGTATAAATCAATATACATATACCTGCATACATATACATATATATACAAATGACAATATAAATTCTATAGCATAAAAGCATATTTAAAATTAATCTTTTATTCTGTGTCTATAATATTCTTTAAAAAAAAAAATCTGAGAAGATTAAAACAAAATCCATGGCTATAATAAACTTTATAACTTTGAACTTTCACAAGAATTTTTATAATATGATATTGCATATTTTTATAAACGTTAAATATAATTGCATTGAATTTTTGTCCTATGTTGTTTATTTTATATACGCAATATAAAGGTATATTCAATGTACCGGTATACCTAGAGCTCTTTTGTAGAAATTTTTAAAGATTATTTTTATAAAATTACAAAAATCTTGTTATTTTAAAGCATTGAATTTCACTTGAAAACTGTCATGGATATTATATGCATTGAAAAAAATTAATTGGAATATTTTCTTTTAAAATTTTGTTCTTGTTATTTGATATGCAACATAGAAATTTAATTACTCACACTGATTTATGTATATAGTTAGATATAATATGTACTGTGTGTAAATCACTTGGAGGAAAAAATAGAAATGTTTTATAAATTTAGAACAATAAATTGTTATTATAAAAGTGCAAAAATTCCCACAATACAAAGTAGCGGAAAACTTTTTTCTTGTAATTAAATTACTTTGACTATTATAGTATACTGGCTGGGGTTTTTATAGCTTATGTTGCTGTTTGATCATGAAAATATCCGTTTTGTGGATAAAATATGCATGTTAAATTTTTCTAATACTTGATTTTTTGTTTAAATTTTCAAGCATTTTTTTTATCTTAATTTATTTTTTTTCTAAAAACTCCTAAACTTTCACTATAATTAAACAAGAACTTTATAATTATATTCTGCGTACATTATTATAAAGTGCAAATTTTTGGTGTTTATATATATTCGTATTTAGTATATGTGTAAATTTTTCACTTCTACACAATAATTTTTTAAGTTGAAAAGGGTCTGACAGAATGGAATTAGAACCATTTTAAATTGTCCATAATTTACGTCAAGTTAGGAGCCTTATAGAAACAAATTATTCATATACATATGTATGAACATACATACAATGAATTTTTAGTATTATTTTGAATTTTCTCATTTTTTGTTTTCATTATAGTTCAAATGTAAAATATGGAAAAAATTAAAGCTTTTGGAAAGAAAAAAAATTATTCAAATTATTAAAAAATTGTAGATTACTTCATCAAAGATATAAATTCTAATGGAATTTTTTTAGAAAAAATAAATAATTTTTAGAAAATAACCAAATTCAAAGAAATCATTTCTTTTCAAAAAGTTTATTAATTTATTCGATTTAGTTTTTTTTTTCTATTGCGAAGGGTTTCCGAAATTATATTTTTTCCAATACGATACAAGAAAAAAAAAAAAAGAATCTAAATTATTAAGAAGTCATTACATAATATTTTTTGAATTAATGTTGTAAATATTTCAGTAAAAGCATAAAGAATACAATTCTCCTTTGAAAATTTACAAAACCAATCAAATCTACGGAAATGAAATTACAGAAACCGGAAATTTTCTATTTACATAATTAAATTTCAATTTGTTTGAAAAAAAAAAAAAAAAAAAATTAGGAGAAAAATATATAAGTATAAGAATTGTAAAGAGTTGTAAAGATGTGGTAAGAGACATTTAATTTTTAATTTTTTTCATTTAACAAAAATTTAATAAAATATTCTCATAGATTTTCTTTTGTGTTCATTTCTCACCTTGAATATAATTATTTGATTTGAATGAAAAAAAAAAAAAAAATGAAGAAATTAAATCGAATTTCATAGTGACAAATTTAATTTGATTTGATCACAGACTATTATTGTAGTTATTATTAATTTGCAACAATTACATGTTATTGGTAAAAATGTTACTACTAAAAAGTATAGCTACACATTTTTAAAAAGTAATAAAAATGAAATATAGTGAATTGCTTGACATAAGTTGCAAGAAAAAAAAAATTGAAACAGAAGATGAATTTTCCTAAATAAGGGTTTTTTCTTCCAAAAGTTTTATTTCGTCTTTAAATTTGTATTTCATAAAACTTTTTATTTCTTTAGCCTTATTAATGAAATTATAATGTTTTTGTTTTGTTTGTTTTTCGTAGAATATCTACTAATGAAAAAAAAAAATTAATTTAAGAAAAAAAAAATGAATGGTACAAAATAACTAAAACATTACAAAACATAAAACAAAACAAAAAAAAGCAGTCAAAAAGGAGCAGAAAGAGGAAAAACAAAAAAAGAAGAATGAAAAATTTTCAGGATAGAAGGTACGGAAATGAAAGATGTTAATTAAATTTAACTTAAATCAAAGATTTCTTCAATTTTATTTTCTTATAATTTATTTACAAAAAAAACAAAAAAAAAAAAAAAACAAAAAACAAATTAAAATTGTTGATTTTCAAAATGAAATCTACCACAGTAACGGTTTATTTACCTATAGATATATATCACATAAATCATTCATTATACATACTTCTGCATATACATACATACATAATATGTATGTACAAAATTACAAATATATACAATGTAAAGATGAGTAACAAATTTATGATAAAGTTAATTTATTGCTTAACTATGTAATTGAATAAAATTAAAGTGGTTAATTTTTTATACCCTTTTTTTTAAAATCTTTTTTTGATTCTTAAATTTTGCAAAAACGAAGAAAAAAAAATTATATAAGAAATAAACAAATAAATAGATTTAATCAACTGAAGAATTTAGGATAGACAAGATATAGAGAGAACATAAAAAAAAAATGAAAAGTGAAGGAAAAACAAATAACAAACCATTAAGGCCATTACGCAAGGGAAGATATTGTAAGTTTAAGTTTAAGTGTATTTTCTACACATTTTTTTAATTTTATTTTTACTATATGATATTTTCTTCTTCTTTATTTTCAAATTTATAACATTTATTGTGTGTTTATGTACATATGTATGTATGTATGTAGGTACCTATGTATAAAAAAAAAAAAAATATAAAAATTAATTAGGATAAGGACAACTTCAATGACCTTATTTAATTGGTAAATGAGCAGATTGTTTAAATAGTCCTTTTGAAAATATTTATCCTTTTTATATATTTGAATATAAATATGTATATGTATATATAAAGAATAATTATACTGAGTTATATCGATTGTATATATGTATATATATGTATACATATGTATATACTTAATATAGAAATATTTACATCATTTAGATGATACCTATAAATAAATAATTGTATTATATAATACTATAATAATAAAGTATGTACTTATATAAATTTTCAAGTTTTCATATACATAGGTATACATATTTATATCTATGCATACCTATACATACATACATGTGTATATATAAAATACGATTAAAGGCACTTGTGAATTACATTTAATTGTGGGTTTGAGGGTAATTTAACATTTAAATGGATGATAAAATATCTTGTATTATTGTTGGTATTTAAGTTCATGAAATAGATTTCTTTTTTTTTTTAAAGATTTATTTCTGTATTTTATATATACATATTATGTATGTATATGCAATATTAAATACATATTTAAAAAATAAAAATACTAGAAAATATGTAAGAAATTTATTTTTCTTTTCAATAATATTTATACAACCTTTTTTTTTTTTCTTGTTTGTTTGTTGTTGTTAAATGTCTATTTACATTGGTAATGAAGATACAATAAAATTTAGTTATTAAGAGTAAGAATGTACTACATATGTACCTATATTCGTATAAATGAATTTGAAAAAAAAAAACGGAATTTTAAACAATTTTAATTAATTTTAATTCATTATAACACATAATTATACACAACACAATTATTTATTTTTATTTATTTAAAAAAAGACAATAAAAAACAAAAGATACTTCCATGAACCGAATAATTATTATTAAATTTAGCAAGCATGTATTTTCAGTATATGTAATATGTATGTAATATAGTAATATAAACATAAGTAGTAATATAAACATATTCCCATTTGGTACATCCGTAAATTGATTTAAATAAAAACAATAAAATTATTTAGTAAATGAAAATAATTTAGAATTATGTACAATAATTCTTTATTATAGTAAATTTATTTTACCATAAAACCAAATAAATATATACATTCAGAAACAGAAAATCAAAATTCAATTAGGCTTCTGGAAAGTTTTATTGAAAACTTTAAAAATAAAAACAAATTTTTGTTTGCATGGTTTTTTGTTTGTGGGATGGGTTGCATTATTATTTTGTACGTATGTGAATTGTTTAAAGTTGATAATCATGGAAATTGTAAGCTTATAAAATATTTTTGTTTATTTATTTATTTATTTTTTTTTTCAAATATTTATAACATAATATTCGAAAATAATTTTTATCTAATCACGAAAATTTAAAAAATTGTAAAAAAAAAATTAGTAAAATTGAAAGTCACATACATATTTATACATAGAAATTTGTATTGAAATTCTTGAATAATTTTAATTTTTTAAATTATAATTTTAGAATTGATGTGATTTACATTGTTGACTTTTTGCTTTATATAAATATAAATACGATTAGATATGTTGTACATACTCGTATAATTGTTTCTTTGAGATATGTATGTATGTAGTGTAGAAATTTTAACATTACTAACATACATAATTTGAATTTCGTAATGTAATAACACTTTCACAATATTCTCACTTTGAAGTTTTAAATGTACATATCTATATTATATGAACATTTATATATGTATGTATGTACATATGCATATGTATAAAGTTGATTAAAAAAAATATATACAAGATAGCGAAAGAAAAAATATACATTTACTTATGTGTTATATGTTAATGTTTTAGTTGTCTTTCAAGTTAAATTACTTAGCTCAGGGGAACGTTTTCAAGTTAGGAAAAAAAAAGAAATTAAGTAATAGAAAAAACAAAAAAAATATATAAAACACGTGTATATGTATATACACATATATGTATAAACATTTTAATTCAGATTATATTATGTATTTCTAAATAATAAGGGTTCTTTAAGATAATACAATGAAACAACATGAACTTTTAGATTCTTAACAAAAACGAAAGAATCTATTTGAAAATATATATAAAAATTACGAATATATATATGTATATATTTCATATTACTTATGTACATAAATATAAAATAAAAAGGTGTCTGATATACAATGCCTAAGGAATATACCTACATTTATAAGTATGCCTTATGTTTGTAAAATTGTACATGTACTTATATATTTTATGTATAAAAAATATAATCATCTACTAGAAGTAGCATAGAAAATTATATAAAATAGGTCGTTCTTATAAGTTAAAATACATACATATAAATATATTTTTTCTAAAATATATATGTACGTAAGATGACTTTGTATATAAATTTAATATATAATGTCATAGAATAACATTTTTACTATCAACAAATTAGAATAGATTCCAGCATAGCAATTTAATAATAGCCTTAAGTGATTAGCCAATTATATATGTATCTATTATGCTATTATATAAAAATTTCTTATTTTTAAAAGATTATTTTATTCTTTGTTATTTTTCGTCTAAAATTGTTCCATTATATAAAATCTAAATGATGGAAATTGATATGAAAGAAACTATGAAATAAAATAAAATGATATCACTTAGTCTATTATATATGTATAAAGATACAGTACTGTTTTTGATATTGCTTTTCTGTTGTGAAGTACTAACTGGTAAATATAGGTGACTAAACTTAAAAGCTGAAATAAAAATGCTTTTAAATTTTAAATTGTACTTGAATTCAAAATACCTGATGTTCAATTTAAGTTTTAATGGTTTTTCTTTCTTTTTTTCTTCTTCTTCATAGATTTTTAGTTTTTCTCCTTCATTATGGGAAGAAAAAAAAAACTGTGAAAGTCTTTATTGACTTCTCAGTTAGTTTGTATATCATATTTATATTACTTATATCTACTTATTTTTTCTCTCTATTTAGCTTACTGGTTTGGTTGGTATTATTGCTAAACAATACTGAAGTTCTCCATTTATTCATTAATTTAAAAAAAAAATTTTTTTAAAAAAGAAAATAACGAAAAAAAAAATAATAATAAAATCAAAAAAAGGAAGAAAGAAGAAAAAACCTAGTGAAAAAAAATATATATGTATATGTATGAGAGTATATAAGAGAAAAAACTGGGTAATAGCCTTAAAATTGGATTGAGAAAATTTTCTTGATTTCAGCACCACTAACTGGCTCGAAAAATTCATTTAATTTTTGAAGTTCTCTAATTAAAACATTAGTTCTTGCGTTCTTATTGTTTTTATTTGAGGGTAGCTATTTTCCTTTTTTTTTTTTTGTTCTACTGTATGTATATATTTTAGAATAACTTTTATTTTAAATAAAATATTTGTGTTTGTGTACATGTTATTTTATGTGTATCTATTATTATAAAATTTTGTATATTTATATGTATGTATGTATATCAAATAGAATAATGGAATAGAATCTTTTGTTTTTTGTTTTTTCGCATCGCCGCTTCTACTACACAGTACAATTGAAATTACAGTTTAAACATTAATTTCCATTATTTTTATATGTACTATACTTTTAGGTATATATGTATATGTATGCATATAAAATAGTATATTTATCTGTAACGATGATATCTAATTTAATTTATATATATTATTATACTGAAAAAGAAAAGAAAAATCTGAAAATAGAAATTTTATAATGTAACGACAACTTCACGCGCGTCTATATAATGTATAAATGGGCGTCAGACAATAAAAAAAACAAAAAAAAAACAATGAAATAATAATAAAATTGTATATCAAGATTAAAGTAAGATTTTAAAGAAATTTTATTTGTAAAAATAAATTTCATGAAAAAATGCAAAAGAAAAATATAACAAAATAAATAAATATAAAAATTTTCATCCTGTAAATTTTGTGTATTTTATCAACGAATCCTTTGAGTTGCAGATAGATTGTTAAAGTACAGAGAAAGTGTTATTTTTTAAAAATATATCTCTCTTTTTGACTGGATATTTAAAAAAAGAATTATTGGTTTCTTGAAAATTTATAAACCAGGATTAATTTACAAGATAAAAGAGACAACAGAAAATTATTTAATACTCAAATACTGGAGGCATTGAAAATTTCTGGTTACTGGAGTTTTTGAAGACAAAAAAAATTTATAGACTTTTTGAATATCAGTGATAAAAAAAAATCGTAATTAAAAACATACGCATATGTTTATTTGCCTTTCCTGTTTTTTAGAGTATTTTTTAAAAAGTCCAGAGGAACGATTCTTTTTATTGTAACTTAGTCTCTCTTACACCCATTTGTTATTATCTCTTGTACGTACATTTACAAACTTTGTTGTTTCAATAATTGAAGTTACTGACGAAATAAAGAAGCTTGTCATCCAGATTAGATTGTAATTTGGGCTTTAATCTAATTCTTCTATAGAAAATAAGGTGTTATAGATTTTCAAAAAATTATAAAGGTACAGAAAATAATAATTTTATTTCAATATATTATCTAGGTAAGTGAAAAATAAAAGTGTCATATAAAGAAATGAAAATCATTTAAATTCAAGTTTAATTATTTAGAAGAAGAAGTAAAATCTAAAAAAAATAATAGATAGTTATTTGCCATAAACAACAAAAGGCACTTTACAATATATACATAGAAAAAATTATATTTTCACGTACTAAAGTACTACTTATATTAAAAATATATATTTTATGAGATATTCCATGAAAATCCACAGATTTATTATTTTGAAGTACAATACAATACTTGTATATTTTTATAAAATAACTTTTCAAAAATTTTCCAATAAAAAATTTAAAAAAAAAATGAAAAAAAAAATTAAATGAAATTTCACTTGAATATTTTCAAATTATTATTTAAATCAAATATTTCAAAATAATTTTTGGTAATCCATTACGAAAAAAAACCCAATTTTATATATGCACATAGGGGATGATTTTTAAGGGTTTTCTGAGAACCAGAAAAAATTTTTTTTTGATTTTTTAATTTATTAATATTTTGTGTGGGAGTAAAAATAAATGACGTATGTATTAAAATTGAGGGATTTAGTTACATGAGATGTATTGGTTCAACAACTCTTTCCTATTACAAAATATAAAATTAAATTTTATTTTATTTTTTTTTTTAATTTTAAAGGGTTTTCTTTTTGTATCTGGTAATCACAGTTCAAGGCTCATTCATAAAAATAAAGAAATTTATTTAAAAAAAAAAAAAATGATACGATCTCAATTGTTAAAAATTCTGAGTGAAATATTTACAGATTTTTCGATTTAATTATTATGCAAGAAGTTTCTTGATTATAAAGTTTTCTTTAAAAAAAGCTACTTTTTTCTTGGGTTTCTTTTAAAAATGAATTTTTCATATGCATATATACATACATATATACATACATTGGTATATGCCATTAGCTTGAGTTAATTTGTAAAATAAATTAATGTATAAAAGTTTCATTAGATGAGTACTTTTATTTTTCTTTTCATTTTTATCCTCTATGAAAACGTTGAGGACGTTATATAAATATATTATATTTTCAATTCTCACAATGCTTATTCACTATTACGAATAAAAAAGCACCTTGTAATTGTTTATAAGAAGAAAAAAAAAGGCAAATTTGTTTGTGTCAACAAAAACTAAACAATTTTTTTTTAATCTCATTTATTTTTTATTGTAGCTTTTTAATATTTATTTTGCCTGAAAGGCTGTCAATATTAAATATAAAAATAAAGAAAAAAGAAAAAAAATAATGCAAAAGTAAATAGTAAAAAAATTTTATATCTACCTATGATTTTACTGGAAAATTTGAAATACGAGTGCAAGTAATCAATCATAATATTTTGTTCTGATGCAAGATTGGAAAAAAGGATTAATTATTGTTATATTATTATTTCAAAGTTGAAAATTTAATTATAATTTAAAAAAAAAAAATAATAGTATTTAATTGAATTTGTAAGTCATTTGTAGCGAACGAAAAAGAAAAAAAAAAGAAGAAAATAAATAAATAAATCAGAAAGCAAAAATTCAATCAATCTTTTTTTTTTTCTTAATTATTTTCGACAATTTATTCATTTATCATTCAGTTTGTTAATTAGAAAATTTTCAATTAATTTTAAAATAACATTTTAACTGATTTAATAATATTGAATTACTCGTTAATAAGTAAAAATAAATTTTAAAAATTTATTTACTTTATATGTACTTTCTTTTATTTTACAGGTAAACAATTTATGTACGAGTATTATCAAAATTTTTTATTTTTCCTTTTTAAAATGATTGATATCCTTTAAATGTGGTGTAATGGTAATTATTGAATCGAGACCAATTATATATTCATCATTTAAATATTGTTAATTGATAAAAAATATAATTTATTTATTTATTTTACTAGACGAATTCAATTAAGTCAGCTAATAAAAAAACAGCAATGCGAAAAAAAACAACATACATAAGTAGTTGAAAACAAAAGATAATAAAATTTAAATGATATAATAATAAAAAAAAAAAATTGATTAGCATTTATATGAACAATATATTAACGGGAAAAAAATTTAAAAATGTCCGTTATAATGCTATATAAATGATATTTAATAGTGGCAACGGAATTTTATTAAATTAATAATAAAAAAATAATAAACGCAGGTATTAAAATTGTAATGAATATACAGTGTAGATGCATGAATGGTATACCTACTAAAATTTTAATTTTCTATTATACGAGTATGTATCTTTTTTTGAGTCTTTTTTTGATCTTTATTTAGTATTTCGTATTTTTTTTTTTTTTAATTTTTCATATAGGGTAAAGTTGCTAATAGTCGACCACCTAACGGATTATATTTATTTATTCTCATATATACAATTTTTGCTATAGAAGGTTTTTGGTTTTTTTCAAAGGAATTTAAAATTAAACCATTTTTTTTTTTAAATATTACAAAACTATTTAAGAAATAAATTGGGCCGAGATAATAAAATTTTTATCAAAAAGTTTAAATTGTATTTTTACCGATGTTCGACCATTTCTTTCCTATCTCCGACCACAAGGTTTCCTAAAGTCGACCATGATTTGATTTGAAGAAAATAATTAATTAGGAATGTTGAAAAATTAGAAGAAACATTAATTAAGTTAGTTGAGTTAATGGTATAGATATTGTTTTTTAAAAAAATACAAAGTATTATGTATAAAAAGATGATTTTTATTTAATACTACTTACACCTAACATGAAAAAAAATTTATTTTTTGCTTTGGTGAAAAAATCATAACGGTCTTTAAATTAATTTAAAGGTATTTTTATACACTATTTTTATTTTACCTGTTATTATTATAGTGGTCGAACTTCGGGTGTGGTCGACGAAAGGCAACTTTTTCCTACACAGAATTTGCAATTTAATTTAACTAAAATAAAATTTTAATCAAACATTATAGTTTTTTTTTTCTTCTAAAAATTTAAAATGTGTTAAATTTGATTTTTTTTCACATAATTTTTTTTCCAGCATTTGAAATATATTTAAAACTAAAAAAAAAAGATATAATATATTTTACTTTTTTTTAAAATTTCTTTGTTTTTATTAAAATAAAAGATTTTTTTTTTTAAATATGGAAGGAATAAAAAAAAAAAACCTTTATCATAAATTAAGACAGATTTTTGACATTTTCATTTTGAGAAAAAAGAATGAATGAATTGGAGTTGAAAAATTTAGTTGTATTTTATTATTTTTGTATGTATTTGAATTTTTTTTTTATATTCTATTATATCAAATATACAGAATAGATAATAAAAATTTGAATAATTCTATCATATGTAAATGACAATTTTCTTTAATTAAATTAAAAATGTCAAATTTATACAAAAAAAGAGAAATTTAAGAGTGATAAGAATGAATGAGATATTATGTATTATATGTGTGCTAATGTTAAAGATTTTATAATGTATCTAAAGATTATTTTTTGTTTTATAAAGAGTCAGTTAGTATCAGTGGTCGAAATGTTAAAGTACTTAGTAGTTTTTAAATTTGGAGATTTTGGTTTCAAATTTGCCAAAGTCTATTTAGTTTTGAATAAGTTTGATAACTAACGAACTATTCTTATTTTCTTTAAGCCTTCTTAACTTTAAACTGAATTGTAATTATATCTATTAAATTTTAATGGACTTACACTGTTACATTATTTAGCAAAATTGACCAAAAGAATTCGATGCTTTAATGAAAACACTTTATTCTAGATTTAAATTCATATTTAAAGAAGAGAAGTAAATTTCGAAATTTTAGCTTGAAAAAAAAAATTCAAGCTCTCTTTCTATAAATCACCAGTAGCAAAATTTTTATTTTTTCTAAAAACTTTTAAAAGTTTTATCAAATAAAGCAAAATTCTTGTAGACAAAATAATGTTTTATGAATGTTAATGAATGTTTCTATGTATTATGAAAAAAAAAAAATTGCAAACATAAATAAATATTGTTATTGCAATATCTTTTTATTTTTTATTTTCTAGATCATAAATTTTGAACATGTTTATGACATCGACAAAATATGAAATTCATTGAATTTTTGAATTTTCATAATTTAAAGTTGATAAACGTTTCATTTAATTAATTTTTTGTTGTTCTTTTCTTTGTTTCTCTTCTACTTGCTTTTAAGTTTTTTTATTATATTTCAAAGTAACGATTAAATTTGCTGTTTTAAATTTAAAGCATAATAATATACTTATACTATATGTGCTTAAAAATGTAAGTAAGTAAAAATGTTGTGTAGATATTTTTGATTAACATATAGATAAAGAAATTCCAAAATAAAAATAATAATGTGAACAGACAGAAACAATATATACTTTATTAACAATACAATTAGAAATTAATTCGCTTAAAAAAAAGAAAATTGGAAAGTGGTTAGCAGATGAATAATTTTTCACAACTGATATAATATGTATGTAGGTACCATGTAATATTAATTTAAAATTCCATATAGTTTATGCGTGTGTATCCTTAATTGTTTCTCTCCAAATGTACGTTCATATCTTTCTCTATTTAACTGTGTTTTATTTTATACTTCTTATATTACTTATGTATGTTTTTTTTTCTTTTGATTTTTTCAACAAGAATTTGAAATATGTACGTTTTATGTACAATTTCTTTGAACTTGAATGAATAATTTTAAATACAAGTCACGTGAAAATTTTGTATTATACGATGTATAAGGAAAATAAAAAAAGAAAAATTTTAAAATAAAAATAAATAGATACTCGTTTGTACTATGAATTATAGATACAGGTTTAGTATTGTTGTTAATATTTTCTTAAAATTAGAAGGTTATTGTAAAATTTGAAGAAGAAAAAATGAATTTTTTTTTTATTTTTCCCAAACACTTATTTTACATGAAAAACATGAAATTTTTACAATGGAATTTTCAATGTAATCATAGTTTCTAAAAAAAATGTATACATATATTGTACATATTTATATACGTATATATATAAAATACATATATATATATGTAGGTAGCTTGTAATATAACTTTAGTTAGTTAGTTAGTTGTTAAACAATATTATTATTCTTGTGGTTAGTCGAAATTCGTTATTTATTTATTTTTTTTTTTTCGTTTTAAATAAAAAATGTATACGATTTTTTTTCCAACATACTAGCTATATATCTACCACAGAGTTTATGAAAAATGTCCATTTTTGTTGTTAGTGTTTTATTGTTTCTATTTTGTTTTTTTTCTTTAAATTAACAAAAACGAAATTTATTTAAAATTAACTTGAAAGATAAAAGTGTTATATAAGTATTTATTTTGAATTTTATTCACTTTCTTTAAAGAGTTATTTTTGAAGTAGGTACCAGCAGAAATTGATAAAATGTGAAATGTAAATTTTTTTAACATTAGTATATGTATGTATTTACGGGTGTACAAAATTTACAAAAGAATTACATTATGTTTCTTTTTGATTTGATTATAAATTTAATATTGTATATACATTTTATGGTAATGATATTTAATGTATCTTCTGTTTATTATCACTTTAATTAGAAATTTATAATATATCAAAATTTTACAATACATAGATAAAAAAAATTTCCTTCGTCTTGTATAAATTAATCTTTGCAAGGAGTATTTGTATAAGCCTGTGTAATAATTGTTAAATTTATGTGTTATTAATCAAAATTTAATAAGATAGGAAATTGTTGAAAAGTGTCTAGTATTAATCAATAATAAACGTATTTTAGTAATTTTTTTAATGAGTTATTATGCGTGCTCCTTGATCATGATCCTTGATCGTCCTTCATGATCGAAATGAGTAACGTGATGTTTTCAATTTAACAGATACGACTGTAGGAGATTCAAATCCATTCTGATTTATTTTTTATACAAGTCGATTTAATTTTGTAATTTTGAATCACTTTGTACAGTAAACAATAATAAGTACATACATACATACATATGTGTAATTTTAAAGAGATTTTGAATGCCGTTGTAAAAATTGAATATTAAATAAAGCAACAAAAAAAGTTCCTGTTTTTTTTTCAGAGAAATAATTTTTCATTATTTTGTCAAACTTATTTTCCATATATGACAACTTTTTGATGTATTTAGATAATCTTTATTGTGAAACCGTCCAGTTATTCATATGTACATGTACATACATATGTTTATTTGCATAAATTATTTATAGTTTTATAAATGCGAAACTATACAGTATTTTTTAAAATATATTTTTTTTTAAAGCTAAAAATACAAAACAAGGATATTTTATTGTTGTATTCAATATGAGTTATTTAAATGCTACTTTTAATACATAAGTATAACAACATAGAATTTATTTTTTATTAAAAATAAAAAGTCGGGAAAAATAACAAACTTACACTGTTTTTTATTTTGTGTTTTATTATTTTTTTTTTCTGTTTTAATATGCGTGTTCAATAATACACTATACATTATACACTGTTCAATATACAGCTCATATATTATATGTAATATCGTAAATATGTATACATGCATTACGTATATATGTACATAATATATAATATCAATTCATGGAGAAAAACTAAAACTAAAATTTTAAATATCAGAAAAGCGTGAAAAACTCATAATATTGCATTTATGTTTTTTTTTTTCCTTCTTAATAATTTTATGTTTTTATAAAATGTGTACGGAATACGGATACCGCGGACTATATATACATATACATATATGTGTTCATGTTGTATGATAAACATACATAATGCGCTGTTTAAAATTCAATTTTAAGAAATAAAATATGTATTAAAAAAAATATTGTTATATGTTACACACAGATATATTAATATAGAGTATGTATATAAATTTATATATGTATTACATTATGTATACGTATGTACATACATATATGAATATCAATTTAATCATATATCATGTTTGACATTTGACATTTAATTTGAATTATCTGCATTGGAGTAAAAATACACCCATTTCAATTTCAGAAAGATAACAGCAGGATAAAATGAATAGCGTATATATGTATGTACTTGTTGAAATCTAATTTAGATAAACGACCAAAAATTCCACATATAATATGTTATTGCATTGCAATGCATCTTTTTTTGAAATGTACCTATTTTATGTACATAAATACAAATGTACTCGTATATGCATATTATATATATATACGCATTAAAATAGGGTGCTTTTATTTCATAAAACCTAAATAAAATTATTGTAATTTTTACATACATACATAATATGTAAATAATAATTTTTGTCCCGTGTTTATTTCTATATTGATAAAGATTTGTTTTTAATGAATTTTTCAGATTAATTTTAACGGAATAATTTCAGCGTATTGATTAAAAAAAACCGATTGTCACCTAGAATTTTGGAACTTTCTAAATTTCTAGCTTGAAATTAAATATATTGCAGATAAGAAAAAAAAATTTTTTGTACTAAAAAACACATTGTTTCCTTAATATTATAGATCTTTTATAATTTTTTTTTTTTTAGAATGTTTGATGTTTGAAAGGGTTATCGTTTTTTTTTTCTAGTAAAATGATTTGATAATCGTATTAAGTATTTTGAGTATAGTGAAATTACTAAAATGAAAATGTATTTAAGGATCAACACAATGAAGTTTCTTTTTAACGATAATTTTGAATGATTTCAACAAAATTCATATTATTTCATTACATTTTTTGTTTTCAAATTGAAATATATTTTTCTTAAAACATCCTGTTGAATACAACAAAATTTTATAGAATTAGAATAGTAGTAAATTTGTTTTTCAACTGTACGTTAAATTTATTTTATGTTTGCATACATACATTTTTTTAACGTTGTAATTATTTTTAGGATTTTATTTTATTGTTTGTTATATGTATATAGTTATCTAGAGATTTGTATAATTTTAATGTGTAGTATCATATATACATATATGAATGTATGTACATATATGTATGTATATGTATATGTATGTGTTCATATTATTCATCACAATTAAAATATTTACATATGTATAAAGTACATATAAGTGGATACGTACGTACAGACATACATACATGTACATATAGAAATTACTGTAGAAATTTAGATTAAAATCATTTGAACATAAATGTTGAAAATCTCATCAGAAATAATTTTCTAAACGTATGTTTATAGGTAATACCTAGTAGTAGTAGTAGTAGTAGTTACTTATGTAATATGTAAAAAGTTTATTGAACAGAAATAAAGGAGTAAAATTTGAATAATAATTGTAGTTAAAATAGTTTTAAATGTTGATTGGAATAAAGTTTTTCCTATATATGTATGTATATACAATAGTAAATTTATGTTTAACCACATTACATACATACATAGTCATAATATACATATGTATGTATGTGCGCTTTTAGATTCACGACTTTTAGTTTATAAAAGAAAACACTATATATGATTTTTTAGATTTTATTTTATTTTTTTATTTAATTTTTCTTTGTGAAATTATGATACTTTATTATATTGTAGATATTATTTTTGTTTTGAATTGTTTAATTGTAAATAAAGATACAAATATAGGATATAAGTATAGTATACACAATAAAAGTGCTTTTGTATGTAATTCTTTTACCATAAATGTATAATTAAACTTTAACATGATATAGTTTATCAAAATGAAATCCTATTGAATTTTATTTATAAATAAAAATTTTTTAAAAATAAACCGAAAAAATTATCAATTTGAGCAATCTTTTTGATATACATACATATGTATATACAGAATGCAAGTATTATTTTGATTTTTGGCTATATTTTGACTACGATCCTTTTTCATTTGGGACCTTGAAATTTTCCATCTTATATATAATATTATTCTCTTGTAAAAAAAATATTTTGTAAAGAATTTTGAAAATTTAAGATTGAAAAATTATGTGAAAGAATAACAAATCGAAATATTAAGTAAATTGAATATTTCCATACAAATTTTTTTTTTTTTTTAAATTCTTATCTGATGAAATAATATAAGGAAAAATAAGATATTTTACAAAAGTTAATAAGAATTTAGAAAAATTGAAAGAAAAAAATACTTAGAATTAAATTTAATGTATTATACATATACTTATATATGTATGTACTTAAAATAAAATGTACATGCTTTAAATTTGAATTTAAAGTATTATTTGTAATTACTGAAGAAAATATTTTTTAATTATTTTTACTTAGGAAAATTTCTTTTTCAGAATTTTGTTTGTTGTAATTTTTACCTTAAATCTGATTTCAAAAAGAAGCGTAAAAAAATAGATTGAAGTCAGTCAATTTTTTTTTTTTTAAATTATTTACATATTACTATAAGTGTTTGAAGTTTTTTCTAATAATTTCATAAAATAAGTGAAATATTTTAAACAACAAACATAAAGTTTTTTTTTTTAAATAAATATGACGATATAAATTTAAAAAAATATATATATACATATATGTTATGTATATTCCATAAAGTTTATAACTTTATAATTCACATACACACACATACTTATATAATTTCTATTTGAATGAATTTTCATTAAATTCCTTTGTATTTATTGTAATTATTTTTGTTTTCCTATGAAACATTAGAGTTTATTAAAAATAATTTATTTAAAAAACGAAAAAAAAAAAAATTGTAATATAATTTTTATACTTACAGTAATATAAAAAAATTTCATTTTATTTTTTGGTTCGAATAACATTACGTGGCGAAAATAAAAAAACAAAATATTGAAAAAAAAAAAACACAATTAAAGTGTTTATTTCTACTTTTTTTTTGTTTGTTATATAAAGTAAAATATTTTCGAAATTAATTTAGTTTTTTTGTTGTTTTTTTTGTTGTTGTTTCTGTTGTTTTTCCTTTTTATATTTTTCAAATTTACTAAAAATTTACATATGTATATCATTTAATTGAGTCGTGAATTACACCAAACAAATAAATTCATATAAATTTTGGTTTTTTTTTGTTTTTTATTTGTGTTCAGAGACAAACTTTTACCGCACAATATTTTATTTAAAATTATGTGTTATGAATTTGACAAAAAAAAAAAGGGGGTAAAAAAAAATTTAAATCAAAATATTTGGGACCATGCTAAATTTATTATTATATTGTGTTGTTGTTTAAAATTTCAATTTAATTTTATTCATTTATAATTTGTTTGGTTTTTCAGGTGATTTTTTTTTTTTTGTTTTTTAATTAAACTTTTTTATGATTTTTTTCTGTTTAATAAAATATAATTTCCGTAAGTTTTTACATCTGTGGAAGTTTATGAAATTTATTACTTTTTTTTTTTTTTTTTTGAGAAACTTTTTTTTACACAATTGAAAATTTTAAATACAAAAAAATGAGATTTTTTTTTTCAGGAAATATGTATGTAACACCGAACACAGCAAGTAAAAATTATTTGCTTAATTCTTTCCTGTTATAGTATAAGATTTTTAAATTGTAAACTTGAACTATGCAAATTTTGTTATAAGAATTATAAAACAGAAAAATAGCTATTTTTTTTATTTTTATTTTCAGTAATAAAATAAAACAAATAAAAAAAAAACTTTAAAGTCAGAGGATGTCAATTCGAAACTAAATTTTTAAATTAGAATTGACACCTTTTTATATCAATTTTAATCAGCGTGAAAAAATTTGCAAATAAATAAAATAAAATAAATAAAAAAAAAACAATCCTTTACCATTTGGATTAAGAATAAATAGTACGTTGCCTAGCAGTTAGTAATATTCCTTATAAATGTTACGCTTTTTTATATTATAAATATTTTTTTCTATTGGTTACTTTTTTATTTTTCCTGGTTAGTGCTTTATTTTTTTTTCTTATTTCTTTGAATTAATTAATTTAATAAAATGGAAATTTTATTGAGTTGATTTATTTTATTTGTATATTTATTTTTAATCTAGTCTTTTTTTTTTTCTCCTCCTTTTTTGCACTCTATTTTGTATGTATTTTTAATAAAAAGTTTTATTAGTATACGAAAAAAACAATTAATTAAAAAAAAAAAGCAACAAAAAAAAAGCAATTAAATAAAAATTCCCGTTTTTACAAAAGAAGCTATCGCATAGGTACTACTGTGATAATAACGAAAAAAACATGAACCAAAATTATAGAAAAAATAGAAAATATCAGAAGAATTGTGGCATAAAATGTTTATACAAAAAATTAATACTGGCAAAAAAAAAAATGTGTGTGTAAATACAGAAATAAAGTGTATTAAATTAAATCCTACCTGAATTACGTTATTCTTTTTTATTTTGTTTGTTTTATTATTTATGAAAAGAAAAAACATTGAATTGTACCTAATTTTATGTAATTAAATACTTAACTTAAAAAAGGGGTGAATCAATTACGCTTTGAATTATACTCTTATCAGTGTAATTAGTTAGAAATTGAAAATGGTTAAATGTTATGGGTATCTATTTTTAATTGTTTTATATATGATAAAAAAAAGTGTGATAAGGATTATAAATATACATAATATGACGTATTTGATAGTAAATAGGGTGTACTATTAAATAAATGAATATAATATTATGTACAGGAAGTTTGATCTGATTCCAAGGAAGAGGAAAGGCAAATTCGCAAAAAGATAATGTAAACAGTAATGTCTCTTAGTACAAAAAAAAAAAAAAAAAAAAAAAAACTGTTAATTAATATTAAAACTTCCTTTTATTCAAACAAAATCACCATTTCTTTTCCTTTATGTATAATCAAAATTTTTCATGATACCTGATTACTTTTAATTATCATAATAGAAAAAAAGGAAATATTAAAAAAGAAATTAATATTTTTCTTAAAAAAGGATAAAGGATAACAGATTGATTAAAGATACACCTATACTACTATAGCTAGTTTCTCTTTCGTAACTATTACCATCATATCATCGACTTTGTGTGTCGAGTATTAATTAGAAAAGAGAAATTTTCTGTAACTTTCTGGTTTTTCAATTTGATTTCGTAATTGTGATCTGTTTCTAATTTAGCTTAAAATAAAAATTACTTTTTAAGAAACACCATGTTTACACATATATGTGATTTATAATTTGATTATATGTAATTAATTTTTTTCCTATTTGCTGGAATAATTTTTAAAAGTACAATTTTTTTTTTTTTTTTTTTTTTTTCAAATACACAAAAACAATATTCAAAATTTTAGTTAGGTTTTTTTTTTCGAAAATTCATTGAATATAGTAATTATAAAATTTACTTTTTACTACGCATACATATGTGTACATATATTATTATTTAAAAAATAAAATATTTAATAAATTGTTAAAAGGATAAAAAAAAAAACTTGAACTGAAATATAATAATTTTTCATACATATGCCAAAACAAAAATATATGTACATATATAGATATACATATGTACATAATATATAAAAAATTTGCTGGTTTTTGTACAGTTTTTCTTTAATTTTTACTTGGTGGCAAAAATCATGAACTTCTTGTTAGAAATGGTTGAATGATTTCAAAATGTTCTTTGGATTTTTTCCAGTTAACAAAGAAAAAAAAACCCTTTCTATAATATAATAATCTTTATTTTATTTTCATTGTTATTGCTTATTTTTTATATAATTTTTTGTTTTTTGCTCTTGTTATTTTTGCTGTTGTTGATATAGAGTTGGTGGCGTTGATTTTTCTATCCTTTCATTTCAGATATAATTTTTTTTTCTTTTTCACTTTTTGTTATTTTTTCTTCTAAAAATATATATTATTATATATGAAATAAAAATAAAACAATTTATTGAGTGTCCTTGTTTCAAAGTGGCAACAAGAGGAAATGTATATCACATTTATTTTTCTTCATTTATATTGGAATTATATAGAAAGTATAAATAAAAAAAAAATAAAAAAAAACAGCAGATGGTCTTATGTATTATAATACAAAAAAAAAAAAAATAAAAATAAAATAAATAAATAAATAAAAAAAAGATGATATACATGTCTTTTTATATAAATAAGTATATATAAATCAATATATTATTATATATTTATTGTACTCGTATACATATATACAACAGATTTTTTCATTCATATAAAATCAATTTTTTTTTTTGTAATATTTTTCTCCAATATTTCTTCCATAACATTTATATTTTTATTTTATTTTGATTTATTAGCAATTGAAATTTCATTTATTTTTTAATTTGTGATAATTCATATACAATGTCATTTTTTTAAAAAGTCACGTAAATACATATGTATATATCTTGCTTGAATTATGATAAAATACAATATACATATACATACATATATGTATGTATGTATAGACACATAATCTCATGACATAGCAATAAAAATGAATAACATTTTTTTTAAGTTTCAGTTTTAGTACAAGATAAACATACACACAATACATGTGTATGTATGTATATGTATTATATTGAAGAAAAATGTTCAATACTGTGAGAAAAGGAATAAACACAAATATGTACTTCAAATATAACCTTATTCTTCTTATTTTTGAAGCTTTATGACCCCGACATGACCTTTTTACATGGCTTAATTCAATTCAACTTTTCCTGATTATTTCTGTACTACTGGCACTCATTTAAAACTTAATAAATTTTCCTGTAATTAAACCATAGATCTGAGATCACCAATTTCTTTCTACCACTTTGATTATATTGACATAACCATTTTGAAAAATAAGGTCTAAAATAAAATTTTTCATCATAAAATTGAAAATCCCCCTTTTGATTTTGTTGGGATAGAAAATTTGAAAATGTCTCATAGAAACGTTTTGAATTTAGAGTTTTTTTCTAGATCTCGAATAACACTGAAAACGTATCCTTATTTTAGTATTTCAAATATTACAAAAAGTATGATAAAATTTTCCAGTTGATTGTCCAATTTTATAAGAAAACTGTAACATTTAATTAAATTAATTCAAAAACGTCATTATTATAAATATTGTTTTCTATAGTGAAAATGATTTAAAAATAAAGAATATGATCTTTTCTTTTAATCCATGTATGGTTTTTAGAAAAAAAAAATATTTTGTTTTGTTTGTTTTAAGGGTATTACGTATACACCCCAATTTTCAAAGTTTTAGCTAAAAATCAGTAGGACAAATATCCTTTTCTTTTGCAAAAACACAAATATTACAGTTTTTGGTCCACGGGATGCCAAAATATTTGAAAAAAAAAAAAAAAAAATTTAAAATGTATAGTATGTATATCTACATTTGTATACGAACGGACAAAAGTTAGACAATGTCGATCAGGCAATCTTAGGGTTGAAGAATTAGGAGAAAAATGGATAAAAAAATCTGTTGTTCTTTTGAACTGCATCTTAGTAGAAAAATAATTTTGTATGATAAAGTTTACTATAAATTTGGCTGTATTGTAAATCATTCCTTGTTAAAAAACCTCTTTATTTATTTATTTTTTTAAATTTTCTTGTTACTCATATATATTGCTTTTTTAAAATTATTCAGAATTTTCATTTTTGGTATGAATGAAATTTCCAAATAATACTTTAAGAATTATATTTTTACATAGTTATTTATTTATTAATAAATTAATAAATAATTCAATGTGAATAAAAAGATTTTTGTATGTACATTTAATTTTTTTTCTTCATATTTTCAGGGAGATAAATGAAAAAGTTTTATTTTTATTAAAAAAAAAAAAGAAAGAAAAAAAAAGAACACTAATGTTTTAAGAGAATACAATAAACAAATAAATAAAAAATCTCTTCGAAAATTAATCCTTTTTTTATAAGAAAATATTTTAAAAATTTATATCTACAGTTTTATCATAAAATGTTTTAAAAATTCCTTTTTTTTTCTTTTTATTAAATTTCAATATTTTAATACATTACCGATACAGAAAAAAGGAGTAAAATACATTTTTTCTTTTCATATAAAATTTATTGTTTTTATTTTATTTTTAAATATACATAAAAAAATCAGAAAAATCTTTAAAAATCATAAAAGCATAAGCATCAATAGAAATATGTACATAGCTACATATAAAATAAAAGATTGTGTATATATGTATATAAATATATTTATATATAAAATAAAATAATAATAAAAAAAAAACAACAAGAAGACAGAAATAAAAAAAAAATTGTAGAAAATCGATGATTTCCCAAAACAGTCATTATTAGCTTGTATATTTTGTGTGATAACAAATCCATAACAAAAAGTAATTTCTGTAAAACATTATAAGAACAATTTTATATGCGTTAATATACATAAAAGACTTGAATAAAACATTTTTAGTACTTATATATACAAGTAGAGATATACATACATACTGTTTATAACAAGATTCAGAAAATTAGAAAAACGCTAACTCTGAATATGTTATAATAAATGATTCATAAAACCAGAAATCGCTAGTTCTATGGATCGATACTTTTAGTTATTAGAAATTAGAGAACGCTAATTCTAATAAATTACGCAGTATATCAGAAAGACACCTTGATTGTGATTGATAAACTGAATGAATTTATTGGCAAATTAATGTTCTTTATATACAATTTTTGATTACTAAAATTATCAATTACATTACCATATTTAGACATTGCTAAGTGCATTATTGTCTTATTAACAAAAAGAGCTTACCTAAGTAATTACAAATTTTCTTTTACCTTGAACTTAGGTAGTACAATGCACTGAACAATGTTTACACCATAAAGTGTTAACGTTAACAAAAAATATGTACATTAAATAATTTTGCATATATGACATAAAATATGAATGAAATATGATAAATTAAATTTATTTATATTAATTAAAAATGTAGGTTAAAAATAATATATTATTTTATACAAGTATATAATAATAATATAACATAATATATAATATATATTCTATTTCCCAACATCCTGGCCCCCGTTGAAGTCAATTACTTCAAAATCGTAATCGGATCTTGACCTAGTTTTTGGTACCTTTTGTTGCTGAATATGAAGCACCTTTGGTTTATTGCGCAGATGTCGTATGATTAGATATGCAACTATAACAATAATTATGCATAATGATGAATATCCCACAGTGTATTGATGTATATCATGAGGTTGTAGCAGATTTTGTTGTTCTTTAATTTGATTTAATTTGTAATGTATAGTTTCAAATTCAATTTGATGTTTTTTGTAAATGAATGGAGTAAACATTGTTGTATTTTCTTCTTTGCTATATACATGTTCGAGTGTCATATTTATTTGTGGTTGAAACGAGCTATCTGATATTTGAGTGTGTCCATATACCATTGCGTTAATGATAATATCATCGTCTTTAAGTATGCATTCATTTTTCAGTACGATAATTCCATTACCGTATAATGTTTGTTGATAATTTTTGTCTCTGCATATAATTGTTACGAGATATGGTATGTCTAGTGAAAATATCCATTGGTTCGGCTTATTTAACTGAATCCAAGATTTTGTTGGTGATGTAATCTTGAAAGCACATGTTGATGGTATAGAGTTTTGCATAAATAGTTCTATCTCGCATATATGTATTTTAGAGGTTCTATAATAAATTGGTTTCTTTTGCTCACAAAAGGTATGCTTGTCTGAAGTTTTTACACATTGTGCGTATTCATTTTCTGTCATTAAATAAAATTGATCTTTAAGTAAATTTGTCATTATAAATTTCATTGTCGTAACAATTGAGATGTGTGTCTTATTTATAAGTGTAGGTAATGGAATAATTTTGTACGTATCAAAATTCATCGTGCTAATTAATGGGAGTTGTATATTGAAGATAATCAAATTTCCTGTAGTTGCGCATCGTAATGTCATTAACTTGTAGAGCAATGATACATCAATTTTTCCACCTACGGTGGGTAGCTGTAGTCCTGGTGCTAAGTTTTCTTTAATAATTGTGATTTGTGATCTTAACTGGTCTGTTGTTATAATTAAAGGGTTTGCTTGTCCATTGTAATGTGTGTCAGTTAAGATATTAACAATTGCATTTTGCATTAAGTGACACTCATTCATTAGCGTTGTGATCAAAATCGACAATGTATGAAATGATTGAATAGCTTTTTGTTGTTTCATTTCAGTATTAAGATTTTTCATTTTTTCATACATTGTTTCTACGTGACTTTCTATGCGTTGTAATTGAACAGTTCTTTCGTCTTCATTCTTCTTGACAATGTTGGCTGTGGTCTCAAGGACAGATGTTTGATTTTTTATTAAATTTAAAAGATGTTCGTCGTTATTTCTAACCTTTTCAACGGTGTCTGCCATTTGATTTGCATAATTTTCATCAAGAATGCCAAATAATTTATTAGCTACGGTACCTATTATATTAAAGGGCGATCGCTTACTACGCAAGCTAGTTATAGTTGAGTTGTTGTATTCGAATAGTGCATTGCCGTTGTGAATTACTTCCAATTGATGTTGATACTGTCGTACAATTTCGGTGTACTGTTCGTTATGATTTATGTATTTATTTAAACGTGCTAATTGCTTCATAGCTTGTTCTAACGTATGAATTGTCGCAAAATATCCTTTTAGGTCGTAATAGGCTATTATATTCCATTTGGATTTGATCATTTCAGTCTTGCCGAGGTTCTCAAAATATATCCCTGTTTTGTTGTTTAAGCTTTGTATTTGTATTTGGTTTTGTGTTGGCGGTGGTGCGGCAAAGGCCAGAAGTGGTAACAACAAAACTGATAACAGAAATACTTTTGCCGAATTTAAGTTATTGGTTTTACCTTTTCTTTTTCTTGATGTTTGTATTTTTTCGTGATCTTGGGGATCTTGATCGTCCTTATTCATATGTTCCGTCACTTCATTATCATTTTCTTCTCTATCAACTGGCAGAGGTGCTAATAAATGAATGGCTCGTCGATATATGCCTGTAGCTGTTTTAACATCTGCTACTCTGACTTGTCCATCTGCTCCAGGT
The DNA here is from genome assembly GCA_932526495.1 of Bombylius major. Classification (NCBI taxonomy): domain Eukaryota; kingdom Metazoa; phylum Arthropoda; class Insecta; order Diptera; family Bombyliidae; genus Bombylius; species Bombylius major. The sequence goes on from OW052046.1 coordinate 407,347, forward strand.
ATTGTTTCTATAATTCTGCCCATAGGCCATTTCAATGGTGGAACATTATCTTCTTTTAGGATGACAATTGTACCTTCTTTCATGTTAGGATGTTGGTGTGCCCATTTGGCTCTTTTTTGTAGTTGTGATAAGTATTCTAAGTACCAGCGTTTCCAAAAATCGTTCTTTATAAAATTTACTAACTGCCATCTTGTTAATAGTGACATTTTATTTTCTTCAGAATGTGTATTGATGGATGACGTCAAAGGTTCACCGATTAAAAAATGAGCTGGGGTTAATGCTGTCAAATCATTAGGGTCTGATGAAAGTGGCGTAAGTGGTCGTGAATTCAGAACTGCTTCTATTTCGGTTATGACAGTGCTTAGCTCTTCATAAGTCAATGCTGCTGAGTTGGTCGTGCGATATAATAAATTTTTTGTTGACTTAACAGCAGCCTCCCAGAGCCCTCCAAAATGTGGTGATCTTGGCGGAATAAAATGAAATTGTATTCGGCTGTCTAAACATGCTTTTACTATTCTATTTTTTGCATAATTATTATGAAATATATCTTCTAATTCCTTTAACTTGTTTTTTGCACCCACAAAGTTTCTCCCATTGTCACAGTAAATATTCTCACACCGGCCGCGCCTTGAAATAAATCTTTTTAACGCTCCCAGAAAGCCATCAGTACTTAAGTCAGATACTACTTCTAAATGGATTGCTTTTGTCGCAAAACAGCAAAATACGGCGATATATGTTTTTTGAGGTCTTTTTCCTCGTATCTTAAAGTGGGTGTAAACCGGTCCACAAAAATCTACACCGGAATTAAGGAATGGACGTGCTCTTGTTACTCGATGTTGAGGTAGATTTCCCATTTGCTGTAGACCTAATCGTGGCCTTGCTCTTGCACACGTGACACAGTTATTCACAATCGACCTTGCTACATTGCGCCCTTGAAGTATCCAGTACCTTTGTCTTGATATTGCTAAAAGCGCTTGTGGTCCAGCGTGTAAGTTGGTTGTGTGTAGATAACTCATTATTAATTTAGTAACAAAACTTTCTGCTGGCATGAGAATAGGGTGTTTGGAGTTATAGTCAATATCTGATGCTTGAAGTCTGCCTCCTACTCTCAGAAGTCCATATTCATCCAAAAATGGTGTTAAAGTTACCAGTTTGCTAGATGTTGGTAACTGTTTTTTACCTTGTATGCATTTAATTTCATTACTAAAGGCTTTTGATTGAATTTCTTGTAATATCACATATAATGCGTTGTCGAGTTCCTGTACGTTTAGATGATTCGCTGTTTTAATTGGTTTCCCAATTTTAAATGCTGTTTTCGCTCGTAGGACGTATGCCATTATGCGTTGTAGTCTACTGAACGAGTTGCCATGGTTAATTTCATATATAGGGTGCTCATGATGATGTTGTATTGTTGTTAATGTACATTTCAACTGTTTTTCCTCTTCTTTAATACTAATATTTTGTGCTTGTTCCATGGGCCATGAAGACCTCGATGTTCTTAAAAATTCAGGACCGTAGAACCACATTTGTGAATTTTTAAGTTGCTGTGGAAACATTCCTCTGGATACAATGTCCGCTGGATTGAGTTTTGTATTTATATATTTCCATTTTGTATTTTGTGTTAGTTCTTGGATAGCTACTATTCTATTTGCAACAAAGGTTTTTAAACTTGAGGCATCTCCATGTAACCATGATATGACAATCTGCGAATCGGTCCAATAACAAATTTCATCAAATTTTAAACCGATGTTTTCTTTTACATAATCAACCAATTGAGCCGTTAATAGTGCAGCACATAATTCCAATCTTGGTAATGTTGTTGGTTTTATCGGTGCTATTTTGGATTTTGAGCACAATAATTTTACTAAGATGTCGCCGTTTGTTTTTATCGATCTTACATACAGTACAGATCCGTAGGCCTTTTCACTGGCATCTGAGAATGCGTGAAGTTCTGTTCGGATGGTATTTTCATGAGTAAGCACCAATCTTGGAATTTGGATGTCATTTAATACGTTTAGTTCATTTCTAAATTGCGTCCAGATAGCATGCAGCTCTGCTGGTAACTCATCATCCCAGTCCAACTTGTTTTTCCATAATTGTTGTAGGAATATCTTACTGGTTACTACAATTGGATTGATTAGTCCCAACGGATCAAATATGTGAGCCATGTCTGCTAACACAGCTCTTTTAGTGATCTTATTATGTTCTTTTAGAGATGATGTTATTTGGAACAGATCAGTTATAGGATGCCATATCAGCCCTAGTGTTTTAATGTGTTCGTTATCAACATCACTAACATTCAATTTTATCTCTAAGTCCTCATTCGGAATGTTTTGAACTAAGCTTGGATGGTTCCCACACCATTTTCGCAAATGAAACCCTCCTGACTTAAGCATCTCAATTAATTCCTTTTGAATCCTTAAAGCTTCATCTAAATTGTTGCTACCAGTTAAGATGTCGTCTACATAGAAATCTCTTATAGCGTTGGCTGCTAGAGGGAAGTTATCCTTTTCATCTTCTGCTAATTTATGCAGGCATTTGATCGCTAAGTAAGGTGCTGCCTTTGTACCGTATGTAACTGTACAAAGTTGGTAATATTTTATTGGATCAGCTGGGTGTTTTCGCCACATGATCAGCTGCATATTTCTATCTTCCTCAGCCACTAAAATTTGACGATACATCTTGTTTATGTCAGCGGTAAAAACATACTTTTTTGTGCGAAAGCGTAGTATTATTGCAAATATATCCTCCTGTATTTTTGGTCCCTTTAGCATCAAGTCGTTTAATGAAAGGTTGTTTGTAGTTTTGGCTGATGCGTCAAATACGACTCTGAGTTTAGTCGTGCTACTTGATGGCTTCAAAACATAATGATGTGGCAGGAAAAAGTGCGATTGAGTGATATTTTTTGCACTAATTTCTTGCATGTGGCCCAATTTTAAATACTCGTCCAGAAACTCTATGTATTGGTTTCTTATTATAGGATCTTGTGCTAGTCGTTTTTCAATGCTCAACAATCTTTTAAACGCCATTTGCTTCGAGTCACCCAGTATCGATGTTTCACCTAATATCGGGAGATTGACGATAAAACGTCCATCAACATCTCTCATGGTGGTGGATTCAAAATAATCTTCACATTTTTTATCTGATTGTGACACGCATTTTTTATTAGGGCATTCTTCTAAGCTCCAAAATTTCTGCAACTGCTTTTCAAGGTCCACGTTGCTCATTCCACAAAATGATTCATTGTAGTTGGTATGTGACACTTTTCCAAAGACAATCCATCCTAATGTTGTATTTTGTAAAATAGGAAGACCATCACCTAATTTTAGTTGTCCATTTCGAATAATCTCACCATAGAGCTCCGCCCCCAAAAGAATGTCAACGTTCTGTGGTCTGTTGAACTCAGGATCTGCAAGTTTTAAGTTTTTTGGAAGATTCCAGTTGTCTATATTTATGTATTTTTGTGGTTGATACCTAGTTATCTGTTTAATTGCATAAGCATCTATTTCTGTCGAAAATTCATGTACCTTTGATTTTAGTGTAATTGTTAATTTATCATTTACTTTTATTTTTGCATCCCCTATACCTGATATATTCATGTTTACATGTGTATTTGCATGATTTAATTTTCTTTTTAATTTTTCAGTTATAAAGTTCAATTGTGATCCTGAATCAAACAGGATCCTACATGTCAATGGCTTTCCTTCATGATCTTCAATATTTGCTAACGCTGTTCCAAGAAACACGTAGCTATTATTAATTTCACTAGTTTGTGCTGCTAAATTTATAGGAGTAATTTGTTGATTATTTTTATTTTCATCAATTTTTTGTGTTTGCGATGATAATACAGCTGGTGCTGGTGTTTGATGAAGAAGAGTGTTATGTTTTTTACCGCATATTGAGCATCCTCTTGATGGACAGTTGTTATAAGTATGACCCTTTTTTAAACAATTTATGCACAAATTTAGCTCTCTTGCTTTATTTTGTCTTTGCAGGGTGGTCATTTTTTTAAATGTGTCACAGTAGTATATAGCATGTTGATTTTTGCATACTAGACATTGAATTTTTTTATTAGTGCTTATCATTAAAGCTGATGGTTTATTCGTTTTTTGCAGCGATTTGGTAAAGTTTGATTTCTGGCCCATAGCTTCAAGTGCTTGAAATCTTGTTTCTAAGAATTTCATAAATTTGTCTACTGATTGTAGTTCTCTTGGAGCTGATAATGTTTGTTCGAACAACGTGTGTGTATTACTATCTATTTTTTTCAATAAAATATGCATTATGATGGGATCCCAATTGTTTTTTACAGGAATATCCATGTTTTGTAAACTTAGTAGACACTCTTTTGTGGTGTCATGAAGAGATTTCAACATTACTGCAGATTCACTTGTTAATTTTGGCTGAGCCATGAATTTGTCAAGAAGAGCAGTTACTAGCAGCCGTTTATTTTCATACCGATTTATTAAAATATCCCATGCTAGATCATAATTACTGTCTGTTAACGTTAAATGTCGTATTAATTTTTCTGCTTCTCCTGTAAGATTTAGTTTTAGATACCACATCTTTTGAGATTTTGGTATATTTTGATTGTGAACCATTTGTGAAAACAGATCGTAAAACTGTTTCCACTTCAAATAGTCACCATCAAATTTTGGGAGTGTTATTTTAGGTAGTTTTAATAAATTTTGATTTGTTGCAGCGGTCTCACTAATTGTTGATGCTTCTCTATTTGAGTTGTTATTATTGCGACTGTCTTGATGGTTTTTTGTATCCAGAATTTGTTTAATTTGGATAATAATATCTTGCACCTTTGATTCTATATCAAGATATTCTTCGATCTTGTAAGTACTTTTTGCTTCAGAAATATTTTCCCAAATAAAGTTGTTTGTTTCTTGAATTTGTTTCCGGTAACGTTCTATTGTCTCGAGTTTAATATCAAAATATTGCTGCGACAGTTGCTCATTCATTTCTATGCTTGCCATAGTACTGTTTAAAGCAGATATAATATATTTTTGTTTGTCTACACTTTTTTGTATATTGGATTCATTTTTTTGTACAATAATTTTTGATCCATCTTTTGATGAAGTAGGACCAGTTTGATTTTTCGTAGTTTGATTATTCGTAGCTTGAATTGGATTGTTTGTAGGTGTTGCACCTTGATGTACATGTTCTATGAGTTCAGAAATTTCAGTTCGAATTGCCTCATACGGTTTTTGTACTTTATTGTAGTATTCATTCACAAAATATGGGTGTGATAACTCATGAGCAAATTGCGATCTAATTGTATCGTCATTTTGCTCGAATCGACGCCACAAGGCATCGATGTTAGCTAGAACCTCTTGCAAAAATTGTAAATTCTTTTTTTCTGGAGATTGTTTTTTATAGTTATTAAGAACCTTTTCAAGTTCTTTTCCAATCGTTGTTTGAGCAGTATTCAATGCCTCCATTGTATATTTCTTTGAACGAGTGTATGTATTCCACTAATATGTTTGTTATGAATGAGCACGAAAGAATTATTATAAATTTTCGTAATTACCACTAGACAAAAAAAAATTTTTTTTTTTTAAAAAAATTCAGTATTTTGGAGCGATGTCCAATTTGTGTTCTGTTTCGGGGTCACCAAAAAATGTTTATAACAAGATTCAGAAAATTAGAAAACGCTAACTCTGAATATGTTATAATAAATGATTCATAAAACCAGAAATCGCTAGTTCTATGGATCGATACTTTTAGTTATTAGAAATTAGAGAACGCTAATTCTAATAAATTACGCAGTATATCAGAAAGACACCTTGATTGTGATTGATAAACTGAATGAATTTATTGGCAAATTAATGTTCTTTATATACAATTTTTGATTACTAAAATTATCAATTACATTACCATATTTAGACATTGCTAAGTGCATTATTGTCTTATTAACAAAAAGAGCTTACCTAAGTAATTACAAATTTTCTTTTACCTTGAACTTAGGTAGTACAATGCACTGAACAATGTTTACACCATAAAGTGTTAACGTTAACAAAAAATATGTACATTAAATAATTTTGCATATATGACATAAAATATGAATGAAATATGATAAATTAAATTTATTTATATTAATTAAAAATGTAGGTTAAAAATAATATATTATTTTATACAAGTATATAATAATAATATAACATAATATATAATATATATTCTATTTCCCAACACATACAAAACTTTATATGTTTAAAAATATTTTCATATTCACAATAGAATTGCAAGAAATATGCAATAAGTCTCTTTTGTAAATGATTTTCATTGACATTTATATTGTTGAAATTATACAATACCTATATACTACACAACTCAATAAGTTATATATACTTGTACATATACATATATACATGTATACATACAAAATATGTATAAAACGAGTAAAGATTTGAATACAAAATAATTCGATATAAATTTTCAGAATATAAGGTGTGTCATAATATTGAAATTTTGAATCTTATGAAAATTTGATCAGATTGAAAAATTTGAAAAATCTTTATGATTCTTGACATCCTTTTGGTTGAAAAACAACCATTTAACCGTCTGATCTTTACTGGATTCTAAAAAAAGGCTTCGAAAAAAAAAAAAGACTTATTATAAAAGGACCACGTATAAAAAACAAATTCGAAATTTACACATTGGCAGTATATGATTAGTCCATTCTATAAGGATTAAGTGTAAAGGATTTTTTGAATAAAATTCTATTTCAGGATATATGTATGTAAGTATGAGTATATAATCATTATGAATTTAATATACTTAGCTACAGTTTCAAAATATTTTCTGTTTACTTGAAAATTGAGAATCATATTAATAAATCCCAATGGAGCTTCAATTGAAATATTGTGTAATTATAAAACATTATTTAGATTTTATTTTATTTTAAAATTTTCACTATACACTTATTATTACGTTTGTTTTATTTACAGGACTTGCAGGAATGCTAAATGTTGATTCAACATTGTAGAATGCATCGTGTCGTGTTATGGTTTTTTTTTTTGTTGTTCTTGAAATAATTTATTTTGTAATTTAAAATTAGATTTTTATCAAAAATCTAAAATTTTCTGTTATACAAACATTTTTTATACTTACAATAAAAAATTTACATTTTATAAAAAAAAATATACATACATGATATACATATATTCTATAGAATGCAATTATAAGCATCCTGTATTATTACAATATTTTAAAGGTACTTTTGTACTGTTTTTGTTTTTTAAAGGAAAAAGGAAAATCAAAATTTTGAATTTTCTTTGTTTTGTAAATGTAAGCTATCATATTCTTTTATAGTTGTGTGTAAAATGAATAATATAATATAAATATACATTGAAATATATACTATATATTCTTTTATACATGATATATTACATGTGCATATAATATTCCACATTTTCAATATACAAAACATATAAAAATAAAGTTAAGTTATTTTGTTATTTTATTGTTTTAGTTGCGGTTACTTTAAGAATCTGTTCTGTATTAAAACAAATTCGAATATATAAACTATCCATAGTCCAATAAGAAATAAATGTTGTTCTTAATGTGTAATTTGTTATTTTTCTAAAGAAATTGTAATATTGTATAACTTTTAAAACTAAAAAAAAGGACATTCCATATTTGAAATTACAAATTCTAAAATTTTATGTTGATAAAATTTGATTTTCTAACTCTTCTATCTGTGAATATTGTTGAGTGCAAGTAATTCAAAATGAAATAATGTTTAAAATGAAGAATTTCTAATATAATAATAAATCTTAAAGTTCTTATTGGGAATAGAAAAATATTTATGCATATTATATTGTCCAATTCAGTTTCTTTATAGTTACAATGAATTGAGAGATTTTAAATTAATGTTCAAATTGTAAAAAGGAAAGGATATATGGTTTATTATTTTTGTTTTTTGTTTGTATTATTATTTATTAATTTGTTTATGTAACACATATATGAAATTTCATTTAAACAATTTTGATTTTAAATAACATACATACCTACATAATTATGTATGTACATATACATATTATGTAAATATGTAATATTTTACATTACAAAAGAAATTGTTATGCTTTTTGTTTTTCTATATATGCTCTTTTTATTATATTGTTGTTATTTAACTGAAGTAAAGAAAATATTTTATCCATTTTTTTATAATAATTGTTTTCAAGGATTCAAGATTTAATATATTCATTTCAAGGAAAATGAGTTATTCTTTCAAACAAGAGAATTTGAGAATTTTACATTCCTTAACATATTTGTAATTTAAATTTTAAATTAAATAACGTTACAAATTTAAGATTTAAGAAACAAGAAAAAATAAATATATTGGCTAACCCTATAAATAAACTAGATTTTTTTATATGATTTTTATCTTTTTTGTTGTCAGAATAAAGTTTAAATTGATTTTAAAATAATAATATTTATTTTTTGTTTATTACTTAGTAACTAACTAATCAACAATTTTCATATGACCAATTTATTTTTAATGTACATATTCTACAAAATTAATCTATCACTATAAAATATTTAATTTTAATAATCTAAATTCAATTTTCAATTTTCATTTTATTACCTAAAACGATAAATAAAACACAAAAACAAAGATAAGTATGTACGTGAAACTCTTATATCTTTAATCACTTTGAAATTCTATAAAATTCATTTTAATGCACATCATTCACTTACAGAGAAATAGATTTTTTTTTTATATATTGCACCATAATCATATGTAATCATCATTATCATCATTAAAACGTACGCCTTTTAGTTTTTATATATATGGGGAATTCCATTTGTAACGGGTGTAACATCCTGACTATTAAATATTGAAAAACTCGTATAGCAATTGTATTCTGATTATACTTTTATGTTCTTAATATACCTTCTGGTGAAGGCAAACGACGGTTACGATAAAACAGAAAACTTCAATCTAATCAGAATCGTCATTTTACTATGAATATCTTAAAATTTTCATATAAACAATTTCAAAAATTATTTTTAATTATACTGTAGACACTTGAAAGAATCTTTTGAAAAATTTGATGAGGAACAATGCAATACTTTTTTCATAATTGAAAAAAAGAAATGTAACGGGTGTGACATTTTTTGAAAAGGGCGTGACAGCGAAACGAGTTTCTACTGATAATAAGTAGCAAACAATTTTTTTCAATACTGTTCTTCATGGTGATATCATAAATAATATAACACCAGATACACCAAAAATTCATATATACATATATATATATACGAATCAGCTTCATTAATCTGAATTTTAAGGTAAAAAGTGGTCGATTTGCTTGGAATTCCCCATATACATATATATATATATATATTTTTTTTTTTTCTAATATCCTGAAATATCGTACTTATGTGGTATATGCAGGAGTATTTGTATTATGAATCCACTATAAATACGTAATTATACCATAGATTATGATGCACACGTTCAATATTTACAGCATATTCTTACGCTTTTATTACTATTTTTTCTTTCTTTTTTTTTCATATTTTCTAATACCTGTTATATACATATGTACATATTCATGTATATTTTTAGATAAGTTTTATTTATGTGTGTATATGTACATTATACATATATGTACATTATACATATATGTACAATGTACATTGTACATATATTCTTTTCCTTTTAAATTCTTCATTGATCAATACTAATTGTTTTTACCATGATTGAAAATTTCATGGAAAAACTTGCTATGATGATAGTAATAATCCCAGGTGTATATTTTTATAGATACATACATATTATATTGATATAGATATATGTACATATGTCAATATTGGTATAAATATACATATTGCAGTTCATATGATGAATGTAGTATGTACATACATATTTGTAATTAAAAGTTTTAAATACTTATGTGAACACGTATCTATGTACATTTAATATAAAAATCTAATATTTTTTAAAAACATACTTATTTAAGAGTATTATATCTACTATAAATGTACATATGTTCCTAAAATAATCAGAATTATAACATACATACAATATATATAAATACTTGTATATATACATATTTTCATAATATGAATATATTATATAATATATATTAAAATATTTTATTAAAATGATGATGACTTTTTCAATTGATAAAATAGTTTGAAAATTATTATAAAATATACTCGTATAATATGTAAAATATACAGAAGTCAATTGAATATATACAAATACATATATATGCATGTCATATTTGTATATAGAAATAAATTAAATAAGTATTAAAATTAATTATATAAATGAATGTGTTGGCGTATTTTATATATATGTACATACATACATACAATACGACTGATATGATAAAGTTACGAAAACTTTTGTTGTTTTTTTCTTCATTCTAATTTTTTTTTTATTATTTATTTTTTTTATTTTTATATTAATAATTAAAATATTCTTTGTTTTATTTATTTTTTTCTATTTCATACTAAATAAATTTGTCTGGCTTGTCTGGTATTTCAAATTAAATGTAACATAGTTTAAATGAAAATACAATTGTATACAATATTTATATGCACATATTTGAAAAATATATACATAACATATATGTACATAATATTGCATTGTATATTGTATTTATGTATAATTAAATTAAGAGAAAATTATTTATACTTAGTTGAAACTGTTATTAGATTAATTACATATTAAATATGCATTATTCTCATTAAATGCAATTATTTCATATTCAATTTTAATAAACTTTTCATTTTATGCAATTATCATTAAAATACAACTTAAAATAAAAATAGGGTAAAAATCAGAAAAAAAAATAATAATAAAAATAAAAACTATTATTAAAGATATTTTATATTTTATAACTAAATTGTGTAATATATAGGTAGTTAAAGACTTAAGTGTTGTAGAATATCAGATTTTAAGTAAAGATAGAAAAACAAAAAAAAAAAAAGTAAAAATAGAGATGTTAAGTTCTTATAATGACGATTAAAAGTTTTCTTAATGATTATATCATTCGATATCAAATGGTGTTTGATAACATTATTCTGTGAACTCTTTTCTTTTCTTTTTTTTTTTTTTGATTTAATAATGAAATGTAAGTACCTACATATTTAAAAAAAAAATTAATCCAGTAATTTTTTTAAATCACCTTTAAATGTCTTATTCTGCAAACATGTCTTAAAGTTATCGTTTTCTTGAAAATGAGATTAAATTAAAAAGTTTCGTGATACGATGTCGACGCGATTTCGTAAAAAACTTTAAATTTTGTTTTTTCAACATTTATGGGGTTTTCACATATTATGTAGATTCAAAAAAAAAAAAAAGTTTGTTTTTTTTTCTTTTTTTCTGTAATTTTCAAATTTAATATGTATATGAAATCGATAGTTTTATTATCTTTGTTTGATCTTCTAAAGCATAAGTGAAGTTTTTGTTTTATTTAATAATTTATTATGATGTTTTGTTTTTTTAATTTTTGATTAAAAAAAAGTCCATTTATCTTAAGTTATTTACATTTTAAAATAATCTGCTATTTTATTTATTTTAGAATTTGGAAAAAAATATTAAAATTACCCTTTTTATATATTCATAGAAGAATTCATATATAGAAATGAAACCGTTTTAAACGTCCGCTTTCATATAAGATAAATTTAAATCATAATTTAAAAGTAAAAAAAAAATGTGTTTTCTAATCTTTGAAAATGATAAAAAATCAAAAATTATATAAAAAATTCGATCATATACTAAAAAAAGTGTTATAAATATAATTATTTTCCATTCTGATGAACATTCTAAGATACATTCTTAGAATATTTATAACAATATACATACGATCTCTTCAGGATTCTTTTTGGATATAATTTTTTATTAACATTTTTTAGAAATTTTTCTTCTTCTTCTTCTTTTTAACTGACAAAATTGGCATTATTTGTTTTTATCTTAAATTGATTTGTAGATAGTGTCTATCTAGCATACGTAGTTATATCTAAGAATGTAAAAGTTAATTTGTGTATGTAACACCGAATATACTTTTCAACATATCAATTTTGTCGAAGAGTAGAAATGTTTTTAATTTTACTGTATTTACTTCTATCATTTCCACCAGAAATGAATATTATATGTATTAATTGAATAATTTATAAAATTATTTATTAAAAGAAGAAGAAAAACGAAATAGAATAAATATAAAAAGGACAAATATGTTAATGTAAATATTGTTTAATAATTAAGTGCTGAAAAATTTCTATAAACTTTTTCTATAATTTTATAAATAATATATATATAAAAAGGTTTTCATATTTCATGAGAAGAGGAAAAATTTTTACAGTTTTTTTTTTCTACTTTCAAATAAAGTATAAATTAAGAACAGAAAAAATTTAAAAAAAAAAAAATTTTTTTTTAAATTCGATTTTAAGTTTAAGCAAGTTTGAACACTTAAAAAAACAGAAGGAAGAAAAAAATATATAAAAAGAAAAAAAAAACAAACTGATGGATGTTAATTTTTTCAACATTTGGAAAAACAGTATTATTCTTATAAGTTTTTTTGTTCTATTCTATTCAAAGTAACTTATAGAAAAAATATTTATAATAGTAAAGTTTTAATCTTAGAAACTTGACTTATCGTTTTACATGAAAAGTTTTTTTTTTCATTGCTAACTTTTTAAAAAAGAGAAGAATAAAAGCTCTTTTTTTCATTATTATTATTATCATTTTCGGTTTCTATTCTTTCATACTTTTTTTCTTATGAAGATGAAAAATAAACCTTTATTAATACACAGGATGCTTCAAAAAATATAAACAATTATTCTATGAAGAATTTTTTAAATTTATTTCCATATTTTTGTCATTGCGCGATTAACTAAAAATCGTATGAACAATAAAATACTAAATTAAAGGATATGTTTAATAGTATAACAGATATAGGTAATATTATGTAAAGTAGATCCAGATGGTAGGTATATAAAACTAAAATTCTATATCTCAGGAATCATTAATCAAATCGATATAAAATGAATATCAATTTTAAATTTATACTTTTCGTATCATTTGTCATTTTGTGATATTTTTATTTATTACTGTAAAAATCTAAAAACCTATTTCTATATGTACGTACAGATATGTATGTACCTAAATTTCGTTTTGAAGGACACCATTTGAAAAACAAACAATTCATGAACGAATTTTTTCTTTGCATTTAAGTATTATCACATTTATTTTTTTGTTTTTTTCTTAATTTTGTTGTTAAAGAAAATATAAAAAATCCTTTTTTTTCCAAACACATACAAAAAAAAAATTGATATTTTTATCTAATAAAAATTAGAAAAAAGGATACTATCATTTTTTTTTTGAGTAATATCAGGTGTAGCTATTTCATTTTTAAATAAATTTTATTGTTTTCAAAAATTAAGTCGACATTTTATTTTAAATTATTTTTTTGAAAAGTAGCTACTCACTTTTAAAAAATCATCGCATGATTCATCGTGCAAATACAATAAAAAAAGGACTAGAAAAGTTGCTAACGGGAAGAAAAAGAAAAGTTAACTGAAATTATTTAACTTGAATTTTTTAAACATTTCAAATATCAAATGTATAAATGGCTAAACAACATTTTTTTCTATTTTATTTGACATTAAAAAATTTCTCTTAAAAAGAATAAAATAACATAAATTTTTATTAGACATACATATGTACATATAGGTACATCATTTTAGAAATTCTTTAAATTTCATTTTAAAAGATTCCAGTAACACTACCTACATAAATATTATATACATTTGTTAGAATACATATTTTGAAAATGTTTTTCATAAAAAAAAATTAAAAAAGAAAAATATGTGTATTATACATAAATCTGAGTTATTTTCATGTGTTTTTTTCTTTATTTTTTTGCTTCTAAAATGAAATAGATATTTCTCTCGATTTAATTTTTCTAATCGTGATTAAAAAAAAAAATGTAAACATTTTTCAATTAAGTAAATGGTTTCCTGTTTAAGACAAAAATAACATAAATGAATTTTATCACACTTTAATCTTGAAAATAGAAAATTCAAAACTTTGTTGTTTAAGTGAGTTGGCGTTTTTCTTTTTATTTTTTTTTTATTTATTTTTTTTTTAATTTCGTAATTGCGTATCGTTAAATACTGACTGGTATCATTTTGTAAAAAAAAAGGCATCAGTTTTAGGCTTTTCATTATTTTCTTTTCAAGGCAGTGTATAGTGTGATAATTATTATTTGATACCATTTTTATTGGTTGATGATTGCCATTGCCAAAAGGAAAAATTTGTTCAATTTTATATTTTATAGATACATAGATATAATATGTATGTATGTACATATACATATGTATATAAAAACGTTACTTTAGGTAAATTGACAAAATTATTTAAAATCAATTTCAATAATGAGGCAATGGAAATCGTAAGAATATTATTTTTATGTTTTTTATTTTGTATTATGTATAAAACGGAAAAACATTTGAAAAAAAAACACGTAAACTTTATAAATATGATGAATATTAAAATGTAAAAGTAATTTTTGAAATTTTCAAAATTCGGGAAAAAACTTTTAAATAGTTCACGAAAATATAGTTAATATTTTATTTAAAGAGTTGTCATTATTGTTTGAGAAAATATTGTATAAGATAGATAGCTAGATAACATAGAGAAAATTTTCTCATCAAGTGATTTTTACATTTTTAATAACGATTAAAAATTTATTTTAAATCAAAGGTTTACCTTTATATCGTATTATCAAATAATATACGAAAAAAAATTAATATCGAAGAGTTCAAGTATTAAAATACTTTTTTTTTTATTATTGAAAATTGAAAATTCTAGAAAAAACAAACGCTTAAAATATTTAATAAACTCATTTCAATATTTCGTACTTCTAACATTCTATTCTTGTAAATTTCGAAAATTAAAAAGTAGATTTGAAAATTTCCAAATAAAATGAATGATATCAAAAATACATTTTTTTCATAACTTTCTTTAATACGCAATGAAAAGGAATAAAGGAAATATTAAAATGTGATATTTAAAAGTACAAAATCCTCAATTTCATTACTTTTCTCTGTAACATTTTTATTTTTTCAACATACGAGTATGTACAACAATCGTTATTCTTTTTTGTTCATATTGTGATAGAATCTATCGAAAATTTTGTAATATTTCAAATTTGTCACATTAAATCGAATAAATCATTAATAGGCTCATTTTCAGAAGGAAGCAAAAAGAAGAAGAAAGAAATAAATAAATAAGAATCGTGGTAATACAATTTTTTTCTTATTTTTTTGTTGATCTAATTGGAATTGAAAATGTTTAAAATAAATAAATTATTATTCTATTTTTAAAATTTATAAAAAGAAAATAAAAATTTTCCTAATAATAGTGGCGATGGTTAGTAACATTTCTTTAGGTAAGAATTTTTCAAGAACATTAAACGTTTGTGCTATATTTTATCAATATTTAATTTTTTTGAAAAAAAAAAAAAAAAAACTATCTGTTTAATAATTTAAATTTAAAAATACAAAACTATACTTTTAAAATAATGAATTTGGAAAAATGAAAATTTTCAATATTTCATTTTTACTTTAAAATATGTAAATATACTTTCTTACCTTCCAGATTAAAGTAAAATTATGATAAATTTGAAATGTTCAGTTTTTTTTTTGTTCATTTTTTTATTATGAAGACAAATATTTATGTGTAAAAAGCATGTGGAAGAAAGAAAAGAATAAAATTTAAAAATTACAAAAAAAAAAAAAAGAATAAAAAAGTAAAAATAAAAAAGCAATTTGTTCTTATCAAAGTCAAAAATTCGACATACTAGTCTCAAGAGAATATCATCGTATATGTATGTAAAAGAGCACAACGACATGTGAAATACAAATAAAAAGTTAAAAGTTTAAACACCCAAAATATTTATTTTTCTTATAGCTTTTATGTTAATGTTGTTTGTTTAACAAAAAAAAAACAAAAACATATGTACAAATATGTAGAAATAGTGAGGAAAATGTACATGTGCATATACTTATATACTTACATACATATATGTACTGTACATAATAGATACTCCTATGATATTATCTTTTTTTTCTTTCATAATATTTTATCACCATTGAACGAATTTAAATTTAATGTGTGTATTCCGGTTTTTTATTTAATAAAAGCTTTTTTTGTTAAACTAAATTAATGTGTATGGGGAACTCAAAAGATATTGATGAGCAACATTAAACCGATTAAGAACCTTATAGATTCTCTCTTTATACAGGAAAGTAGTTAAAGATATGTATGTACAATGTACATATTTCATTTTTTTGAATTACATACTTGTATATAAAATCTTGTCACAAGCGAACTTAACTTAGACTATCATGATAAATTTTCTTCTTTTAATTATTAAGCAATCCGAAAATAAAACATATTTAATTGCGATACATTTTCATTAATTTCTTTTGATTCAGAAAAAATTTACTAATTGGTTTTTCCATATATGAAACTACCTATTGATTTGTTTCTTTTATGATTTTCTCATTGATTATTTTATTATTTTTATACATTTTTTTTTGTAATGAGTTCTTTGAATCAGTGATAATTAAAAAGAAAAAAGGTAAAAAATATGATATTAAATATTTTCACAAAAAAAAAAAAATTTGTAAATTAAATAACATTTTGATAAATTTTAAATTGTGAAATTATTATTATTTTTTTTTTAAATATGCTGTACGTATGTACACTTTTTTTAAAGTTTATATCTTATAATGTTTTTTTCCATCTATAAAAAAAAATAATTAAAAATCAATTAAAATAAAATAAATAATAAAAAAAATATGAAATTACTTAGTTACTTTTATCACTGAAAAGCTTGTTTAAATTTATTCATTTGTAAAAAAAAAAAAATAAAAATAAAAATAAATAAAATAAAATAAAATTTATTATTAATTTTTGATTAATTTCTATTAAGTAAATTTATTGAAAGTGTAATGTAAATAATATATTGTATTAATGTGTAATATCAAATATCATATACACATCTATACACATCATATACACTTATTTAATACTTGGGTGTATAATAAATTTAGGTAATCAGATATTATCAAATAAATGCTAATAATATCCTGATAATAGTGATAAACAGCTTTTGTTTTTTTTTTTTTTTTTCTGTTTTCGTTTTGTGATTTTTTTTTTCCCTGATATTTATTTTTCTACAACAATTTATTTAGTATATGTACATATATATGTATATGTATGTACATGATGAGTAATGTATAAAATGTTAAATGTTAGTATACACATATGTACATTGTACATATATGTATATTGAATATACATAATATATAAAATTAAAATTAATATCATTCATTATTATTTAAATGCTGAAGTAAGGAAATTAAATCTGTTCACATCATTTAGCCACAAAATGTAATTTGTAATTTTATTGAAAATAATAATAGGTATATTGTTTCATTAAATCTATGTATATGTGTATATTATATATTTACATACGTATGTTTGCGTATAAGTTAAAAAAAAAAATAAATAAACAACAAATTTTGTATTTTAAACAAATAATGCGAATTAATACATTTTGAAAATTGAATGGTAATTTTGTATAAATGTATGTTTTTACAAAACATTTAAAATAACTGGAAAAAAAGGAACAAATGAAGGATAAAATAGGCATAATTGTGTACATGTGTATACAAAATTTGAATGAAAAATACAAAATAACACTTATATTGTTATTTCTTAATTTTGAGGATCGTTTTTTGCTGTATTCCCCCTATCGACACATTTTTTATAAATATACATACATACATACTTTTATTTTACCAAACAAAATATATAAAATTTATAAAATGTCACTGAACTTTTTGGTCCTTTGGGTGTGAGTGCGTATGTGTGTGTTTTTTTTTAACTTAGTTGTATTAAAATTGAAAATTTAGCTAAATTTAATAATAAATTAATTTTAACAATTTTCATGTTATTTATTAAATAGACAGTTCATTTGAAAAACAAAAAATAAACTAAACAACAACAACAACAACAACAACAAAAATAAATAAATTAGAAAATTAAATGCATGTCAAAGTGTACAGAATTTGAAAAAAAAAACAAAAGAAATATAATAATAGGAATTTTAAATTTCAAACGAACACAATAATAAGTACTTTAATTTTGTATTTAAATAAAAAATCTAATGATTTTACAAAACGTGATAAATTTTAATGAATTTTTAAAATATTTTCACAATACATATTTTTATAAAGCAGTAATATTATAAAATTACATATTGATTTTAAAGTGATTAACAATGAATTTGTGTATCTAATATACAAGAGTTATATGGTTTTTTTTTTTATCTAATAATCATGATAAATAATTTTAGTAAAGCACATATTTTAAATTTGATAATTAACTTGCAATATTATGCATGAATAACGGTATTTTCTTTTTTAAATTTAAATTAACATTGATGTCCATCATTTGAAGAGTGGCGATTTTGAAAAATTTTGATAAAGTAAGCCTCCAGTGTATTTTCAAAATATTTATGTGTGTACATCCTTCATTAAGAATCCTAAAAGAAAATAAATAAATTTTTTAATATTATTATTATTCATACAATTTTGGATTGATTTTTTGACTTTTAATTGTTATTCAAAGCATTTTATTCTTTAAATGCAGTTCTCAAATATTTTTTCCCAATATGTATATGTATTTCTATATACATTTTCAATTATTAAAAAAATAGGTTTTTTCTATATATTAAATTGAATCAAAATCACTTACATACATCAGGATTCAATTTTTCTTTCTAATATTGAAACTTTTAAAAATTGTGTTCATAAGATTCAATTTATTAAAATATGAACAAATTGGTTAAATTTTCATAAAATTTTCCCAGAAGTCTTGTTACTACACTATCCTTTTTTTGTTTTTTCTTCTTGTCAAAAAAAAAATGTAAAAAATATAAATTTATAATATGTAATAAAAAACTAAATCTAATGTATGAATTTATATACATATGTACATACATAATATGTGTATGTAGAAGCATTTTCTTGTTTTATAATATTACAATCATTTTTTTTTATTATGATATAATATTTTATAACAAATACATATATATGAATGTATATATAGTATATACATATGTACATTATGATATATTATATGAAATGTAAATGAAATGGAATTTACACTGAATACAATATTTAACTGGTTTCAACCGAAATGTTAATAATATATTGACGAAATAAATCTGCAATAATTCTACGCGAAAAGACTAGACATATGTGTTGTATTTTTTTATGTGTAGGCGATGAATACCAAATGTTAACATATATGGTTACGGAAGGAAATGTGTATTGTACATATGTTTGTGTATAAATGAATATATTTTCAAAAATATTTAAAACAAAAATATATATAATATATGTATATGTAAGTGTATACCATTGTATCTTATAAAATATATCTAATATCACAAAATATGGTATTTATATATACATTTATAGAGTAAATTGATAAGTATATCAAAAATACAGGATGTTTTTATTTTAAATCATTATTAAAAATTTATTTTTTTTTTTTTCATTTGGCATACATGTACTTGTACATACAAAATATTGTAAGGGTATAAAATATGAAACAGCAATAAAAACAGTTAATTTTAAAATTTGACTTTCTTACTGATACATTTTTGTTTTTTTTTTATTTATTTATTTGTAAACTGTTATTTACCTATAAGGCCTAAAGAGAAGTGTAGTGTATATCACAACGGCATTTATGGTGCTAATATAGGTAATTCTGAAGTATCAGAAAATCACCTTAAATATAACGTAATCTCATTGTAATTTCAAATTTTATTAAATTGTATGTTTATTTTATTATAAAATAATTGAAACATCCTACACTACATATTATTATCATTATTATATTCTAAAATATTATTATTTTCTAAAAGCACAAATTAGCGTATATATACATTTATAGGACTTTTATATAAGCCAATTTTAACGATAAACTAAACCCTAGACTCTAGACAATCTTTCTTATCTGATAAATTATATATATAGTATATGTATGTACATATGTACCTATATATAAAGAAAATGGATTTTCATATACTATAGATACATATGCATAATGAATATATATGTATATAAATGATGTAATTTACATTATAATGTATACAATGTACATACATACATATATGTATATAAAAGAGAAAATTCATACATTCATCTTCGAGGCTATATATGAGTTATTGGTGCTATCGCAATTTGCTTTGCTAATTTATTCATTTGATTTGACTGATTTATTGCTTAAATATAAGGAAGAAGTAAAAACCTATACGAAAATATTACACAATATACATATATTTTACACTTCATATATACATATGTATATATACACATAAATAATAGCTTTATGTGGAATAAGACAAAAATGATGTGAAATTCATATTATAAATTGGGGTGATGACATTATAAATATCATAGATGTATTATTTAGGTACTTACATACATATACATACATATGTACCTATACAGACAGATATGAGTTTATTTTTACTCAAATTCAATTTTATACTTTATACTCAATAAACAAAAAACAAAAAAAATAAATAAATAAACAAAGCTATATTCATATTGAATATATTTAAATGCTAAATGAATAACTTAAATCATTTTCAATTTTATGTAAATTACATATTTCAAATAATGTTCGGTATCCTTATTATGTGAAATAAGTGAATATGTATATGGTTTACTGAAACATTTACATACATATTTGAAAAATGTATTTTTAAAGTTTTTTAAAATATATAAAAGAAAGAGAATATTTGAAAAACTGAAAAAAAATATATATATTTTTGAACTGGAAAATATCTAACTTGTATCAAGATTGTTTATGCAATTTTTCAATTTTATTCCAACAATTTAATATGACCGATTTCTAGAAAATCCAAGCAAATTGTTATTATTTTATTTTTAAGTTTCATACATTCTTCAAAAACCATTGCTGCATCTACTTCTTTTGATCTATTCTGTAATCTATTCTATATAATTGGTTCTTTAACTACTTCCTGGTGAAGCAAAAGTAAAGTTATTGGTTGCCTCCTATGACATCTTCATGGAAAAAGTAATGCGTAATTCAATTGAAAAGGAATATGAACGAGAAGTAGTTGCAGCTTTTTTGCACTAGTTCCGGAATCGATTGAAAAATTACTTACTTACACTACTGGGATATCTTGAAATTCATTAGTCTAAATACATATTTTCGATTGAAATATTATAGTTTTAATTGTTTGTAGAAATAAACATTTTAATTGAAGTTTAGATTTTAATGATCTATAGTATTTTATAAAATCTTTATTTCTATTTTATACAACACACTTTTTTGATTTTTTTTAGATATATGTACATATATTATTGTTGTGTTTCAGGTATCTATCTCAATCTCTACCATACCAGTCACAAACTCTTACGTTGATTTGTGATGTACATACATATGAAACTTTTTATAATATAAATATTATAAACATATACATATGTACATACATAGGTATTTGAGATAAATAATTTTAATTATACATACTTATATATAGTACATAATTATGAAGCTGTTTAAAATATTTATCACCCGACAGATTTAAATTTAAATTTTACACAATATAAAGAACCTACATATACATATAGTATGTACATACATAATATGGAAATAAAGTTACGGCTTCAAAATAAAAAAATCATTATTTTAAACCACCACAGTAACTGCTACACATATATTCAAAAAATTTTCACTACTACAGGTGATATGTATTTGTAAATAAATTATTAAAATTTTTGTGGTGAAATATATTAACACTTTTCTGTGAAATTGAATTGAATTTTTATTTTCTTCATAATGATATTTTGTCAAAATACCCTCAATATGATCGATCAGATTTATTTAACATATTGTGTGATTTTTTTTTTTTAAATAAAAAATCTATAGATTAAAATCTAAAGTATTTTGAAATAATTCTATAACCAATTTTAATTATTAAATAACTTTAAATAAGTTGTAAATTATATTAATTAATTAATTGAAAAAAAAACAATGAAACGATAACGTATTTTCCAATAAGTATAATTAACATTTCTTAATAAGAAATTTCCAATAGGATTAAGTTCAATCGAATTTTTTGTTTTTTTCAAAATATGTGACAAATTTCAATTCATAATTTTACACTCGTGAATTGTAATGCTGTTGTGTGTTTTCAGTCATTCCACAAAATTTCTAGAAATTGCCTATCGAAAAGCTCATCAGAATATTATATTTTCAAGAAGAAAAAAAAAATTCCTATTTTGATTTAAAAAAAACTTAAAAAATTTACATAATTCGATTATACCGCAAAGATTTTTTATATTAATTTTCTCCGTACACAAATTATTTTCAATTTTTAAAATACATACACATACCCACATCCATACATAGGTATATATGCATAACATCTATATACCTATGTCCTATGTACATAGATATTCGGGTGTAGCTAAATTTTCTTCCTTTTTCTTCTTTTTTGATGAAAATTTATTCAAAAGTTTTTCTTTTCATTTACTTTTCAGAATATTCTTTTATTGTTTTAAAGTTTGATGCTTTTATCCATTTTATTTAAAAAAAAAAACAAACAAACAATGTGCTATCGACAGAGCCATACTTGCATTTTAAAATATATAAGTTGTTAAATGGTTTTGCTTTCTAAAGTCATACTTAAAAAAAGTTATTCATCTAAAATATCCTTTTCATTTAAAGGATTATAAAATGTAAGTAGGTGTATAAAGTATAAAATATATTCATATTCAATTACATAAATGTAAATACATAGTATGTATTATAGTATTATATGATAAAAAGTTAATATAATAATATATAATATACATACATATTTACATATATGTATGTATGAATGTATATATACATATCTATACGTACTTATTTGTAGATACATATGTATAAATATTTATGTTGTCATATAATATTACAAACATTCGCCTTAATACTTTCTTCTTCATCGATGCAATTTTTGTGAAGGATTTTAAATTTGGGTTAATTGAGTTTAAAGTTTGTTTTTATGTTTACAAACTTTTAATAGTTTATCTAGTGTCTCCGTTATCGGTGCCAGTATTCTTATTTTTCTTATTACTTACATTTCTTTTTCTTTTCCTTCCTTTTTTAAATATATTTTTATAATTTTTCTTTTTTCTTTTTGGATCTATTTTAATACTGCTTTCTTTTATTCTGTTTTTATTATTATTATTATTATTTTTTTATCATTTAACTGAGTTACAATCATTATTAAAAGGAATAAGAAATTTTTGTATTTTATAAAAGTATAGATGTATACTGAAAATTATAAGTATACGTATGTATGTACATGTATTGTACACATTTTAGCATTTATTACATCGATATTCTTATAAATTTCATAAAACTTTACTAAATATCAAGTACTATTATTAATATATATATACATAAATAAATACATACATATACATACATATACGAGTATATGTATAATGAGTGAATACCGCAATTTTATGTATTACAACTTACCACCTTTTATTATATATTTTATTATATTTGTATGTATGTATGAAGGTATATTATATGTTATATTATTATGTTGACCCATTCAAAAAAGAGTTTTGTGTTTCTTGAGTGGCTGGGATTTTGATTGAATTGAAAAGTGTTAAAAGTTTCCTTTGCGTTAATGTCAGATAATATTATGTACATTATATACATACATATACATATATGAGTCTATCTATATTATATAGTATTGTGTATACATAGTTTATATGTATTTAATAGTTTCAATAGAATATGAGGTATTCCATATATTTCTGCAGATACAAGTTTGTTTTTTTTTTTTTTTAAATTGAAATTTATATATATTCTCTAAGGCATTCGAAAATGAAAAACACATTTGATATCCTTTATATTTTTTTCCGTTTCGACAAGCTTTTGGTTGATTACTTTGAGTCGAATGAGAAATTTGATTTTATAATACCTATATTATTTCTTTTTTCCAGTATTCAAAATTTTTGTGAAATTTATTTATTGAATTTTATATTTAATAATATAGTTTTGTTTTTTGATAAAGAAATTTTCTGAGGATTCATTAGAAGCTTTCGAAAAAAAGAAAATTAATTTCATGTACGAATATTATAAGTACTATATATATGTATGTGAATTGTACAATTGTTAATACAAATTTATTCGAATAAAAACTTTCAGGATTTTTGTAAGAAATATAAATTAAAAAAAATGTTGGAATAAAATGGAATGACTCATGCATTCAAAATACAATAAAAAAAAAAAGTGTGTGTATCTTTTATAGTAAGTATCATAGTTAGATTGCATATAAGTATAGTTTTAATAAAATAATTTTAGAAATAGCAATGTTTTTATTATTTTATTTTTAAAGTATCTGGTGTATATGGTGTATCTATTATTTGAATGTATATTATCATTTAAGTAACATAACGTGTATATCTGTTTTATATAGAACAATTTAGTTAAATATTATATTAAAAACAAAGTTTATGAAAATAAAAAACAAATCCTTTTTTTTTCTTTCTAGATTAATATAACTATATGCAATATAAAGTATGCGTACACATTATGTATTTAGTAAAATTAAGAAAAAGAGGATTTTGAAAAACAAGATTTTTGTCAGTTTGTTTAAGCAGTTTGAAAAGTTTCTTTTTTCATAGTTTTTTTTTTTATATTAAATCTCGAGATTTTAAGTGCTTTTAAATGGTTGACAGAGTATATTTGTCCTTTCATATCAGTAAGAATTAACAAGCTTATAACTTTTGAAACAATACAAAAGCATAAGTTTTCAACTAATAATATTAAAAATAGAAGGAATTAAAATTCAAAAAAAAAAAAATAAAAAAAAAACTAAATAAACAGAAGAAATAAAACTATTAAAAATATAAAACTGTAGAATTTTCAAAGTTGTAATGCATAAATGTTCTATGATAATGTAGTCGTTTGATAATGTAGTTCACATTCTTTATTTTTAGAAGTTAATTCGATTATTGTCCTATACTATTTTTCTTTTTGGATGTCAGTAGGCAAGATAGGCATACTTTTCTATACTCTTTTACATTTCGTTTGTATAAATCTGTCTCGTGTGTGGGGTGATCAGATCTTAATTTCAATCGAGAGAAATCTTTTAAATTAAATATTACCAAGGCAAAAAACTCATCGGGTACTGCCTCCATAAGCAAAATACTGACTTCCAAAAAGAAAAATACTATAGGTTCTTCAATTTCCAAAAACTGTTTGAGAGTTTTATTAACATCCAATGAAACATGTAGACAAGATGCGTTATACGTATGGGATCGTATGAGTGTTGGGGGGGGGGGGGGGTGTATTGTGTCTATGGTTACCGAGATATTCAAGGTCAAAAACAATTTTTTTTCGAAAAGGAACCAGTTCTACTTTTCGCAACATAATTCAACGTTCGCTCAATGTAGAGAGGTAAATGAAAATTATTTCCATTTCAGTTTGGCACACGATGTGTGAAACACCCTGTATACATACATATATAATTACATATGAACTTAAGTAGAAAATTTTTTAAAACAACTTCAAATATTTTATTTTTCTTTATTAATTTTTTTAAACTTATTATTCATTTAATTTGAAAAAGGAAAAAAAAAAGAATATACACATAATATAGTAAAAAGTAAAAATGTCATTTTTATAAGTCATAACAGTCTAACTGTATCTATACAATTAAAAGTACGTATACATATACGAGTATATAACAATTCATATTTAAAGTGTACCTGTATAGTCTTCGATTGCACTCTTGTTTTCAAGCTTTTTTTTTTCGAGATAAGTTTTTTTTTTCTAAATGAAAACAAAGTTTGAAAAATCTGAAAAAAAATACGTATATATGTACTTATATGTATGTGTGTATATGTATTAATATGTACATATAAATAATGTGTTCATAAGAAAAATTTAAAACATCTTAAGTTATTTTTTCTTATTGCTATTTTTTAAATTTTTTTTATTTTTTTAATTTTTCCTTATTCTCTTTGGAGAGAAAATGTTTTGTTTTTAATATTTTTCTTTCTTAATTGTTTATTTTTCTTTTTTTCTCTTTTTTAAATTAATAATATTCTTGAACATAAGATGATTTGTTGATATAGTAAAGTATTGTGTTTCTGATTGTGCCCTTAAGTTGAATGATTATTGCTTTTCATTTTCATTTTATATTATACTTTACTTTTATATTTTTCATTTTAAAAGGATTACTATACGGATAAGTATAAGGTGCATCATTTGAAAAATAACGTTATGTAAAATTTTATTTATTTAATATTAAATAAATTAATTCAGTAT
This sequence comes from Bombylius major, assembly GCA_932526495.1. Taxonomy (NCBI): domain Eukaryota; kingdom Metazoa; phylum Arthropoda; class Insecta; order Diptera; family Bombyliidae; genus Bombylius; species Bombylius major. Next base: position 433,763 of record OW052046.1, read on the forward strand.
TTTCAATGAGTATCTAATACTATTTTGAGAAAAAGTCTATAAGGGAAAAGTCCTATAAAAGTACATATAATGTATGTACATATATTTATATTTTTTAAGCATTTTTTCTCTCTCTAAATTTCAGTAGGATTTTATTTTATGCGATAATAGAAAATTCAAAAGTTTATGCATTCAAATTTAAATTTCATCCTGTATATAAAAAGAAAAAATGATAGTAAATAAAGTGAAGTGGTTATGTTAAAATTAACTTACGTATAAGAGAGATGGATGACATTTATCTTTGATAATAATTAAAAAATTGATTAAAAATTATTCAAATCAAATCTAATTGGAAATTTGATATTAAAATTTTTCTTTATTATTAAAAAAAGGACACAAAAAATATATTAAAATGTTTTTTATGTTTTTTTTTTGTTCTTATATTTTTTAACAACAAATCTGAATCTCCCTGTAATAGAAAAAAAAAATAACTCAATACACATATAAAATAAGAAAATACGCACTTATTTTTCAATTTTTAAAACTATTGCATATATAAATGTTAGGAAAAACCCCTTTGGCAATAAATGAAAATTACAATTTTTTTTTTTCAATAAAAGGAAAATGTCATGATTAGAAAACGTGGGAGGTGAATGACTTCATGAAAAGAGTACACAAGAAATATTAAATAAAGTATTTGATTAGATTTTTTACAAACTTACATACTACAAGCGAATTTTTTTTTTTATACTAACATAAAGTACAAATTTACATTCTGTGTGAATGCGAGGCATTGGCCTCCAAAAGAGGCCTCAAGGAAATCTGGTATGTGCACTTTCTAATAGAATCTTAGAATTTATTAAAAGTCTAAATCTATGAAAAGCATGCTCGGCACAAAAGATCTCATTAGGTTGAAGTGGAAATAATCCAATTCATCTTAATCCTAATCTTAATCTTAAAGAATTGAACTTAAAATGAAACTACTTACCTTACCTATTTGAAATCATCAAAAATATTCGTTCATTAACAAATTGTTGAACATTAACTTGATTGCGTTAATCTGGTTTGTATGTATGTATGTATATAGTATATATAATTTCATAATAAGACATTAAAAAAATGTATAAAGTAGAAAAGTGAGGAAAATTGCACTTCATATACACTTATCTGTAATTGTATTAAAATTATAATGGAGAATCTACGATACATTTTATTGATTCAAAAATGAATAATTAAACTCATTGTTTCTTAAGGTACATATTATTCAAAAACTATATACTATTATACATACTTCTAACAAGATAATATATCCCGAGGCACACATATCAAATAATTGTTATTCTGAAAAAAAAAATCTATCTAATATAATCTTAAATCGTCATTATATTGTGAATCCTAAAGGACATTCATGAGGAAATATCATAAAAATAAGTACGTACATATATGATACATAATGTATGTGAAAATAAAATTAGAAGAATGGTGTTACAATATCATTCATTAAAAATTGTAATGAAATAATTATAAATGTTATTTATTTGTTTAACATATTTCAATTTACATTATGTGTATAGGCTTATCTATAATCTTATTATGATATGCAAATATGTATATATAAGAATACAAAATAAGTCATATGAATAAATACTGATGTGTATTATAAAATGCAATAAATGAATAATTGAATATATGTATTGTATAATTTGCAATGTCCTTTCAATAATAGTATAACATGGATAATTATTTACACTTCATAAATTTCCTTTTTTGTAATATGTATATATACATACATATATACGATACATGATGTAATAATGTATGTAATATATACATATACATGTATCCCATCTAACAATTTCTTAAAGATTCAAAATAAAATAAAATTTTTTGATCGAATCTTTCTAAGTAATTATTAGTGATTAAAAAAAAAAATAATTTATCTTTTTTTTTCGTACTTATAGCTATGCATTTATACATAAATAATATGATAAAATAATGAGAATCAATAATTTTACTAGTTACCAACATTCAATCGAGGTTACTATTCAATATACCAGATAAAATATCCAGAATATTGAATTCCTTTTATTTTTCATGTATAAAACCGTAAAACCGTAAAATTCGTAATGTTTGTTGTGTTTTACTGTACATATCTATATATGTATGTATGTATATTCGTACGATATGATGTATGATATATAAGTTGAAAATATAGGTTATACACAAAATATACATACTTATGCATACAATTAAAATAAGATACAAACGTATTTGAGGTTTTAAATTTTATATATAATTAAAATTCTATCACTTCACTTGTATCATACATACGAATATAATACGAGTACATTATGTAAATATTATATTTGACTACATATATATACATATATGTACTAATATGTACATATATTATAATAATCTGTATGTAGAATATTAGATGACAAGATTTTGTGGTCAATTTCACCATATTATTATGGTATATTAGATATAAAATATCAAACACATAATATAATTTTCATCTTTATTATTATTTAAATTTATATTCTAGTATTTTATCATTAATATGTATTTTATAAATTAATAATATTATACTCGTATATATGTATACAATATATATATAGGTATATTGATATTTATTTATTTTTGTATCCATAACTAATTTTAAATGTCATAAAGTATATATTTTGAGAAAATATACTATTTTGTTTGTTTTTTTTTTGTGATATTATGTAACTGTTACTACTTATATTTAAAAATATAATCACATGTTAAGTACTATTTTTAGTATATTTAAGGATTGTAAATTTTATATGTCGATGGATTAATTCGAATTGTTCCTAACCCACAAAATTTTCAAAATTGAATTTCAGTTGAAAATAATTTCTTACTAACTAAAGCGCCAATTTAACATTATACCTAAAAGAGATTTTAAATATTAAAATCGTAGGTAGTTTTCTATATTTCTTTAATATTATAATTTTTTTTATTGAGATTTTAAAATACAAAATCTTGATCGTTACTAAAATAATTGAAAACTATTTTGAAAATGTTTAGCAATAAAGTAAATGATAATTACTTGGAGTCTATGATCGATCGATGAATGGCCTAAATAAGGATGTAGTACATATTTACTTAGTTATAGATGTGACAAAAGTTATTAAATAATATAAATATTTCAACTTAAAATATTTTAAATATATTTTCTTCTTTTTTGCAATTATCATAGTAACTTGCATATTATTTTTTCAATTGTGTAGGATAAAAAAAAAAGGTCATCTAAATGCAATGAATTTTTGACTATGTAATTTTTTCAACTTTCCTTTTTTTCTTTCTTTTGAATTTAATTTCTTTTTAAATTCTATTTATTTAAAAAATTTCTCAACAATATTCGTTTTGTGGGTTAGTGGTTCTCCTATATTTGTATTATATGCATTTCTTTTGAATATTTTCATAATATTCTGAGAATTTTATAAAAAATAAACTCTAAAATAATATAGATATGATGCACGTACGAGTATATATACATATGTATATATATAGTATATATATATATAATATGTAGGACTGTAGGTATATGTGTGTATGTTTTTTAAATTTTAAAAATTTATTTTCTTTATCTTCTTTACTTTAAACATCATTATTATCATCATGATCATCATCACAATTTCCATAAGGAAAGCAAAGATAATGCAAAAAAAAAAAACAAGAAAAAAAAAACTAAAGTAAAAAAGAACATACTGAAATTTCGTAGAAACTTAATAAAAGTATTCTGGTACTCAACTTAACATCTTGCCTCGTTAAATACAGATTTTCAACACTACTGGTAAATTTTCATTTCCTTTTTTTTTTATTATTGTGTTGTTTTTCTTTTTTATTTTTTTTATATTTTCACTTATATTTTTTTTTTATATTTATTAATTTTTTCCCTTGTATTTTTTAAGAGTTTTCGGTTTTTTTCTTCTGTATTTGTATTTCTAGTCTTCTTTTGGTGCCCGAGAGATATAAAGATAAGAGATACGAATAAATGGAAGAATTTTTATTTTTGTTTCTTATTTTTCTAATATGTATATACAATATATACACATATATGTATACATTAATACATTCATATATTCATTGTATACTCATCCTTATGCATGGAACACAAACGAAATTCTAATTTTCCACTGCAGTGGTTTTGAATGGACCAAAGCCGTCATATCGTTACCAAAAATGAAAGAAACGTGTGCTGAGATTTTAGAAAGGCTCTTGATTATGGTGTTTTCATCATCTTCTTCTTTTTTCTCTCTAAAATATGTATGTATATATTTACTACTTAGTATGTATATTTATAGTGTTCATATATATATTCATTTAAATACATATTATTTACACACATATATACATATATACATAAATTTGTATATAAAATGCACAATCTGAATTTATTCATTAATGTTTTTGCTGCAGTATGTTTATATTATAGTATCAGTCCTTTATATATGTACATTGTACATTATCTATACATATATACATATATACATATATATGTATATCGTATAACTAATAATTTCCTATCATATGTATTTTATGTGTGATAAAACTATGTGTGGATAAAAATTAAATACGTATTTATCTACATACATTTGTACATATCCAAATAGTACATGTCTGATTATTGTCATAAATTATAGTAGATGTTTCTAGAAAATAATTATATGATATTTTTTTTTAAAGTAACAATCCTTCCTGATAATATGTTTTTTGCACCGCTGATATATGTATACCTATATCCTTTTTTTTTTGTTTTGACTTTATATAGGTACATATAAATGGATGGACATTTTTTGGCCCGTAACTGACACAGTGCTATAAATCTTTGAATAGAAGCTTTAGACTATTGTTTTTTCAAAGCATTTTGGTTTATTGCCTTTCACCATGTATTAGACATAATATTTTACGTACGTACCTACATATATATACATATGTTATGCAATAAAACTATATATGTACATACATACTCGTACATATGTTTAACATTTTACTATTAACATCAACAATTGTATAATACTTGTTATTTACAAACTTTGATTATATACTCGTATGAATTTGATACGAGTTTGTAGTATATAGTATGTATGTATAGTATTGAAAAATTGAACATTGCTATTTTATGTCAAGTATTTATATAGTTTATAGTTAAAGGACTAAAAAACACTGGCAATAGAATTGTATATTAAAAAGGACTATAAATACAGATATATAATATTAGATTTTATGTACTAATCGTATAATACAGCTGGTCAATTCAGTTAACTACATACATACATATTATGTATTTCATGTAAAAGAAAAATAAAAAAAGAAAAAAGTTAACTTTAATATTGCCACTAATAAATTTTTACCGCGTTTAAAAGGGTTAATAAAGCGGAATTCATTATCCCTTTTTCACGTTTTTTTTTCTTTATTACATTTCTCCATAAACCTATTTCAACCTCAGATTTAAATCAAAAGTTTTTATATTGCAAATTTTGTTTTTTATTTTCTTTTTTCTTTGTAATTTATACAGGATGTTCCTGGCGATTTGTGGGTTAATAGTTTATTTGAATAGTTTCATGAGAAAAAGTTAATTTTCATATTTTTGTTAAGGGATGATATTATGTTTTGTTCTTTCTGTTTATAAAAATTAGATTTTTTTTACTTCTTGTTTTACTCAATTTTTTTTACTACGACAAATTCCTTTTTATAGTATTTTCAATTATATTATACTTTTGGTAACAAGGATTTTTCTCTTTCGTATAATATGTACATATGCTTACCTACTTTTTTGGTATAACTTTTTTTTCTATATGGTATTTTTTCGTATTTATTTTATGCTTGAAAGCTTGAAGGGATTAAAACAAAAGGCAACAAAGATTTCTTAGTCAATGTTTTCTTTTGTGATCTTTTTTATTTTTATTATTGTTCTTCGTTGCTATTTTTTTTAACAGGATACATAATATTTACGTGCATAATGAAAGCTTTTTTTTGGATGATAGCACAAAAAAAAATTAAATCGAATTGTAATAAATGGAATATGAAAACAGAATTCACATCGATAAATTTTTGTTTTTTTTTTATCTTTTTTTTTTTTTATAAAGTAAAAATCAACCCTTTTATAGCAAAAATTAAATTTACTATGTAGCTAGTATTCGTGTAACATTAGAAAAGCTCCGTAATACACTAATTTGGATTTATCCTAGTAAAAAAAAATGTAAAAATAATACAATGAAAACAAATATGTAACAACAAAAATTATATGAGAAGAAAAAAAAGAAAACGAAAAAAAAAGAAAACGTGAAAAATGGAATAAACATGAGAAAAAATAGCAACAACAACAACAAAAGTTAATACATAGCTCCTAAGGGAACAAGTCCTCTATTGTTTTATTTAGTACTTCATACACCTAAGGAATAATTTATATGTTAATTTTCCACAGTAATTGGGGTAATTAGGAAAAGATTTCAATTTAACATCGTCAGTTATATAAAGGGATATATAAAGTAGTTGACAGCATATGAAGGATATCAAACATTTTTTTCAGATTTTCATATCTTTTAATAATGCTATATAACAGTAAAAACAAGGAAATAATTTACAAAATCACTTAATTCATCTTATTTTAATTTAAACAACAACCATACGTGCAATTTATGTATACATACATATGTACATATGTGTATGATATACTGATGTACATTTAAGTGGTCGTTCATATACAAAATGTACATTATTTTACTACTTACATAATATACAATAGCTATAGATGTAATATTATATTATGTATGTAGTGTATGGACTTAATATATATTATAATACATATACATATGTATGTACATACATTATGTCATAAATGTATTTCTTATATCCATTATTTATAGCCAGATACCTATATTAAAGTCTATCTATACGTTATCCTCTTGTTGCGATATCATATATACCATATACATACATACATTATGTACATATTATGTACACAGGTAATCTATATTAAAAATTGTATACAGAATATATCACAGAAAATATGAATTCATGCAGAAATTTTTGAATGGAAATTACTTGGCAGGTATCCTTAGTATATTTTCTTCAAAAGAATTAAAGAGAAAATTGATATAAATATATGTATCGTATGTATACATATGTACAATATCTATTCAAATGTATAAGGATAAATTAGAGTAGTAGGTTTATTGAGCCAACTATCATATATCACCTTTAGTATCTTGACAAATTTGTGAATGATAAATTTTCCTTTATGTATGTATGTGGTAATAACTCTAAAGGGTGTTTGTATGTAAGTGTTATAAAAATATTATGTATTTATGTAGCCTACGAGTAATGTACATTTATGTGTATTAAGAGGAAAATTTAAATCAGAAATAATTTCACTGAAAAAGATTTTTGTTTATTTTCATTTTTCTGTCGTGTAATTTTGAAAAATAGAATATAGAAGCAATTAAGAATTTTATTTTATTTTATTTAGTTCGTTTGAAATTAGTTTTTTTTTTTTTTTTTTTTTTAAATTTTAAGAACGTATCTTTTTAGTAAATAAGTAAATTATTTTATTTTCCATTTTATTTCAATCTAAATGTGAAAATCGAAAGTTTTTTTGACCACAAATGAGTTGAATGGATGTTTTTCAATAAATTTCTATCGCAGTTAAGTGTAGAAACTGTATCATTTTTTCGATATTTGAATTACTTACAAATTAAAAAGATTTTCTGTTGCTGTCAATTTTCGTAAAAACTTCTTCCAATTTTCATATTTAAAAATTATGTGTCTACATATGAGATTGTTTCTAAGTAATTTACATCTATGTATAATAAATTCAAAAGATGAGAGATACAAAATTTAATAAATTAATAAAAATACATTCTTATTGTCATCACGTTGTTACTTAACTAGAGGCTACAGGATTATTTTTTTGCTTTATTTTTTATTTTGTATTTTTTTTTTTTTTTTTTTGAATATTTTGTTGCTGTAGGTTTCCTCTTATATACGTATGTAAACTTTTTCTGATTTTTTTGCTATCTTACAGAAATAATTATTGTAATTTTTTAGATTCTTTTTTTAATTTTCGTTAAAAAATATCTCTGACTGAATATCTCTAAAACATCCTGTTGTTAGTAAAATTTTGATTTGATTGGTTTTCATTTTACATAAGTATATAAACAAATTATAAGTCCCTGCTTCATATACTTGTTGTGATGCTTTGTTTTCTTTTGTCATGAACTGTACTACGTTTCCTGGTTAATGTGATTACTAGGTGAAGCTGAGTTAAATTGCAAAAGTTATTCATTTAATTTTTTCAATTACAAATATATAAATACTTTAGGTTTGAATTAAATTAAAAATATTGTTCATAATTTAATATTTATTTACATATCTATTTTTTAAAGATACTTTTTTTTTTTTTTTTTTTTTTTTTGATAATTTGAAATGAAATATATTTTCATTAACAGTTAGTCAGTTTTTTTTACTGTTTCTTTATTTAATTTAAGTTTAATGGATGTCATTTGAATTGCAATCTTTGAACATTTATTCCTTTCATTTAAATAAAAAATTATTTAAAACTAGAAAATTTTAAAATATACTTTGAAATAATTTAGATACATAATAATCTTATTAAGTATTTAATTTTGTTTTTGAACATTTCTATTTTTACAGTAAACTGTACATAATTAACTAGAACCTTTTATAGAATAATTATTTATAATTACAGAAGAATTACAATTTGTACCAAATGAATTTTTTTTTACTTTATTTTTATATAAATGCATAAGAACATTTTAGAAATTTTTAGAATAAAATTATTTTTTTTTTAAAAGCTTTTTTAGAATTAAATTTTACTGTAGAAATTTAAATAGTTTTCACATATGTATATGTATGTAGTGTATGTGATTTCATTAATGAAATTAGAATATTTTCACCATGTTGAGTCTATATAAAATTAGTTATCGTATTGGAAAATTTTAATTGAAAATTGTACGTGATCTAAAATGTAACTTTTAGTGAAATTTTCTATCTATTGAATATTTTTAAATTTTTTTTTTCAATGTATGTACTTTCATAAAGTAAAATTAATAACATTAATGTAATATGCATAAAAAATGATTGAATTTTTCTTTTATTGTGCTTTTAATTAATACATATATACATATGTACATATGTATGTATATATTATTGTATCGCTTAATTAACGTATTACGTACATTACTGAAATACATACATATATGTATATTAAAATTTTAAATAAGTATATTAAAAATCTAGTGTAAATGTATGCTTTTGAATTCAATTATCATTACAAAACAACAACAAAAAATATTTATATATGTACATATGTACATACATATACATATGTATATACAAATAATGTTAAAAAAATAATAAAATAAAACAAAAACAAATTCAGACATCGTAATCGTCAAACTTAAATACATTAAATAAAATACGATTGTCACAACAGACAAACTTTCCGACTGTCATATTTTACATTTTATTGGACGAGAAGTAAAAAAAATTATATGTATGTATTTCTATATATTTTAAGAAAATGAAAATTAAGTTCTATATATACGTATAATATTCCATTAACAAAATAATGAAAAATAAAAGTAGAAAACTTTTTGTGAATGTGGTGGTGAATATACCAATATAATAATTCAGGTAATAATAATAAAAATAATAACTATAAGAACAGTTGTAGTAAAAAAAAAAAATCAAATTACTTGAAAAATAAAGAAAATTACGAAGAAAAAAAAAAACTAACTTTAGCATTTTCTCAATTATGATTTTTTACGAGTACATACATATATGTGTGTTTGTGCATAGATTATATTACATACATACATATATCTAACTTAGAATCTATTCGAATATATTTTTAACGTATATTTAACGAGAGTTTATCGAGAATTTATTTAGGAAAAAAAAATAAAAAGACGAATTATCATTTATATAATAATGTATAATTTATGAACATACATCTGTACATATGTAGGTATATATATTTACATATAATATGTATTTATGAAAAAGGCATTTAAAATTACGAAAATTTCACCAAAAATTCAGGTACATACACCGAAAACATATCAACTTTTTTTTTGTTTGTTACATAACGATAAAATACCTTTTGTATAAGTTGATTTTATTAGTGTAGTTAAAAACTCAAAAAAGTTTTCAGGGCGTTATTCTTTCATTTTTTTATATTATGTATGTATATTTGTCAGTATGTATATGTATATAATACGTATATATGTACATTTATATTAAAATAATATACATTTTATAATGTATCTATCTATATATACCATATTTTTCATCGTATATATGCCCAAAAGGAATATTCTATCTTCATAGAAAATGTGCAAAATTTTTCAAGTTATCTTATCTAATGATTATTAAATTTACGAAAGGTTAGGTTACTTAATCTCTTAAAAGACCTTTAAGTGCACTCATTCCTATTATTATTATATTTTGTGTGTATGTGTGTCTGTGTGTGTGTGTGTTTTTTTTCCTTTCTTTTTTTTTCTTTATTTCTTAAGTTATTTTATTTCCATAATTTTTTTTTTTTAATTTTTTATTTTTGTTTAATATATTTTTTCATCGTATATTATACCTGTATACATGAGTATTTTTACTATACTACTACTACTACTGCTACTACAAAAGTTCTTTCCAGTTATAATAAAATGGAAAAGTTTTCTTTAGAAAATTTACTTTATGAGTACATTAAATGTAAAAATCTTTATTCTTTCATATGATATAAAAAAAAAAACCCAAAGAAATAAAAAACAAAACATTATTTTTTTCCATTCTTCTTCAACTTGTTTATATTGTTTCTATGGTCCATTATGCAATAATGAGATATAAGATTTTTATAATATTGATGATCGTCTTAAAGATGTATCATATAATGTGTAACTGAAAATATACATTTATATGATACATATATATGTATATGCATGTACGCATATGTATATGTAGAAAAAAATAATTTAAAATAATTGAAAACAAAATTAATAAAATAGATGACAAATCATATACATATGTACGTTTATATGTACATTATGTATTATGTATGTGTGTATGTTAAGAAAAATGCATACATAAGTATATTTACAAATTTAATTTCATATAGGTATTATGAAATATTAAATGTGATTATTTGGTTATATATTTTTTTCTTCATTTGTAGTTTTAGTAAAATAGTTTGAAAAATGTAAAGTAAAAATATTTTAAGAATAATTGGCTTTTCAGATAGAATCAATTAAAAAAAAAGTTTTGAGAAAACGATATAAAAATATTAATGAGTTTGTTGTGAAAAAAAGAAATTTAAAGAGAAAGGTACAATGGTTTTTTTTTTTTTTTGAATTTATTATTGATAACAATTATTTTGTATTTGTATCTTGTAACAACAAATGTAACATCATAATTCGATTTTCTTATAGATTTTCACAGTGACCAATTTAATTTTGAAAATTTGAGTATATTTGCAAAGAAATCATTTGTGTTTATTAATGCAATTTTATAGACAATAATATTTTGTATACAAAGCTATCAAATTTTGAACACGTATAAAGATTTAATAATATTCTATTGAGAAACAATGTAAAACAAAATGAAAACACCATATTTCAAGTTATACATAATATATGATGTAACCTTTTGCTATCACAAATAAAGACATATGTACATATGTATTTCTATTACCTACTAATATTTTGTTTATAAAATATATACATACATATCATATGTATGTATTTTAACAAAACAACATCAGATATTTATAAAATGTATCGATATATTTCTTGTAATTTTAAAACTATTGGATAAACAAAATAAAGAAATAAATATAAAATAAATTGTACATACCTACATACATATCTTTTGTAAAATTTAATGGAGTGGAATTACTTTTATTTGAATTTTTATACATATAATTTTATTATTATTTTTATTATGTTTTCTTAATCGAATTAAATTGAATACTATAAATTCAATTATTATTGTTATTACTTTTAATCACAAAAAAAAAAAAAATAAAAAAATAAAAAAAAAATAAATGAATAAATAAATAACAATAATATTTATAAATATAGATACATATGTTTGTAAAGATTTGTAATATAAATTTAAACATTGTGTTTTATTTTTATCTAATTTAAAAAAAAAAGTAGAAAAATCTGTACACATATACATACACAAAGAGAAAGAAAAAAAAAACAAGAAATAAAAAATATATTAAAATGAAATATTTTTAATAACAAATATCATATATCTATACATATTCAATGTGAATAATTCATTTTAATTATATTTTATTAATATTGTTTTTTGATAGTTTTTTTTAAATGTTTTTATAACTACAAAATGTTAAATATCTGAAGAAAAATAAAATACAAAAAAAAACTAATCTAAAATTTTTCTATTGTTTAGATACAATATAGTACTTATGTACGACAATATGTACAAAATTTAAAACGTTATTATATACAATATATACATACATATATACAATTATTTTAGATTAAACTTATTTTAATAATGATACCTTTGGGACAGTTACAAAATAAAATTGTATATAGAAGAGGATATAGTTGAGAAAATTCACTTATATTTTATTTTATATTCCTAATTCCTATATATTGTATTTTAATAGACAATATTAAATGATATTTTTTGTATTCAAAATGTTTTTTTTTTAAGAACAATCATTACAAGAAATTACATATATGTATATATGTATATATATATGTATGTATACGTATGAGTATTAAATGATTATTTTCTTACATACATATGTACAAGTATGTACAATGAACATTCATGTAATAACTATTACGCAAACTATAAAAACAAAAAAAATAAGGAAAAAATAATACGAAAAAATAAAAACAAAATAAATTGAAAAATAATAATAAAGCAAAAAGAAAAGGACGAAAAAATAACTATATTCTTACATACAATAATTACTCTTGGGTCATATAAAACACGAGTAAATTAGTGCTAAACATACTACACATGCCCTATATTAAATAAAAAACTTTTTCTATGTACATATTTATACATATACATACATACTTATGTATTTATTTATAAAAAATAATAACTATATATAAATAATTAATATCCTTATTTTATTAGTATTAGAATTATTAGTATTTAGTATATACATATATAAATTACACAATTGGAAATCTAATATTATGTTGTAATATACATACATGTTAATATTATATGTAGGTACAAACATACATATGTAAATATGCATATACATGTACATATATGGTACAATATAATACAATATAAAGAAAAAAATTTTTAATTATTGCTCTGTGGCTTTAAATGTAAAATAATGCCTTATAGGATATCCGGTATTCACTTAACTGCGATAATCATGTCTCATTTATTGATTATATAAATAATATACATTTACAGGAAATAAAATAATACTTATAGCAATAATTATGATATAATTACATTTTATGAATTTGTACATATGTATTTATATGTAATTCTCAATATCAAATTGTTTTAATTGTAATTATTATAATTGTTCAACTATCATATATACATAATATATCATATTCATACATAGGCACATACATATACTATGATATACATATATGTAAGTACATATGTATATGTACATACGAGTACAATATAAAAGTTTAATTTGGAACATGTCTACAATTTAATATAAAATATTTAAGTGTTACATGTGCTTAAATTGCTTATGAAATAATTATATTAAATTTAGAAATTTTAATTTAATCAATTGTTAGATAATATAATAATAATAATAGAAACGGAATGATGTCCTTTTTTTTACATACTCCCAAAATTATCTATTATTTATTGGTCTGTAATATCAGAAAAAACAAATGGTTTGAAAGAAAAATAATTGTCTGAGTGTGAGACTAAAGTAAACAAATTTAAAGTTTATTAATTATCTCTGATTGTGAAAATATACATATATACATACATACAATGTGAAAATAACAAAATACATACATACATACATATACATTCGAAATATGTATCATATATTCAGACAGAAATTTTTAAATAATTTTAATGAAATATGAATTCGAAGAACCACAAAACAAAAAAAAAAAAAAACACTTATTGTCATGTCATTCACAAAAATCTTAAAAATATATTTGAAAATCTTAAAAGTTCTCACCTAAATATTTATCAAATTTGATATCTGTTTTTAACATACATAAGTATGTACGAGTATGTATATACTGTTTAAATAATTTTGTCATAGGTGATTAAGAAAAGTGCCAAACACGCGTGTTTACTTTTTAAAGTTTTCAAAATGATTATTTTAGTTTTAAGAAAATTAAATAAGTTAAAAGTTTTTATTTAAATAAAACACACGTATAATTTGTTTTATGCACAAAAGTTGAAACAAAAGAAAAAAGAAAAAAAATCATTCAGCATTGATAATATCTTAAAAAATTTCGATTTACTTACATACTCGTAGTTTATCTTATTATTTTTAAGATAGATAAAAAAAAATATTGAAAAATTCATAAATAATAAGAATGAATGAAAAAATAATGATTTAAATATAATGAATATAGCCGATGGCCTTAGATGCCAGTGCTAACTCAACATTAGTCTGGAAATTTTATTTCCACTCTAATATTTTATAATAATAATAATAATAATAATAATAATAATAATAATAATAATAATAATAATAATAATAATAATAATAATGAAATATGAATAATATTATATGTAGTAGGTATTTACATATCCTTCTATACATTTTTTTTTCTTCAATTTTATAACACTACATTTTAATATATTGGTTTAACATACAAATTAAAAAAAAAAAAAAGTATTAGGTATTATTAGAAGGTTGTGTAATTAAAATTCGTTAAAAATACAAAATAAATTGAATTTAATATGTATGTACCTATATGTACATATACTAACGTGTACCTTATACCCGTACAATTATTTATTTATAAATTATATAAAGTATGAATATTATTAAAAGAAAACAAATAATAATATTGAATACATATATTTGTAATTAAAATTGTCATGCTTTATTATCATGTATTATCATATTATTATATTTTATTTATTCACATTTAAAATATATACGTTATATGTATAAATCGCAAATATTGTAAATTTTATTGTACATATTACGTATATACATACATATATAGCATAAAAAAATTCATGCATAATTTCATTTCAGTTCTAATACATTGTATTAAACGTAAACCTATATCTACAATATATATACTTTCGAAATACGTACACACACATATATATGTATGTACATATATGTATGTATATAATTAATATTTTGTTTTATTTTTATTTAATTTTATCATATTTTATCAAAACCGATATTTATTTAAATTATTGCCATCTGGTATATTTTATTATATTATCATTGTACAATGCAAGTTAATTTTTATTGTTCATTTCATTTTCATATTAATAATTGTATAGATATAATTTATAAAAATATATACATACTCGTACATATACATATTATGTGGGTATATAGAAAAAAAAAAACTTTATGATTGGTGATTATTTCAAAGAAATGTCTAATAATTAAATTTTTAATGCAATAAATTATAAATTCAATTCAATGAAATTACCTACACAGATTTTTATTGTCATTTTGCTGGTAATTATGTATACTTAATTTTTTTGTTTGTTTGTTTTTTTTATTCAAATAATTTCTTTCAAATTTGTAAAATTTCTAAAAATTTGTCAAATTATTCAAAATTTTAAAATATGTATTGAAATTTCAAAAAGTAATTTAACTATGTTTATATATTTACAAATATTAATTATATTATGTATACTCGTACATTTGTCATATTTTACAAAACAGCATAATTTGTTAAATGAAAAAAAAAAAAAATAATAATAATAATAATAATTTATTATTTTGTTGTGTTGAAAGGGGTAAAAATAATAATGTTTAAATTAAAAAGTTTCAATAGGTACTTTAAATTAACATAAGAGTACATAATAATCATATAATAATGATGATGGTTATAGTTTTTATTCAGTGAATGGTGTTAAAATGTTTTTTTTTTTCTCTTTTGATTGATGATATTTAGACCAAAATGACAGGAAATATAATGAATTTAATATGAAGAATGATGAATGATATGTAGAGAGTTTCATTTAAAACATGTATAGAATGTATGAAAAAAAAAAAAAAAAAAATTTTAAAAAAAAAGGAAATTAATAGTACATAAATATATCAAAAACATGATTTCTCAATTAAATGTTTTTTTTTTCCAAAATAAAAAAAAATAAAAAATTTTTTTTTAATTTTCAAATTTAAACTGAATTTATTATTTAAGATTTAATTTAATGAGAAAATGTACTTATAACTTGCAACTTGCATGTAAGTATCTCAATTGTTTCGGTTTTTTTTTCAAATATATTTTCTATATATAATATAGAAAAAAAGTATGTGGATTAAAGAAAAAGAAAACATCTTAATCTGAAATCCTATGGGTCTTAATTTTATATATTACATTTACAACAAAATTGAGAAAAATTGTCAAATATTTAAAAAAATATACATAAATAATTACTTTGAAAAATGTATAAAAAACGACATTAAAATATTTAAAATAATCTGGAATGGATTATTAATAAATCTTTTGTCCTATAAGATATGATTCTATACTTAATAAAGAAAAAAAATTAAAAGATTTATTGGGTTTTGAGGTGATTTAAAGGATTATATTAAGGGCAACAACAATAACAGCCAAATGTTTTTATAAAATTTATTTCTAGGCTTTAATTTAAATAAAAATCAAAAAAAATAAAAACAATCAAAAACAAAAAAAGGGTAGGGTTTTTGTTTTTAACTATCGGAAAGTTATTATCAAAATAAAATGTACATACATACATACATATATTTATGTATCTATACAGATAGTCCTATCAAAACAACAATTTTATTTTTATTTTATGGTTTTGTTTGTTGCTGTTGTTTTTTGTTTTTTTTTGGAAGGAAAATATCATGTAAATTCGAAACTTTCCTAAATACTCGTATTTTCTTTGCTTTTTTTCGTTATTTTTATGTTTTATTTTTAAAAAAAATCGATAAAGTCGATTTACTTAAAATTATTTTCAAAATTACTTCATTGTACATTAAATTAAATTAATATGAATTTTTTTTTTTCTAATAAAAAAACATCAATTGAATTTTATTTAGTATGAAGTAATTCATCTTATACATGCATAGCTACATACATATACATATGTACTATGTATATGTATACTCGTGTATATTTTTTTTCTTAAAAGACAATTCTAATTCTTTTATTTTCTATACATATATGTAATATGATAAATATTTATAGACATATATGTATGTTTGTTTGTATGTACGTAGCTACATCCTAAAGACATTTAAATAGCAGTCAATTAAAACGTTTTATCATTGTTTACGTCATTACTTCAAGACATATTAAAATCGCATCAATAAAATAGAATTAACACTCTTCTGTACGATAGAAAAATGTATACAGTTATATTGTATTTTCTGTTTGTATATAGTATTTTTTTTTTCATTTTCTTTCTTTTTAGTTTTATTTTGTTTTTCTTTTAAAATTATATTTTTTTCCTCCCTTAATATGTTAGAAGAATATCTTTTGCCAAGTTCATTGTTTACCGAAACATTTAAAAAAAAACATATTTGACTCTTTTACCACTCGCAAAAGATACATAATTCCTAAACTAGCAACAATGAAAGAATATATTATATCGTATATAAGATACCCTAAAAGGGCGCCAATCATGATAAATACCAACCATATTTTCTTGTCAGCTCTT
The DNA here is from genome assembly GCA_932526495.1 of Bombylius major. Classification (NCBI taxonomy): domain Eukaryota; kingdom Metazoa; phylum Arthropoda; class Insecta; order Diptera; family Bombyliidae; genus Bombylius; species Bombylius major. The sequence continues at coordinate 451,616 of OW052046.1, forward strand.
TGTGACAAAAGAGTCCTGCATTGGCGCGATTGTGGGTGGTAATGTATTGTAATCGAATAATTTTTACTTCCGAAAAAGAAAAAGTATATAGTATATTGAAAGTTTGTTTGGTTGTTGATGTGATATTAGTTTTAAGGATTCTAGAGAGTTGATTCTATACAGGGTGATTCCGTTACGGTGCGCGACTCGAAAACTACGGATAGGTCGACAAGGCGAACAAAAAATCGTATGGATGGGGTGGGGGTGGTGGTGTAATCTCAACTGTTACGGAGTTAGAGGAGGGGAAAAAATTTTGGTACTTTTTACTTATAATTTTACCCTATAACTTCTTACAAATGCAAGCTAGGCTTATTTACACTTTCGCAAAATTGTAGAGGACCCTTGTGTCTTTCCATCAACATCTTACATGCCGCTGTACCTCTTACCGTTCGGAAGTTATAAGGCCTCAGAACCAAAATTTTGTCATTTTTTCACCCATTTTTTGACTAAACCTAATTTCCTCGAAAAGTGCTTAATATTAACTCTCATTTTTTATCACAGAAAAAGAATGTTCAATTAATTCTACATCGATTTGCTATCTTCATTTTTTCTTGAAAAATCCGCAGTTTCCGGGTCGGACACCTTAATTGAATCACCCTGTATAAGAATGATGTTATTGTATATACATTATGTACATATGTATATATAGTAAATATTTTATTGGTGTTGTCGTGTATTTTGTACATAAAATATACGATGAAAAATCTTTATTGAAGTTAAAATGACTTTTTCCTTACCTCAAAAAAAAAAAAAAAAAAAAAAAATCAAACATTAATGTATGATTTTAACACAAAAAATCTAAAAGTTAAGTTAACGGTACAGGTATAAAGGTAATATACATAAATTATTGGTATGGATATAAGATACACGTAAAGAAATTGGATGCTTTCAATACACTAAAAAGGCTTTTTCAGACCATCCAGAACCAAATAAAAGTTGGGCATTAAGTAAATTTATGTATTCGCAATAAAAAGGCAAACATACGGGTGAATGGTTCTCAGAGATAAAATTTAAATTTTACGTTATATTTTTAGCAGTTATTATTATTATGTTTTTTTTTTGCTTGTTTTGTTTTTCATTTTTATTTATATTTTTTATTTATTATTATCATTATTATTTTTCCTTTGATTTTTTGTTTCATGGATTTATAAAAATTTTTCTATGGGCTATATGTAGTATGGAATTAATACACATTCTATTTATGTAGGTACATGATGCATACATATACATAATACTCGTGTATATGCAGAATAAAGTGGTGATTGTGGAAATGGCATAGAACAGAACAAAACATGATAAATGATAAGCCTTGTATGAACAATTGAGGGTGTCCGCATTTTTCTTTTTATTTATTTTTTTTTCTTCTCCAGTGTTGTACTCGTACATACATATACATAGATCGTTTTCAATGGAAATTGGCTCCAATAATGGATGAATTCTTTATTGTGGAAAATGCTTTACACAACTGAATCTCTATAAATATAAATAAAAAATAGTATCGTACTTTTTACAATTTTTTTTTTCTCGATTTACTTTTATTTTTTTCCCTATTATTATAATTTTCTAAGGTGTAAATATACTATATGTACGTATATACACATGTATCTCATGATAAAATAAAATGAGGAAAAAAAAATCAACCTTTGTGCTTAAACTTTTAATACAAGATTTATAGTAACAATCAGTAAGGATTTGACAATATTATACTATTTTCTGCTCTGTTATCCACACATGTATCTTTGTTTCTTTTTAAATATAAATCTTATATATTTACTAAAAATAAGATAATAATAACAATCAAATAAAACAATACGAGAAAGTAAAAATAAAAGAAAAATGAAAAAAAAAAAAACACACATAATGATATTTTCTGCATGACTTACTATTATCAATATGAAAAATATATTTTTCATGGTTACAGTTTCTTATTTAATACCAATCAATCTATACATATACATACATACATACACAATATGTGTATTTACTATTACTTATTTTCTCTTTAAAAAAAAATGAAACAGCAATATAAAAGCCAAAATGGAAAATAAAAATAAGCACAAAACAAAATGTGTCAATTTTATCCTTAAATTTAATGTATTTCCTTTTTATTTATTTTCTGAAAAAATATATGTATGTATTCTTATAGTAGTATTCTTCTTGTTTTTAGCTTTTTTTTTGCTAAAAAAATGTCGTGTTTGTAATACACAATTTAAAAATTTTCTATATTTTTTTCTTCTTACGTATAAATAACACAAAATATTGTAATAAAAACGGAAGTAAGATGAGCGAAAAAAAAAGCAGAAAAGGAAAATTCTTGTCATTTGGAAAAAAAACAAACACAAAAACACATATTATAGTGAGAAAAAGGTCATGTGTGATTATTTAGACGATGAGTTAAATTAAATTTTTAACATTTTTGTGTATTCTTCACTTCATCTGCTTTTCTGCATGACACTTTTTGTGTATAATGTGAAAGAAGGAATTCTATTGAAAATTCATTTTATTACCAAAATGAATTTAAAAAAGAAAGAAAGAAAAAACCATTAATAGTGAATGCATGTAATATTGATCTAATATGTATATACGTATGTACTATATATGTCCAGATTTTTTTTTTTTATTCCATACTTTTATTCTAACATTTAATATATACAAAGGTACATTAATAGTATATAATGAGGGTATACAAAAAATTGTTATTGACCACGATAAATTTTCTTTTCATTGTGTTTAGAAAAAAAAAAAGAAAAAAAAAAGAAAATAATATGAAAATATACATAGTTGATAATGAGCATACTTACTTTTATTATACATAATTTAAAATAATCTTTTATGTATTATACATTTATTTATATAATATATTATAATTCATAAATTTTCTTGAAGTAATATTCATAATATTACATTTTTGTTCGGTGAAAACTCATTGTCCATATTTTTTTGGAAAAATGAATATTAAGTAATACTAAACAAAAGCTTAAACTTTAAATTTATTTTTATGGTACGCCAACTATACGAAATGATTTTCATTTAAAATTGAAGTGTTGTATTGACTTTTAATCTGAAGTTGAAACTTAAAAGTTCATCATCTCAAATGTATCATTTTAGTAGACTTAGTGAGTTTTCACAGAATGACAACGATTTTTAAAATTGATTTTCTTCCTTTTATTTTTTCTTTGTTTTTTATACTTAAACTTTTTTTAAATATGAAATTATTATAAAGAGAAAATAAAAACAATATAAAATCATCATCATAAACACAAATATTTTTTTTCTTTTATTCATTTGAAAACAATTTACAGTTGATTTTTTGTAGCCAAATCAATTAAAATTGACATTCCATAATCTGAAAAACTATTCACACAATATACGATCAGTTTTATTTTAATTATTTTTTCAGAGAAATCCTATTAAACAATAATTCAGAAATTTATCTCCAGAACAATACAATTTATCTATAGTGGTTGTATTTGTAAATTTAAATAGACCACAAACAGTATAAGGATGAAATTCCACTGATTTCTATGGAAAAGAATTTACGAAACCTATTACAATAGAATACTAACGAATGCTATCAACCAACAAATTTTAGTCTACTGAATTGAAAAAAAAAAAAAAAAATCTTAGAGAAGGCTGCGTACTGTGATGTGTAATGATATTTTATCAGATACATATGTACATACTAGAATATACAAACATAGATCAACAAAAATTCACTTAACATTGATGAATCAATGATAAAAATTAAAAGAAGACTTTCAATTTACTATAAATGTTTTTCATTGAATATAAATATGTCATTGCACTAGATATGTATTATAGAATGTAGATTGTTATGCACAGAAACATACATATGTATATATGTATGTACCATATATATGTACATGCTTATTGCAGGACTGAAAAAATGAACTTTTGTTTTTTATTTATTCTCAAAATTTCAATTATTCATTTCTTGTTAAAGTTTTGCTCTTATCATTGCAGCAAAAATCAAATAATTTTATTGAATATACCTACATTTTGTATATACATATGCATTATACCTTTAGATGTACATTGTACATGTATATTATCTTTATTTATTTTTACTCATATTGCCTTCATGAAAGTTGCTAATTAAAAATGTTTATACTTAATATAGTTCATGTTTACTTAATCATACATATATCTACATAAACATTATGTACACAAATCCTTGTATCTATTTTAAAATATTTGAAAATTTAATTAGTTTTGTATTTATTTTATAGATAGAAATGCATTTTTTTTTCTCATAAATTTTTCAATTTTTAAAGTCATGAAATACCCTGTACAAAATGTCAGATTCCTGTATACAATGATTTTCATTGAAACTTTATTGAAAATATAAATGAATTTCAAGTGCTTAACTTACAGGCGTAACAGAGAATATGTACAAGAAAACACCATCGGACCAGATGTTATATAAATATGTTATATATGTAAGTATACCTATATTTATAGTAGATACGCATAAGTATCTACAACATAATTCTTTATATATGCATCTATATGTTTGTACGTATAGATACAACGTAAATGTATACGAGTATCAGCAAATTGAATATACCCAAAATTTGGGTATGTTAACTTTTATATTTTAAAGGTGTGACTGCTATTTAATGTGTAAAATTTATAGTAATTGATTTTATTTCTTTTAAAATCATATCGACATATTTGCATGTACATTATATTCTCTAGATTGTATATATGTATGTACATTGTTCAAAAATACTTTTATTCAAATTTTATTCAACTTAATGGTAAAACGTGTAAAAATAAATGAAAGTACACGTGTACATACCTTTAATAATACTCAAATTTTTTTATTATTTTTTTTCCCATGTATAGGTGTATTCCTTTATATTCTATCATTTTTCTCTCTTCGTATTTTTGTTTTTTTTTTCTTTTCTTACTTTATTTTGAATACGTTAAATACTCTTTTTCTTATATTCTAAAAAATTAAATGTATTAAAATTGAAAATATTGTGTTCTACATATTTTTCAGGACTAACATTATACATAAGATATATTCAAAATTACTGTTATATGAGAGAGTTGAAAAACCTAGTGAAGAAAAAAAAAAGTAAAGTAAATAGAACATGAATAAGATTTATTATGTTAAATTGATGTTTAAATTGTTGTACAAGAGATGTTATTTTTTGAAGATTATTTTTTTTATCCCATCAAACATTATGAAATTATATTGAAATCAGAAGGATTTGGTTCTTTTAATTTTGATCATGAATTCTTTTGTGAACCAATAATTTCGATAATGAATATGAAATGAAAAAAATGAATAAAAATTCACTGAATTGTGTTTTCGTAGGTGTAACTAGTAAAATAAGCGAAAAAAATATTTTTTGAAATATTTCAAAAATGTAAAACTGAATATTTTTTTGCTATTTCGGCAAATTAGTGTTGAAATTAAAAATATGTATGTATGTGTATTTTTCAAATTTCTGTATATGTTTCTTAAATCTTTAAGAAATTGTTAGGTGGGATATTATATTTATTTTAACTTTCATCTTTCATTACACTTACACATCATGATTTTTAACTTTTTAGTAACGCGATGAAAATTTTTCAGTTATAATGTTTGCAAAAAATCAGTAATATAGGGTGAAAAGTGTATTAAATACAAGCAAAAATGAGAAAAAAAATCGAATTTTAAAAGACACATTATAGTACACTTGAGTGTTAGACGTTTAAATTATAATAAAAATATTTACTAGATGAAGAAAAATAAATACTTTTTTCAAATCTTTTCTAAATTGTGCGATTAAATTCAATGACTCTTAATATTTTTTATTTATTTATTATTGTGTTGTTTTTATTTTATTTTTATTTATTTTCTTATTTTTTTGTTAATTCAACCAGCTATAAACACAATAAATTTAATTTAATTAAATACGTAAATATAAGAATAAAAATTAGATAGATAATTGCAAGAGTGTTAATATTTTTTTTATTTGATTTATTTATTTTTATTTTTTTTACAACAAGAAGAGATTTCTTGTTTCTTGTGAATCTACTATAAAAATTGATATAATAAGAAAAAAATGAAATAAAATAAACTAATTAAAATGAACTAAGAAAAATTAATTGAATTGATTAAATTATCATTTAGGTTAAATATATGTATACAAAATTAAAAATAAATAAAGAAGGAAAAAGAAAAAGAACATTTAAAGAAAATTTAAAGAACTAGAGATGCGATTTTTAACATATTTATTAAAATCCACGACAAAATAATAATTATATTTATTGATGAATAATAATAATTGCATTCTACAATACTTTAAACAAGTGTCATATGAACTTTTTAAAAGCACTATAATATGAGAATGTGCTTTGAATTATACAATATGCAATTTTTTCCAAAGACTATAGTAGTTAGAAATTAGAACCAATAAAGTAGAGAGCGTTCATCAATATCACGAGCAAATCTAGAAAAATAAAAGCAGACAATTTTTATAATTATGTATTATTAAGTGGTTTTAAAATGGGTGTAAGAAATAACGTGACATATACTCGTATGTACATAGTATGTACATATGTATGTATATACGTATGTATATACGTATGTAAAGTATCTTGTGAAACAGAGCAGAATTCAAATTCTAAATAGTCTGATAAGGAACAATCAAGGATATTATTAATGTAGATAGATATAAATGTATGTCGAACATTTATGCCAAGACTTAACTTTAGGCGCACACGTTATTTAACAGGATAGCTGGACAGAAGCTTTTTTTATATTTTAAATTTCCTATTGATTTCTTCGAAAAAAAAAAGATACATAGACAGCTTCTTCTTTTTTTCTAAATTCACAGAATAGAAAACATGTTCTAATTTATTCCCAAGTAATTGGATGTTTATTTTTTTTTTCAAGTTAAATCCTATAAAAGACAATATAATGCAAGTATTATTATGCGCAACTATTTTTATTTTAATGTGATTTAAAATTCATTCCATGAAAATCTCTTTAGTAAATATTCCCACTATCACATTTTTATTTATTCTTCTGTCATTCACACATATGTACATACATGTATAGTATACATTTATACGTGCATTTCCTCTTTGTTTTTTTTTTATTTTTTTATTTTTTTATATTTTATAAATTTTTTTTTTTTTTTCTTATTCAACTTATAAATTGTAATAAGCTGAAAATCTGTGATGGCCAAACATTACACATTAAACACATTATATATGTATGTACATATATGTACATATGTCGTAGATAAAATAGTATATTTATGTGTATTGAAATGCTTGTGTGTGATTTATGTATGTGAAAAAGGACAAAACTCATGGATTTTAACGACATAAAATCCTATTTAGAAGTTAATATTTGCATAATGTATTTTAAGTCGAGAAATTTTTTTTTTCTTTGTAGGGCGATATCTAGTTGTGTATGCAGAAATATCACATACGTGTACATACATAATGTATATCTACATATTTTGTATAGACTTATAATGTGATATAAAGTTATAGTGGTATGAATTTATTTGAAATCAACACAAGCGGTCTATATATGGCTGGAGCATTGATTCTCATGAAATTTAAGCAGAAAATATGTTAGATATTCATAAAGAGTATAAAAATATAAAACTTTTTGAAAAATTATTATACTTAAAAAAGTAAAAATAAAAAGTTATGGTGTTTTCAAATTTCCGTTAAAGCGTGGTCCATTATTATTATAAATTGCATTTTAATGATTTAAATTTTAAAATTATACTTGAAAAGATAAGATTTTTTATTTGTTTGTAGATACTCGTATGTACATACATACATATATTGTACTATATACATATGTATGTGTATTTCACGAAAAATTGTTTTTCCAAAAATTGCAATAACCTTTACAAACATCAATGTATAAAAAATGATTATAAATGGGGTAATGACAAAAATAAGAAGAAGCTTGCATGTTAGTTTTGTAAACCATAAGTGAAAAAAAAAAAATTAGGTTTATGTGGGTATGCATATGTATGTACATACTACATAAGTACATAATATGCAGATATAATATATACATATGGGATTGTATAAAATATCTGGTTACATGCAAGAAAATATTTTTGACAAATTTAGAATAAAAATAATTTTACTTTAATTATTTCAAATTCAGAATATATGATATATTATAAATAATAACATTTAAAATTTAATTGAATAAATAAGTTTTTTTTTTTAGCTTTAATAATTGTAAAACTTTTATTCACATCAAAAGAACAAATGACAAATTAAAAAGTTAAAAAAATAAAAATTATATTACAGTAGATTTTCTCTAAAGTATATTCAAAAGTGATATGTAAAACTTATCTTCTTATGAAATAATGAATAAAATTATTTTTTAATTACATAAATATTTTCTCTGATCTATTATTTATTTTTTTTTTTTTTAAATTTTATATTAGTATATTCTTGATTATTCGTTATTGATTATGTGTATAACAAATAGTAATAATATTAATGCTTTAGAAATATCGGTTTTTTCATTTTCATTTTTTTTTTTTTTTTTTTTTTTTTTTGTATAAAAACATTTGGAATATTAAATAAAATTTCAAAAAAAAAACAAGTATATAGGTACATAATATGTAAATAAATGTATATTCTGTTCTAAAATGTGTAAACAAACAAAAATTTTTAACTGTATAGAAAAATAATTTTATTCTGACAAACATAAATTTCAATAAATGAATTGATATTATAAGTATGTAAAAAAAAAAATGAAAAAAATAAGAAAAAAAAATAATATTGTATTAAATTTCTCTTTTATGCAGTTAATTCAAAAATCAAAACTAAATTTCGTATACAATTTATACATACTAATATATTTTCGTTTCAAATCAAATGAAAATACTTGATGTTTTTTTTTTTCTTCATGTACGTATAAGTAAAAAATTATTTTCTTTTTTACTATAAAACTTTTATGTAAATGAATACATACATAGCTATATGTACATAATATATGATCTATATAATGTATTTATTATAGAATACATACTGATGACAGATATACTTTTTATGGCAATTGCATAGATTTTTCAAAAGATTCTTCATATATTATGTACATAGAACATTTGAAAAGTGGTAAAGACGGAATTTTATTAAAATTGGACCATCATAACTTGTGGTTGACCAAAGAATTTTCTTGTATAAGTATACAACACACAAGTCTATTGTAAGTATGTACTACATGTATGTACATATGTAGTTATATGATATTTAAAAGCATTACAATTTGCATGAAAATTGTATTGAGAATTTATTTTCACATTTTTACATATATGTACATACATATATGTATATACTGCATATAGTGTATTACACACGAAAAGAGAAAGAAAAATAAAAGATAAAAATAAATAAACTGAAAAAAAGTAGAAAAGTTTAAAAAGAAGTACAAGAGATGTGCAATGTTTTGAAAAGTAAAATTTTAAAAACGTTTGAGAAAAACTTTACATGCATATATAGTACATACGAGTACATATTTGTGTAAGTAATATAAAAATTTGATCTAAATTTAAGATAGTACTTGTATACATACATATATGTCTATATAATGTATGTTTAATATGTACCTATATATATATTATATATATACATATGTATATTCTTTTAAAATTAAAATGATGCATTATAGGATTGCAATTGTACATTATAAAAGAAGCAATAGACAAGAAATCAAAATGCATAATTATTCAAAACATTTTCATTTGCAGTAGCTATCCCACACATTATATAGAAATTCAGTTTATGAAAGACATTTTTTTTTATACTTTGATGTGGTTATGCTAAAATATAGTATAATATAGTTAAAAAAAAAATTCACTTTTTTTTTTAAATTTATTTTATTATTATTTCATTTATATTTGTTCGTTTTAAGTATACTATGCTCATGCATTTTCTTTTTAAAATTTAAATTTGAATGAATGAGAAAAAAAAACTTACTTTTATAAATTATGTATGTATGTATATATGTATGTATTTTTTAAGTAGTTATTTTCCATAGTAAAAAATTACTGCACTACTTAGAAAACGTTCATGGATTGCTTTTAATTTATTGATTTTTGTGAAGTTAGCATTTTAATTAAAATCAGATTTTTGGGCTGTAAATTTTATTAAACAATATAGATAAATAAGTATAAAAAAGTTTCACATAGAATCAAAAGGATAATTATAATTTTAAAAACCAAAAATTTAAAAAAATATTATTTGTCAGTATATACATATATCAAGTGAATATATGTACGTACATAGTTATATGTAGTTTTTATATCAGATTTTTTTAAAGATAAAAATCAAAAATAATTTAAATTTGAAAGATAAGTATAAAAATTATTGGAGTAGCGCTTAATTATAAAAAAAAAATATATGTACATACTCGTACATACATATCTTAAAATTATTTACATGATCAAACAAATAAATAAATTTGTATAAATATATATGTATATATATTTTTTTTAATTCTTTAAGTTAAACACAAAAATACATTTTACCATAAAAATTATACACACTTCAAGTTCCCGAATAATTTTCAATCTTACAATATACTAGAATTTTTTTCTCCTTTCATTTTCACAAAATTTTATTAAAATTTTTATAAAATCAAAAAAAAAATGTTTATTCTCACTGAAAATAAAAATAAAAAACTGTAAAAAAGGACCTAAATAATAAATAAACACAAAATCATACGATTATATAAATGCTGATGAAAAGCTTTAATCTCTTTTATTTTAACTGACAAGAGTGCAATATTATCTTTTTCATCTTGTTATGCGTTATAGAGAATTAAGATTACAAAAACTTCTATAGATAAATATCTCTAACGAGACTTTTACAAAAAGTAATATAAAAACACATATAGTATAAACAAAATGGTATTTTTTTTAAAGCTCTTTTAACCCTTATTTACATACCTGGGGTTAACTTTTGTGAAATTATTGTACAAATATTATCACCTTTGTAATATATGTACTCATATATATTTATGTATATTGCACAAAGCGATATATGTATGTACTTGTATGTATATATGAAGCAAATGTGTATGTAATTTCTTTTTATGTTACGTATACATAAAAGTGAATCAATGTTTAATTTCACATTTGATATATAATGCTAATATTTGTTTAGCATACTCGTATACGTATTGTAATGATCACTACAGATACTTTGAAGAATGATTAAAAAAAAACAAATATCTTGTGTGAATTGAAATAATTTTTTAATGAAATTTCTTCAAAAAAAAAAAAAACAATTATTCATAAAGATGTTTGTGATTAAGGGTTAAAAAGGTGTTTTCAATACACTAGCCTTATCATGTTTATTTTAAAATTTCATATTTCATGAATTTAGTTTTAGTTTTCAAGTATCTAACATTAAAACTTTTTTTTTTTTTCGTTACAGTCAATGCAACCTAAAAGTATCATTGAATAACAAGAAAACTAAAAACCTATCTAAGCTAAAAACAGAGAAAAAAAAGCGAAAAAAAGAGAACCAAACAACAACACATAATATACAATCACTTTATGTACTGTATACTATATATGTATATGTATCTATAAGTTGAAATTTTAAGATTCAAAAGTTCTTCCTTGAAAAGTTCTATAGTTATATTCACTAACTAACTAATTCTTAAGAAACAGATTTAATTAAGATAACTTCAAACAAAGTTTAAAATGCATATTATTATATCGTTTTATTGCAATAGTATATGTATATTCACCAAAAATTAAGTGTATACATAGGTATATATGTATGTATGTATGTATAGACCATATGGAAAAGTGTTATAATAAAAATCAAAAGTAATATTGTATATTTTATATTTATTTATCTATAGCTATACATATTTATATGTATATATTCACAATATTATATAGAAAAGTTATAATTAATACATTCAACAACAATAAAAGTCAAGTATGAAAACAATAAAGAAAAAAAGAATAAGAATAGAAAACACTTTGGCATACTTTATTTAACACTGAAATTTCAACATCCATGATTTTAATAATGCACAAATATTATATAGGTATATGGTTTATTTTAGTTTTAACAATATTTTAGGATAATAATATACATATATATAGAATATAGATACACATACATACAAATATAATATACACACACATATTGTTTTTTTTTCTATTGTGTGTGTATAAAATTGAGTATATGTAGATTAAAATTATAAAGACAATAGAAAAAGCTTCAGGTGTGTAATAAATGTATACAAATCCTTTTAATTTCCTTTTTTTTTTATATTAAAATGATATGTACATGATTTTAGTAATATATAGTTATTAATTTGTTGTTTGATTATATTATATTATATTGTTTATATCAGATAATAATAATTAAGTAATTAATACTCTGTATAATGATAAAGTCAATTGTTCAAAGAAACTTATAAGACATTCAAATGTTCATTTCTAAAGTTAATGCATTTATACGAATATGTTTTATTTCTTATCTGTAGATTAAGTCTTTGTACAGACAAAAATTTGTAAAAACTCTAAATTTTTTGTTGTATTTTGAAACATTTAGGTAAATAATTTTGTAAATAGTGAAAAATCGTTAAAATTATTTTCTTGAAGACTTTTACAATTTAGTTTATCTACAACATTTTTTTATTTTCGAGATTTGATTGAGACCGTATGAGATTTATTAATGTATTTTAAAATTTTTCCTACAATATAAAAAATAAATTGTAGTTTTCATTAAATTTTTTTAAGTAAGAAAAATCGTTTAAATCAAAATTTCCAGTAAAAGAAAAAATTATTAAATTTGATTTTTTTTCTTTTAAAATTTTATTATAACAACAACAACAAAACCTATACATACAAAAAAAAAATAATAAAAAAAAAAACAAAGACAAAATTGTATTAATTTTGAATTCAGTAAGAAGATTACATGGGTTTATAAATTTTATTTTTTTCTTAACTTCAAAAGAGATTACAAAATTTCTCGAATCCTTTTCAGATTTACTATACATTATATTCACAACAAAAATCCACCATATTTTTCCGGAAAAAAACTTTTTTTTTTCCATAATTATTAGAACATTAGATCTTATAAAATAGATTTTCTGGTTTAGGGGATTTTATAACGATGATTATTGGCTTATCGCTTCAATTTGGGTTTTTAGACCTTTATATACATATATATTTTTTTGCTTTTTTATTTTTGTAATATTATTTTTTATAATTGTAAATTTATTACAAAAAAAAAAAAAAAGTTTTTAAAGCTTTAATTTTAATTCACTAGATTATAGTTGTTTTTAATCAAACGAATTGAATCTTCAATGAGCCCTAAATTTTTATCTGTAAAAAATACTTTAAGCCTCATTGTAAATCTCTGTCAAAAAAACAAGTATTAGCTTTGAAATTAGAAAATAAAAAGTAGTTAAAACAAATTCGGATTTGTCCACCGGAGAGGACTTAAATTACGTGTTAATGTGTGAGAGTTATATATTTTACCAGCTCTCATTTTTATAAATGCAATGAAATTTGTAAAATTTAAAAAAAAACAACAAGTTTAGGTGTCATAAAATATTACGTATTTTTATATATGTATATATTTTTTCTTAAATTTAATTTTCATATAAATATTTTTATATTTCATTTGACCATATTTTTATTGGGCTTTTAATTATGTGTAATAAAATAAAATTGTTCATAAAACCATAACTTTCAGGTATAGCACGTAAAGTAAGATAGTTATGAATGTATATTATATGAATACGTGTTATTACGTAATATTTTCTACCGACTAATCAGTATATCGCCCATTCCATGCATGACGGACGGGACATTGAAGAAAATTATTTGAATCTTTTTTCTTTTCTACCTTCATATAGTTCAAATGTATTCCAGTTGAATGATCCACCCAAAAACCTACCAAACCCAAAAGGAAAATGTTTTCCAAGAATTCTTGTTTTAGTTTTATAAGGCGATAAGTGACTATAACGGACGGGACATCGTTTTTACAGTCATAAATTCAACAATATTTTTTTTTAAAGTATATAACTTCACACCACCTGTTTCATGCTAAATGTTTAGGTTAGTCTTAGCAAACTACAAAAGAAATATATAATTTCTCCAACTCGCACAAGCTAAGATATAACAAATTATGTTTGCCATGTCGTATGACGGACGGGACCATTGAAAAGTCCCAAATTCTTTTAATAAAAAAAGATGTAAATGATAAAATTAAACACTGAAATTAATTTTTTTTTTAAATAGTTTTTGTTTTTCTTTGCACATTGTAAAGCCAAAACAACATTGTACTATTTGTCATAAAATGCATTTGGTAACTAGTTATTTAAGCTCAAAAATAGCCCCCGAAAACCTACTTAAGGTCGGTTTTTCGGTGTGAGTTATGTTTATGTACCTGTTTTTTTTTTTTTTTTTTTTAAACAAGCTTTAGTAACAAAATAAACGTACAGTAGTGAAATATATACCTGTTGAACCGATTTACCCTATTTATTTAAAAAAAATTGTTATGTTTGATGTACCATCTCGCGTGGAATGGGCGATATAGTAGATGTTTTTCTCTTAATAATAATAAAAAAAATGTAATAAATCCATTTTTTTCTCTTTAGAAGAACATTAAAAAAAATTATCCTGTCATTTTTACAATTATTTCAACATAAAAAAAGATACTCATTTTATATGAGGTTTATATCGTTGATTTATTATTACCTCATAACATTTTGTACATCATTTAACATTTATTTAGTTTTAAATATCAGTGAACATGTTTTAATAATAAACATTTTTGTTTCATTCAAGTTTAAATAGAATATTATAATTAATTATGTATCCATGCATTCAACGATCCCATAGTATAGTAAAAATGATTTAAATTGAATGAACAATTTTAAAAGTAGCAGCTCTTCATCTCAACTCGACAACATAACGTAATAGCAATAAAATCTAACAAAATTCTAAAATTTGTGTAAATGTACAATGTGTGTATACATATGTATATATGTACATTATGTAGATATACATATGTACATATTCCATGTTATCTATGTATATTTTAAAGGAAAAGGTCACTGATGAATAAAAGAAAATAAAGCAAAAAGCAAAAAGATTATAAAAATAAATAAAATGAGTAAATTTTAGCATTAAGTTGAGTTCTTTTCATTCAATATGTAACTGTAACACATTTACTATTATTGTGTGGTGTTGAAATATTGAGAATTTGAAGTGAAGTATATTATATAGAAATTGAGTAGAAAGGATTTAACCAGTTAAATCAAATGAAGGATAATTTAAAATAAAAGAATTTACATTTAAAATTTTGATAAAGAGAATTCTATTTTGAAAAAAAAAGGATTTACTCTTGTCATATATATTTTGATTTTATTATATGTACATATACGTGTGTATGATATGTACATATGTACATGCACATGAAAAAATATTTATGTAAGCTTTTTTAGATCCTTAAAATAATACATTCCATATAAATGTGCTATGCATATGTTTCATGTAGTATGTTCATTTATATAATGACAAATTTCAATATTTGCTCTACTATGTACATATGTATGTATGTATGTATGTATTTAACAAGAAATATATATAAATTATTTTACATTTTTAAAGCTGATTTTATTTTTCATTATTTTAATGATAGAGATTTTTATATTAATTTGAATTTAAATTAAATTAAAATTGTTTTTGATTAAAGAGTTTTTTTTTTTCTTTTCAATTTTTTTACTTTTAGTTTTTTTCATTTTAAATTTATTGGAGTTTTCTCGGATTTTCCTTTTATTTTTAATTAAAATTAAAATTTATTACTTCAAATTGTTGTGGATTCTTAAAGATGCTTGTAATTAATGAGCTTAATTTATTATTCAAAAAAATTTAGAAACCACATATGTATGTATGTACATTTGTATGTACCTATTTTATGAAGAATCATAGTAACTTGGCAAAATGCTGAAGTATTGACTTCTAAAATTGAAGGTTTTGAGTTTAAATCTGCCTAAATCCAATCAGTTTTGAATGAGTTATAATTAATTTGAATCGGATATACTTAAGAATTCGATACTTTTGTTTAGTGATCGATCATAAGCAAATACACAAACCAATAGTGCTAGCTCTGCCACTGCTATGTGTAATAGAAAATACATAGTTTAAAAAACCCAAAGCAGTTCAAGTAGGCCCTGGATCGATATGAGTATGATGTGTTTTATGAAATCTAAAAAATTATCTTAAATACGATTTTTTTGTTCAATTTTTAAAAATAAAAAAAAAAAATTGCCTACTATAATAGTTACAAAGGTAGTTTAAGTGAATTAAACGTGAAAAATCATTTGGATTCCATCTATTTAGATAATTATTTAATTGTATTCATTACTTTATAATTTAACTTTATGAAAATAACAGTTCTTATTTTAATATTCTTGAAATAAATCACAAATAATGAAACGTAATTAAATTCGTGTTAAAATTCTCAAGTGATGATTCAATTTCAAAAGTAGTTTGAAAAGTTTAAATAATGTTAATATTACCATTTACCACCCACCGTTATGGTTGTAATCAAGAACTACTTAAATATATAAGTAACAAAACTTTATAAAAAAAAATACTCCTATCTATGTATATTTTTTTCGTCATAAATAAATAATTAGACAGTTATTAACTTGAAAATATTTCAACGTTAAAAGAAAGCTTCAATTTAATTATATTTTACAATCTTATTATCAACAAAATCAATTTACATACTTACACAAAAAAAAAAAAAAAAAAATCTGATTATTTTAATTTTATCAAACTTATTTTAAATGAAATTATGATTAAATTGACGAAGATAACATTTTTTTTTCTCTGTTTTTTTAATTTTTTTATTTTTCCTTGCCAGATGTCGATAACTTTAATGTAGTGTATCTTAACGTATATACATAATGATAAAAAAATATGCGTATAATATACATAAAATGTAATGATTCTGTAATGGATGATGTTGTTAATGTGATGTGATTGTAAACTTTTCATACTAAGTATGTATGTACTACATTACATTGTGTTGTGGAGATGTAATATAGAAACTTAATAAAGAATTTAAGTTCAATATATAAAAAAAAAATGAAAAGAAAAAGAAAACACTCAAGCGGAAGTAAGTTTTGAAGAGAAAAGTAAAGTAGGAAAAGAAAAAAAAAAGGTTTTCATTTTACTTGATTACATATAGAGGGGTGTTATCAGTAAAATATACGAGTATAACATAATATATACTTTCGCATATACATATCAAACGTATGCATGTATAATTTTTACACAGTAAATATTATTGTATCAAGTTTTTTTTTTCTTTTTTAGATTTCTCATATGTGTAGCTGATATATTGCAAAATTATAAAAACAAAAAATCATTTTAGAAAATAAAACTGAAATAATAAATGTCCAGGGTATATAGGAAAAATTTCTACTTATTTGTTTTTCATATATGTACATACATATACATATGTATATATTTCATTATTGCGGATTTGTATAAAGACTAATTTTATATGAAATTCAATTCTTTATTGAAAATACTTATAAAATTTTCATAAATCATAATCATCCTTTTTTTTTTAAATTATATTTTAAACGATTTTATTTCCTTTGTTTTTTTTTCTTCCTTTTTTTCTTTTTGTGTGTTTTGTTACAACATTTTTAAAAGTGTATTTATATTTAAAATGAAAAAAAAAAAAGGTTTGAAAAGATCTTTGTACAATGGAATTTGTAACATCAATTTCTCAATAATTACATATTACTGAGAAGAAGAAGAAAATGACGAATGAGAATCGATATTCATTTCTTATAAAAAGCTTTTAAATAATGATATATTGTACATATGTATAATATCATATTTGAACATAATGCGATTATTTTTTTTTTTAAATTCAATTTGTTAAAAATTGTCAAATTGTCAGATCAATAGTGCACTTATTCTGTGAATCTCGATTGTTTAAAAGCAAGGTTCTTCGATAGAACAACATAGCTGAGATTGAACTA
Organism: Bombylius major; assembly: GCA_932526495.1. NCBI lineage: Eukaryota > Metazoa > Arthropoda > Insecta > Diptera > Bombyliidae > Bombylius > Bombylius major. Next base: position 469,707 of record OW052046.1, read on the forward strand.
TAAAGGACCTTAATAGATATATTGAAAAATCTGAATGGTTTTCAGAATACGAGACATGTTATTTACAATAACGTTTCGAAGGATATTCAAAATGGGCTTTTAAACCTCTGACTGAACTTCCTTTTTGTTAGCAAACAGCTTAAGTCATTAAAATCATTAAGCACTTCGAAAATAATGCTTTTTTTTTTCATTATTTAGAAGGAACAAAATTCTATTAAAATAATAAATCTGTAATTTTATAAATTTAAATAAATACATAAATAACTATAAATTTTCAAAAGTCTTTTATTTGTTTTTTCATTGAGTTTCTTCTTTCTTATGCAATTACTGTTTTTTTTTAATTTTTTTTTATATGAATTATTTTAATATTCACCACATCATGTACCTAATGCAAGTTTTGATAACATACTTTTAATTTTTCTTTTCAATACTTTTCTACTTTTCACTCTATTTTTTCTTCTTACATATTATTTTATTGGTATTTTTTTTTGTCTGCATACTCTCTTAAACCAAAACAAGTTTATTTATTATATTTGCATATACATATATATATAACTTTTTTTTTTCTTCTTATATTTGAAGTTTGATTGAATGTTATAAAAATATATTATGATAGGTATACTATACTCACCCACCTATATCAGCATTCGTATATGTACAATTTACATACATACATTATGTACGAGTGTATTATAATGTGATAAAGTTATGTATTCAAAATAAGGATATTGCATTTTTATATGATTTCCTTACTTTGATAGATACTTTTTATCAATTCATTTCAATACATATTACTGTTGTACACAACATAGTATTATGTATCATATCATATATAAATACATATATCTGTATATATAGGTACATATATGTATGTACTATATGCAAGTACCTACTTTTAAAAAAGTTTATCGTGAATCGAATACAACATTTTTTCCTGATAGGTAACCTTAAAGTAAAGGTTATAAAAATAAAATAGAATAATATAATAAACATGGGTGAAAAAATAAACTGAATGTGAGAAAAAAATTCAAAAAAAAAAATATTGTACAAATTCAAAATAATACGACAAGATATGAAAAGTTTGAATTTGATTGCCACATTTAATAAAATAATATTAAAAATAGTAAGAATAGAAAAAAAATAATATGATAGCTAACCGTATTTTCATTGAAAATTAATTATATGTACTATTTTTCTTTTTGGATATCAGTACAGGCAAGATAGATATACTTTTCTATATTCTTTTACAAATTGTTTGAATAAATCTGTCTCGTGTGTGGGGTGATCAGATCTCAATTTCAATCGAGGGAAATCTTTTTAATTAAATATTACCAAGGCAAAAAACTCATCGGGTACTGCCTCCATAAGCACAATACTGACTTCCAAAATGATTATCCTGTATGTATTATTATTTTTAAAAAAACAAAATATTTATTTTTATTTTTTAATTTTAAATATATGTTTTTAAAGAAAGGCTTAAATGCATCCATTATACATTTTTAATTATTTTGATTTAAATTCATATATTTATCATTATAATATGTATTTTTATACTGTACACATAAGTACTTGATACTTATTATCAATCTAGTGACTTATGAATTCGATGTGAATTCTTTTGTTTTTAAAAAAAAAAATTTCATTCAACGAAAAAAAATTATCATTCGTTTTTTGTTTGTGAACATAAACACACGTATTTTGTATCTAACAAATTTATTGGGAATAACTAAAGTTATTAAATTTATTAAAAAAAAAATAGAAAAGTGAGATTAAAAAAGGTAAGTTTTTATTTATAAAAGAAATCAATGAAATAAAAATCTTTAAAATTAAAGTTTCCATATTTAATTATAATTACATATTTAACATAGATACATATATGTACGTAGGTGTATTTTATAAAAAAAAAAGAAAAAATAGAATAAAATAGAAAATACATTCATATACAGATGTATAGAATGACATATCATAATTAATAAAATATATACCTACATACATATACATAGATATATCTTCAAATTTTTTCTTTGCTTGTGCAAAATTTTTCCTTTTTTCAAAACAAAAGTCTTCACTTGCTTATTAGATAATTTTTCCTAAAATGTTATTTTTTTAGTATTATTTTGATTTAAATTCATATATTTATCATTTTATGTATTTTTATACTGTACATATATAAGTACTTGATACTTAATATCAATCTAGTGACTTATGAATTCGATGTGAATTCTTTTGTTTTTAAGAAAAAAAATTTCATTCAACGAAAAAAAATTATCATTCGTTTTTTGTTTGTGAACATAAACACACGTATTTTGTATCTAACAAATTTATTAGGAATAACTAAAATTATTAAATTTATTTAAAAAAAATAGAAAAGTGAGATTAAAAAAGTAAGTTTTTATTTATAAAAGAAATCAATTTATAAATCAATAAAATAAAAGTCTTTAAAATTAAAGTTTCCATTTAATTATAATTACATATTTAACATAGATACATATACATATATATTTTTAGGTATGATTTAAATTGGTAATTAATTTATTATATATTTTCATTAAAATTCAGCACAAATACATCATTTAATATAATGGATCATCATCAAAATCTTACTACCAAATCAACTTCTTCAGCTGCATCCGCAGCAAACACCGCAGATATGACTTCTGTACCATTACGACAACAACATTTGCAACAGCAAGAAGAATTACAACAGCAAATACCGTCTACTTCTTCTTCTGTTGTTGCTATTGCTCCTACCGAAGATACATCATCTGCTTCTATTGATTCACAGTGGGCAACAGCCGAAGCATCAAGTAAAAAACATGTTACATTTGTAACAAAAACTAAGCAAAGTAATCCAAAACGATTCGAGACAAAAGCCATAGCTCGAGAAAAAATTAAAAACAGGAGACGTACACCACGATCAAGCTTCGCAAATCCACCGATATCGGAAGATAGTGAAGAAGATTCTAAATAAATTTTATTTATAAAATTTGATAAAAAATAATAATAATAATGAAAAATAATTAACAATTTTGATTTTAAAAAAAAAAAAATACAAATTTGGCGAAAATAAAAATCTGTAAAGTGTACTTCACACTTAACGACTTATCTTATGATTTATCATTTGACTAGTGTAATTTGTTTTTGTAACAACAACAAATTACATTAGTCAAATGATAAATCATAAGATAGATCGTCAAGTGTAAAGTACACTTAAGATAGAAAAAAAAACAAAGAAACTAAATTTTTTAAAAATTAATTAGAAAAGGCTTGAATTAATAAGTACTTAATTAAGTATGCTTAATAATTTTGAATTTAGAGCTTACATAAAATTTTTAAATATCTACATAAATAAATTTTCAGTGTATAAAAAAAAAAGCATTTTTATTTTAATCGGAATATTAGAAGATGCCTCTCATATACCATCCAAATATCCTTCCTTACTCATATTTAAATTACACAGTAAAGCACTACAATAAAGCGTTCTACTTTTGGAATAAAGATTTATAATAAAACTTAGAGTAGACTGTCGTGATCAAGTGAACGATTATGTTAATTTGAATAAGAATATTGGTTAATTATATTTATGGATGGTATTTTTACACAACAATTGTATTTTTCCTTGCTTTATCTGAGATAACTATGAAATTTTGTGTGTGCTTAAGAATTAAAAATACAATAGGTATATGAAAAAATATAATAAGTTCGCATTTTGTAAAATGTGACTACAGCTCTTGTTATGTAATAAATCCATCAAAAAATATCCTCTTCAAATTTCACAAATTTAAAAAAAATAATAATAATAATCAAAACAATTACCAAATTTTTTCTACTTTAAAAGTAAGTATTCTTTTTTTTAAATATTTATGATATGAAAATTTCCATACAAGTATTTCAAAAGATTTTATAAAATTGTCCAGATTCAGTCAAATAAATATGTACATATGTATGTACATAATGTACTTACATTATGTGAAATACACTAGGACTAGTGTACATTATTCATGTTATTGATAAATGAATGATTTATGAATGTCAAGTGAAAACAAGTGATTTTACAATACAAATTTATGTGTTTTTTTTTCTTCCGTTTTATCATATCAAGTATCTAAAAGAATTAAAAATAAAATCATGTACAATTCATCAAAATGTCATTCGATGTGAAGAATTTTTCTTTGTTTTTTTTTTTTTTTCTCCTTTGAATTATCCTTTACATTTATATTTTTCAAATATCTAGAAATATGACAATTTTTTAATGAGAACTGTTTACAAACGATATATTTTGCATAAGAATGCAGACATAAAAAAAAATTAAAAATACAAGAAAATACTTAAATTTTATGATAAGAAGGATGTCGGTGATGTGTACATATATTGTTATTGTGATTATAGTCCATCATTTATCTTTTTTAAGGTATTAAATGTATACGCATCTTAACTTTATTTACTAAGTCAATTTTTATTTTTGTTAAATCATATTTTTTCTTAGAATTTATTTTGATAATAAAACATTTGGGAATTATAAAAAAATCACAACATACCTATCAAATACAAAATCTATCTTTTTTAAAAAAAAAAAAAAATTGAATGAAAAAGAAAAAAATTCTTATGTGAAAAGAATCTGTCTATATGGTATACATACAGTATGTACAAGTAAATACATACTTCGTGCATTTCATATAATGGTTGCATCAACAAAAAAATTTATAACATTTTCATGAGAACACGTATACTGTATACATTATATGTACGTATGTACATACCATTCATATTATACGAATATATAGTCCAAAAATTTCGTTTAGATAACTTATCTGTCTCTTGTCGATAGTTTTCCACTCTGAACTGCATTTTTCTATACTCTCATTTTTTTTTCCAAATATTTTTATTATTATTTTTCATTTTTTTTTGTTTTTATTTTAGTATGTTTTATAAATTTTCTAGATAAATTTTTCAGCAATCACAAGTCGGAAATAATGTTTTAGTGGATCATAAAAAAAAAATAAAAAAAAAAGGATTCAAATGATACATTTTCTTTTTTATTTTTCTCTCCTTTATTTTTATTATTCTTTATATTTTTCTGTTTTTTATGTATGAAACATTTTCAAAATATATACTCGTATAACAGCCAATGTCATACGATACCACTCACATATATCACGTAGTTTTTTTTTTTATTCAAAGGAGAAAAAAATAATAAAGATACACACACATATACATATGTACATACAGGAATATATGTGTAACAAAATATTTATATTTTTATACTCACCTACTCGCATATAGACTATAATTTTCTGTATGAGTTTTTTTTTTTTTTAATCGAATTTTAACTTTTTAGTATCTTTCAATCTGGCGTCGATTTTTATTTGTCAATTTATTTTTTATTTTTATTTTTTATTGATTTGTTTTTTTTTTTTGGAAATGTTTTATGAAATGAAAAATATAATACACATAATATGATAAAAGAAATTGTTGCAGTTTAAAATAAAATATGATACAAAAGTTTTTATGAAATTTTTATACATATAATACAATAATAGTAAAAAAAATTGAAAAAAAAACGAGAGACGATTAATAAAATATGAAATGAAAAGTGGTGAAATGATTTAATTAAAAAGACGAAATTATTATATGACAAGAAAAAAAGAGAGAGAGAGGAAAAAAATTACACGAAAAAAGGATTTACGCTTGTATTCTTCTTCTTTTTCTTTTTTTTTTTTTAAGAGAAATTTTAATTATGTAGTTATGATTTTAGTAATGAGTCAAATTTAGTGTTTTTTTGTTCTCTTTTTCTCTTTTTTTTTCAAATTTTTTATTTTTTTTATTAATTTTATAGCAGAATCATTTTATTTATTCAACTTGAAAGTTTTTTACTCCATTTAACAATTTTATGAGTGAATTTATAATTTTATATTGAAACAGATATATGTATATATATCTGTATAATATACGTATGTATAATGTACATATATATATTATTTTAAAACTCACAAAAAACAAAGAAACTTTTGTATGAATGTTTGTATTGGTGTTCTTTGAATTTTATCATAATTTGTATAAAAAATTTTACAATAATTTTTTCATGAAAAATATAATCTATTATTCCATATAAAATTTGTTTTTACTTTTCTTCTTAAAAATATCTTTTTTCTATATGTTACAAATGTTTTTATTATCAAAATTAAATTGTTATTACAATAGTTGTTCATGATTGACAAAAATCTTTTTTCTCTCATATTCTATAGCCATTCAAAAAATAATGATTTATAGTTTTATTACTATATGTGCAAAAAAAACTTTTTTTTTTTTTTTGAAAAATTAATGGAAAATCATTGGAAATAATTTTTAGGCTGATGAATAGAAAGTTATAGTTTTTTGTTGTTGTAATAAAACGTCCTTGTTTTGCCCCAAATTTGTTGTTTAATATAATTTTTACTTGACATTGTTGTTGAAAAATTGCTATGTTTATTTTTTTCTATAGTATTTTTCTTTTTGGAAGTCAGTATTGTGTGCTTATGGAGGCAGTACCCGATGAATTTTTTGTCTTGGTAATATTTAATTAAAAAGATTTCCCTCGATTGAAATTGAGATCTGATCACCCCACACACGAGACAGATTTATTCAAACAATTTGTAAAAGAATATAGAAAAGTATACCTATCTTGCCTGTACTGACATCCAAAAAGAAAAATAGTATAATTATTATAATAATTAATTATAATTTTTGCAGAATGTAAAAAAAAAAAAATTATAACTTAATAAGGAACTGAAAATTTTAAAATTAAGTATTATACAATCTTTTGCTGTGGTAGATCTAATATTTTTAACCCATCTTTTTATGATACCATTTTAAGCGTACTACAAGGATAAAGAGATAATAATAACAAGCCAAATGTTTTCAGTAATTTGTTTTAAATAAATTTTTTCTTTAAGAGAATTTAATTTTTTAGAAACCAATTTAAAAGAATTTCGTACTTTTTATGGATCGAATACTACAATCTTTTTTCCTTTTTCAGGCTCTTGTGCTATACTACAAGAATATATGTACATATGTATATCAAAAAAAATTGTAGAATTAATGATTTGGGAAATTATTACAAAACTCGTTGAATATCTTTTATCAAAAGTCATCGTACATATTAAATTTTACTTTGACATATTGAATATTTTAAACATTATACACATTTACATACATAGATACATATCCATTTGTATTGTAATTAATTTTTTTATTTCTAGTCGTTCATATAAAATCCGTTACGCACAAAAATGCAGGTGTCCCATCTATAAAGTAGTCTAAAAAAAAAATTATAAATAAATTTTGTTTTTAAATAAAAAAAACTTTATTAGGAAAATATTTTTTTTTTCTTTTAAAAATACACGTTATCAATGCTGAGATTATTTTCTAGCTAGAGTATAGATAGCTTTTGTAGAAATTCTTTGTCGATTTTTAATGTCAATTTTTTAACATGGACTATTTTAATACACGAGCAAACTTAATGCAACATAAATTATAAAATTATATACATATATATAATTCTAAAAAAATTCTACAAGACATCGTCAATTAAAACCTGATAACGAGATTTACTCGTATTTAAAAAATAAAATAAGTATCTAATATTTTTCAAGTTCATTGTAAATTTTGATGTACTTATGTACTCATATATATCAAGAATAATATATTATATATTATTATTTTGAACAAATACATATACATACGTACATTTGTACATTATAAAGGGAAGATTCTAGAGGGAGTGAAATTTCAAATCAATAAAATTCGTATAACTTAAGTCATAACATACATATGTATATTTTCCAATTTAATTTATGCATATTGATATATTTTTTGAATTAAAACGATATATTAATTTTATTCTATAGGTACCTACTTTTCCTTCAAAGTTTATTCCAAATTATGTATATGACATAATACATACATATATGTAGGTATGTTTTTTTTTTTTTTTTTTTTTTCAAAATAAAAATGTGTATGTATGTAGTTTATATGTATAAGTATTTTCTTCTTCCTTTTTTTTTCTCGCGCCGGATGTTAAAATACATTTTATTCCGTGCAAGCAATATTTTGCAGATGACTTCATTAAAAAATGTTTTGTTTCATGTCATTTTTTTTTCTTCAATTTCTCTTCTGTTGTTTTTTTTTTTTTTTAAAGATAAATACTTCTCACGTTTTGGAAATATAATGGAAATATAACATAGAAAACGTGCTCATTTTCAGTATTTTTTGTATAAAAATTGGTATACATTAATATATTATATTATACATTATTTCATGTACATGTAGATATATGTAATGAAAAAATAAAATGAAGAAAGAAAAAAAATAATAATAATAGCAACAACAAAAAAAAAACGACAGTGAAAGATACCATCTTAATGGGCTTTGAGAATCAGATAAATTTCATACTTCTGTATAGTAAAACTCAGTTTTGTGATAAATTTATCTACATATGTATATGTATATACAAGTATGTATATATTTTTTATTTAGAATTTATGTACATACATAAATGTAGACGTATGTGTATGTGTATGAACAATTTAAACATTCATTACATAATGAACTAAAGATTTTTTTCTTTTAACAAAATTTATATTTTCTTATATGCTTTTTTTTCTTCTTAATATAAAACTGTATACCTATAACACATACCTACCCTAATTTCTTTTTTGTTATTATTGTTTTCATGTGTTTAATCTTTAGAAAAAAAAGTCAAAAAGAAAGTTAGGATTTTTTTTTATTTTTAAATTTACTCTGATCTGAATTTTATTTATTACCATTATTATGCTTTTTTTTTTTTTTGCTTTTTAGTCTCTTTTAAAATAAAAATATGTGATGTATAATAAATAATCATTTCTTTGTAATTTGTGTGTGTATTTTTTTACAAATGAACTTGAGATTTACTTTTTATAAAATGAAACTTAGTAAAAAAAAAAAAAAAAAGGAACAATACAGTGAAATTTTAATAAACCCAGAATTTTTTAGTGTGGAAAAATAATTCTGGTTTTACAATTCATTTTTAGAAAACATAAAAAGAATAATCCATGAAAATTTTAAAGTTTAAGATATATTTGAGTAAGCCCTGGTTCACACATCGAGTCGAGTTGTTATGCCCCGACAAGAAAAAAATGTTTTTGTACCTGTATATAAAATTTAAAGTTGGATTTTGAAACTTTCTTTTAATATCTATGAAAAAAAAAAAACTTTAAGTAAAATTCTTACCCATTCGGAATACACGTATAGATTCTTTTTATTATTTTTATTATTATTATTTCAATGAAAGCAAATAATCAATAATATTCTGGAAAGGAAAAATTTTTCTGAATTTTTAATTATAAGACTGTTCATTCGTCATACGATGAATACCAATAATAGATTGCTAATAAATTTTATTTTCAAGAAAAATAAAATAGAAAAAAAAAATGAAAATCAATTAATTCTCAAGGTAAAAAAAAATATAAAATAGATTTTTTATTTTTATTTTTAAATTTTTGAAAATAAGTAAATTTAATAAATTACAGTAAAAATAGAATAATAAGAAAATAAAAGATTGAAAAAGGAAAATAAAATCCTTTCTGGTATATTCAATTTAAAAAATATAAACATAAAATATTGTATTGAATTATTTAATGTGTAAATATAGTATGCTTTGAAATGGGTTTTTTTTGTCATTTAAAAAAAAAAAATGTATACATTATTATAAAAAAATTTAAAATACCATAATATTCTTTTAAAGCATTTAACATAAAAATAGATTTAAACATACATATTATACTTATAGTACCTACAATATAAAATAAAATATTCGTTTTTTAAAATAATTCCGATGCTTTTTGTACACACCTTTGAATGAATGCCAAAACAAGAAGTTCAAAATGAATGAAAATAATTATATATAATACATACAAACCATACCATATATATAATAATATATGTACTCGTATATACATACATATGTAGATATACATTTGTATAATAATATACAAAAATAGCATCGTTGGATTCAATTTGGTCTTAAAAGAGGTGAAACATTTAATGGAATTATCACCGAAAGTTGTGGCCAACATAGTTATCTATAGAAAAGGGCCTAATTGCACTTTGGACAAGACTCAATGTTCCTGAAAGTAAAGCTTTTTGGTATATATACATATACAGTATTGTGCAAAACATTAGCAACCAAATAAGTATTAAGGAAATTTCATATTTTTTTCCAATTTTTATTATTATTGTTATTACCGTTGTTTCACGTTCTTCTTGGATAGCATTGGTTTCTTGGCTGGTCTATAACTTCTTAAATTGTTTTCTAAAGCACGTCTGCGTATACTGTACTTGCATCTACAGGTAAATTCAATGATTTAACAATTTCATTTGATGACACAAAAGGATCTTTTTTTATCAGAGCACAAATTCTTCTATCATCAGAGCATCAATTCTTCTAAAAGTTGCTTTTGTTTTGCACAGCAAAAAACATTGAAATATTAAGTTTTTTAATTTTTTTTATATTACAATTTAATTTGAATTTTTTTTAAATGCGATTAATTTGTTTTTGTATTAACGTTTAAGCGAAATCACATTTTTGTATTTAGACAATAATAATAAAAATTGGAAAAAAATATGAAATTTCCTTAATACTTATTTGGTTGCTATTGTTTTGCACAATACTGTATACGGTATTTGCATTTTTGTACATTTAAATCTCGTTCACCAACTAAATATGATGTGTGTGTATGTATGTTTTTTTGTACATACATATGTATGTCATGCCTTTATTATATGTATATGTACAGGTATATAATATTAGATTTGTTGTTTTATTCATTCCTTTTTCAAAATGAAAATTTTTGATACTCATACTATTTAAATCTGATACCATATAGGTATTATACATATTTACATATATGTACATATATATACAAAATATTTAAATAAATGTGTAAAAGCACATCTACACGATATCATTTTAGAAAGAAATAAAACGCTTTAGAAAATAATGTATTTTAAAACGCTAACTAGTATATGTATGTGTAACAGTAAAATAGTTGATTTTTTATAGAATTTTACAACAGGATATAATCGCGAATGTCAAATGTATTTTGGTATTGTATATGTGAAATTATTGAATGCATTTACTTTTAAACGTATGTATGTATATATTATGTATCATAAGGAATTTTAGAATTAATATGGATGAAAATTCATACGACTGTTCTACATTGTTTGATTAGCCAAACATAGAATTTTATCAAGATTCAAATTTTTATATTCCAGATAGGTAATATATTGTTTGGTTTAATTCATTTCTGATGTACAGCACTGTTGATTTCTTATTTTTCGAAAATTATTCAAAATAAACCAGATGAACTGCTAAATTTCGCTATCATACATAATATATATATACAATTATACATATAAATATACTTAGGTTATAGGTAAGTACTTGTATATAATTTGCTTTAAATACGCTCTTTTATACGAATGTTTTTAGACTGCTTAAGCACACTAGGCCTTTGTTATTATCTTACTGGGTAGATAGATACCTAAGTATGTATTAAATTCGCATTAAATGCAATAAATATATAAATAAATGCATATATAAATATGTACATATCTCTATCTATATTCATTTTGGCATTTAGCCAAATTTATAAGATGTATGTGTCATATAGTACTTATTTTATATAAATATTTCTACATATATAATATACATACATATACAAACATATGTAACTAAAGTATCACATATACATAGATATAATACAGAAGAGAATAAGTTTTTGGTTGGATGACCGCAAATTCACAACATTTTGTCCTAAAACCTGCAATTACATCTGAGTGCCTTTAATATTTACTCTTAAGTCGTTGAATGCATGCAGATTACGACTTCATATATAGATACATACATACATATATATAATATAGATATACATACGATATACATAGTTAAATGTATTTTTTCCTCATTTGATTTTATTTCTTTTCTTTATCGAGATTTTTATAATTTTTCCCCCCAAGTTTTCCTTTTGTTTTTCCTTTTTTTTTTATCTATTGTATTGTTTGTTATATAATCTGTGCACTCCATATAATTTAGAGTATGTGTTATGTTTGTTTGTTTGTATAGGTCAAGGTTATAATGTTTTGTTCATAGTTATAGAATTAAAATTTAAAAAATATAATTTTATTCTTCAGAATAATTATCTTATTTTAGTTTTAATAAAAAAAAATGTTTCTTTTGTTTTTTTTTTTTTCTCTTTCTTTAATTCTTTTTAGATGTAAAAAATTTGAGTGTATTTGATATGAAAACAAATGGTAATTTATTCTTTTATTTTCAATTCTTTTTGATTTTAATTTATTTTTTAGTTTGTGGAAATTGGTAGTTTAAAAGCTTTATATAGATAAGATTTTTAATTTTAAGTACATATACTTCAATTCGTAAGATATTTTTATGAGACTAAATAAATTTTACATTAACAAGTATAACGAGTATGTACATACATTGAATTATAAGGATAAATTTTCTTTTCAATTTATTTTTAAATTGTACTTACTTTTTTCTTATGTTCACTTTTTTTTATTTAATGAATACTATCATTGATAAAATAGTGTTTTAAATAAAATTCAAAATCATGAACTAATTATTTAATTTAAATAATTTATTTTTACAATTTTTTTCAGTCTTCTCAAATACTTAAGAAAAGATTTTTTTTTTTTTTTTCAAACCATTTTTTTTTCTTCCTAATAATTTCATTAGGAGTAAAATATTAGTCTTCTATATATTCAAAATAAATATGCATGTATTTTATAATAAATTGAAATTTTATTCAATATTTTTTGTTGTTGTTAGAAGAGGAAAAAAAAAATTTTTTTTATTCAAATTTCCTATTTCCAATTCCTTAAACACACTCAAATGAATCCTTATGCTTACATTTTTCTGCTTAAATTAAACATAAAAAAGAGAAAGAGAAAGAAAAAAAATTGAAAAGTAATTGAGGGAAAAAGAGTGCACATTTATTATTTTTTATTTTTTCCTATTGTAGACAATTGAAAAGATTATTTTTCCGAAAAAAAAAAAAAAAACAGAAAATAAAAGTTAAACGAAAGAAGGAAAACTTAAAAAAGGAGAGAAAAAAAAATAGAGGAAAAATACCAAACTCAAAGGTTTATTGTCTTCCGGAAGGAAGCCATTTTGTCTAAGGAAAAGCATTATTAACGGAAAGGATTTTGGATTTCTTATATCATCTTTTTTTGCTCATTCGTTTTCTGTTCCTCTTACATTTTTTTCTCTATCCATTTGTTCTTATATTTTTTTTTTTTAACTCAGACAATTACTCGAGGATTACATTGAACAATGACTGGAATAAAGCATGAAAAATGTGAAGAACTGCAACCAATGTAGCCGCACAGCCACAGAAAATTTTTCTGAATTGTACGGTCGTAAAATATGGATTCAAATAAAATAAAAATAATATAAAACTATATGTTATATAAACATATTCACATAGATATACATACATATACATGTATATATAAATATTTTCTTTTTTACGAAGAAAAATAAATGATAGAAAAAACATGTTATGTGGTAGCATAGAAAAAACTACACAAATATATAAGAAGGCGAATGTAAATGCTGTAAGCGACAGAAAAATCATAGACAAAAAAATAAAAGCAAAAAAAGCTTGTGTGTTCGGGTAGATGAAAGAAGATGGGACAAGGAGTAATGTTAATAAGTGTATAGTTTCAATTTTCGTATGTATATATAAAAACAAATCACAATGAAATATACTAGTTTTATATATATGTAGGTACATTTAAAATTGTTCTTTTTTTTTTTTTTTTTTTTTTTTTTTTTTTTTTTTTTTTTTTTTTTTGAAAAAATAATGACACTGAAAAGAAGTTAAAACTGCAGAAAAAATTCAATTCAGCTTTTACATATTTATAACAATCAAAACGGATCAAGAAAAACTGTCAAAGGTAATATTTGAAAATGCAATCAATTGTAAAAAAAAAAAAAATGTTAATTCTTTTAGAATAAAGTTTTTCTTAGTCTGTATTAATTTGATTGTCAGTTAAACAATGAATTGATTTTTGTGTTTTATTATAATTCATCATAATATCTACTTTTTTTTCCATTTGTTCAATAATCATATTTTATGTTTAAAACTATACCTATGTATATTTTTTAATTGATGATCAATAAAACTAATATTTTAGATTGGTACCTACATCTACAAAATATGCATATAACGTATACGAGCACATACATATAATATTTATATAAAAAAAAATTTTCTGTTGTGCCTTTTTTGCCTTTTCTTTTTTTTTTTTAACAATAAAAACCTGTCACCAACAAAATAATTCTTGTTAAATTGAACAAAAACCCATGCAGAGAAGGGGGTGACAAAAAAATAAAAAATAAAGAAGTTAAATTTTAGTTGTTGCGTCACCAGAACATATATTAGGTTTTTTGTTAAAGCTAAAAAAAAAATACCCCTGAATAAAACGCATTTTTTTTTCCAAAATTTTAGAATTTTCCAAATTTTTATTTTTATTTTTTATTGTAAAACTGAAAAAAAAAACTTTAGTTTTATATGAAAATTATTAACATACATATATGTACATACTTATATACATACATAGCAATTACAACACTGAATAACAGAATTTTCACTTTAATTTCAAATTGTAATCATTTTTAGAATTAATGTAATTTTGTATTTGCATTTAAAACGTAAAATTACAATCATAAAATTAAAACAAAAATTTACATAAAATTCCTTTTCACTTAAGTTTTAAACTCATTATCAGAAAATATACTACAAGAAGAAAAGAAAAAAGTAAAAAAGAGAGAAAAAAAAAAGAAAAAAATATAGAAAGGATTATATTGTGAAACATTTATATACTATTGTACATATATTTAAAATGAATCCATTAACATTTTTATTTGCCGTGAAAATTTAAATAAACTATTAATGGTAATATTCACCATTAATTAGAATAAAAAAAAAAATTGAGAATAAATTTATGTTCATATATATGGATATGTATATATCCATTTGTACATAAACGTGAACGTGTATAAGAAATTATTTTTTAGCACAAGCTATATACAGAATCAATTTAAAGTGATGTTTTCAAAAGAGATGCGGAAAAAATTATTTTTCAAAAAAAAAAAAAAAAAATATCAGATAGCATTTTATTTTATTATATCGCTGTTGGTGTTGTTTTTTTTTTTTTTCATTTTCTTCTTTTTGCTACAAGTAATTGGATTCCATCTTTTACGGAAAATAAATGAGCTACTAGATGTAGTTTTTCTTTTAAAACATTCTTTGACGATTTGCTATATTGAACTATCAATATAATAAAAAAAAAAAACGAGAAGAAAAAAAAAGAAAGTAATGAAAATACATGTTATATACAATAAACAAGAATAAAATAAAAATAAAAAGAAAAAAAAAATTGAAATAAATTTCTATAAAAAATATAGTATGTTGTCTAGCAGATGTCAACTAAACTCTAGTATTTTTTTTTTTAAATTTCTTTTTCACTTCTCACACTTTATATTACCGCATACCATACATAAATTTGTTTTGTTGCATTCGTTATATATGTACATACATATATTGTATGTGTACCTATATAGACTGATGGACATACACATTTTACTATATACGTACATATGTATATATAGTATCAAAATTATACATATGTATATGTAGTTATATAGTTTTATTGGTTAAAAGTGTGAAAATGAATTTAATCGAAAAAAATATACACATAAACTACATATACCTACATAATATGTATTATACATACATACGAGTATGTAAAATATGTACATTTTTATATCTGAAATAAAAAAAAAAAAAGAAAAAATAATTTAGGAAAATAATAAAAAAGTTTCCTTCTAATATCATTTTGTATCCTTTTTCGATATTTTTATGCTATAATGTTTAAAGTTCAAGATAAATGAATAAATCCTTGTTCAATTGATTTAGTCAGTTTTTCAAAAGAAACTAACATATTTTCATCAATGATATTGTTTCTGTAAGTGAAAAAAAAATATTGAAAAAAAAAAAATGAAATCATTGTTGTATAATTGATTTATGGTCACCACCAGATATAATTTTTGAAAATCCTAATGATGATCAAAAATGAAAAAAAAAAAAAGAATTAAGCTTTATTGTTGTTTGAAATTTAAGTAAAGTGTACTTCACACTTAACGATTTATCTTATGATTTATCATTTGACTAATGTAATTTGTTGTTGTTGTTACAAAAACAAATTACACTAGTCAAATGATAAGTCATAAGATAAATCGTTAAGTGTGAAGTACACTTAGAATACTATGAATAGTGAATACATATTATGGTATATTTTATTTAAATCTTCATATGTAATATCCTACATAACATAAACGCCGTTTTGATTTTATATTTGATATATTCAAGTTAAAGTTAGAGTTCAATCACAAATACTTTATTTTATAAATATAACTGTTTTATGAACTATATGCATACATATGTATATATATATGGGGTGTTTTCGTTATTACCGACCAAAAGGATACCATAGATAGAACTCATCGAAACAAACAAAAAATCGTCAATATACAATATATCGTCATCTAAATACTAGTTTGGGACATACGTCATTTTAGGGAAAAATGTTTTATATGTAACTATTTATTTGTATGCATACTTATAGATACACACATGTACATATACATATGTGATCTATGGTATAGTATCAGTGTATTCAAGGAAAACAATAATGATAATATTTTGCTTCCAACGTGGTTTAATACACATTTGCTTCAATAATTATCAAAATAATTTAAAAAAAAAAAAAAATCAGAAATTTCTCCATTTCTCTTGTAAACTACAGGGAAATTGTACAAGATAATGAAAAATATGCTAAAAGTTGTAATTAAAATGGGCCAATGGCTTTCTGCTTCATCACGATTCACGATATCACGACATGCTTCGTCATGCCACATTTCGCTTTTAATTCGTGAGTTTTCGGCCACAAAAAAGTTACTTTCTGTCCACATCAACTTTACTTTCCGGATTTAGCACCATGCGATTTCTGGCTTTACCCAAAAGTAAAAACCGTGTTGAAAGGGAAACGTTTTGACACCATTCCCGACATTGAAAGAGCCACGACAGTGCATCTGAAGGCTTTTCCAAAAGAAGCCATCCAGAAATGCTTCCAATCATAGAATCAAAATTGAGATAAGTGCATTGATAGCCAAGTACCATGTATATACCCTCACTTAAATCGACATAAAATGTGTCGACACAAAATAGACCCATGGTATAAACGCTTCTTTAAATCGAATTAAAGTTTAAATCGATATAAAATAAACCGATTTAAATAACCGGTTCAAACGATTCTTATGGTTGTTACAAAGGGTATAAACACATAGTGGTGGGTTCAGAATAAAACCAATTTTAAATCGACATATCTTTTATGTCGATTTAAGAGGGGGTATATACATGGTAAAGAGAGTATTTTGAACGGGATTAAATAAAATTTGATGTAAGCTTTTCACCGTATTTTTTGATCATACCTCGTATACGAGTATGTACATACATGTTTATAAGTATTTGGCGTACGGGTAGAATAATTTGAAATAAAAAAAATATATATATTTTAATTCCAAAAGGCATAATTCCAAAACCTAATTCACAGACGTTATAATATCTTATACATAGCTATGTAGCGCAATTATAAAGTGGTATACATATTTGGTATGAATTCAATGTAAATCCATTTTTTTAGAAGCTTTTAAATTTTCAGAAAGAAATTACTTTCATATTTTTCCTATTTAAAGTTTTCTTATTTTCAATTTAGCTATTTTTAAATGCTGCATCGAGAGTAGCCAACATACATCCTTAATAGCAGTCAAAATTCTATAATTGTTCTCCTGTACTTGATTAAGAATCTGTATAGTGCCATTATTGATGATAATGACTTTATAATGTTCTTAATTTTTTGTTGTTTTTTTTTCTTTTCAGATTTTTGTATCAACGTAAATTTTTAGATTTACATACATATTTGACGTGATATTAGATTATTATAATATAAAACTTATATTTTAGCCTAAAAAATATGACAACCCTAAAATACATGTAGATCCAGATAAAAGCACCATATTCACAATTCAAAATACCACTAATACATATATATTTTTTCTTTCTTTTTTAAAGGATTATTATATTATATACATATGTACATACACTATAGTATATCTATTATGTTATAAAAAAACGATAAAATATGAATGTGAAGAGTGCAGGAATATGTTAAGGATTATTGAGCAAAATGATGAGAATGAATCCCAAATTCTCGTTGCATATCAACGACTTTTGATCTTGAGGATTATACTTGAAATTTTGTAATCATTATCATGTGTGTGTTGGTATAAATACAGAAGAATAAAGGATATATAAATATATTTATGTATATACGTTTACAAGTTATACATACATTATATGTGTAGGTATATCTGAATTTTGAATGAAAATATATAGGTTTGTATTATTAGAATATATTGTATGCATTCATAGTTATTCAAAAAGTATTATTATGCAAAATAACTAGAAAAGTTTAGTTTACATGTATAAGATCGTTATTATACTTTTAAGATATGTAGGTACATACATATATGTATATGTATATATATATATATATATATGAATGTGCGAATCCGTTTTGGTCCTATTGTAATATACTAGATACAATCAAGACGAACTATTATATGTCGCTATAATGCATATAGTAAATTAAAAAATTAAATATCTAACTACTACATAATATAATACAAGATTATATAATATAACAATGTAATTGGATTATATGTACATATGTATGTATATATGTATGTCTGTGTGTTATATTATAAAATTTTGAAAGAAAAGTACTTTCCTTTCATAATAAACCGAGATTTATATTTTTCTTTTGTTTAATTTTAACAATCGGACATTTTTAATGTAAATCACACTTTTTTTTCTTTCTTTGTTTTTGCTCTTCTTTTGATTTAATTCAATTAAAAATAAAATACAATTTTTCCATGTAGAAATTTTGTTTAATTGTTGGGATATACTTGCAAAAGAAAGCAAAAAAAAAAAAGGAGAAAAAAAAATACTAAAGACACAATTATATTTAGTACTTGTGTCAACAATGGAAGACCTAATAATACGTTTATATTGATTGTGTTTGAATAAAAATTTATTTTTGTAGATCTTGTAAAATAATTGCCTTGTCACGCCACAAATTAATTACACTTCTTTTTTATAATAATTAGTGTTCTTTTTTTTTTTGCCTCTTTTTTATTATATGTTATATATATACACGAGGAAATTTATACATTTACGTCAACGTCTAACTGGCAGAAAAGTGAAATAAAAAGACAAAAAAATAATAATAAAAAAAAATAAAATAAAATGATATCGCAACAAGTCCAATTTTAGTCCTTTTGTTAACAAAAGGATTATTATGCAAATTTTATGAATTCTTAAGTACTTAAATATTCAGTTAAAAATTTAATTGACATTTTGATGATTAGAAAATAGACTGTTGGACTGTCTGCTATAAAGTATGCAGATTTTTTTTTTTTTTTTTTTTTTTTGAATATATTTTTCATGTATTTAGTATTAAAAATACCGAAATTTAAAAATTTATAATAACAAAATATACTACCTAAACTTTGTTGAAATAAATTTTTCTTCTATTTTCATATAAATGATTTTTAGATAACGAAAAAAAAATATTTTAAAAATTTATTAAGTGTTGAAAAAAAAAGGTCTGAAAAAAATTTTCTGGAAATGTTTGCATTGTTATAATTAACAAATGAGAAGAATATAAGTTATTCATTGAAAATACTGATGGAAAAGAATTAAGCTTAAATCATAATTCGTTAAAATATTCATTTTATTTTTAAGTTGAATTAAAAAAGACTTATTTTATACACATAGAAGTAAAAATATAACCATGGAATCTATAGACACTATCAACACTTTATTTCTTCACCCCAATAACATTCCCCTATGTTTTTTTCTATCCTCATGTGCCAGCGCGTGCTGTACTAATAAAAGTTCAGCAAAGATATATTTCTACGTTGTGGCTCATAATATAAAAAAAAATTAAATAATTTGTTATAAAAACACAAAAATTTGTTGTTGTAGATCATAATATTATAATCAAAGGTGTCTTCTAATGACAAAAACATAAAAAAAAACAAAGGGCCTTGTACAAAGTGTATTAAAATTGGGTTCCGAGAAATACGAATGGAACCATGCAATTTGTTTGAGGTTAATTAAAAGCTTTTTTGAGCAAAACCATCAAAAATGAACAATTTTATCGCTAACATCATTGATAAACACATTTTTGTACCATAACGAAGCCATAATGAAATTAAGTAGATACGTAAGTAAAATTAAGTGAAGTGGACAGTTTTTTTTTTTTTTTTTTGATTAAATATGACATGTTTTTTGTAAAAGTCAATTTGTAAATGTTTTTGCATTTAATTTGAACATAAACACATATTATGTAAGTGCGTTTGATATGAAATACATAAATATATCTATGAATTTCAATTATTTTGATGCAGTCTGCCATTAACAAAAAGGGGGATTTCTAGATGTTTAAAAATATGTATGTATATGTACTTCAATTTGAATTGATTCAGTGATGCTATTTTTTTCCTCATATCTTTTTATTTGTTATCATGAAAAAAAATTACATTTTTCCAACAAAAAAATTTTTATAAACACTCAAAATTTTTACTTATATACTTGATAGGTACACAACAACAAAATTTGAAAAAAAATAAAAAATCCAATTTAATTGTATAGGTACATAATATGTATGTAGGTATGAAGATTTTATAGGTTATAGATACAATAATATACATAATACATATATTACTGCATATTATACTCTACATCAAGTATTTCTATATCAATAAATTGCATTTTTGTATTCCTTTACAAACTGATCTACTAAATAACATATTAAATTATCTACTTTAAAAATATCTTCATATCATTATTCAGAAATGCTCATATACATACTATACATACCTATTTTTACCTTTCTCATTTTAATACATTTTATTTTTTAAATTTTATTTATTTATTATTTAAAAAAATATATCTTCTATTCATTTTTTTCATTCATTTGCACATTTTTTTTCTTCTTAGAATTTATATAGAAAAAAAAATATAGATAATGTATGTAACTATGTTGTACATTTTTAAAAATTCATATGCCCATGAAATTAATGAACTTGTTGAAAATATTATATGTGAATGGTAGCGAATACATTATTTTCGAATACAAAATAATATATTAGAAAACTGTTAGAGGAGGCTCTTTCTTAAATAAATTGACAGACTCACTCTTCCATCGTATAATAATATAGGATGTACATGCATATACTTAGTATTTTATAATCATTTTACATTTTTATGTACATGTATAAAATAATATACATACATATGTACATATATTATATCCATATATAGTGATGAGAATTATTTATACATATTTTGTTAGATATATTATGTATACATAAAAGTTTTATATGCAGATCTTGAAATGTATATATAGATATAAATATATATCTCTATATAGTATATAGCATGTAAGTTCTTTTATATATGTACGTACAATAGAATGAATAGATAATGTACATACATATATTTTAAATATGTACATACATATACATACATATATAGTATATGAGAAGGCCAAAATCCACCCAGGATTGTAGTGCTGCACAGAAGAAGAAGATATAATATACATAAATGTGCTTTTTTTTTCAATTTATACACATATCTACTTATATATTATGTTTTCACATTCATATCTATATATTATCCTATTCATTTGTAACTCGATTCTGTCACCTACAGAATTGTGTTGTTGGAAAATTTACATACCAATAAAGGCTCCAAGCTGTCACAGCTTTATTAAAAATAAACTGAAGTACACATATCCTGCAATAGTCGTCACGTTCATAAAATAAATGGCGCTTAAACGTGCCTATTTACTTGAACTATATGAGTTAAAAATATACAAACTGAAACTGAAAACTATGTATGTTTATAACATTTAAAAAAAAAATTAAAAAAAAAACGAACTATACACATACATATGTACATCTACTATTATATAATATTTATATATTGGTTGTATAATATAAATATTGTAATATAATTTTGTTAAGGGATAAACCAACAAAATGTATGAAATTTGAATTTTTGATATTAAATTTTCTTTGGATTTTTCTTCTTTGCTAATTTTTAAAGATAAAATTTCACTTATACGTCGTATACAGAATTTAAAAAATCCTTTAGGTATTAAATTTAACAAGAAAACAAAATATTATAATTAACATAGAAGATATCATTTTTCATTTTATCTCATACTGATTACTATATGAAGGAAAAAGAAAAATCATATAAAATATGTGGGTGATATTTAAACATAGTACAAAAACATAGGTGATTATTTATTATATCCATGTAATATACAGTTAGTGTATACGGTCGAAAGAATTATTAAGTACTCGTCGTACATATATGTGTAATTTTTTTTTCATAACAAACATCTTATTGGTTAAAGTAAATCTTTTGAACAATTTTTCTGCATGGAATATAACGTGTATGTGTATATAAAGATACATATCAGTTTTATATACATACTAAAAGTTATATTATTTTTGAAATTTATGTAATGTATGCATTATGTACGAGTAGATGAGTATGTATCGTACATACATATATGCAAACACGTGAAACAAATTTTTTTTTTGTTTTAAATTATGGTACATACATGGAGGAGTGATAAAAATTGTTTTTAGATTGTCATTTTTCTATTGAATTTTTTTTTTTTTTCTAATTTTTTTTTAAGATAAAACTTTATAATTTTAGTTGCATTCTAGATATTGTTAATATTGTTGTGTTATAAACTGAACAATGTTGTTTTTTTTTTTTCAGAAGTTAACAGACATGCTAGGATACATTTAAAATATATGTATGTATGTACAAAAGTTTTTTAACATAGCTTTAAGTACCTAAAAGGATTTGAGGTGCGAAAATACATATATTGCACCAAAGAGTGAATCCCCTTATTATGTTTTGTTATCCTGCTATTTTGTGTTTTTATACTGTTTATATATGTGAAACATAAATCCTACATACATAAAAATATACATATACATACATATGTACCTATATAATGTATAAAATGGGCAATGAGAATGATATATATTATTAAAAATAAAATTATAAATAACATATGTACATATACTACTATACATACAAAGGTATAGGAGTAATTTATATGTATATTGTATTATACGAATATACATATATGAATTAATAAAAGTACATATATATATGTTTGCGTTAAGCGGTACATTTTCCACGACCGCAATATGTTTTGGTTGTTAAAGGCCATAAAAATTTTTGATATAAATTTATGTTCTACTCTTCTACATTTAACTTACTTGTAATTTCTCTTTAACTTCCTGTGGTTTCATGTGGGCTAGAAAATAGTCTGGTTTCGACTGTTCTATAGTGGTTAAACACTGTTAACAAATATATATACATATAAAATACGTATATATGTAGGTACATATATATAAATTTATATATATATATATATATACATATTTACACATAAACTATGTAGAACTATGTAGATATATGTATATTTGTACATTTTATATTTAATGTCACGTTTTATAAAAAGCTTTCAACAAAAAATTTGAAAATTTTTCTCTCATTTTTATAAATACTTTTTTTTATTTTTCTCTCCATACATTTATATAGGTACCTATTATGTAGATAATTTTTTTTTTCAAGTATGCGATTCTTCGTTTCATTTAGTACAATTTATATTTGTGCATTATTATTATTTTTTTTTTTCATTAAATACATTTTTTAATGCAGTTTAGGTTAGTTTTATTGGTATAACTTTGGCGCCATTTAGACACAGATTTATGTGTAATTTTTTTTTTTTTTTGGCTATTTGTTGCAAAATATGATGTAGGTACCTATATATCAACTAAATAATATTTTAAAAGATCATAAAATGATAATTTTTTTATAAATAATGTGAGAAAACAAAATTATGGACTTATTTGTATTTATTTATTTAGTAAAAAATAAATTTAACTTATGATCGAATATACATGCGAGTAAATGTAAGTACATAATACATAAATATGCACATGTACATACATATACGTATATTTGATTGTTTATTAGGTAACTAACTCATGTAGAAGGTTTTCTTATAGATATGTATCAGGCAAAATATATTATACTTCCATATGCAACATATGTACGTACGTACATATATGTAGATGTTTTACATTGATCGTTTTATAAAAAAATCATTTTTATACATTTAATTAAGTATACATACAAATTGGAAATAAATTATTACATTTGAGAATTTTTTTTAAAATTTTGAATGCGTTATATACGCTAGAACACATTTTTATATAAAAAAAAAATTAGAATTGTAAAATTACATGCATATTATTTAAAACATTCGAAGTTTTTATATATATATATATATATACATATATATATATATATATATATTATACTTTTTTTTTTTCAATACATAGTTCTTATAAACATATCATAAATATCATAATCATTATCATAATAGAAAAAAAATAACAATTCATTCATCATAATAGAAATAGAAAGTTAAGGTATATTAAATCATGAGCATTTGAACGTAAACCCTTTTTGTGTTTTTACTTTGTTATTCAAATAATTAAATATTGATAATTTATTGACACACATAGATTCACCACCTAAATTATTTATAAAATCAATATAAGATTTGTTTTGTATATTATGTACATTATTATTACATATTATTATTATTATTTTGTATTTATTTTTTTTTTTATTTTGTGAAATGACAAAATCAACCATGTATTTTACGAATATTTTTCTGTTTTATCACGATCCAAATTTTCAACTTCTTTCATGTCTTGTAATTTATTTACTAATTTATCACCTACTTTAACTGCATTTTCATTATCTTTTAATTCTCCATAATTGATTTTTATTTCTCACATTTTTGTTTTAAAATTATATTATTATTTTTTATAAAATCACGATCTTATTTTCTCATTCCATCCCATGGTTTGCACTTTCTTCATAAATCTTCATCCATTTTTCGACCGACAGATAGCCTTCTTCATTTTTATTCATGTATTTTGAAAAATAAAAGGTAATACATATAAGCTGAATAAAATATATGTATTTTTATCTACCTACAACTCGTCTACAGTTTTCAATGAACTTCTTGAAAGTTTAACTTAATTACGGTTAAAATAGATTTGAAACATTTCCTTTGTCCAGCATCTTGAATTGGATAATCCAAATGTGATTTTAGGTGTCAGTTTACAAATTTTAATTTCTAAACATAAAAAATGCTGATACATTTTTTTTTTTTTGTGTCAAAAAATAACCAAATTTGCATTACAAGAACAACATTAAAATGTACTTTTCATTTAGTTTTCCACATGTAAAAAGTTTAAAGATATTTTGTGAATTAAAAAAAATAGGGTACTACTGATTATTAAAATATATAATATACTCGTATAAAACTTAAACAAGAAATTCATCAAAATTTTATGTGTAAATGAAAAAATGACTATTTTTACACATTCATACGTGAATGAATGTATTTAATACATACTTTTAACGATGAAGAATTTCCACATGTTTTTTTTTTTTTTTATAATGTATCTACATTACATATCCGGACGAATATTTCATTTTATAGTTATCTAAATATATTACATACATAAATAACATAGTACTCATATATGAAATTATTTTATTTTTATTTTTCGAGTTTATATTTATTTTTAATGCTACAAGAAGTAAACTTGTTGTCATCTGTCATGTTACATGTCATTTTTACACATAATAATTGAGGACATAATGTCACGTCCAAAAAACAAAATATTAAATTTCTTTGTTTTACTTTAACACTCAAATATCTCATATCGCTCTCGCAGTTAACATTTTTTTTCTTAATATATCAAAAAAATTTGTATATGATGCCTTGTATATATGTATTTATGTCGAATTATAATAAAAAAAAATATGTTATTTATTTTTTTTTTTTAATTTTTATTCTCATAAAATGTGTGAATAATTTATAGCTGATAAAAATTCACCAAAGAAAAAAAAAACTCTCTTAAAAATCAAATTCAAAAACTGTATACAATTTTTTTTTTCAATTGAAAAAAAAAATTACATTACATATTTTTTTCCAATAAAATTTGCGTCAATATTGAAAATTTGAAATGAAAAAAAATATATATACATATGTATATATACATATATATACATATAATAAATATCAAATTATCAAAATCGAATCAACTGATTTGTTTTTTTTTAAATTCCATAAAATTTAATCTTGAAAAAATTTTGCAAATTTTCGTTTAAAAACAAAATCTGTATAGCTACGTAAAAATTTTATGTGAACGTATTTTTTTTTTTTTCATACATGTGAGAAAAAAAAAAATGAAATTCTATTTAACACATCATTTAAAATTGAGAATAAAATGATGTTTAATCGTCTATTACTGTTTTTAAAATATTATCAGTCTCATACACTCCTGTTTTTTGTACTTTTTTTACAGTATGTAATTTTTCAATCAATGTTTTCTTCTTATGTAATTTATTTCATTAATCAATTTATTTATTTTATGTATTTTATGTGATAGTTTACATATTTTTTTATGTATGTATGTATATTAATTTTGATTTATTTTCATTTTTTTTTTTTCTGTGTGATTTTTATTTTTTATTTTTCTTATATATTTAATTTTATTATGATTTCTGATTTTTTTTATTTGTAACAATATATATTCGTACATACATACAAATACATATTATACATATTATGTAGATCCGCCTAAATAATTTTATTAACTGACCATCAAGAATAGTAAACATACATATATTTTATTTTATTTTTCTCGCATAATACAATTTATGTTATATTGCTTAAATTTTATACATTACACACATGTGAATATATGATAATAAAAAGAATTAGTAAATAAAATAGAAGGATAAATAAACAAAATAAAATAAAGTAAAAAAAAAAAATTTCCTCTTAATGATGAGACGATTTTCATGTATAAAAAGCACTTCAAGATAAAATAAATGAAATCATTGAGTGTATTTATTTCCACCCACAAAATCAATAAATTGTTTTACTAATATAAACAAAAAGAAAGGAGAAAAAAAAACATATGTGAAAATATGTGTTAAATAGAAAAAAAAATATGAAAAAAAAATAGTAATAACAGTAAAGAAAAAAATAATAATAAAAAAAATAGATATGTGAGAAAAAACTACATAATTATATCTGTATATGCTTATATTTAAAAATCCACAACGTGATAATCAATTTTTGGTTTAAGCATGTATAAGTATAAACATACACTACATATATGTATGTACCCATATGTACAATATATAACATACATTTGAGGACTTTATTTGAGGACAAAGAATATAAAAATGAGAAAAGAAGTAAAACATTTTTATATATTAACATTTATTTATAAAATAAAACGTATACACATGTACATATATGTAGTACATACATAAGAAATAAGAAAATATCTTTTAACTTATTAAGGTTGTTTTTTTATGTGACCAAATTTTGTTGAAGTTAACAATTCAAGATTTTTTTTCAATAATGTTAAAGTTCTTGTATATTGAAAGTAGTTTTCATAACTTTAGGTCGATAAGGATATTAGTTTGTGATGACTGCGAATGAAAATATTAGAGTATATATTATAGTACATATGCATGTGTATATGTACTCTTATGTATATATGTATATGAAAATTGATATCGAACACAAAGAATAACGTGTATTTAAAAAAAGATTGAAAATGAGAGTAAAAATATAGTCAAAATATGTATGTATATTATGTATAAAAAGCGGATACCTATATACCTACAATGTAGATACATATATGTATGTGTATACATATTTTATTATATAGTAAAAAGTAAAAAATCTGGATAACTATCATTTAAATGTTTTTTTAAATTTTTATTATGTTCTTTCTCCATGACGTTCTCGAGATATTTTTCAAATTTTGTAACAATAGCTTTTTTCTATTTTAGTTTATTGGTTGCACCTTAATTAATTCCTTCTGTTTCATTACCCAAAATTATATTTTTCATTACTTAAATTTCAGTGATATTGATTAAGTTATCAGAATTCACCACCCAAAACATTGATTATCTTGAATATAAGATTATATAGAGAATAGAAGAGATTTTGTAATTCGATCGATTTTACATTGAACAAAAATATATTTTTTTTCAATCTCAATTTTATTAAAATAGAAAATATAAAGTTTGTTAATTTATTGGAATTGAATAAAGTTTATTTAAAACTGAAAATAAGAATAACTAAAATTCAAACACTCATTGGAAAATGATAATGTCTATGGTTTTTCTGTTTAAGAGCATATATCCTTGTTTTGCTAAAATATTTCAAATAAAATTAAAATACAAGTGCTCTGAATTTTCAACCTTTATTACTCTACAAGCAAACTTCGTACAGTTAAATGGTTTTCATAAATTTGAAGATAAACAACTATGTACTTTATTTGAAAATGTTATTAACTCAAAATCGCCAAAAATGCAGTTACCTCGATTAGCCATACGGCAGATGTATGTATATGCATACGTATATGTACATACATAATATGTATATATGTATATCTTTATTTCAATATGTAATACAATATGATTTTGTAATTGATTGTATTTGAGAAATCTAATTTAAAATGCTTCAGGTCATATATTTTATTAGTCAATGAAGAATTTAGTATTTGAACTTTCAATAGTATTTTATTTTAAATTTTACAAAAATAATACATACTCTTTTTTTTTGTGTGTGTGCAAATGTAATTTTTATTTTTCAAAAATAAAACAATGAGATATTCAATCTGATATGCTTAAAAAAAATACCTACTTTTCAAATATAATTTTGTGTGTTTGAAAAAAAAAAAAATTTATTTTAAACAAAATTCTTGTAAAATTTTAGAAGATTTCATAATCAATCTTAAAAAAGGTCTAAAAATTATTTATAATAATATTTCCTTCAAGAAATCATTTTATCAAGAAAAGAAATTTTTCTTATTTTGTTTTTTTTTTTCACCTTTCTTCTTCTCAAAGGATTCATGAATGAAATTATAATTTTTGCGTATTTTATATTATATAAAATAATCAATTTTATCATGCGTCTTTCATAAATATACATATATACATAGATATTTTCTCTGCTGTAATCATCATCAAGCGACATGTACCTACACAGTTTTTTTTTATTGATTGATGTAACACACGTAACAAGAAAAAAAATTTATATTTTTGATATATTATTGTTTTTCATTTAGAAAAATGTCAACCCATATTATTATTTCAGAATTATATATCTTCGATAAAAACAATAATAATGTATTCTTGTTATCTTTTTATTTTTCGTTTATTTTGTATTCATAGTGATATCTGTTCATAATTGAAAAGGGTGTTCTTAAAGTCAATTTCTATGAAAATACATATGTACATATTCTAAAAATGGCAATAAAAATGATATATATATTATGTATGTATATGTATGTATTGCGAATAAAAGAAAAAAAAATAAAATTCTTATGATTTTTCATATTTAAATCAAAGAACTGTGGAAAAAAATAAGTTTATTAATTTTATCAATTGTTTTTTTTTTTTTTTTTAATTTAAAATATTTACAAAAATCTATTTTAAAATCAATGGTGAATTTCAAATTTTTTCTCTTGTTTTGAAAGTTTTGATATGAGATAAATTGGAATATA
Organism: Bombylius major; assembly: GCA_932526495.1. NCBI lineage: Eukaryota > Metazoa > Arthropoda > Insecta > Diptera > Bombyliidae > Bombylius > Bombylius major. Next base: position 499,654 of record OW052046.1, read on the forward strand.
GAAATTTATTTTGAGATATTTTACTACATTATTGTGTGTGAGGGTGTAAATTTGTAAATTTTAAAGACTCTAAATAAAGTACAATGTTAGATACATTTATATTTCAATTCAACTAACACTAAAATTGAAAAAGGCTGAAAACATATTTTTAAATTATAATCTATACCACTAGACTATTACGAGTATAGTATAATATACAAAGAAGAAAAAAAATAATAATTTAAATGAAATAAATTTTATTTGTTTCTTTCTTTTTTTTTTGCACTTAAGAATAATCCAAATCCTGATAAGTCTTCAATCAATTTAATTGGTTTTCATTTATTATTATTTCAGGCTATTCAATAGGTAAATCTGTTAACTAATTAATCCTTTTTACATACTAATATATACTCGTATATGTACATTATAAAAAAAATTGTAATACAATAAAACAAAACATATCTATACAATATTTTCTTGTTTCTTGTTTTTGTTTTTTTTTTGTTTTTTTGTTTTTTTTTGTTTTTCTGTATTCAATATTTTATTCTTTATTGAAATTGAAAATAATCTATCAATATACATAATTGAATTTGTATGTGAATGTGTATTATCAATATTTGTCTCACCTTCTGGTATAAATGATTTGAAAAACAATTGAAAATTTGCTTTGAAAGCCAAGAATTGAAAAATGCGGTGTTTACAAGTGAAAATAATTTTATCCATTCCAATTTTATCAATTTTTTCTCTCTTCTTCTTCTTTCTAATAATATATCGTGTATATTGGTGTTGTTTCAATAATATGAACAGCATATGTGAGCCACTTACTGTATCTTCTAGAATTCAAATGTTAGAATATTATACATGTACATCTATACATGTTATGTTATATGTATATATGTATAATAAAAATTATACAATGTCCCGCACACCTTCATCATTTATAATATAACTAAAAGAGTATTACCCTTTTATTTCTACTTTTGTTTTTCTTATACATATTTTTCTTTAAAGACATGGTGTTTCACAGATATGTAGATAAGTAGATAGAATATAGACGGAACAAAGACCATATAACCTATAACATATAACATCAAATACTTCTTATAACAATATGTTGTATATAATATTGATAATGACTATAGGATAGTGTTTAAAATATGTACATATATGTATATATATGAACAAATAGTATAAAATAGTATATAAAGTACTATTAGTAGAAATGTTTTGTAGTTGATATTATTATAGTGTGTTGATAACGAAGGATATAGGTGAGAGTCCAATATTATGTATGTTCTTTTGTTAGTACAAAACAATTTATCTAACATTGCATAACATGTGTGTTAGGTATGTTTTTGTATAGCCTCGACGAATGGTTCGTCGATTGTGAAATGTTGTGAAACCATCATCATTTTTGTTGTTGTCACTAGTGCGCTGAGAGCAATGATAGTCCCAGTTTATCCTTTTTTTTGTTCCTTTTTTATTTTCTATTTCATTTTTTTTTATATTATTTTTTACAATGTTTGACACAAGTGATGCTCTTTATTACATTTGTAAATATATATACATACATATTATATACGTATACACATAATATATGTATGTACCTATAAAACGTACTGTTCACATGTATATATGTATATATGTATGTAAAAATATGTATGGGGGGAAAATAAAGTGTCACATGATACGGTAGATATAATAATATACATTTTATTTTATTTTCAAAAATGAACACACATATCTATTTATACCTACATATATATTTTTATTTTTATATTTATTTATATATTATATACTTATGTAGGAACGTATAAAAATATATAACTAAAACAATCGGTGACTTAAATTTGTACCAATATCAATATGGTGGAAATTTTTTTTTTTTGTTTTTTTTTTTTTGTACTAGTAACAAATTGGATTATCGAAAGATTAATATTATTGCGTATACCTATAGTATTTGTTTTTATTTGAATCCCTCGGAATCTTTATCAAATCAATAGCTGAAAGCCTAGAAAAAAAAGGAATGAATTTGCTGTTTTTTATGTTTATTTATTTATTTTTTCTTCTAATCGTATTGTTTTCCTTTCGTTATATTCTGCTATTGTAACCAAAATTTTCCTAGTATGTAATACTTTTATTTTCTATATTTTGTTTTGTTTTTCTTTCTTATTTTGAATCTACTCTACTAGTAGAGAACTTAAATTGGTTACATAACTTGAATTCTTTATTTATTTATTTTCTTCTTTTTTTTCTTTCTTTTTTTCTTGTCATATTATTGTTGATTTTCATATATGAGCATTATACTAAATACACACAACATTTCAATGTTACATATATGATTTTATATTACTGTGATAATAAAAAAGAAAATTGTAAACCCTTTCAGAAAGGATCCAAAAACTATAAATTTTTATTTGTATATCATTTTATATATACATACTGATTTCATATACATATTATGTTTGTGTATGAAAAAATAAATATTTTGTATTTTTCTGTATTTTGCACTTTTCTCAATTTCATTTGTTAAATAAATTTTTTTTAGCAAATTATTTGAACTTATTGTTTTTTATTTTATTATTATTTATTTTTTTTTTTAACTTTTTTTTTCTTAGTACTTCTTTAAAAAAGTTTTGTGCATGATAAAAGTAGAACAAGGGTGTTCACTGGAATCTTCTAAACTTTTTAGATGCGATTATGTCAAAAATATTATTTTGAAAGTTCGTGATTATACACATAATATACATTAGACTGTCCCTTTTTTGTTCTACTTTATTTTTATTTTTAAACTCGTCTCCTACCACTCTTATTACAAAATAATTAAAATCCTAAAACTTCATAACTTTTGGAAGTTATTTACCCGTGCCGACAGAAATTCCTAGTTTGTGTGGAACAAGTAGGTATTAATGAAAAATCTTGAATTTTAAAGTTTTCTGAATTTTTTTAAAATATTTTTTCGAAAAAAAATAAGTAAATTTGGCTTAATTATTTTTTACATTCTAAAGCACAAGTTTTTATATTCATAATTCTAAAAATCTGCTTTTAGGGTACATTTTTTTCGTGTTAGGAAAGATTCGTCTATATTCTTGTGCACATCTTAGTACAAGTTGTTTTTTGAACTTCCACTCAACACTTTGACAAATTTGCTTCTCAAATATATTATTATTGATCAAAAATAGTCAATTTCTTATGTTTTTTAATACATAAAAAAAAACCGAATGAAATGCTTATCAATTTAGGGATATTAATTTAAAAATAAAAAATTTGGATTTCGTTCGAATTTGATAAATTTACGAATCCAGGTAATCGAAGGGCTATAGAAACAAAGAATAATAATTTTCAGATACCATTTTTAGGATGAAATAGGAATATTGAAATTTTTAAAATTTATTTTAAATAGCCTTAATGCCTACCCTTACCTATCACTTTTTTTATGTAATAAAAATTTTCCCCGTTTTCAAAGTAAATGGCACAGCATGTAGAAAAATTTCATCATGTTGGTAAAAAAAATAAAAATTCCCAAAGTAATTTTCATTAAAAAAGTTTTTAAATATTATGTAGCTATCAATTCATTTAGTTCATAAATGTTTTTCTTTTTTTACTAAAGGTGTTTTAGGGTGCATTTTACGACAATAATACAAATATAAATAATAATCGCTTGTACATATGAAAATTGCCAAAATATTTTTTTTCTTTCTTATTTTCAGTTGAAAGTTTTTTATTGTTAAAAAAATGATCCGTCTTTTTTATATTTTTTTTGTGAATACTATAAAAAAATTTATAAACAAAATTTTTAAATTTATTTTCCCTTATATAATAAACATTGATGTGTCAATCATTTTTCTCGTTTATTTTATTTTTTAACGCGTTTAATTTTTACAATACAACAGAAACATAAATTTTAATATTACAAAAACTGTTTGACAAGTTGAAATATTGTTGAAAATATAAAATGAAAAAAAAGGAGTGTAAGGCAAATGGAATGGAAACCCCGAAAGCCACAACTTTTGTCTATACGCCTTGAAAGTAATGGTGAGCAAGAGGCTGAGTTTTCAAGGGGTGATTAAATTCTGTTAAAATAACCAAGGTTCTTTAACAATCTGAATAAGAGAGAACTGTTGTTTGGGTGGGTTCTATAAAGAAGTTCCGTTAATGAAGGACTACGAGAGAAGTTGTGTTTAAAGAAAAAAGATATGCTTTTAGGGGCAATTAAAGAGAATATGTGTGACTGACAACAGTTTTCGAGGTAAACGTATGTTTGGCCAATGTAGATGGATAAAATGGATGGATGGGATGGATGGATGGGATGATTCGTTCCCGTCTGGGTAGTGCTGGATTAAGGATAAATGGACTGAGATTGGGATTATGTATAATTATTATATGTGGTATGTATTTGTTTTTAAAAATCACCTGATTTTATCGTCAAATGCTATTAGAAAACGGTATTTTAATTAACATTTGTTAAAAATTTAAAAATACCCTGTATTTTTATGTAAAACTAAATTTAGCGCTATATACTATATATAGCTAGATTACATATAATATATGCATGTAGGAATAAAAAAAATATATAAATATATTTTATAATTATATAAAGAAAAAGCAATCTGTTTATAAGTGTGGTACTGAATTTTTAATATTTAATATTATACGGTGTTTTAGAATATATTATAAATACAACAAAAGCAAACAGGTTTTCCACAAAAATATGCATTAAACTTTTAGTACCAACTAATCAAAGTTTACCAGACTTTTGTATGTGTATATGTAAAAATTTTAACACAAACATATATATTTAGATATAATATAAGTTTTTTTCTTTTACTGTATATATGTATGTACATATGTATGTATGTATATATAATGTTTGTTTAAAAAGTTTTTAAACTAAATTGCAATTTTGTTTTAATTAGAAATTCAAGTGCGGTTCCAAAAACATTCATCTTTTGCCTCTTAAAACTTTCTTTACTTTATTATTACTATTTTTTTTTTTAATTCTTATTTTATTATATTTGTTGTTGTTGTTGTTTTTTGTTGATGTTTTTATTTTTTTTATTTTTCTTTATGGTTTTGTGTGTCTATCTATGTGAATTAAGTTCAAATAACAGAAAACTTTATTTCCATATTATTTTAGTTTATTCAAATGTTTTGTTGTCTTTTTTTTTTTTTTTTTTTTTTTTTTTTTTTTTTTTATGTTAATCATATTTTCTTGATTTTTGATTATATTTACATTCAATTTACAAAATTCTTATTTAAAAATAACTTTATGGTTTTCAGTTTGTTATTTGAATTTCAATAATGTTATCGTAAAGTTTAATTATTATTTTTTTGTTTACACTTCATTAGAAAAGTGTAATTCGTAAAGGATATTTTCTTATCAGCAATGAAAAATAAATTTTTAGTTTTCTATGTATTAATTCTTCTAATGGCAACACTGCTTTGGAAATCCAATGTTTTTCGTTCAATTGTCACGTTACGGTTCCAAACAATTGTTTTTCATCTTTAAAATGTTCCTGAGTTTTTAGTTTATGAATCTGGAAATCTCTGAATCATTTCGGATGTCTGTACGAGTATATCCTGTTCAAATTATCATTGTATCTAATTTTGTACTGATCGTTTTTATCATATATAAACATTCTTAGTAATGATAGTCTTAGCAAAAATTTAACTTGTACATACTTCTATACAGTTGTAAATTACATTATTGATATTAATTTCAAATTATTCGATGCAATAATATTATGTTCATTTAATTTTTAGTTTTATTTTGTTATTGTTTTGTTTTCTTCTAATACCTTTTTAAATAACTAATTTATTGAAGACAAATTAAATTTTGACTTCTTTTATTCAAACTTTTTTATTTTCCAATTAAAAACTATTTTTTGTATTCATATAAGAAACAACAAAACAATAAAAAAAACTATATTGTTTAGACAGTAATCTAAATTACAAAAAAGAAAATAAGAAAATAAAAATGAAAAAACATTTATATAAGGATAACATAATGTGTACATTTTAAAGTTACACAAGTCAAACGCATAACAATCGGATTTTAGTTTTAGATTACACAAAATATCAAAACTGAGTCAGCTAAGCAAATATTCATTTTTTTTTTTTTTGTATTTTTATATATTTTATGCCACCTTTTATCTTATACTCTATCACAACCTGGTGTATGGTATAACAACTTAAATAAAATATATGCTTCTTTTATAATTTTTTTTGTTGTTTTTTAGATTTTTTTAAAGGTACAATAAGAGTATTAAATGTATAACTAGAAAAAATTTGTGTATATATCAGATTTTGAACAATATGTGTATTATTCAAGTATAAATACACATACTTGTATGTATGTACGATAATAACGAAACAAAATACAATAATATCAAATGACAAACATACTTTACCACCATCACCACCATCATCATCATCATCATGAACCAAAAGTTCTCATTTTAGCAAATAAAATAGTCTTCATTTTCGAAAAATTGTTTCTCTATTAAAGCCTCAACAATCAACGTGCACAAGGTAAAACCAGGTATTACTGTAACAAAAGATTAAACTCTTTTTCTGTACTTTAATACATACATTTTATATTGTATTATATATGTATCATACATATGTACATATGAAACAAAGCACCGCGAACATCTTTATAAATGCCAAAATTCATATTTTTCATTGGAAGAAAAAAACAACTTTCTGATATATTTTGTTTAAATTAGTAAAAAATAATATTTTCATAAATAAATTTATTCATCTGTTTAAATTAGAATTAAAGTAGCCGTAATTTTAATTTTAAAAAATTTTAAATTTAAATGCTTTCGTACGTTTTCAATGTTATTCAAAACTAAATTTTCTCTTATTTTATTCTTTTTACTCTTGAAATCGATCAATATAGTGCAACTTCGAAAACGTCAGATGATCATCAATTGTTGATATTCAGCAATTCAAAGTTTTAAGCTGAATTGCATTAATTGACGTTCATTTGACATTTTCGAAGATGCACATACTCGTACATACTTACATAGAAAAAAATAAAAAGTACACAATCTTCGAATAACATTTTAAAGATTAATTCTCATAAAAGTTGACATTAACTTAAATAATTTTTTATCATAGAATTTAAATTAATGTTGATTGTTTTTTGTTTCTTTTAATTTTTATTTTTAAATTTAAATTTTTGGCAATCGGACAGTTAAAACGTTATTCACGGTGCTATTTCATATATACATATGTATGTATGAACTGTATAATATTATTATATCATATACTTTTCATACGATACACATATGTATGTATGTATATGAGAATACAGATGCATCGAATCATTTAGCAAGAATAAAAATAAAAAATTAAAATAAATAAATAAAAGTCGAATAAAATACCGAGTGTACTACTTATTTTTATCCATATCAACCTACATACAAATAACAAGCACTTTTAGGTATCTATCTACCTTTTTTTTACAGGTGAGGAAATAAAAACGTTGAATGAATACAATAGAAAAAAAAATTGCAATACAACTTAATAAAATATTGAAAGTCAAGTGAATAGGGGTATCTTTTAAAATGTACAATTTTATGTACATTCCCACATACATATGTAATATATGTATGTAAGTTTATTTTTTGAAATACAATCAAAAACGTTTTAAAAATTTTGTTTTTGTTTTTTCTTTTTCTGTTTACATATATGTAATATTTTTTTTTTTTTTTGCACATAATTATATGATGTAATATTTGTAATGTGTTTTAATTTTTTAAATATTTTTTAAAAATCCTTGATTTGCAAAAAAAAAACGTATGCAAATACAATGTAATATATAACTACGTTAGTGTAATTTATATGTAAGAAAATCAATGAACATTAATATAATCGAAATAGTATTAAGACGAAAAATGGATTAGAAAAAAGAAAAAATAAAACCACAAAAATAAGAAAAACTTATTAATTATAAACATTTTCTAAAATAAATGTATTTTAACTACATGTGTACATATATATACACATTTACCCCTCCCCCCCATTACAACCACAAATTTGATTTTATTTCTCTTTTTAAAAATAATTATTTCGAAATGAAATGACAGAGAAATGAATTGTTACATGTAAATCAATTTCATTTTGGACATTTTGGCTTGTCTAAAATGATAATTATACAATATTAATGATAATTTATTATTAACAAGAAAATACAAAAATGTATGAACAAATATCTACTATGTTTGTATATATGTATGTATTTAAAAAGTGTATAATATAAGTATATATTACAAAAAAAAAAAAACGAAAAAAGAAAAAGTAAAATTAGATACTTATAAGAAAAATCTAAAGTAAAATATAAAATGAAATAAAGAAAATTGCGGAAGTCATTATAAGAAATTGTAAATTGTAGATATTATATAAATATATAAATGTATAAATGTAGATATATAGCAAATCTGTGTATATATGTGTTTATATATACATATGTATACGTATTTAGTGGTTGAAATAAATGCCAAAGGAAGAACTTTGAAAAATATGAATAGGAAAATGTTTTGTATCATTAGAGTTAAAATTTATATATATAAAGAAAAACGGAAGAAATTTCTTGGTTAACTAAAAAAAAAAAAGAAAGTAAAAATTACAAAAAGGATGTAAAGTCAAAAAAAAAAAAAAAGGAAAAAAAATGAACAATACAAAACAATAGTACACAAGCTAAAAATAAAACAACATTTTTGGTAGTCGTAATTCTTAAAGTTAAAAAAAAAAATAAATAAAATAATAGAGAAGAAAAAAATAAAAGAATTATGTACCGTGTTCTTACCGGTTACTATATACAAGCAATAATAAGAATGTTAATTTATTGGATGATATAATTCACCGCTAAAATTCACTCTGACAGGAAGAGCTTGTCATATAACATTTTGTGGTCTAGCTTTTGTTTCTAGTAGAAAAAAAAAAAAAAAGAAAGTAAAATTAATAAAAATAAAAAATTGGTACGTGAATTTGAAAAATAAAAGAAGAAGAATGATTGTTGAGAATGAGAAATATGAAGGATAAATATGGACTGGACCATATTATTCGAGAAATGCAATAACAAAAATTTTTGAATATTTATGCTGAAAAATTCTTAGTATTTTTTTTTTAAGTATATATTACTATGTAATAAATATTATGTATGTATATGTAAAAGGCTAAAAAAAAGTTAAAAATATTTTTACGTACATACATATGTATATACTTATAATGTGTGTACATATACATACATATATGTTTACAGAGAATTTATATGTGTAACAAAATATAGTTAAAGATATGTTGAAAACACGAGCCAAAACAAGTTTAAATCTAAAAATGGTTCATTTCACAAGAAACATGTAGTGCACCATCATCCAGAAGAAATGCAGAGAAATATAATGTAAATACCATATGTATCATGTGTGCGTTATGCATTTATATATGTATGTATGTATGTTGTTACACACACATTTTAGTGGTAATGGTAGTAGTGGTAGAGGTGATAGTGATTGTGATATTGTGTTTTTGTTACAGGATATCTAATATATTTTCTAAATATATATATGTACATACTTAAATTATACATATATTATAGAAAGGACTTATAACGGTACTAGATAGGATTATAGTAAACATGACAATTGTACAAAACATGATTGTTGTAGGCTTAAGTTAAAGACCAAAAGCTTTTAAAATTTTTGGCATGAGGTATGTACACATAAACTATGTATGATATTATTTTGTATACCTACTTTATAATTGCTACAACTATACGATTACAAATTAAAATATATAAATATATGCGTAAGGATAATTAAGAAATTTTTAGAGTTTTAGATAATATATGTTAGATAAAATATGGGAAACTCTATAAATACATTTAATAGAAAATTTTGTAATTTGAAAATTTTAGAATTCAAATAGCTTAAAAATAAAAATAAAAACAATATACTAAACGCATGACTATGAAATTTATAATTTTAATCAAAATAAATTTGAATAACATCAAAATGTTTACTTTGTACAAAAATCCTCTACATACATGTGAAAATATTCAATTTTGTTTTAGTAAAAGAAAAAAAAAGGAAAAAATAAAAAAATAAAATAGGTATCTAATGAATAATTTTGCGAGCAGAAAAATTTTAAATGAAAAATTACAAAAAAAAAAAATATAAAATGAAATTTTCAAAACAAAATACAAAATAAATTGTGAAGAAAACAAAATTGAAAAAAGTAAAAGAATTACTTTTAAAAAATATACATACATATGTATGTACATATATACTCGTATATCTATAATAAAATTTTTGCATGAGATACATAAGGAATACACATAGGTATTATTTTACATATATACGATATGTCCATATATACATTTATAATATAAGCATATATGTATGTATTTATTATTATATGAATTGTTGTAAACAATGAAGTGCGAAATATCGATTTTCGTGTCGAAAATTCATAATTTATGGATGGTTAAGTGCATTGAATTGATCCATTGGATTGCAGATTTTTATATCATAAAACATTGAGATCACATATATGTGATGTTTCCGCTTTCATTTAGTTGATATGCTTTAATACAATATTTGTTGGAAAAAAAAAAAATATAAGAGAAAAAGAAAAGAAAGTAACCATAAAAAAAAAATAAAATAAAAAGTTATTGGATTGCTGTTTGCTGCTAAGAGAGTAAGAGCTACTTAGTTTGTGATTTATTACTTTTTGAATGATTACATTCATGATATATTGCCATTTTATTGGATAAATTTAAATATTCTTATGTATATGTATATGTATATTTTTGGTTTTCTTTTCGAATAAAACAAAAAAATTTATTAAACAAGGTAGAAAAATATCAACGTACTGTACTTATGTATTTCATTGTACGTTCTTAAAATAAGAAAAAAAAAGTTTTCTTTTATAACCAGTCGATTTAAATTTAAAATAAGATTATTTTTAATATTTGAATTTTAATAATTTATTTTTTCATATTTCAAAAAAAAAAAAACTATTTCGCTTTTACCAAGCACATACATACATACATATAATATATTTCAAGTTGAAAAGGAATAAAAAAAAATAAATATGTATTTAAATGCTGATGAAAATTTATCGTACTTCAAAGGAAAAATAAAAAAATCTAAAAAAATTAATAAAGGAACTCTTTGTTTCAATTTTGTTCGTTTTAATTTATATTTTTCTATTATACATGTATATTTACATATATGTATGTATGTATATCTTTTTTTAATTTTTCAAATTTAATAATTTTCTTTTTGACTTGATTATTATTTTCATTTTGTTTTCTTATTTATTTTCTGTTATTAATGTTTCTTTATATATGTATTTGTCCATAAAAAGAAGAGTGTTTCAAACAAAAATATGATACTTTTACAATATATAAAATATTTATTAGATACTACAATGTTTTATAATTTTATTTGTTTTTTTTTTTATTTTTATTTAACTACGCAAAATTTAATATATTTTCTTTGGAAAATATTCAAAAATTTTAAGAAATGTTCCAACTGAAAAAAAAGAATTAATCGAAATTTCTTGTTTTAATGAAATATGTAACATGAAATGTACTCATTCTGTATATGTACATACTAATACCTACATATCCATATATAATTACATACTAATGATTATCTTATGTAGTACATAATCTTTATGTCTTTATGAAATTAAACAAATACGTATAATTTACATACTATACTTCACTGCTAAATTGTTAAACATTTTAGCACAAGAAGAAAATTGAAGTAATAAAAAAAAGAATACAAGAAAAAAGAAACAAAAACAATTTTATCAAAGGGTTAAAGGATAAGAAAATAAAAATAAGTGAAAAAAAAAATAAGTTTTATTAAATGGAAAAACTTAATATTAAAACAAACGATTTCCTTCTTATATGGGCATTATTTTATTATACTTAGCTAAAAAAAAAAGTTATAGTTTGAAAAGAAAAATGGAAATAGTAATAAAATGAGAAAATTTTTTCTTGGGAAAAATAATTTTCACACTTTTCTTTTTAGCTTTTAGTTAAAGAGTAGAAGTTATTTTTTTTTTCTTAGTTTAATTTTATGATATCTTGATATACACAAGAAATTAAAATTTATGGATATTTATTTAGTGGAATGGATTATAGTTTTTTTTAAATATTCCATGTGTAGTATTATTTATTTGAAAATATTTATTATAATTATAATGACAGTAAATCTTTATGATATTGAAAAAAAGTAGAAAAAAAAAAACAAGTTGAGCGTCAACGTGTAAACGCTTTGCGTCTCTCAACTAGCATTCTGCCACCATTTGTTACTTGAGTCACATTTTTCACGCCACAGCTTCCTTGTTACGTTATAGACACAACATTATTCGTAACTGTGACGAAATTGTGTATAAATGGTCACCACTTGGAAAATTTGTGTGTATACGTAAGACCCTCCAATAGATAAATTGGTGAAGTTCTAAGGTCCTAGCTCAAAAGGATCATATTTAACGTCCGAATGTATACATTTGTATACGATCAGGCAATCCTATAGGGTTTAAAAGCAATCTCGATGAGATTTAAAATCCAGACATTTTAAACAAAAAGTTGAAATAATTAATTGTAAAAATTTGGGATTAATAACTTTTCCGAATGCAGCAATTATTTTTCAAATTTTAAACGTTTGAATTACTTTAAAGTGCTTAAAACTTACTTTGTGTAAAAAAAAATTACTTTGAAAATACTTAGTTCTTGTTTATTTTTAAATTTTTCTTTTTATTATTTCACAAATTGACAATTACTTTTTCCTTTTATATTATATCTTTTCATAATTGATTTTTATTATTATTATTTTTAATTACAAAGGATAACAAAATATAATGTAATATATGAATGACACACATGATATGAGATCTAAAGTCGAGTTCATGTTGTTAAAATAGTTTTTATGTTTTTCCATGATGAAATAGAAAATAAAAAAACATTTTTTTTCATCGATTCGAGTTGACGATGTGTAATTGAAATTAATTAAAAACAGACGAATACAAAAAAAAGTAAATTGAATATAAAAAAGAGATAGAAAATATGTATACATCTGTTGTTTATTGTTTGTAAAATTAGAAAGAAAAAACGATAAAAACAAAAACGAAATATTGTAATAATAATAAAAACAATAATATTTGAGAGAGACTACAAAAAACAAAATGTGTTAATTGAAATCTGCAGATTTTATTCCTTGTTTTCTTTCTAATATTATTTTATCTACTTTGAGTTTATTTACTATATACACGATTTTTTTTTAGTTTCGGATTTTTGTACTTATGTGTTGAACAAATAAAAAGATAGTTAGTTTTGTTTTTTTTCAGATTTTTAAACTAGTTTTTATTATTTATATATATTCACTATATAACGTAACATACCTACTCTTTCATAAAAATCTATATGATACTTACTTTTAAAAATATGACTAGTTAATTTTTTATTTTTCAGGAATAATAATAATATAATTGCTTCGATTTATCGATGTATTTCTCAAATATTGTAATATTTATATTTACGAAAACAAGAAAATTTTACTAGAGACGGAGTGCTAAGTTCAATGGACTCTGTGAGTGCTCGTGGATGCCTAATACGCACCCTCCCACCCACACAAACAAAACAACAACATGTATGTAACATCCACTGCAATATTTATTGTATATTTCTGGTTTCAAAATATCTCGTTTCACGCAAACGTTTGGAAGCAATATTGAATTTTTGATGAATTATTAAAAAATACAAAAATTCACAGTTTTTGTTCAAATAATATATAAGTATGTAGTTTACTTTATTCATGAGTAAATCTTTTTTTTTTTTTTTAATAATGAACCAGGACCGTAGCATATTCTTTTCTCATGCATATTGCTGACACATGATGATGAAAAGTGAATGAGGAATGTTGAAATGGAAAAGAAAGAAAGTGTTTATGGAGACGCACATTTGAACTTGTAAAAATTCTAAGCGGAGCGGGGGAGGTGTTGTGAATAAAACACATGCGGGATGAAATGTAGGGCGTTCCACAGTTTGAGAAGTCTTATAATAAAAGATTGATAATATTTAAAGATTGATCAGTATGTACACTCGGAGGGGTTTGGAAACATATTAGTGGGTAGCAGACTTCTAGTATAATGCTAGAATAATCTCATTCCCCGTTATGAGGGGTTTCTGTTTTTTTTTTTAATTTGTGTATTTTAATAGCTTTTTTTCTTATGAGTTTTAATTCCACAAATCTCATCTTACGTATGTCTTATTATTTTCTATTTATTTTTTTTTAATTCTCTAAATTTATAATGAAATTTGAATAGTAAGAAAAACAAATAAAAATTCCAAAAGAAAAGAATGTTTTATCTGCAAAAAATGTTTATATTAAATTTAAATGTCAGTTAAAGAAAAACAAAATGAAAGATATTATCTGTTCTATGTACATACTATATATATTTTATATATGTATATATATATATATATATAATATTCGATACAAATATAAAATTTAAATAAACCAAAGTTAAATAAAAATTAAAATAAAAGTAAAAAAAAAAAGAAATAATACAAAATCCTTCCATGTTTCAAAGGAAAAAAGTTTTTTTTTCTTTTATAATAAAATTAAATCATATCTAGATTATAAAAAATCAGATTTACACATACATGCAAGGATAGGAAAAAAATATACTTACATAAAACAAAAAGTGGAAAAAAAAATCGTTTCTTTATTTTATTTTATGAACGAAATAATACTATTCCACAATGTTATAATAAATTCTTTTTTAATGAAAAAATTAAAAAAAAGAGTAATTTAACAGTACAGGAAAAAAAAGAACAGTAAAAAAAATATATTAAGCAAAAGGATAAAAAAAAAGAGTTTTCAAAAGTACTTAACGAAAAGGTAAAATAGATACAATACATACAAAGAAATTGTAATACATACTTATATAGTACAGATATAGATAATATTACCTACATTTTTCAGAGTACAATAAGTTTATGAATATATGTACAAGTACATATCTCATATAATTATAATATTAAAGGGTTAGGTATAGTAATACCACGTAACTGACAAAATACTACATATTTACATACTGTATGTATATGTATCTTTAATAAAAAAAATAGGAAGAAAAAAACCACTAAATCATCAATGCATTGTTTTATGACATGATAAGATTTGATTTGATTTTTCCTTTATTATAAACTTTTTCCTTGTTTTCAAAAATTTAAGTTTAAAAGTTTATTTTCAAATTTTTCACGAATCGGTATTATAATCCTAATTTAAAAAACAAAAAATGTCAATTACGAGGTATTACTACTTAACCCACAGTATACTATTCTATATAATAATACACTTACATATGTATGTATATGTACAATAAGTTTATCTTTAATAAAAACCACAATAAAGATAGTAAGTTTAATTTATTAGTTAGTTAATATATTGTACCTACTATACATACATACATTGATACATACATACATATTATGTATACAGGGTGATTTCGTTAAGGTGTCCGACCCGGACACTATAATATTTTTATAGAGGCACGCTAGACTCATCTACTCTTTTGCAAAATTGTAGAAGACCCCTTGTGTTTTTCCATCAAAACTTACATGCTGCTGTACCTCTTACCATTCAGAAGTTATAAGTTTTTCACTCATTTTTCAAATTCAACTCTAATTTTCTCGAAAAGTGCTTGATATTAACCTTCTTTTTTTATTGATAATTTTCAAAATAATTGTATTTGAAAATTAGTATTTCTAGCAGCTATATTCAATTTACACTGTAATAAAAGTACGTGTCCAATAATCCAATGAATTTCAGACTTATTTTTTCAGTTTTCTCAAAAGGTCTTCCTCAATATCTTCGAAAATATTTTCGAAAAAAATGAAGATAGCAAATCGATGCAGAATCAATTGAGCGATTTTTTGTTCGCCTCGCTGATACCTATCCGTAGTTTCCGGGTTGGACACCTTAACGGAATCACCATGTATTGTATATATACATACATCCATCGCAATGCACACAGAATCTCATTTAACATACCATCACCGCAATATAATTATATTCAATATAATATGCAAGAAAAAGAGTTAGTAACTTTATTTTTCTTCCGCATTACGATACTCATTATTTTTATCGTATTTAATATATACATACTTATGTACATATATACATATATAGGTATATACTTTATATATTTTGTATTTTATAATATAATAAGTTTCAATATACTTTTTATAATAAGTAATAACATATAGCCATATACATACACATATATGTATGTATATATTGTGTATCTATCAGATACTTATATGATAATATACTAGACACATATTAAAATTCAAATACATCCGTAACAAAAAAAAAATTTTTTTTAAGTCCTTAATCACATGAACAATAGGATTATTTTATAATTTAAAGTATATTGTTTAAAATACGTATAAAGTATCTTTTTACTTCTTGCCATATTATATTTTATATTATATGTGTGTACATAATATATAAGTCAAAACCAGTTTTATAAGCTGTAATTGTAACCATTTTTTGTTGTTGTTGTTAAGTTTAATAAGTTTAATATAAAAAATGTTCTCATTCATACAGATAATAAAATAAAAAAAAAAAAAATGGGACTTTTAAATTATTAACATTTAATGAAGTTAGTGTAGTTTTTGCAAATTTTTTTATTTTATTATAAAAATTTTTCATATTAAAAAGTAAACACACATATTTTCCAGAAATATGTACAAAATATCCGAAGAAAAACAAACAAATTTTAATTAAAGTCACTTTTTGAGAGTATATTAAGATATGGTCAATATTACATAAATATATATGTAAGTCTTAAATTGAGAAACGTTTTTCAGCCTTATGTGTTTCTTCACAAAAAACTCAAGTGGAGCAACCAACAGGACTTTCTCTTTTTTACCCCTATTATTTTCCTCAACATTTTTTTGTATCTTCATGAATCATGGATCAACTGTCCATGCTAATTAAAGTCTAGTAAAATGATAGTAGGTTGTTGAAATTTAATTCAAATTTTTGAAAGCAATACTTTCTTCCGTTTTACTTTTAACTCACACATGAATTTATAGATAGATATTATATAGATTGTAATTAAATACATGGTTGGTTGGCTGACGTGGCAGTTCTTCGAAATCTTTCGAAGATCCAATTAGCACTGATAGTGCCGTTTTGATACCACACATCTCGCAGTTGTCGAGTCCAGAGGGTTGTAAAGCACCCTTTCTGTCATTCATATACTTATAGTTTTTAAAGTGGAATGTGGAACCACTAAATTCTTTGGTAGAGAACGAATTTTATTCGTATAACAGGATTGGTACTAATATTTCTTGTAATTGGTTATAAAAATTATAATTACGTACATAATTATGTCACTATGTTATTTATAAAAAATTGAAAATATTGAAATTGTTTTTCCACTGAAAAGTAAATAATTCTAGTTTTTCTTCGAACCAATTCAAAATGTAGAAATTTTGAAGAATGATATTTTCACTATTTTTTTCCAAGAATCGAAACTGAAATGATTTTTATAAAAAAAAAATTCAATCCTACCCCATCCCATCTGCATCTGTGTAAATAATAAACATACATACATACATTTATTCATCAACACTATTCAAATGAAGGAAATTTAAAAAAGAGCTATATCTAACAAAGTATATGTATATCTACCACATACATACATATATGTATGTATGTTCATATGTAACAATTCATATGATGATTAAATTAATTGTTATATCAACATACACTTCTTATAAATATTTTACCATTAAAAATTTCTCATTCATGAAGGTTTAATAAAAAAAAAAAAAAAAGAATACGTAATGTAAATATAATGAAATTACTTTGATTTATTTGAAAAATTTCTCAAAAGAATTAAATTAATGATAATTACTTTTAAAAAGTTGATAATATTAAGAAAATAAAAATTTCAACGTAAAATATTTGAAATTTTTGTAAGAAAAAAAAAAAAGTTAAAATTACAAATTATTTTTGTTTTATTTTTATTTTTTAAATTTATTCATCATTATGTTTATATATATGTATGTATGTATGTATAACATGTATTATTGCAGACTTTTAATGAAATAATTTTCCTTTAATGAAAAGAAATTTGTTAATTGAGAATTTCTGATATATGTATGTATGTACTAAAATTAATTAGAAAAATAAATTAAATAAGAAGAAAAAAAAATAGATATTTCATAATTATGTTAAATTAATACAATAATTGAAAATTTTCTTTTTTTTTTTTTCAAAGAAAATTCAAAAAATTATGTAATGACCTTTATCAAATATTCAAAGTTTACATTTTTCGTTTTTTGTTTTTTTTTTAAGTTTAGAAATTTGAAAAAAAAAAAAGATAAGAATTTCTCAAGAGAAGCTAATTTCTCATTAAATTTATTGATAAACTTATGTTTGTTTCCTAATTTTAGAAATTCATAGTTTTATTGAATTTAAAATAGAATATAATAAATTATACAAGAGTTCCAAGTCCAAACAATTATAATAAATTAAAATTTAGTTTCTAATAAAATGTCGGAATTTCAAATAAAATATTCTTTTTAAAGAATCAAAATTGTAAACTATGAAAATAGCAACAGAAATTTATAATAAGATTAGAATGTTTGTTATTTAAAAGACATCAATGTTATTGTAATCTCTAGTGTATTATTGTTTAATTTTAAATTTAAAAGGATTCAAAATCAAATTTTCCACAATATTAAAATTTATTTTTCTTAAATGGTAGAATTTTATTTTTATACTGTAAGAAAATTTGGTTTTTTTTTGTCTTCTTCTTGGTAATAAAATTTAATTCCCAATGCGTAAAAGCTATATGTAATTTTAGAATAATCATCATAAAATGTAAAATTTTTTGTTTCAGGTAAACCTCTTCGACGATTTTTCCTTGATAAACTCAACTTCAAACTACTAGTGCACAGCGGAGGAAACTTGTTCTTTTTTTTTTCGAAAAAGTCGTTTCTAAATTTAAAAAAAAAATATATATAAAATATATGTATCTTTAAAATTTTTGCCAAAATTTTCTAGTGTATAGTTTTTCAACGAAGCTTCTTTTGAAGTTTTCACAGGATCTTTTTACTGTACGTACATACGAAGCTTTCACTAGTAGACTATACTTACTCCCACAGATGACTGAGGCCAACTAATCTCAACGATTTCCGGGGTACAGGGGACTAACTAAAGTTTATTGCGAAATTTTTGTCAAAATAAAGTGTATCTCCGTTGTTATTTATTGTAGAACAATGATACGCATACTCATCAGCAAAATGGTGTCATTTACCCTTTTAATTAATATATAAACTTATTCAGCTTTCTTATCACAAAAATTATTAGTGATCAGAGTCAACAATTTACAATTTTTTACTAAAATTTTCGACAAACCCGGTGATTTCTCAAAAAAAAACCCTTATTAACATACTTTTTTTACAATAAGTAAAAAGTACAATTTTTCTTCTGCAAATTAGTTATATTTATGTATGATATAAGTTTTACTCCACTCTCCCCTACATATGTATATTAGTTCTTAAATCGAATCCCACAATTTTATTTTATCAATTTCATCGTTATTTTTTGACAAACCTTAACTTTGGGAACTGTGTTTCACGTTCGTTCCTTTTTCAAAATTTTCTTCTTTTCAGTTGTAGCAACATCATATCATATGTATGTACCAATCAGACTATATCATTCAAAATACATTTGAACATATTCAACAACAACAAAAATAAAAAGGATTAAATAAAATAAAGTAATATAAAAGTTTTTTTTTTTTTTTTCAAATATTTACACAATTTTTAAAAATTTCTTTTGTTCTTTTGAACATTAAAATTTCTCATTAACAAATAAAAATTCCTATTCATTTAATATAAAAAAAATTTTTACATATTTAGTAATGTTAGTTATTTGGTGACACAATTGGAAAAACAAGTAAAAATTTATAATAAAGAATTCATATTTTAATCGGATTTTTAATTATTTTTTTGTTTCCTAATTAAATGATAGTCAATTTATGTATGTATAATTTGTATGTTCTTTTATATACCTACATTGTTTTTTTTTTTTTTTTTTTTGTTCATAAATATGTACAATAAATATTTTTCCAATAAGATCATGGATATTGTATAAAATAAATTCATAAATAATTAAATTTTGTTTGTTTGCTTATTATTTATTTTTTTTTAAATAGGGGATTGTATTGTAGGTACTTTAATTTAAATATGTATGACTATGATATTTTGTGTGTTTGTTCGTTTATTTTATTTTCATGAACATGTAATTTTTATTTTATTTATTTATGGTTTTCTTTTTTATTCAACTGTTTATTCAATTGAAAATATAAAATAAACTATGCAGTATGTAGTACTTGCAATTTACTATAGAACCTTTATTAATGAGAATAAACAAGAAAGAAAAAAAAACAATGAAATAAATAAAATGAGAGCAACGTTTATTTATAAAATGGTTTATAAAAAAAAAAACTTCATTAATATTTGTTATTGACTAAAATCTATTCACAAAAAAATGTAGCTATTAATTTCTATAAAAAAAAAAAATACATTCAAAAATCAAACAAAATATTTTTGAAGAAAAAAAAATTTTAAAGTGAAATTGAATAGAAAAAAAAGCTTATTAATGTTTAATGTTATTAAATGTTCAGAGTAATAATAAAAAAAAATGTATCTTTAAATATTTTCATTAAAAGTATAGATAGTTCTATAGGTACAATAAAAGTACAACGATAAGGTATAGTTTTCTTCCTATTATTTTTCTCCATATACATTACATACATATATTATACATAAATAGATATTGTGGAACTGTGAAAATAGATTATTGATTATATTGTATTTTCAATTATTTTCCTTTTTATTGTTTTTTAAGGTTTTTTTTAATTACGAAAAATAAACTTTAAAATACAATTGAAAAAATAAAAAAAAAAAAAGAATGCTACTGCAGAATCTCTATGAATGTGTTTGACGTGTTAAAATGGAAAAAAACAAAAAAGGAAGATTTTGGCTTTGTATAGTATTTAAAACTTTCTCATTCAATGCAACTCTTATCAATAAAGATTTAATTTTAAAATACATACATATATGTGGATAATTTATGGAAGTTTAAAAAGTACAAAAAAAAAATAATAATAATCGATGCAGAACCAATTGAGCTTTCATTTTCTGCAATAAAAAATTGGGAATAATTTACGCCCTCTAACGCCAAACTGTTGGGATTTACCCCCTCCCTCCAACAGGAGAAGCAATACCCTGTATATGCGTAAGTAGGTAGACATAAATTTACAAAGTATATATGTATATACACATATACGAGTAGATACTACTTCATTGAAGCCTCTATATATTTTAAAAGATTTAAAATTTTCATTTGCCTTCATTTTTATATTATTTAGTTTCAAAGAAAACTTATAAAAATAAAAGAAAATTCTATTTATATCTGTTGGCTATTGCTTCAAGTCATAGAGCACACTATAAAAAACCGTTTATTACGAAAGTGGTATAAGTCAATTTTTCAAAAAACAAAAACAATAACATGCAAATTTTGATGTGTTCTTACAAATAATTATGTTGATAAAATATAAATGATAATATCCTTTATAAAAATCTAACATAAATATGTATCTAACAACAACATAAACTGGACTTGCATCACTTTTAAAATAAACATCTCATTAAAAAGGATAAAATTATATATAGACATACCTACATACATACATATGTATGTACATACAAACAAAAGGTAATAAGTAAAAGTTTAAGTACATTATTTAGAAAATTTTATTTAGTTGTTTATTATATTGTATTTTGAAATTTTTTACTTATTTTAAAATTAAACCTTTTACATTTTTGAACTTTGAAGAATTTTATTTTTTTAACATTTACGGTATATGATAATACACTTAATTGGTACTTATACCACAAACAGAATTATTACACAACAAATGTTATACATATTTTAAAGAAAGTCTTATGTAATGTTAAAATACTAACTTACTATATGTATGTACATACATATGATGAGGTTTTCATTTTCATTTTTTTTTCACATACATACATATGTATACTTTAAGTTTGAATTACATCCAAAAGGTAAAAAAAAAAAAAGTTAAAAAAACAAAATACATCATAAAATGTGTTACCTTACATGTTCGAAACAATTTTAAAACAGTAATTGAGAAAATTTCATTATTAACATTCGATGGAAACGATCAAATTCTGAATTTTAAATGCTCGATTAGTTTCAAGAATTTACATATATTACGTATATGAAGTTTCACTCATACTTTACAGGATCATCAATAATAAATTTTAAATTGTGTGATAAATACCATCAATAAATGATTATTACTAACAATAAATAATAATAATAAAAAATACTTTATTGCTTGGCATTCAGTTAAAAAAAATAAAATAAAAGGTTTGTAAAAAAATATGTTTTCGTTGTTGCCTAATCGAAATTGTAAAAACGTGTTACAACTATTGTGATAGCAACTCACGATGTATTCAAATATAAATAAACTTGTGTGAAACATAATGAATATTGATAGCATAACACTATCATTTTTTTTAAACTTAGGTATAATGTACATACATAGGTACATACATATGTATGTATGCTTGATTATTTATTGATTACATTTATAAGGTGCCACACCAAGACGCAATTCTGTGATTTTGCGATTTTTTTTATCACGGGATTATCATGTAACTTTTTAAGTAATAATACATGATGATTATCACATGATGGTACTGGCCACATATATACAATCAGACCAAAATATGAATGAACAATATAAAATTATAGTTTGAAGTTTTTTTAAAAAAAAAAAACAAATCAGCGAGAAAAAAAATTCTAAATAGAAAAATTATAATGGGAGTAAAATTTATGAAAAATTCAAATTTTACGAACATAAAAAGAGTGAACATACTAAATATCATTATAATCTCAAAATTTGAACTTTTGATCTCGCCTATCTTAGAAAATTCATTTTCTTTTATTATTGGGTACGTGTCTTAATCAAAAGTTTTTAATATGATACATTCTATCATATCAAAATTTCTCTCATGAGGACGTTTTTGAATACTCACGTTTTCATTTATAAATCACCCTGTAAATTTTTTATTGTGGTTACTTTGTTTTGCTTTCTTTTGAAAGGTTGTTGAGAACCCAATGTACATACATATGTTTTATCCTTGCATGAATTTCTAGAAAAAATTTCTAGAAAAAGTTGTACGTAAATATTTTGGGAAATTTTCTAAAGTAGGATTTTATTTTTACCTATTATTTCTTATGAAAGCTCTGCGCTATTAACAATTTATATCTATTTCTCAAAATTGTATTTTGAGTGATTTTTCATAATCAAATAATTTTTACGAGTTGCTGCCAAGGTAAATAATATTTAACATGCGACCTTAACTTAAAAAAATCTTATTTTCAATATAAAAACTGTACTTTTATAAAACTTCTTGGAAATACAATTATTATAATTTATTTTACACAAAAAAAAACAAAAAAATTTCAAACAACATTAAGATAATTCAAGAATCATTATGTTTTTCTTTTGAAATTCTGTAGGACGAAGTCAACTTCAACATCTTCAGAACTATGTAATGACTATCAAGAAAATAATGTATGTATGTATATTGTATACGTATCATTTTATAGAAAAATTCTAATGAAAAATATTTAAAGATTTATTCTTACAAATGGATATTATATACATTATATGTACATACATACTACTATCATACTTACACTAAATAAATAAAAGGTATTACTTTTCAACTACAATAATTTAACTTATTCTAATTGATTCGAAGAAAAATCTTCATAGAAATAAAATTATATTCATGGGGCTTTATAATAAAATAAATAATTAATATTTATCGTAGTTGGTTAGCCTACAATTTCTGTTGAATCACATTAATTCATTTCTTACTCATTTGTTTTATTCAAATTGATATTTTCTTAAATTTTACTTAGAAAAAGCTTAATCAGCCCCGATATTATAAAATAAGAATAATTTTCTGTTGAAATTTCGTTTCATTCTATATACGTAAGAATAATTAATTAAGGACTACATCGTTAATCAATAGCTAATTTATTATGTAAAAACAAATGCTCACTGCCTGTTTAATTTTTCTTCCACAACTTGATTATGTTTTTTATTCTAGTTACAATGTATTCTAAATTCTAACAATTAATGTTGTACTGAAAGAAAAAAAAATACAAAGACCTTTCGCAAAACCTTTTTAAATAAAATTTTTTTAAGAAAAGTTCATATGAAATTTCGTAAATAATTTCCAGTTTAAAAATTACAAAAAAAACACACTTAATGATATGCAAAATTTTTCAGACAGTGCCTTTTCAATGTAAGAACAAATTTAATTTTTTATCAATACGTGTTTTTTTTTCACTATAACTTTTCAGTCTTCTATTTTGTGACTTAAAAATAAAAATAAATAGATTGAGAAAATTATGAAAATATGAAAAAAGCATAACGTGTTATGTGTGTGCGTCAAGTATCACTTCTTTGCGTCGCTTTCTTGCGTCACATCTACATTATACTATATGTATGTATGTCAGCATTTCATGCTGGAAAATAAAAATATGGCAGAAGGGCCAAAAAAAGTTATCCATTAACTTAACTATTTTTTTCAGACGGCTTGTTACTGAATTGCTATGAATAGCCTGACTAAAAATGAGCCTTAAATTGGAATAAAAAGATAGAAAAAGAAATTTGCATAAAAAGTGGTAATGAATTATAAATAATTTCACACATTAAATTCACTTCTTTAGCTTATAAAATTAATTTTTCACTTTTAATTTAATTTTCAATTTTCAATAAAATTTTAAAAAAGAATTCAATATTTTCATTGACAATTTTGATTATGTAAAATTAAATTTAAATTTTCATTTTCCATGAAACGAAATATTAAGAAAAAAAAATTAAATTTCAATAAAAATATTCTTTTAAATATGAAATTTAATAGCAATCTTGTTTTAGATGTCTTAAGATAAGGTAACATTATTTGTGAATATATTTATATACATAATACACATTATTTTATAAGTATATACTTCAATGTTATAATAATAATAACATTTTATTATATATACATAATAGAGTAATATGTATATGTATATGAGTATATACGAGTAGGTATACATGAATTATTATAATACGCTTTTAGCTACATATACATTACAAGGCATATTTTAATTTAAGAAATGGTCCATTTACTTATACTCACTAGCTTAAGGATTTCAATTAATTGGTATACTTTAAATATTTGTATGTATGTGGTATATATACAATTTTATATCTACATTATATAATAATATTGTATATACATACATGTATGTATATAAGATTGATTAATATTCGTGGTTGATTTGATTTATAATTTTAATAAGTCTTATTACTAAAGAAGGATCAAAATATGCCATGTAAAATAAATGAATGAATAAATGACTGTGAATATAAGTGCGATTAAATAAATTTATATAAAGAAAGATAGAATATTAAAAAGAAAATAGGCAAAAGAAAAGCTATAGTTTATACTGTTTGTATGTAATATATAGAATAAAAAAAAAAAATGATGAAATTAAGAAAAATAAAAAAGGATCTTGATAGAAATTCAAATTGTTTGTCATTAAAATTAATTGAAAAGTGTTTAAAGATTATAAATATTATTAAATTTGTTTGTTGGTTTTCTTCTTCTTAACCGTTATCTTATTTTTTTTTTTTTTTTTTTATTTCATCTATAAAGTCATTTTATTTAATTTTCAAATTGAATTAGTGTATTTATCATTACAACGAATTATTTATTGAATCTTATTGTTACTTTATTCTGGGCGTTTTGAATTGTGTTAAAATTCTATCTGATAGAACTACGTAATTTAAAAAAAAAAAGCTTCAAGATAGAATTTAGTATACATATATGTATATACATACATATGTATGTATATCGCTATATTTAAAGTTTTTTTAAAAATATCGAAAGGCATATAATATATAAATGTAGGCATAAATTATTTTCTGCACGTGCTTTAAAGATTAGAAGAATTTTTTATTTTCTTTATTATTTCTTTTTTTTTTTATTTATTTTTAGACTGTAATTTCTGAAAAATTTAGAATTGAACAGATATCATATTTTGAATAGTTGATAATTGGGTTTTTTAGTACCTACATCTAACAACTCACCCACAATATTATTTTAGAATTAGAATATTATGAATAAAATGACAAATTCTGTTGTTGTTTTTTTTTTCTTGTAGAGAATACTTTTTGTATGTAGTAACAAATGTTTTGCTTGTGTAATATAATATAATAATATAAATGTAATTTCATTATATTGTATTTGTACGCTAACAAGTGTTTTATTTATATATTTATTGTTCATTTCACAATAAATACGAGTAGCTTATTATTATTATTTTTTTAAAATCGTTTTTTCATTCACTCGAACGAATCGTTTTAAATACAAATCCTTATTGTCCTTTTTTCATTTATTATATTGTTTCATATTATTATTTTTTTTTTCTTCCATATAATTTTACGTCATTTCTCAAATTACCTGTAAGAGTATCCTTGATAGTGAATTGGCTTTTGAATTGTCCAATTTACTCTTATATCATGTACGTCCAATTTAAAAAATAAAAATAAAAAAAAATTGAGATATTAATAAAAAAAATATTGATAATAATAAAGTGGGTGGTGGTGATCGTGTAATGTATATATAAAATTATACATATATATATATATATAAAAGTATATGTATATAATATTTATAATGTAGTATATATAAACGTTTTTATATGTATATATGTACATACATAGATGCCGCAATAGGTATTATTATTATTAATATTATTATTATGCAAATTAACTTAATATAAGAATACTTTATGGAAATTATTTTTGTACGATTTTTTTTTCCTCTTCCGTTCATTTCACGAGTATATATGTTTTGCGTACATTTTAAGACATATCATTTTATTACCATTTTATATTCTATGGAAAATACAGAGAAAGAAAGAAAAATTTTTTTTTTAAATGTTTTTTCAATATTTTTTCATAATACAATTCAAACTTCTTTTTTTTATATTTCTGTTAAATCGTAACCTCTTTATCACCTTTTTTTTTCTTCATTATTTGATACTTTCTTTGATGGCATGTTGTATGTATATGCAAAGAGGATTTTTTTGATAATTTGTTGTTGTTGTTTTGCTATTTCCTTATTCCGTTTATTGTTATATTTTTGTTAAGTACATATATATACATACATATCTTAATAGATATATATACATACCAACCAGATGTCCTTGACAGAAAGTATATATCATAAATTTACTCTTTTTTTTTTTTTTTTAGAAAGAAAAAAAGTGCCAAATTTTTTCTATTACAATAAAAATTTTCTTTTTTTTTGTCCTTTTTTAACTTTCATTTAATATATTTTTGTTGTCTTTTACTTTTTCTATGATGTACATATAAAAATGTTTTTGTTTCTCTGTACGGTTTTATATTTTAGTATTAGATATGTTGCGTTCTAAGTTATATTTTCTATACAAAAATTTTTTTTATTTTATTTCAAATTACTTTTATACCGTACAAATTCAAAGATTTTTTCCTTATTTTTGCGTGTTTCAACATTCACCACCGCATAACCATTTTCCCTAATGCTTTAATAAAATGAGTTATACACCTACTTATATAAAAGTATGAATGTAGATATGTATGTACATGGCAAGAGTAAAAGATAAATTTCCCTTTTTCGGTATTTTTTTTTTTTTTAGAAAAATCGAATAACTTTTCTGTTTAATATCAAAATAAAGAGAATATAGTACACACTAAATATTGAAAGGTATTGAGAAAAGTACAGGAAAAATTATACATATATACACATAAACGAACACATGTACGTATATATTATCTATATACATACATATATGTGTATGTATATAAAATTAAATCAGGTAATAATTTTCAGGTTCGATTTTCTGATATCAATCTTAAAGAACACTTAACAAACGGACCTCTACTTTTTTCGTGGCAGATTAACATCTTAACGAGAACTATCAAGGATACTTTACCATATACAATGATGATGGAGAAAATCCACATCTAATTCGCTATCGTGTAAAGTATTAATATGTACATACATAGTATATACACCATACATATTTACGTACATACTTACATCAGTGTATCGTGTTGTACTATACATATACTAAATAAGAGTACAATTTATAAATGGGACTACAATAGAGTTTATATGGATTTTTTAATTTATGTATTAAATGTTGAAATGTATGTATGTACATGTGTAGAAAAATGTTATATCTATTCGATATATACTACATATTATAGAAACAAGTAAATACAATAGAAACATTTTGATTTGAAAATTGTCTAAGTCCTGATACTGTATAAATCATGTGAAAAGATGTGTGTTGTACAATTATATTTTGCTTTATAAATATGTACATACATATGTACATAGTATAGTATATGATAGTACATATGTATACATATGTATATTTATACATAGATAATAGTAGATAATTTTAAACGATTCAAGCATAACAAAATTCATCTTTCTAATTTCTATGGTTGGCGTTGAATTGTTGACTACAAGTTGAAGAGCTTTTTACCAAATGCAATAAATAGGTGCGAAACGAAACATGAAACTCGACTGGTATTCATTGTTATCATCATTCGTATAATGGTATATCTGTTATGTTATGTTTGTACCTAAAACATTTTTACCTAAATATGTATTCTGCAGTGCAGAAAAGATATATGACTTTACAAAATTTTCATTTTAATATGAAAAGGGCATGAATTTTCATTTCTTTTTACTGTTTTAGCAACGTTTATATTTTTCTATTAAAAATTTTGTTCGTTGGGAATACGATATACATATATGTATGTATGTACATATGTACATTATTAATCTATATATTGCAAGATATTTTTGAAAATATTTTCAGGTAATACTATGTAATGTGCATATACCCATGTTTGTTATATACATTATGTATTAGAAACATTCATATATCTGTTAATAATTATGAGATGTAATAAACATGAGCTCAATATATAGATGAAAAGATGATTTTTGCTTAACAATGACACTTTTTAACTTGATTTTTTGTTAAATTTGACCCAGAAAATGCTGTATAATCATGTTACTTTTGTTATAGTGTGTATCAAATGAATGAATAGCCAAAACTTTTTAAAAAAATCATAAAGAAAAGTAATTTGAATATACACAAAAGGCTTACATAGAATAAACAAACAAAAATCTATAATAGGAACTAGTGCAAAAAATAACAAAAAAAATATATTTTTAATATTTAGCTTGAAAAAGAATAAAAAAAAATAATAATTTTAAATAGGATATTTCCTAAAATGGACCAAAATTGAAAATTTCTTTTACATTACACTCGTGCTTCGACGAATATTTTATTTTCTTTTGTTTTTCTTCTCCTTATGTATTTCCCTCATGCATTTATTCGCACTTTTTTATTTTGTTACAGATTTTCATACTTTTGCATCTTTTTTTTTTTTAGTATATTAAATGTGGTGATAAGATATACATATACGACAGATTACGTTTGTCTCCAGTTTTTTTTTTTTTTTTTTTTTTTTTTTTTTTTTTTTTTTTTTTTTTGTATCTAACAAGGCCAAAGTTTTATTAATGATGTATTCTTCCGCTCTTAGGCTTCAATGATTATTGATTCTTCAGTTATCCCAGTTATCAGTATTATCCTTCCATTATTTTTATTATGTTTAAGTGACATAAAATGACAGGCATATACTTTTATGTTACACGAATTTTTTCTTAATTTATTTTGTTTTATTTTATACCAGTAATCCATATCAGCATTTGTATCTCTAGATTAGGTTTAGTCTTATATATTTAGTTGTTATTTTCCACTTAAACTAAATTATTTTAATCGTTATGATTTTCAACCTATGACGATTTTAGAATTTCTCATCATTAATAAGCTTTTATACTTAATACATATTGCATTTTTATTCAATTTTTAATTATGTAAATAAAAAAAAATTTAAAGAAACAACTTTTTTTTGTTTGTTCAGAAACTATTTTCGAATATTTTCTTTTTAATTTAATTATATTTTCGCATAAGTAACTGAAAAAAAAAATCCATTATTTAATTGGAAATATTTTCAAGATATTTCAACAGACTGAATTTGATTTTAAGTTTCAAAATTCGATCATCGAATACAAAAAAATATATATATATATATTGCTTTTGCAGCTTTAAGAATATTCCAACTAGAAAATTGTTAACAATTTAACTTTTTGCACCACTTTCTATTTTTTTAATTTTTTGTTTCAATTACGTTTATGTGATTTTCTTTAGAAAAATAAAATTTGTAAAAAAAAAACAAATTTCTGAAAACAGACATTAAAATGCCTTTACTGTGAATTTGTGATAACGTCAATCTTTTTAAATGCATTTACAATTTATATTATAGTGTGTAACTTTATTATCAATACATCGATTTGTTATAGTAAAAATTTTGCTAACAATTTTTTTTTTTTTTTTTTTTTTTGATACAAAATATTGAAGTCTAGTATTATATACTCGTATCTACATAATATGTATGTGTTCAATATAATTCTTCGTTGTTATTTTTCTTTTTTTCATATATTTTTTTCTATTTTACAAAAAGGAAACATATCAGGAAAAATACGAGTGGAGCAAAAAGAAAAAATAAATTTACAGGAAAATAATCTAAACGCGATGATATCTGATCGGAAAAATCATTGACTATTAGGGTTTTTTCCCCACATGATGATATCAAATTTGTTCTTGTCGTTTTAGGTTTTTCTTTTTTTTTTCCTCTGTTAACATTTTTTTTATTTTGTTTTATTATGCGTGTTTTTATCTGTATATCTTCGTACATACATGTATGTGTATATGTATTCGTTCATTCGTGTTTCCTTCCTTCTACAATCGCATGTCATTTAACTAAACAAACAAAACTTTTCTATATACATAGTATCCTTGTTATTTTTTTTATAAGTATCTTTAGTTCATTCTTTTTTGTATAATATTTTGTTTTATTCAATTCTTTTATATTTTTCAATTTAATTTTAACTTAATATTAATTTATCCTTTATTTATTTATTTTTGGTTTTTTTTTGTTTTATGGAAAAAATCCTTTTTTTTTCTTTATTATTTTTGTATAATCACACTTTTAAAAAAAAAAATCATTTTAGTAATTTTCACAATTTTTTCTTAATAACCACCCACACATGTTAAATATACTTATACATATATGGGTATATATTAGTATATAAATAGAAAAAAAAAACAACAAAAAAACACATAAGTATAATTAAAAAAGTGTAATTTTAACGATTAAACACTTAAGTATCATGAAAAAAAAATATATCTATTAAATACTTTTAGAATGTGTTTGTGTTTGATGTTCACATAATTTATTAAAATGTCATTCACATGCACATTGATTTTTTTTTTCTTCTCAATTCTCAAATTTTTTATTTGTAAATCGTTTTGTCTTTTTTATTTATAAAATTCCGGGTGAAATAATTATGTTAAAAAGTTTCCAAATTAAATTTTATTTTTATCCTTAATATCAGATTGTATTTATTTTTGCTACTATATGTTTTTTTTTCTTTTTCATTCATTTTATTTATTAAATATTAAATTGTCCTCATGTGAAATTTTTAAATAATAATTTTTTTCACACTTTTAATTTTTTGTTTTTTTTATTTTTGTCATTTTCATGCAAAATGTTTTATTCAAGCTTATGAATTTTAACATATTTAAAAGCAAAATGAAAAAATCACAGAATAAAAGTTTCAAGGAAAAAATACATAAATGAAAAAAAAAAAAAAAATAAAGCCAAAATTTTTGAGTATGATTATGTATATTCAATAACTTCATGTAGGTACATATGTGTTTCTTTAAAAATATTAGATGTATATAAGTTAACATGTATACATAATGTATATAAAAATTCGTAAAATTTGTAGCATATATCCTTTAACACTCACCCACAGTATGTTCTGTGTTATTTAAGAAATTTTTGCGAATAACTGAATTTATCATTGATTTTTATTATTTTTGATTTTTTCTTCTTGTTTGCATGTTTCAATACTTAAGAATTTAACTTTAAGTCACATTAATCCTGGATACTGTGGGAAACTGAATAGCTTGTTTGATGATGAATAAAGTTTGGTTTTTTTTTCTTCTTCTTTTTGTGTATGTTTTTCTTTATTTTATCTTACTTTTTTTTTCCATATTATTTTTGTGTGTGGAAAAAAATTGGGCATTAATCATTGGAATGGGAAGATATCACTATTTAGCTTACATTTTAAATAACTATGTATATATATAGATATACATATATATTGTAAATTATATATTATATATACATACATACTTCCATGTGAATGAAATAAAAAAAAGAATAAAATGATATTGTACAATATACATACATATGTACATATGTGTGTTGAAGTTCATGTATGGTATATGTACGATATAGTGCATGTATGTTTTTTAACACCATTATGTAATATAGTGTATTTTTTTTTTTCAAATTACTTACAAGGATGAAGATAAAAAATACTCTTATACACACATGAATGTTTAGTTATATTTATTTCCTTTTCATATTATTTTTTTCTTCCTTCATATCTGTTTCTGTAATGTTTTTTTTTTCGTCTTCTTCTTCTTCATTTATCGTTAATTTTTTTTTATTTGTTATTTTACTTATTTTGAAAATCCATGTATGTATAAACACAAGATTCAAAATAAGGTCCTTGAAATATAATATATGTAATATGTATCTATATGATATAAGTATGTATGTATGTATATCTGTATGTAGAAAAAACCACGAAAAATGATAAAGTTAATGACAGTAAAATTTGATTATATTTAGTGAAGCATTGATTGCTTTCATATAAACACTACATAAATATAAATTTGTTTTTGATATGAAAAAGTTTTTACTTTTTTTAAAAAATCAAATAAAGAACTTATTTTGTTTTATTAGTAGTGTAGATTTTGAACATTTTAAACTCTTTTTTTTTTTTTTTTTCTTAAGAGGAATCACTAACTCACCTTTTTATTTTTTCATAATTACATTTTTTATTTTAACAATTTTTTTAATTTCTTTTGTCCTGGAAAATAAAGTATAAGAAGAATAATAGAAAATAAAAAAATTAGTAATTCAAAAATTACATCTATTGTATATCAGTTAAAATTTCCATTTTTTATATTAAAATCTGACAGGACTCTAAATATAATTTAATTATTTATAAATAGTAAAAAGAATTAACATTGGAAAAAAATAAGGAATTGCTGTAATGAAAACTATAATAAGGAAAAAAAATTTAAAAGAATTAAATGTTTTTAATTTATAATGTTGACAAATATTGTATTTAAAAAATTATATTCATGTAGGACATTAACAATGGAAAGAAAGATGAATTTGAAATTTTCCTTGTTATATTTTAAAGTGAATTTTTAAAATTCTTATTGTATTGTTCTTCTTAGATTAAAAAAAAGCAAAATTTACTAGCTGATTTTTTTAAAAATTAATTATTAACTTATTATTAATTAAAATCAATTCCTTTTAGTCTAACTTAAGTCTAGACAACGTAACAAGATCGTATATCGCTGTGTGATTTTTTTTCTCGACATTTCAAAATTTTTTTTGATAAGAATTCTTATTAATTGCGCAAAAAAATACAAAAAAACAAAAAAATACCAATTTTCTCTGTAAAACAAAATAAAAAATCTTTTTATTATTTCATTATTATTTAAATACATACATACATATACATAATATGTAGGTGTTACATATATTTTATTTCTTAATCGCAATCTCATATATGTCATTAACTAATTGGCAAGGTAACGAAAATATCTTCATTGTCAAAGTTATTATTAAATTTCATTTTATGTATTTATTTATTCATTTTTGTTTTAATTTATTTTATTTTTATTTTTATTTTTTTTTGCTGTTCTATTGTTTTAAGAAATATAAATCACATACATATAAGTATATGTAATGAAGAATATGAACTCGTGTAGAAATTTATTGATATAAAAATACATTTTCTTAGAAAATATAATAAACTTTTTATTTATTTTTCTGTTTAATAGAATTTATCTTTCTCTTAATTTATTATAACTTTATGTTGACTAGCAAAATTAACAAAATTACTTAAACTTTAACATTCTACAAAAACAAAAAAAAAAAAATAGATTTTAAAAAAAAGTACAACGTCTCCTTTTTTTTTGTTCATTTTGTCAAATTTAAACAATATTTTGTGTGTTTTATTCAAAGAATATGAAATTTTCTAATGAAAATTACTAAAAATTAGTGATTTTTATTTAAAAAAAAAAAAACTATGTAGGACATTTTTATAAGGTTATTTTTTCTATTTTTTATTTCTCATATTTTTTAATGGACATTCAAATAAAATATAGACAGTATATCCTGATACTACGTAAAAATGTATTTAGCACAGTAATTACAGTTGAAAAGGATGCAAATTATTCAGTGAATTCCACATGTCTGTACATCTCATTGGACAATAACCAACTAAATACTGTAGAAATTTTTATTCCCAGAGAATTAAAATTTTGCATAGCAGAATAATATTTTACGAAAAAAAAAAAACAAGCAAATTCTCAAATCTGTGAGATATTCCTTAAAAACACAGAATTTGAAAAAAAAAGGATTTCGTTATCAAAATTTTCATATGAAATTTCTTTGCTCTCTAACTTTGTATTTTTGTTGATAATTTACACGCTTGCGTAAAAATCAAAAGCTTTCATAAATCTTTTTACTGAATGAAAGTAAAGATATGAAAGAGATATTGTACACAACATATATGATATAAATTAACAAAGTAAAAAAAAAAAAATCCCATGTAATCTAAACCGACAAAGATGACACGAACAAACAAAATATATATCTACATACATACATATATCTGGTTATTGTTGTTGTTCTTATGTTGAGGTTTTTTTTTTCTTTATCACATTAAGAGAAAAATTTTCAAAATTGAGCATCAACGATTATATGTAGAATATGTTATCTTGAATAAAAATTTAATTTTTCTTTATGATTTACTGATAATATACATACATGATGTGATTGTTTCCTGTTTATTTAACACAAAAGGAAATAAAAAAAAATAAGTTCAAGTAGAAATAAAATAAATTAAAATAAAAAAAAATACTTATATATTGAAAATACAAAAGAGAACAAAACAAATAGAGTTTTGCTTTATGAATACCTTTCTTAATTTTCAATTGAATTGAAAATTTTCAAGATGATAAATTTGAGAAAATAAAAAATAATAATAATAATAATGAAAACTATAATACAAATAATTAAATGAAAATAAAAGCAAAATATACAAAATATTACATTAAAAATAAAAATTTGAACTTAATTACTTTTCTATTTTTTTATTTTTCATCCGTTTTATTTTTATTAAAACAAGAAAAAATTAAATTACAAGAAAAAGTATATTAATTTGAAAAAATCTTTAAAAATTATGACATAGAATTTTTCAAATATTTAAAAATTATATGAAATGTTTGTATGTATGTGTAATTTTTTTCTTCAAATTGTAAAAAGCACAGAAAAAATATGTTTAAGTCAAAAGAATTATCTTATTTTTGAAATATTAAAGTCAAATTATCAATAATTAACTCAGATAATTATCATTCTATGTTAAATGAAAATACAAAAAAAACAAAATATCTGAAATTGTGCAATATTATATACTTAGCTAACTATTTGTTACATAAAAATGAAAAATGAATGTAAATTTGTTTATACTTACATTTATAGTTAAATCTATTATTTCTTTACCTGCACAACTTGTTTACTATATATACAAAACAAAAGGAGTATGAAAAAAAAAATAGAAAAAAAAAACAAAACAAATAAAATGAAATAAAATATACATATAACCATTATTTTTTGTAGAATGTTTTATTGTATCTTTTGATAAATAAATAATGCATTTTAATGCATTTTATAATCTATTTTTTTTTTTTTTTGTACATCAAAACGATTATAGCTCTGTGCTACATTCAGAGAAAAGATATTCTGACATAACTTAAAATTTCTTAAATGTTCATATTAAAATTATTAACGTCAAAAAACATATGTTTTTTTTTGTTTGTTTTGTTTTATTTATTTATTTATTATTATTATTATGAAGGTAAAGTTTGTTGAGATAAATTTGAAAAATTATAGTACAGGTAAAACTGGTAAAAGAAAAAAAAAACAACAAAAAATTAATGCACTAGAACTAATTAAAGTATGTTTTTCTTAAGAACATTTCTTCATATTGTGTAAAAATAACATTACACATTTTAAAAAGAAATTCTATAAATTTTTAAGACAAGACAAGAAAGTACTAAAGTGTTAAAAAAATTTTAAATTTTGAACTTAAATAAAAGAGAAAAAAAATTATGTGTACCTATGTATTTACGATAGCAGATATTTTTCATTTTGTCTTCTTTTTTTTTTTTCATACAATACATTTTCTAAGAAAATTTATATTTTCTTTAATTTTTGTATTTAATTTAAAATCTTCAAGAGAAATCACATAAAAGAAACATTTAATTTAGTTACTAAAATTTGATTATCATAATTAATAAAGTTGAAAAATTATATTTAAAGATTAAATTGGATGTGAGTGGGTGTAGATGATGTTGTCTGTTTATAAACTGCAGACTTATTTTCAATTTGAATATACATATTATCCCTATCAGGTTATCCATCAACCACTTTTACTTGGCTAAAGGTTTTTTTTTTTGTATATATGTGTGTGTGTCATGAGTCAATATAGTGTAATCAATTATGTAAAGAAAAAACAATATTTAATCTTCAAAAAATTTGAACATTTTAACAGTAGCTTAATTTTTCTAATCTATTTTTTCCAAATAAACTCTAAATTATTTTTTTCGAAACATATTAAAATTAATATTATTTTATTACATTTTATTATCATTATTTTAATTTGTTGAAAAAGGTACTTGTTCATAGAGCATTTTCATTTTCATTTTTAAATTTTCATTTTCAATTTTCTAAATAGATAAACTAAAATTTTTATTTAAAAATAATAAAACACATATGTATATCATTTACACAACATATATTCAGCATGTTATTTATTTATTTTACAGTTATGTACATTTTGAGAATACATATACGAAAAATATTTAACAAACTAGAACAAATTCATAATTTTTTAACAAAAATTTTTAATATAATGAAATAATTATCACAAAAAGTGGTGTTGTATACATATTATCTAAATATTTTATGAAAAGGTATTTTCAAAAGATATTTATATTTGGTATAAAAGAGAATTTATTATTCTGGGTCAAATATACGTTATATACAAAGTGACTGATATTTTTTTGTTATTCGTATAATACAAAACATATTCACCATAAATGTTTCCGAGTACCGGATATTACATTCAAATTCTGACAGTACTAATGAAACATACTGTTAGCTTATTATTGTATGATTATACGATAAAATAAGCTACATTTTTATACATATATGGATCTATCTAAATAGTTAGATACACATACGAGTATATGTTGTGTATGTTTTTTTTTTTGTTTTTGTTTTTTTTTTCTTTTGTGAGCATATTATCTAGAAAATATCAAAAATCATTGTATGTATCTATTATATTATTTAAATCGTTGTTGTTCATTTTATTTCAAATAAATTCAACATTGTCATCAAATATTAGATAAAATTTGCGTCATACTTTCTGACTATAAGAAGTGTAATATGTATACATATGTACATATATCACAGTATAAAGATGAAATTTCAAATAATTTCATCCTTGTAAAGTTTCATTTTCATCAGAAATGAGAAGTACAATTAAAATGAAAAATATGAAAAAAAAAAAAAAAAAAGATAAAACGAAAACAAAAAATCAAAACACAACAAGATAAAGTAAAAAGTGAATACAAAAAAAAAATAATCATAAATAAAATAGAAAAATCGAGAGAATATTGTTGATAAACGATACAAAGAGAAGAGAAGAAGAGAGAGTTAAAAAAAAGGATATTTTATTTAAAACTTAAAAAGCTTAAATTTAATACAAAAATGTATGTACATATGTATATATATATATATACATAATATGTTCAATTATATAGAAAGATACATAACATATATGTAATACGTATTTTACTGAGATACATCAGCATCAGATACTGTATGAATCTTTTCTCATCGCATTTATACTGTATTGTGTAGACAGAGTAGCTTCATTTCAAAACTTTTATCAGGATAAAAAAAAATATACATATATGTATATATGCATATACAAAAAAAGAAGCTTTTTTTCAAAATTTCAGTAACAATATTCATTATTTATCCAGCATCCTTCTGAAATAAATAGTTTTCTTGATGATTTCCACGAGTAAAAAGTTATACTTAACTTCTTTATAAATTTCATTTAGTATCATTTGGACCGCTAGGGATACGAGTTAAATATATTTATAATACGTTAAATTTCATACTTATAAATTACATATTATGAAAAATAACATACAAAAGTTTTTTATTTTTTTAATTGTTTTTTTAATTTAATATTGTAACATTGATAATTTTTATATAATTTGTATTTAACGTAAATTACCTTGTTTCAAATTTTTTTGTTTTTAATTAACTGTAGAACAATAAAAAAAGAAAAACTGAAAATATAATGAACATTTTTACGTGATAAAATATTAAGTAAGTGAAAATACAAGGCAATCAAGAAAGTGTTAATACTGTTTTTATTCATTGTTTTTGTTGAAAATAAAATAAGAAATTGATCACACCGTTAATAAAAGTATTTAAAATTTTCTTTCAAGGTAGGACTTTATTTATTTTTTTTTTGAAAATTTTGTTTAAATGCATTTTATAATTGATTTGTTTTTTATATTTGAAAATGATTTTAATGGCATCAATTTTCAAAAGAGTTTAAAAAAATTAATTGTAAGAAAGTGAAGAAAAAAAATTATTAATAGAATCGCATTTGACAAATTATACTGAAGATTTGTTATAAATAAAAAAATAAAAAAAACTATATGACCTATAATCAGTGTTAAATGTGTAATAGATTTTTTTTTTTTTGTTATTTCAAATTGTTCGTAATTTTGATAAGTACTATTATCAGTTGTATCAGATTAAGTGTATGTACTTTTTCTAAATAAAGTTTTTAAAAAAAAAATTTTTTTAATACAAAAAAAAGGATCATCATATAGCAACTGTTTTATAAAAAAAAAAAAAAAAAAAAAAAAAAAAAACATGTAAAGTATTTATTTAAAAAGAAAAATAAAATTAGAAAGGAAAAATAAAATAAAATAAAAACAAAGTATATGGTGATGATTACTGGAGCACAAATGGGAACATGACCCTAATTTAAGACGATTGTGAAGACACCTAGATTAAAAATATAAATATCTAAATATTATACATGAATGTATATAATTGTAGAAAATATTATTATTTTTCATTTTTTTTTTCAAAAAAAAAAAAAAGGACATTAAAAAAAATCAAAAAAGAGAAATAACAAAAATAAAAAACTACATACTACATACGAGTATAATATATGATACTCAGTTACGTTCTTGTTTTTTTTTCCTTTTTATTTTAATTTTTTTTTTTTTCAAATTTAAAAAGCCTACTTGTTTATTTCTATAAAAATAACATTAATTTCAAATATATATAAAAATATATGTGTACACATTTATATGTTTATAAAAATAATACTAAAAAGAAAAAGAAAAATAACTACAATTCACATATGATACGATTATCTACTTGTCTATATACATATATATAATGATAATATGTTCTATGATAAGAAGAATCATTTTATTCGATGTATTCAGTGTACCGTGAATAAAAATATGTGTATTTTTTTTTCAATTTGAGTTTTATTTATTTTTTTTTTGTTTTTCTCTTTTCTGTATCTTTTTTTTTTTAGAATATAATCGTTATCTTAACACATCTACTGATATTTGTTCAAGTTCGAGATTTATGTTATCTTTTCGTTTTTTTTTTTTTTTTTTGCATTCAAAATTGTATCTATTGCTTTTATCTTTGAATACAATGTGTTAAATACAAAAACAAAATATAACAAAAAAAAAATAATATTCTATATAGAAATAGAATTCTAAAAAACAAAAAATTTAATTAAAAAAAAAATTTAAATAGATAGATTTTTGAGTGGATATGTATTTAAAAAAAAAAAGGAAGAAACAAAAAATAATAAACTGAAACGGGATTAGAATAAATAAATAAAAAAATAAAATAATAAAAATGATGATGATACATAAAAAAAATAGAAATTTTATCTGATCTTTAGTGACGCCTATTAAACAAATATTATATCCTCTCATAGTATATCATTTTACTTTTTATTTCTTTTTTTTTTTTTTTTTTTTTTTCATTTCCTTTTTATCACTTATTTATATTTATATACATAAATACGTACATACATATATACATATGATCTCATTCAATATTTCATATTATTGTTAAACGTTATCATATTTTATATGTATTTATGTATATATAGTATTTATATGATATTGTATATGTGTTATAGGATATGTTATCAAACATCAATAAGTGTTTATAGTGATATACTTACTTACTTATATTTATGTGTTTTAAGTAATTGTAACAATAATGATTGCTTC
Organism: Bombylius major; assembly: GCA_932526495.1. Taxonomy (NCBI): domain Eukaryota; kingdom Metazoa; phylum Arthropoda; class Insecta; order Diptera; family Bombyliidae; genus Bombylius; species Bombylius major. The sequence continues at coordinate 540,495 of OW052046.1, forward strand.
GTGAATCGTGATTGAAATATATATGTATCTTAAACATTATTATAAAATATATATACTACGTTTAAATACAAACATATACATATGTACATACATATGTATGGTTCTTCTATTAACATAAAATTTATAATATTCATTTTATTCAAATTAGAATAAAAATGCAAAAACAATAAAAAAAATCATTTCTATTCTCTTTAATTATTGTGAATTAATTGTTAAAACTTTGAAAAAAAAAAATATATCTATTTAAATAATTAATCAAATGAAATAAAAAATGTATCTTCAATAATTGAAAAAAAATTAATAATAACAAAAATATGATAAATATGGTACACTCAAAGTGAATGTTGAAATTTGAATTTAGTTTTCAACAGTTAATAAATTTTAATAACATTTAATTCAATTGAAACAAAGAAAAGTATATTATATTTTTTTGTATTTTTGATTTTTTTTTTTTTTGCAAAAGTAAAAATTAAAACAACATGTTAAAAATGCACTTTAAAAAAGATAAAAAATTTTTACATTATTGTGAAAATTTAATTTATTTCATAAAAATATTATGTGTATGAATTAATTAATTATTTTTTTTTTGTTCGAATATAATAATGTTAAAAAAATTTGACATTTTTTAAAAAAAAAAATTCAATTAAATTATAAAAAAAAAAAAAAAAACTACAGTTAATATAAAAAATAAAAAGAAATAAACATTAAAGAAAAAGAAAAGAAAAAAAAATTAATAGATTAAACAAAAAAATAAAAAATAAAAGTATATAATATATAAAATTTCAAATTTGATAAATAAATTTAATAGAAAAAAAATAACACCTTAAATTATGTACGGCTGTGCGGGAAATCTTCGTTTTTCAAGGATATACAATAATTTACTAAGGACATTGGTTCTCATCATTTTAGGATGTGCTAATATAAATAATGCTGGTATGTAAAAAAAAAAAAATAATATAATTAACAAATTGTTTTTTTTTTAATCTATTTTGATTTGTTCGTTTTTTTTTTAATTGTCTTTATTTTATTAACAAGGTAAAATTGCCAATAACTTTTCATGAACAATTTTCTGTTCATTACGAATATTAGAACAAAAACTTGAAAACTAATATTTGTAGAGTTTTCAAATAATAAAAATCATTTTAATTTCTATTTCGATATTTTCTTTATTATCATTTAGTTTATATCCTCAAGCTTTTCATCTTATTTTAATTTGTAAAATACATAAAACAATTTGAGAAAATTTTAATTAATAGTTTAAAAGAAAACATTTTTTGTTTATTTTTTTTTGTTGACATATTGTTTAATTAAATTTTGTTGCACTTTAAATCTTGTTTTATATTCAAGCTTAAAAAAGACGAAAAAGAACAAATAATACGTTTAAAATACAAATACAATTTCAAAGTATTTTGTGTAATATAAAAAAAATTACTAAATACATTCTCTAAAAAAATATATATATACATACATATATTAATAAAATTTAGTCTTCTAAATAAAAAAAAATTTGAAATCTTCAAAAGATTTTTTATATACTTTTTTACCGTTTAAAATTATTGATCGATACAATTTTTATTTTATGAGAAAATTGCTGAAAACATAATTTTATAATTTCACTTTTGATCCTTTATCTTAAATTAAATTTTCAACTGTTACGAAAATTTTAATTTTAAGTTTAAGTATTTTTCTTTATCTTACTTTTTCCTTTTGATTTTTAATTGAAAAAAAGTGATTTTTTTTTCACTGAGACACATTTGAAAACTCTAGAAAATATGTAAAAAAAAAAGAAGACATTTTAGGCAATTTTACCCTACTTCATGAAAACTTCGTATTATAATTAAAGAACATTTCTATGGTGATTACAACCAAGGACATTTTAAGCATGCTTTATTCATGTTATTTTTATTACTGTTTTATTTTTTTATTTTCTTTAATTTTTTGTAGTAATGAAAATATTTCAATTTTTATTATAAATATGGAAAAATTTTTTGTGTACATACATACATACATATATATAATTATGGTAAAAGTTGAAGGAAAAACTGATGAAACAAAAAATATATATAAAAAAAAAGCATTACTATTAAAGGCTAAATGATATTTTATTTTATTTACTTTTTTTTTCTTATTCTTTTCTGTTAAGTAGCAAACATGTAACATTAAAATATGAAATTATACAACATATATTTTCCTTCGAGAATTTGTGCCCTAGAAAAGCACAAGTCTGGAAAATAATCCAAAGATAAGACCAGGAATATGTGCTTCAAAAGTGCATAAATGTATTATTTATTTATTTATATGTATGTATGTATACACATATTATATATGTAGGTATATAGTAAATATTTAAATTTTAAGAAGAAAAATATAAAAAAATACATTCTATTGTAAGGAAAAATAGGGTACACATACATATATATATCATACATTTAATTTATATAATTTACAATTTAACATTTTTAACCTTCAGACCGTCTTTCATCTTAAAAGTGAAGTGTTTTTTTTTTTTGTTTTTTCAAGTTGAATTAAGTGCAAGAAATTTCAGATTTAAATTAGGCTTTTTAATTATGATTTCACTTTTTTTTTGTCCTGGGAAAGCTAAAGTGTATTAAATATTTTCTTTTATATTTAAAAAAGTTGACGTGGTTTTTTTGTTTTTCTTTTTTAGTAAGAATATATTAAAATAATTCTCAGCTAGAAATTTACTTTAGAACATTTTTAATTATAAAATATAAGAGTGGTAGGTAATTTTAAACAGAAAAATGTTGTATAGTCGTATTCCAAATGAATTAGCTTTTTTTTTTTTTTTAAAAAAAATTCTTAATAAACTATTTTCAAAGGAAATAATAAAATTGTAATTTAGAACAAATTCACTGCATTTTTATTTAATTTTAAGCTTGATTTTTGTTTTTTTCAAAATATGTAAATTATGTCCTGTTTAAATTTCTTTTAATTATAAAAAATCAAATTTTCTTTAAAATATTTATACTTTGCATCAACAGAATTTATTACAATTATGAATTTTTATTCTCAGAAACAATAAATATGTATATTTATACAAAATAAATTTTTTTTTAATAAAAAAATCAAGTGAAATACGTAAACATGCAAATATTATGTGTTATGATGAAAATCCTTTGTAGTTTTTCACATTTATTTTAGCTATATGAAAAAAGTATGTTAAATGAAGCATAAAATGAAAATTATGTTTATTATGTCCCATAATACTTTATACATATTATGTATATGTCTGTACATTAAAAAATATATATAAAGTATAAAATGTAAAAAAATGTATATTTGAGACTTTTAAAACATGATTTTTTTCACATACACGCCATATATCTAAATCATTAACAAAGTAAACTAAATTATAAAATTTACATTAAAAAAAATAAAAAATAAAAATCTGTGTCGAGGAGAAAATCGGATATACATATGTATGTACTATGTATGTACATACATATATTGTACTTAATTGTTTTAATTTTATTTTATTTTTTTTAATGAACACATTTAAGTATGCACACACAAGTAAATTTAATGTTTTTATTACTGTCGGTTTTTTTTTTAAATTTAATTGAGGGAAAAAAAAAACTTTTATTCCTTTTTTTGTTTTAAATATTTTATTTTGGAACAAGAGTTTCAATTAATAAAAATAAAATTGGTTCATTGAATTTTCTTTTTTCTCTTCACATTTATTATAAATTTATTATATTACATATTTATTTATTATTTATTTAAAAAAAAAAAAAAATTAAAGAATCTAAATTCCACTTACGGAAACTTATAGATTGAATATTTTGTAATTAACAAAAAATAATTACATAATAATATTATTTTCTAATTAAAATCACGTGAATAAAATGAAATTTTATTGTTTGTATTCAAATTGTATTGTGTTGTTTTTTTTTTTAATTAACACAAATTTTTTAATGAAGACATTCTTAGTACGTTATACCTACATATAATTTGGAGAAAGAAAGTTAATAATAAATTTTAAAAAGGAGAAAAAAAATCTTAAAAGGGAGAATTAAATGAAAATTTTAATTTTAGTATGAGTATGAGAACAATAAAGGATCATGAAGTAATTGTAATTTTTTTTATTATACATACTTTTTTTTTAAATATTTAGATTCTTTTATTTTCTTTATTATTTACTTTCACACACACATGAATAGCAAGTATCTGAATATACATAAGTATGTATTCATGTAATTAAAAAGAAGAAGAAAAGAAAAATCCAACAACTTACATGGAATTTCAGACATCCTTTATATATTTTTTTCCCTAACTTTTCTTTTCATTTTTTTTTTTTTTTTTTTTCAATTTGTTTTTCTCACTTGACTTTTCATTTACACCCTCTTTCTACTAAACTTACAACATACGTATTACATACATTACAAATAATTCTTATATAATTTATGTATATACATATGTAGTACATATGTATGTATATGTGTATTGTATAAGTATTACAGAGCATATATAGTAATCATACAAACATTTTATCCCTATTATTATAGTTACAATGTCATTGGTAATAAAAATTGAAAATGAGGATAAAAACACTTGTAATTCAATGTAAAAACTCAAGTATTATATTTTCATTTCGACTCTTCTGTATATTTGTACACATTTTTAATGTTTTTGAATTTTTTATTGTGAAATAAATAAATGTATATTATATAATATGTATGATATACCGAAAGATTACATTACACACATTATTATTATACATATGTTTATTTATGTATAACATTCTATTCATCGTTTTTATTTACAATTATGTGTATACGTACTATATATATACGTATGTATATACAATATACAAATTGTGTATAATAGTACATTATTATATGAATATTATATGAAACAGTAATAATTAAGAAGCTTTAATACACAATACAACACACAACAATATGCGTTCATATTATGAGAAAGAGAAAAAAAGTGTTATTAAAAAGTTAAAAACCAGAAGGAAAAAAAAAGTGTATTAAAATGATAAGAAAAGGAAAAATAACATTTGAAAGTATATTAAAAAAAAATAAAATAAAAGTTTAATTTGAAAATTATACAATACGTTAAATAGAAGAGTGATTTTTGGTTTTTTAAGTACATATACATACATATTTTTTTTCTACTTTTATTTATATTTTATTAAAATTGTTATTGTAATAAAACAGCAGACGGAAAATTTAGTGTATCAATTATATTTTAATTAGACTACAATTTTTATGCAAAATACTTTGAAATGTGTTACATACATACATACATAGTACATAATGTAATGTGGACTACTGACAATGAAAGAAAACGTTTACATATTTTTGAATTGCACAGTTGAGTATCGACTCTTGGTCATTCTGAGTAGGATCTTTTTGGCCTCCGAGTATGGTCTTGATCTTTGATACTTTCATGGTTTCGATCTACAAGAAACCACTTAACCGGCGTGCAATTCAATAAAGAAATAACATTTAATCGATTCTGAATAATATTAATTTCAATTTTAAAACTACCCAATTTACTCAAAAACTATTTAAAAATAAATTTGAATTATTTTTTAACTGTTTCAAATAATTGTCTGCAGCATTTAAGATTACACATTATGATGTTGGTGTTTTTCTTTTTCAATTTATTGAAAAATTCCGATTACATTTTTTGTGTGTTTGTCACAAAAAATCAACTAATTATGTTCATATTCTTGTTTTTTTTTTTTGTTCTGTGAGAATTATGAGCTTGATTATCATTGTAACAACTAATTTTTTAACAATATCTAAGTATTATAAACGGTTGACTGAGTTTATGAGTTAAACTTTTTCAGATGAATATATACAAAAGTACTTTTTATTATGAATGTCAGGATTAACTTTTTTTCTGTTTTCAAAAAATAAACTTAAAAATGTCAATTAAATTAATTTTGATTTTTTTAAGTTATAATTTCTTAAGTAAAAAAAAAAATAATGTTGTTGTTAGTTTGAATTGGAATAATGTAATTGTAAAAGTGTCAAAATAATTTTCAAGTGATATTTATATAAAGTTTGACAATTAATGTAATCTGTCTATTATAAAATTCAGAATATCATGAGATATACATATCAACTAATTTTAAGTCATCATCAAAAACAAAAAAACAAAAAAACATTTAAAAGAAAGAAAAAAGAATCAAGTTGAAAAATTTACACATAATCATAATATCTTTATTATCCTCTTAGAAAAAGCATAAAAATATTATGCAGGTAAATTAAAAGTTTCTTATAAAAACTCATAATTTATTCGAAAAAATAGAACATATTTTTTTAAGATATTTATTTATTTTTTTTTCTACTTTACTGTAGTGTAGGTAAACTTAAAAAAAAAAAAAAAAAACTTTAAATTGTGAAGAGTTTGTTCCAAGAAAATGATAACATTTTTTTCATTATTTTTTCATATTTCATTAAATAAAATCAACTTTATATGTATACATTTATACATTTAAAAGGGTTAAATAAATCACAATGAAGAAGAAGAAAAAACTATTTTCCATTGGAAAAAAGTATTTAATACTTATGAGTTTACTTTATCACAATTAAAAATTAATTTCGAAAAAAAAAAAAATAATAAAAAATAACTTTTTTACTTTTTCTTTTTCAATTAATTCAAAAATTCTTGGAAAATAAATTAAAAATTCTTGAAAACAAATATGAAAAAAAAAAATAAATAAATAAATAAATAAATAAAAAAAGAATTTAATATAAATTTCTTGTTTAGTTTCTCGAAAATATTTTAAAAATTAATTTCAAAGTTTTTTTTTTCTTCTATTACGAAATATATTCTTTTTCTTTAAAATTCAATATTAAAATATTAATAAAAGAAAAATCAATTGAGTATGTAAAACAAAATGGAAGTTAATTTATTACAAAAAAATTTTTTTTTTTTTTATAATATTACGACAATTATATAGTCGAATAGACCCTTATTATATTATATTTTTATATCTTCTTAAATTTCAATGTGTAAATCGTGACCTTTGAAAATAAAATTTTTTTTTTACCCGTTTAAGGACACAAAACATCCGTTTATTCATTCGTTCATTTTATATGTTTTCCATATATGTATGTATGTATATATTCAAACATAAAAATTCATTTGAAACACAGAGATTGTGATCATAAAAAATGACGATATTAAAATACTTATGTACGAGTATATATGGTATACATATGAATATACAGTATTTATATATTATGTGTATATAAAATTTTATTTCATTCATAAAAAAAAAATTAAAGAGGCAAACAAAAAAATAAATAAATAAATAAACATTTTATTGAAACATATAAAAAAATTGTTTTATTTCCAATTATTCCATTTGCTTGTTTGATTTGTGATACATACATATAAATACATAAGTAATTTTGGAATAATAATAAAAAAAGAAAATTTGAATAAAATAAAACTGTTAGTACAAAGAAAATTAGAAAATGATATTTCGTTTTATTGTTGCTAATTTTTTTTTAAATATATATATATTTTTTTTCAGATAAATATGTATGTATGTATCTAATTTGTTTTGTTGTTTTTTTAGTTTGATGTGAATGAGAATAACAATTTTGGTTTATAATCAACAATTAATTATATTGTACGATTTTCGAATACTTTTAATTATTTATTTATTACAATACATATTAGCTTTTTGGTTGGTTAACATGGCGGTTCTTTGGATTATTTCCGAAGACCCAAATAGCACTAACCATGCTGTTTTAATACCACACACCGACACACCTCTCAGTTGTCAGTCAAAGAGTTGTAAACCTTTCTGTCATACATGCACCTACAGTTTAAAGTGGAATGCGAACCACTAAATTCGTTGGTAGAGAACGAATTTTATTCGTATGACAGAGCTTAGTACTAATATTTCTTGTAGTTTTTTATGGACTTAGCTTATGGTTTCTAAGCATATATAGTTCTACATTCACAATTATTTTAAACGGAGATTATTTGCTAAAAAAGCATTACCATGATTTTTTCAAAGGTGAAAAGAATTACAAAAAAAAAATAAATAAACAACAACTTATTGTAAAAAATTCAGAAAAAAAAATCTTCTATTAAGAAACCCTCAAACGAAGCGGGAAGCAAATATAATTATTTGTATAGCTTTTTACATTTAAAAAACTTTTTCTACTTCATTTAATTTCTTTTCTAAAATGTCCCAATTTTTAACGTATTTATCTTTTTTCGCGATGGTTCTTTCATTATCACAGCTACATAGTAATTTTTAAGAATTTTTATTTTCTAATAATAAAGATTTTCAATTTAATAAAAATTCTTGAAATTTTTCCTATAATCAGATTTCAAACCTTTGTTTTTTTTCTTTGTAAATTTTCTATGATGTCTTTTTATTTATAGATTAACAATTTTCCTTGTTTTTCTTTGTTTATATTTTTTTTTTCTTTTTTGAAGAAAAATTCAATTGATTTCTTATTCATTTATCTTTTGTTTGAAAAGAAAAAATAAAATCTTTTAATGGTTTTCATTTTTTTTTTTTGTTTTTTTTGTTTTTCAATACAGGTGACCAAGTTTTTATCTTTCTTTTTCAATTTATTGCTTTTTTTTTTTCATTGATATGTTCTTAAAACAGTGTTAAAATGTTAAAAGGTAATCAATTCAGGTAAGGGTATTGTATTTCAATTATTCATAATAATTAAATTATATTTTACCTCAATTTATGGTTTTATTGAATTTCCAGATGGTGTATTTTATACATTTTAATTCACACAATTTATTATGAGAAACGAGAAAAATGTTATTGGATTACATTTACGAGTACTATATCCTTTATAAATAATTAATTTTACCTACATATGTACATACGTAAATGTCTTTGGTTGGTTGCAATTCACACCAATTATGTATATACAGTACTTTTTATTATAAAAAATAAAATTACTTTGGTTGGTTTTAATTGCTTTCAATTTATGAAATTCATATTTTCATAAAGAATTGTATAATTTTCCTTTTTAAAAAAATATTATCATTTCAATATTTATATGAATTTATGTATATGTGTATACTTATTCAATTTTACAAGTGTTTAATTACGAATGAAATGAAATTATTCATTGTTTTATTTTTATGATCGCACGTTTAACTGCCAAAAATTCAGGTTAATCAATAAAAGTTTCTCAACAATAATTTTATACTGTGGTGAACTTTCTAAAATAAACGGCATTATCTTAATTCATTTATTTTTATTGAAATTGAATGAGAAAGTATCTTCATAGGTATGGATGTTTTTTTTAAGATTTAAAATAAATTCAATGCTTTTTTAACATTTGATTATTTAATAAAGAAATTGTGCACAATATACTGCCTACAATTATTTATTATTGTTCTTCTTTTAAATAAAATTTTCTATAAATAAAATATAGAAAAAAAAAAAAAAAACATCTCTATAGTTATTCTTTTTTCTATAAAAATCAGGTTAACAACAAATCAGTTTTAAAACAAATATAAAAACATTTTTTCTACAATAAAATAAGAAAAAAAAACGGAGGAAATTAAAAAGAAAAATAAATTAAGAACAAAAAGAAGAAAAAAAATTATACTTAATATAAAATAAATACAAATCCTCAATAGGAAAAAAGTTTTTAAAAAAAAAATAAAAAGGAATTTACTTTTCCCGATTTATTTTTACTTTTCTGTTAAAGAACAAATTTTTTTTTATACTTTGTTTAACTTTTTGTTGAAGTTATCTTTTCTTGTAATATCTTTTTTTTTCCACTTTTTTTCCTTTCTTTAAAAAAAAAATTAAAATGTAGGAGCGAGCATTCCGTTTTTTAAAGAAAATGGAAAGAAAATTTTTTTTAAAAATGTTTATGAGTTAATAACGAACTTGAAGTTTTAAAAATTTTCAGTTGTGAAATTTCATTTTTTTATTATTTTTTTGTTGTTGTAGTATATGCTTTAATGTATGTTTTTTTTATAATTGTTTTTCGTTATTTCTTCTTATTGAGAAAAAAAAAAGAAATGCTTTTAAGAAATTTTCATCATCTCAAAATTCAATTTTTTCTTCCTTCGTAGTATTGCTGTTTTTTTTTCCTATTTATAAATTTGTGGACATAAAATTTTTATGATTTTTTTAACCTCTCTCAAATTCAACTTTTTTTCCTCATAGCTACTTCTTTTGGATACACAAATACATTAAATATGTATGTATATATTTTTTGTTATGTTTACTATCTGTGTTTTTATTTATTATTCTTATTATGTCTGTGCACATTACTTCATCTGAGGTATGCGCCCCTCTCATAAAAAAAATAAATGAAAAACAGATTTTTCTTTATGAGAAATTTCTCACAATTCGTTAATTTTTTTAATTTTTTTATTTGGTAAAATAGTGAAAAATAAAAAAACAAATTAAATCGCATTAAAAAGTGGAATAAATAAGTAGACCAAAGATGTATATACAACACTGGCGCTGGGTGGGTATTATGGTAATTAGGAAAGATTTTTGAAATATGTATGTACATATATAAATTAATTCAAATTATTAATTTTTCAATCTATTCAATCTGGAAAAAAATTCCTTTTAACATTTAAATTTATCACTCAGCTAAAATCAAATTTTAATCATTTATTTCTTCCTAAAGTGGTAATATTTGAACAAAAAAAAAACCTACCACATTGTTTCTTTTTTCTTCTTAAATAACATAAGACATAAAAGAATCTATAAAAAAAAAATCATGGGAGATGTAATAATTAGTAAAAGTTGCTTGCAATAGATTTTTTATTACATTTTCAACTACTTGTTGTTGAATTTGGTGTCAGATAAAATCCAATTTATCTTTATTCTAATGCTATTCTGTGTAAATTGTGAAATTTAAGAAAGAAAAAAACGGGTGTTTATTTTGAAAATAGAAAAACTATCTTTTGCAAACTCAAGATTTAGTAATAAAAAAAAAAGATCAAGAAAAAGAACTATAATTATTTCTCAATAACTAATATTGTATTTGTAGAAAGTTTTGTTTTTTTCGAACAAATCACTATCATATTCGTTGTTTCAAGATTTCCTTTAAAATTCACATATGTTAGCGGTTTTGTTTACTTCATTTGCATTCTTACCTGTGTAATTTAAAACAAAACTTATTTTTGCACACAATACAAATGAAAAACATTTGAATCATATTAAAAGTTTTTAATTATTTGTATAGGTGAAATTTTTTAATAGAAACTCAATAAATAAAAAATATCTGTCTTGCAAAATACATTACAATTTTAAAACAAAAAACAAAAAAAATAAAAAAATTCCATTCATTTATATAACAGGATTTTTCATGTATGTATACTTTTTTGTATTTAATAAACATAAACTGTTTTATTTACAATTTTCAAAAAATTCTTAATCGATGAATCTATAAAATCTTTAGAAATATTTCTATAAAAGGTAATGGTAATTTGGAAAATGAAAATATTTTATTTTCTTTTGATTTTAAATATTATTCTTCTCGTATTTTACAAATTTACAAATCTCAATATAAATGAATATTTTGTATTCTATAAGCAAAATATACTTTTAAAATTTATTCGAAAATCTTTTAAATGAACTACAATTTTAGAATTATTTATCTTCTATTAATTCAAATGGCAATTTTGGCAAAAATACACAAATACATACATAGATTTAAATGATCCTTTTATTCTGTAGATTTGAAAATAAAAGTTTATAGAAATTTGTATTCTGTGTAACAGATTTCATAAAAATTTTACTAGTAATTAATTAGGAAATTTTTGTATATAAATCTGATTTATATATTCTAACTCCGTTTACCTACTTTTTTATTTATTTTTTAATTAGAAAATTCACTAATATTGAAATTTTCTAATAAGCAAAAAAAAACATCTACAAAAGAATCATTGAGATAAAGTATTAAAATATTTTTCTAATCAACCTGGGGATTTCCAACACTGGACTGGGCGGGTTGCGCAATCTCAAGAATGACATGGCCATCCTATATTAAACAACGTACAGAAACCTTATCAACAGATCCCTAAGAGACATTGCTAGGATCAAGGCATGCGTCACAGGGCTCTGGCCAATAGGAAACCACGCAAAGAAACTAAGTATTAGCTGCCGAGGGGTGAATGAGAAAGAAACTTTCGCCTACTATCTCTGCAGCTTTCCAGCACTTACTAGAGAAAGGTATCAAACAATGGGAAGTTTCCTATTTAAGAACTTGAATGACATCTCCAAAATCAGAGTTGACGATAGAATACGTTTCTTAAATGAAACAAGATGGCTATAAGGAACTCCTGCTCTGTTGTGAGGAATTTTTTTTTAAATTTATGACCCATTTACATATTTTTCAATTAATACAACCTTATGATTTAATCAAATAATACAAAAATTTATTTATAATTATATAATTGCTTTAAGGGAAACTGTTAAAAATTTAAAAAGAATCTCTCAATAACTTTTATTTAAATAATACCTTGTAAAAGTTATAAAACAGGCATAGATATTTAAAAAATTTTACAAGAAAAAAATACAAAGCAAGGGAAAATTTTTCTTTGAAAATTCCACTGAGAATAACACACATTGAATAAATTATTTCATCGATTTATATCTTTTATAATTTATGATTCATCTTACTATGTATACTGTTAAACATTGAAATATTTATACAAGTACTACCTATACAGCATCAATTAATATTCATCAATTTTACACAAAAAAATAATATTAAAACAAGGTTTTATGTAAAATAGTTTTCTATAATATATGCACCCAAAAAAACAAACAAAATACCTTCAAATTTAATAAACATTTTCGAATGATCCCAACAAAAAGATTTAAAAAAAATATATATACTACATTTAACCTTATTTATATTCAAGAGTGAAAAAAAAAACATTATTTTAAAATCAATTAAACTCAATTTAAAAGGTTATGAAACATTTATCTTGAAATATATTACCTTGTACCTTTATACAGTATACATATATTTTATGCACACCGTAAGTGTAGGTACTTAATTGTTTTTGAAAAATTAAACTTTTATAACACATAAACACTTCAAAACTTATTTTCATCATCTATGAAAATCATAATAAAAAGCTTCAAAATAAGTAACAAAATAATAAAAATCATTTTGTTAATCAAATTTATTTTATTTTGTTTTGTTTTTTTTTTGTTTTTTTTTCTTGTTTTTTTTTCAGTAAAATTTAACAAATTTACTAACTTAATAAAATTATGGATTTTTTTTTTATCCTTTGGTTTTTATTTTATGATTTACAATAATTCTCAAAATACAGGTAATTCTATTTCGAAAGAAAAAAATCTTTGAAAAATAAAAATAAATGTCTTGAAGTGAATACATTATAACGTGCGCGGATATTTCACCAGAACATATGGGTGGTAGGACAAGGACTGGTAGGGATACTTTTATGCTAAATAATTTCACAGTAATTGAAAATAATTTATTTTTTGAAGAAAAAAAAAATTAAATTAAATAAATGTGAGACGAATTTGTAATTAAAATAAAAGGAAACAAAGTTCTAATTAGTAATTCCTTTTTTTCTGCCAAACTTTTTTTTTTTTTAATACATATGAAGCAGATTTGTGTGTAGATGTGCGTAAAGTACTATAAAAAGTATTTTCTTTCGTGCTTATAAAGTTTAAAAAAAAAATGGAAAAAAAAACATGAAATGAAATTAAAAAGAAAAATCACAAACACTTTTCTTTTTCTTCTTTTATACCAAACTTCTAAGGAAGTTATTACTTTGAGGTTATATTATCTACTTTTCTTTTTTCTTTAGAAATAAAATGCATTTTACAAAAATTTACATTACAATTTTTCAGTAAAATATACTTCTATTTTTTTTTTTTTTTGTATTCATTGCAATTTTTTTTTTTTTCATTTCATTTCAAAATATATTTTAAAAGAAATTGTAAATAAAATCTAATTTCCTTATTATATTTATTACAAAAAAAATAAATAAATAAAAACATTAAAAAAAAAACAATACAAATATAAAGCTGGTAGTACTTATATGATTAAAAAAATTCTTTTTTTTTTTTTTACTACAAAATATTGAGTTTCCTGGATAAAATTCGATGAAATTTTGACAACTTCAAATTTAAAATGTGAATGCAAACTGAAGTGCTTACAATAAACTTTGAACTTTGAACATATCAAATTCATTTTTTAAAAACGTGAAATTGATCGCCTGATATCTCAATCTAAAAAATTAAAAAAAAAAAAAATGTACTACATTATAAATATTAATATAAATTCCTTTATTTTTTAAATTTCAATAAGGTACTTTTTTAAATTAAAAAAAATAATTCAAAACTACAGGTGAGTGGATAAAGTGATGAATTGAAGTTTTCCTTGATTTTTAGATTGTAATGATGAGATACTGAATATAAATTACTTCAAAACATAAAGACAATAACTGAAATTTCTATGAATTGACAAAATAAACAACACTTTCAAAATATTGATTTTTTTTATTTTTTTCATTTTTTTCACTTTGAATTATTTGATTTAACTGACGCCAAAACTGTAATAATATGACGTACTTTCTCACAACATAAATATATACATATGTACATATTATTATATCTTAAAAAAATTCTTGAATTTTATCGAATAAATTTTTAAAACTGAAAAACGATAGAATAAATAAAAATAACAAAATAATAAAAAATGAAAATAAACAAAAACAACAAAAATAATTCGAATAAATGAATCTTAAAAATAGTTTTATTTATCTGTTGCTTCTAAAGAGAGAAAAAACACAATATACTAGCCACACAAGGATGTAGATAATAATATACATTTCGAAAATTTGTTTGTTGACACATAAAGAAAATGCAAAATGAAAGTAGGAAAAAAAAAAACAAACACAAAACTGAAATAGAAACAATGAAAAACATCTAAATAAATGATTATAAAAAATAAAAAAGAAACAAATGATGAAAATGATATAAACAAAACATTATATATAATATACAAAAAATATGTATGTACACCAACATGCAATATAAATATAAGCATAAAAATATGAATAAAACAAAACACCATTTTTTTTATATATATTTTTTCCTATAATGATATTATTTGTTTCTTTTATTCATATATATATACATAAATATATATGGATTTTGTATATTATTTTATTCGATATTATAGTTTTTTATGTATATAAATATAAATATCGATATAGATATTAATATTATAGTTAATCATGTGTGGTATGGCTACAAATACACAAATATTGATAAACAGAAGAAAGAAAAAAAAACGTGAAACATATATTTTAAACTTTTTAGCCACTATAATATTAAATTGCTTTCAACTTTTACAAAAAAAAAAATAAATAAATTAAAAAATTGTTTTCAAAATATCCTTATTTCTAGTTTTCTAGGATTTCGACAAAATATTTTGTTTGTTTCAACTTAAATAAAAAATAAAAACAATAAAAAAAAATTATAAAATTGAAATTAAAAATTTAATTTAAATTTTGTTACAAGAAAAAAAATAAAAATAAAAATTAGAACAAAAAAACAAAGAACAAAAAAAAAACGAATAAATATTAATAAAAGAGAAAGATTTATTATATATTTTTGTTGAAATTGACAGGAAATAAAACAGAAAAATTCAATTTTTCTTTTTTTTGCTGTTCTACTTTCTTTCTTTTTTTTTTTTTGTTTTTTTTTTTTTGCTAAATCAAATTGAATATGAAAAAGTAATAAAAGAAAATATAAGATATGTATAATTTTTTGGTCTTATATACATATGTATGTATAATAATAATATAGCAAACCAATTTTACATTTCAATTTTCAGAATTATTCTACAGGGTATTCTATTTTCTTTTATTTTTTTTTTATCGTAACATCAAATGAAAATATCTGTGGGATATTGAGAAAATACGAAAAAAAAATAATAAAAAACGTTTTCAAATTGATTGTAGCATATAAATTTTAAATGTTGAATTTTTTAAATATGCATAAAATCCATTTAGATATCATTCACATTTTTTTTTCAATCTAAATTTTATCTTTATTTTTTGTAATAGCCTTAGACAATCGTTTTTGCGTTTCTCGATTTCGATTCAATTCGATTATATATTATATAAATTATGTCTCTTGTAAAAAAGATACAAGCAAAAGTATAAAATCACCCTTTGAATCTATATTATAATAAAAAGGTAAAACCCCCCAACATATTATGTGTTATACGTCATGTTTTATATATATGTATGTACATACGAAAAATTGTTATATATTGCTTGAATTTTTGTAAAGTCCTTATGGCCTCTTATTTCCTTCAATTTATCCCACTAAGCCTTTTTTCATGAACGTAACACGAAGAAAAAAAAAGAAAATTATTTTTCCTCTTCTTTTTCTTTTTCTGTATTTACGTTTATGTGAGATACATACGTACAAATGCATTTTCAAATATAGAGATACATACATATGTATGTATATTACATACCTATGATGGATATATTGGATAGTATGTATACATACATATTGTATTTTGTATTTTAAAGGGTATTTTATATTGTTCGTGAAAGTTTTGTTCAATTTATGTTGATTGTTATTGATTGATTGATTTCCTATATAATATACATATGTGTATATCCTCGTATGACGTATATACATATATAAACATATGTGAAATATTTACTAAAAATTCGAGAAAAATATTTTCTTCTTCTTATACATTCTTATTTTGTTATCTCATTTTACAAAATATTGTAAAAAAAAAAACATAATCATAGGTTTCTGATGTTTTCCTTTTTTCCATCATCTTAGACATTTTTTTTTTCTTTTTGAAATGTACATATACGGTATGTATGTATGTACATATGTACACATGAATGAATATGTATGATAAAACATATACATATACATATTTAAATATTTTCAAGGAAATTTTATTTCTTATTTTATTTAATTTTTCCAAATAAATTGTTTTGTAAATTGAGCATAGATTTAGATACAGAAAATTATATGTATATAGATACATATTATATGTATTATAGAATATTTGTGCATATACATACATATTATGTTATACTTACATGTAGGTGTATTAAATTTTAACCTTTTTTTGTAGTTCCTTATTTTATTGATACAATTAAATTTAATTTGAAATGATATTACTTATTTGAATTTTGTGAATTTAATCTATAAGATTTATTAAATCTTAAGATATATTTTCATACATATACACTAGACTGTGCCTTATTATGTACAACAAAAATTTTTTTTTCAAAACCAACCTCTTACCCCTAAATTTTCTGTACTTGATGATGGGAAAAAAACCTCGAAATTTAAAGGCTCTAAAAAACCATTTATCCGTGCCGTAGAAGGGTTCAAAAAATATAAATTCGTATGTTAAGCACGTTTTTGTCAAAAATCAGATTTCAAATTTGAATATCTTTGGACCTCGTGATCCGAAAACCTTGAAATTTCTGCAGGACGTTCTTCTTCTTTTGAATAAAAAAGATCCCTGCAACAGGAAGCGAGCTACAATGCACCAAAGAAAAAACTCCTTCCATCTACTTATGTATATGACTAAAATCGGTGTAACAGAACCCGAGATATAATAGTCCAAAGTTTACTAGTCCCATTTTTCCCATATAAATTTTTTCAAAAAATATTTTTAATATTCATATAAATTTTTCAAAATGAAGCAAACATTGAGAATCTCAAAGTTGAAAAATAAAGGACACCCTAATATACACATTTATAACATATGCATACAATATATGTATTATTTTAATTTGAAAAAAAAAATTTTTTTTTATATTATATAAAATGAAATTTCTTGATGATGAAAAGGAATTTTCTCAATTTCCAATATGTAAGTAATGTAATTTTGATTAAAGAACATATATATGTTTATACGAATTACGAGTACATACTATTTTGTTGTTGTATTGTATTTGATTTGAATTTCAGTTTTATAAATTCATTATAAAATTTTGTTGTTGTTGTTATTTTTGATTAAATTTAATTACAAGATTCATAAATACTGAATAATTTTTAAAATATATTCAGTTTCATTTTTTTTTTAAAAATAATGATATGATGTTTCTTAAGTAATTTCCGTTTTTTTTTTTGTCTCCGTCTACAAAGATTAATTGAAATAAAAAAGTATTTATAAATATTTTTTAATTTATGTAAAAAAAAGAAATTTATATTAATTTATAACATTTTATTTTTCTTCTGGACATAACATTAAATTCAATACATATTAATTACCTATTAAATGTTAATAAAATATGTACATATATGTATGTGAACAAAAAGGACATTATTGGATATGCGTTCATTTTCAAGATAAAATTCAGAAAGAAAAAAAAATTATTTATATACCTATAATTAATGTTCAATATAAATAACAGGATGTTTTGTTTTATTTTATTTTCTTTTTTTTTATAAAAAAAAAATAATAATTCAATATACATACTGGTATTTTTTTTACCACATACCTATAACAATAAATATAAAAATAACAATTAAAAAATCAAAATGAATATGATTTACGTGTTTTTGTCCCTACACTATTGAATTATTCATTATTTTTTTTATTTTTTCATAAGTAGAAAATTATAACGTTTGTGAAGATCAATAAAAACTTAAGTAGGTAGATACTCCATTCTTGTTATCTGTATCGCAATAATTTGCGCATTGTCTTCCCACTTAATTACAATATTTTCAATTATTAAATCTTCAACATGACGTTCAAAATACGTACTTTTTAGTGATTCGATCATATTGTGGAGGCGGGACCTAATATTATGTAGTTTTGTATTTTTCTTAATACTTTCATATTTAGAAATTTCAAGGTCTCAGTTACATCATTAACCCAGTTTTGAATTGGAGCATGCTTACGACTGTATAAGGACATTTGAATATGTAAATATAATATATCATTTCTGCTTGAATTGAAAAAAAAAAACATTAAAACTCTATAAACCCCACTTTACCGACTTTCTATTCTAACAAAACACTATCATTTTTGTTTATCGATAAAATGGTGATTTAATTTACGTAAATTATTAATGAACATAACTTTAAAAAAAAAAAAAACTTGTTCTACTTTTATTTTAAAGGTCAAGCTTCACTTCAAGTTAAATTATCTTTTTAAAGCCTTTAAAATTGATTTAATTTATTATGAATAATGAATACAACACCTACCTATAATATTATAATATTCATTTCTTATCATATATGTATTTAATATTTTAGTGAAAAAAAAAATAAATAAATAAATAAATAAAAAAAAATAAATAAAAAGAAACAAGTATCTTGAACACGAACACATTGTATCAATCATTTTAAAAGTCATATGGGATAACCGACTGTTTATACAAGTGTAAATTTTTTTTGCTTTTTTAAATCCCGTTTGTTCAGTTGTTTCACATAGGTATTTGATTTTTTTTTTCTAACATATTATTAGTCAAAAAAGAAATTGAATAGCTTGAACCTAGAGAAAAACAACCCTTTTTTTTCACTTTCTTTCTATAAATTTTAAAAAAGAAAAACAAAATGTTTACGTGTATGGAAAATATAGAGGCAACAAAAACAAAAAACAAGCAAAAAACACCCAAAACATATTTGAGTTAAAATGTCCTATTAAATAGTTCATAAGAGTATTTTCAAAGAGATAAAAAAATTTTCATAAAAGGGTTTTCATATTAAGTGTTAGCATTCTTTTTTTTTATCCCTGGTTTTGTTTTTTTTTTTTTTATATATATTTTCTTCTCTTTATCAGTAGTAAATATATGTTTGTATGTATAAGTATAGGATATTAACATTTGTTCTTTATCTTTTTTTTTTGTTTGAGGATTTTTTTAAAGTTTATTTTGCTAAATATAATAAAGAAGGAAATATAAAAAATAAAGAAGAAATATCGACTTTAGGCACTTTATGAACATAAAGAGGATATTATAAAAATTTGTTTAGATCATCAGAATGGTTTTTTTTTTTTTTTTTTTTGTGACACAGAGAGAAGGTAAGAAAAAAAGATTAAATAAATTTTATTTATACTTTTGAAAAAAGTCAATCGGAAAATTTACTAAAATTAATCCTTAATATGGTTTGATTTAAATTTTTATAGTGTGTTTTTTTTTTCTTTCTTTCTTAGAATTTCAATTTTATACAATATATTCACTTTTTTTTCTTCATCATTTCAATATTGTGCTAAATTGTTTAAGTAAAAGGTATATAATGTCTTTATGGAATTTAAGTATATAAGTATATATGTACATACATACATTAAAAATGTTTATGGTTGTATTTTTATATGTATATATTTAGAGAGAAAAAAAAATAATTTAAACATAAATCAAAACTGAATTAAATTTAAAAAAGGAACATGATTTTACATTATTAAACAAACGAAAAAAGAAACTCTTATGTGATATATGATTTATACTTATACTTATATATATTTTTTTATGTGTTTACTTCTATATTAACATAAGTAGGATATAATATATAATGTGTACTATATACATATCTGTGTATGGTTTATAATATTTGTATACATAACACTTTTAATAAGCACACGCATAAATTCTTTCATGTAAAAATATAGTCTTATTATCCTCTTCTTCTTCTTATTTTTTTAATGTACATATACTTAGAGAATTTGATAAATTGATGGATCAAGGAAGATGATAATGACGTTTTTTTTTTTTAATGTAAAATGTGCTTTTAAGAAATTTTAAATAAAGTTATAGAGGCAATAAAAAAAAATAAGAAAGAAGAATGAAAAATAAAATCCATTCATTTTATGCTTTGATTTTTTTTTTTTTTTTAATATTTTTATATCGAGAAAAAAAACATGAGAAATGGAAATTTCATTATAAAAATCTCAGAATATTTTTTTTTCATACATGCTATAAAAAGTTGGAAAAAAAGAAGAAGAAAAAAACAAAACAACGAAGCATTAGAAAATCAATGTTAAATGACTTTCAATTTTTTTGATTTTCAAATTATTATTAATTTTTTCTTACTAATAAAATCGATTTATTCTTATATTATATATTTTTTTTTATTCTTCTTATATTTCTTTGGCATATTAATTTATTATATTTTTTTTTAGTACGAACAATGATTTTAACGGGAAATTAAACTTATTCATAATAAATTATATTATGTCAATGCAACAGATTTTTTTTTTCTTTATGTCAAAGTATTTTAATACTTTTTATGTGCCCTATTACACTTTATTTTTTTACGCTAATTGAAATTTTCAATTTTTCAAATTGTTTATAAATTAATGCAGCCTCTAATTTTCTATAATTAATACATAATATGGACATTGTTTTAATTTTTTTTTTTCTTAAACCAATGTAATTTTATTGCTTTTGTTTTGAAAAAAAAAATAATTAAAAATTTAAATATAGTTTTGTAGAATTTGTATCTTTTGATATATTCTATTTACCTTTGCTGTTTTGTTTCTCTTTTATTGTTAATTTTCCTTTTACATATTTTCTCATTTTCTATTTTAAAAAAAAGCCTTTAATAATATGACTGACCATTAGAGAAAATGTGAATTGTAAAAGGTGCTTTATATGCATCAAAAACTGTGGATGTTTCATACTTTTTCCTTATTTATACTTTTATATGTTTACACATGTATGTATGGTATATACATTATGTATTTTGTTTTTTTTATTAAAAACTTTTTTCCCTATATTTTCTTTGAAATATTTATTTTCACATAAAAGTGTACACAATATTTTACACTTTTTTATACATATATAACAAATACAAAACATCCTATGTAATGTTAATGGCTATACCTTAAAAAATATATACATATACATATGTACATATTCATACATAATATAGGAGGGGAGTATGTATATATATAAGAACATGTGCATATACATACATATAAAAAAAAAAGAAAAAATTCCAAAACATACATATAACACGATTTGTGAT
Organism: Bombylius major; assembly: GCA_932526495.1. NCBI lineage: Eukaryota > Metazoa > Arthropoda > Insecta > Diptera > Bombyliidae > Bombylius > Bombylius major. The sequence goes on from OW052046.1 coordinate 562,456, forward strand.
GATAGTTTGCCAGTTGCAGTAAAATTTTAAAAAAAGAAAAAAATGATGAAAAAATAAAATTACGTTTAGAAAAAGAAAATTATGAACAAAAGCCGAAGCACTTAACCTATAAGTTTAGTTATGCATTTTATGTGTATCTATTTAAAAGTATGTATATGATTTTTCACATATGTTATATTCTTTGTGAACACAAAAAGGACATTTTGTGTCAAAAAAAAAAGAAAGAATGAAATAAAATAGTATGTGTACCAAACACAACATATACAGTATTTATAATTTTTATATTCATATATATATATATGTACGTATGTAGTTATCATAGTTATATGTACGTTTACATATGTATATTTGTATATTTATATGAGAATTGGATAGAGGCTATTATTGACGTAGGATGTTGCGGCAAAAATGTGAAAAGAGAACCGGCGACAGTGATGACAGAAAAATATTATGAGATTTTTGCTTATGGGACTAGATAATCCCATAAAAAAGATATATAATATACATTACACACAATGGCTAGAGAAAATAATATTGCATAAAAATTTCTTGCCAAGAATGTATGAATGGTTAAAAATTGTAAATTTGAAGAAAAAAAAAGAAAATAATAATAAAGAAAATATAAATATATATGTGTATGTATATATGTATATATGATAAAAAAAAGAATATATAAGAAAGAAAAAACTTACAACAAAAAAAAGAAAGTAAAATAGAGGAATATAAGAAAAAAAAAACATATTATTATCTACTATTGGGTATATCTATATAATATATTTTTGAAAATATAGTTTTGAGGAAAATAATATGTAGGCACACAATTGTGAGAATTTTCACATGAATATATAATATAAATGTTTATAAATATTTTATCTTGTAATATTTTCCTTTTTTCTTTTTTCGTCACACTATATAACAACTCAAAATAACATTGATCCAGGACATGATAAACAGCTCAATATGAATTTTCAAGGCAGTTTTTTTTCGTATTAACAGAATTTTTTTTTTTTTTTTTTTTTTTTTTTTTGTAATATATTCATACATACATATGTAAGCATTGTATACATACATATATTTGGAAGAAGGAAAAATTACATAATAAAACTTTAAAAGTAAAAACTAATACAAAACATTTTTACCTCAAGCAATTTTATTTTTTTTTTTCCATAATGTATTCAAAAATAAAAATCTTTGAAATTATATTATATCATTCTACGAAAATTTATTTCATTTCAAATCAAATACGAGTACAATGTATAATATTTATATGACTCAACAACAACAACAACAACAACAAAAGGACCTATAATTTTAAATGCCAAAAATTAAACACTAGAAAATTTACTGTAAATTATTTGTTGTTGTTTTTATTTACAATAGTTTATATAATTTCCAAATTACAAGATCTTGTCAAGTACCTAGTTTTTTGTTTTTTAATTTATTTATTTTTTTCTGTTCTTGTTTCGGCAGAATATATACTAAAACACGAAAAATAATTTTATACCATTTATACTTGAACTTGAGTTGAGAGAGGTCATTATGATTTGAATGAATTATTTTTAGGAATTATTTTTATTAACAAAAAGCACAAAATACCTAGTTATGAAATGTTAATTTTTTAAAAAAACACTTATAAACTATAAAAGAAAAACTGACAAAATTTTCTTTTGTTTTTCTCTAAAAATGCAAATGAGTGAAATGGAAGATTTTGGAAAATTTTTCAGGGTGGCATAAGTGATGATAATTCGATGTAAATTCATCAGAATTGAGATAAAAAACAATTTAAAAAACCATCTCAAATTCAACATATCGTTAGTTGAATGCTACTTTGGTCCAAACGCCATTTTAGTGTTTTTTGAGCTGAAAATAAGTAGCTATAAGTATTTTTTAACTTGCTCTTTCGTTTTGTGTATTCCAGCTTACTCTAATGGCCAATTTCTTCAATCTCAAGATAATAAAGAGATTTCAATTTCTTCACCTCTGATTAGCTATACCTAACTCGATAGTAACGCATATTTACATTTTTTTTTTTTTGTCGAATAAAGTGAAGGAAATTGATTTTTTAATATTTTATGAGAAAATAAAGTTTTTTGGTAATTTAAAAAAGAACATTTATATCGAAATGGATGATATATTATTCGATTCCATTTATTGTTTATGCTTACCAATTATTACCATTATTTTTTAACTCTGAAGAACAAAAACTTTATCGTAATTTTGTATAAAAAAACACTCAAAGACATTTATTGACAACATCACTGATTCAGTGGCAAGAACTTTAATTAAATATGCAATTTAAATTATATATACCAATTTTTAGCACACATTATGTACATTGTACATTAAGTAGGTAACCATTTTGTTCTAAGGAAAATTACACTGAAAAATAAATTTTTTTTTTTCAATTAAAATTACATTTATAAAATTTGATAATATATATGTACATACATATATATGATAGATAAATGATGTCATTTCATATGAAATAACCTAATAAATCTTTTAAGTTTCTTTCCATTAGAATATATAAATTACTATATTGAAAAATAAAAATTTTCACATTATTTATATCCAATAACATTTTATGCTATATGTAGATACTAGATAGTTATAATTAAGATATTATTTTTCTTCTTTTGTATCACTTAGTAACTTATATTTAAGATCATATTACACGTGTTCTAAGTAATAAAAACAATCTTATATCTATCATATTTTATGTAAAATTTTAATGAAAGATATTTAAGAAAAAGTTTCAATTAATTTATTGTTATTACTTGTTAAGTAAAATAAAAACATAACATTTAATAAAGACATCTAATCAAAATTTATAAATTTACATTAGATATAACTTTTAAACAATATTTTCTGTTTTTTTTTTTTTTTTTTTTACAATAACAATTACGATAATAATAAAAAACAGAAAACAAAAAAAAGAATACGAAAATAGCATATAATATAAATTTAATGATTATCAATTCTAAATAATATATTATATGTATATGTACGTATATATATTTTTAAGATTAAAGAAAAAATTTTTGTAATTAAGATCTAATCATCATCATCATAATACAAAATGATATTTTGATTTCATTTTTATTTAAGTATAATTAATTACATTATTATAATAAATGTTAATATACATATACATACATATGTATATTGTATATTTATTTATACTCGAGTATGTATTTCATATTTAACATTATGTCATTCGTTATTATTAACGATTTCATCATAATTTTTATTTTATTTTATATTTGGTTTTTTTTTTTGCTATATCTATACTTATATATATAATGTACATTATAATTGAAAAAACTTTTGTTTTTTTTTTCTTTAACAACTTTTTATAATGTCATGTATTACAACAGCTATATTACAATATTTTGTTATTGTTGTCTAATTTATGTTTTCTTATTTTTTTTTTTTCCTTTTTTTTATTTTTTTATTAACAGGACTATCATCGTATGTGAACAAAGATAATCTTATAATAAATCAAAATTTAATAATGTCACATCAGTCATCATCGGTCGAAACGACTAATATGTTGCCAAAAATACGGCAATTAACTAAAGATATTGTCATAAATAATAGTAATAGTCATATAAATGAGAATATCATTGATACAAATACTGAAGATAGTAACAAGGAGACAATTCTTGATGATATATATAAGACACCAATGTATTTTGGCACAGAAAATTCGACAGTTATAACAACGCAAATTGGAGCAGCAGCACATATACCATGTACAATTCATCATATTGGCGACGGCGTGGTAAGTTTATTTTTTTCTTCTTCTTCTTCTTCTTCTTCTTCTTCTTATATATTTTTTTTCTAAATATACATACATATTCTGATCTAAATGTTTTTATTTTGTCTTGTAAGGATAACATTTTTTTAAATATATATAGGTATTCCTCTTTTTTTTTATATGTATATATTTATATAAGAAATATAATGTATTACTGTACATTATCATATATGTATATACACATAGAGATTATCAAATACATAAAATGTCCTATCTGGTTATTTTCTTAAATTTTTATACGTTTTTTTCCTTTTTTTTTCTTATTTTATTCTTTTTTTCCCCAAAATATGAAAAAAATATTTATAAAAATTTGTAAAAAAAAACAAAAATAAACTGAAGAAAAAAAAATACATACATTGAAAAAATATGAATAAAAAACAAATCCTATATTTCACCATTAGTATAAGTGGTTGTTGTGATATTATTTATATAAAATTTCCGTCTTGAATTTATATAAAATTTCTTATATTGTAAAAAAAAAAATAGAAAGATTTTATTATCCAGATAAACATTGATGAAAAATGGTATATAATACAAACATACATATACATACATATGTATGTATAAATTAAAATATAATCCTTATGTATGTATATAAAAATTGCTGTAATATAACTAAATGCAATATAATATTATAAAATACTACGTTTCATATTAAGTATGAACTATTATCAAGGATATGGGAAAAGATACTATAATAAAGGCCGCCGCATATATATTTTATACCGACCAACATAAGATTTGCCATATCACTCTTTTACACAATAATACTATATATTCAACAAGAGAAGAAAAAAAAACGATATAAATATGTATATAAAAAAAAAAAATTATAACTGTATATAGTGTATAAATTTTTAAAAAATGGACGTGCGGATAGAAGGATAAAAAATTCATTGTTGTCGTATATAATGATACTAAATATTTATATAGATATTCGTATACATATATTATGTATACATTCATATATCTTTACTTTATTACAAATAAATTTTGTTAAAAAAGCATATTAAACGACCGTCGTCTATTGTCTCTTGTTTCCAAGTCATTCACTTAATTTACTTATCTTAAAGAATCGTACATAATATGTATGCATATAATATCTATATATAATATAAATTCGGTTATTTTTCTACATTACTTATGTATTTTTTCTTAAAATTTATATAAATTTTTATAAATATATTGTACATACATATAAATATAACCAAAAAAAAATAAAACCAAAATAGTACAAAGGATATATAATATTCATGTTTTATATACATACATACTCGTATATAATTTAACTGATTTTATTTAAAATTTACATGCAACATATACACAAAAATAGTAAAATTATGTATATCATCTCTACTCTCAAATAAAGTTGAAAATAATCTATTTTTCGTACATATCAAATATCTCTAAGAAAAAAAAAAACAAATATTGTATAACTCTACGCGACCCTTTCTATTGACAAAAAAAAAAAAAAAAAAAACACACACACACACATGAAAGTCCAACTAACACATATACCTACACTTGAAAAAAAATAATGTAATAAAACAAAATAAACAAAGGATAATATGTATATAAGAAAAAATAACATATTTTTCCTTTCCTTTTTATCTAAAAAAATTTAAAAAAAAAAAAAAAAGGAAAAACAAAACAACAAAATTTGTTGATTTAAAATAAGAATTTAATGAGACTGTCATATGTACAAAAATTTTCTTATCATAACAAATTTTTATATGTAGATATGTACATACATACGAGTATGTTCATTGTTTAAATACCCCATATGCATATAAAAATGAATAAAAGTAAGCTTTTATATTATTTACAACAAAATTTTCACACAAAAAAACAAAAAAAAATTTGTATGAAAAAAAAAACACAATATAAAAAAAAAACAATATTTTCAAAGGATATGTGTTGAAAAATGAACAAGATTCTGTAACAAAATATCATATAAAACTTTCAAAATATGCGTACAAAAAAAAAATAAATATACATATATGTATGTATATAACAGAAGCACACTTTATTTATTTTTTTATTATTATTATTATTTTGTTTTTTTTTTTTGTTCTTCTTTTAAAATTTATTTCACCCACAATTTCTTTTATTTATTTTTTTTTTCGTATATCACAAGGGAGAATTTAAATAAAATGTAGCAAAAATAAAAACAAAACAACAACAACAAAAATATATTATAAAAAAAATTAAGCTGAACAAAAATATGTGTAAATTGAAATTTTATAAATATATAAACGACCTAGAGAAAGTTTCATACAAGAAAGGTGCATTAATTGTTCAACCTGAAAAGAAAAGAAAAGAAAAAATTAAAAATTTACATAATTTTAATTAAATAACATGAGATCCTTTAAAATATAAAAAGATACAGTTTCTTTTAACTGGAAATCTTTTAAAATAAATTAGATATTCCTTCATGACAACTGAAATTGATTCGCGTGTAAATGAGTTTTTTTTTTTAAGTAAATTTTATGAATTACAATTTTTAAAAAACTAAAAACTTGGAATAGACTTTAAAAAATATGTAAATAATTTTTTAACCTTAAAGTATAGCATAGCAACAAAATCTACACATAAATAAAAAAACAATATTACAAAAGCAACCGTTAAAGTTAAGTTTTCTTTTTAAGAAGTAACAAAAAGTTTAATTTTTCATTTGATAAAAATCAAGTTGAAATAAAACTATATCAAAACATTTAAAATTTTCCATTAAACGTTGAAACTTTTGAAATCATTATGTTCATAATAACTCGCTTTATAAAATTGTAAATTGAATAAAATACAAATATTGTACTAGGAAAATGAAATAGAATTTTTTGTTATAATTAAAAATATTAGGAAAAACTTTCATTCATTCTTCTTAATATAAACAATAGAAACGCCAATTTTTTATAACTGCTTAAGTTTTTTTGTAACGCAATTTAATGCTCCAATCTATGTTTAATTTTACATACGCCGATCAATGTTAAAGACATTCTTGTATAGTCCTTTTCGTCCCTTTAAAGAATTATATTCCAGAAGGAGTAGAAATTTGGCCAGGATTTTCCTTAGAGGGTTCTCTAAAATTTTTCCCCTCTACTGCGATTAAATTGAAATGTTTTATAATCATATTGCTTTTTTTTGATCGGATTGTTAATTAAAATTCAAAAACAAATGTTTTACTTTTAATTTTTTTTTCGCTTTGTAGACGTGATATAGTATTACATACATATATCTTGTCTCACATACGAGTACATGTATTTTCAGTTATGTATTTTCCGTTTTATTCGAATAATTGCTGTTATAGTTTTTATTTGTGGTTTTATACATTAATTTAAAATTTAACAATTTACATTATATTCTATACATGTAATTTTAGGCTATATTTGGGAAAAAATTTTTGTTTGTATGTACAGATATAGGTATATAATTTTTAGAGTTTTATGTTTACATTTTTAAAAAAAAAAAACTAAAAACACATTTGTATAATTTTATTTATTAAAAATTTCATTATTTTTGTGTGTTTCTACACTGAATAGAAAATTATACCACGTACACAAACCTCAACTAATGAATTTAATATTTCGCGTATAATGTCTAAATATATATGTATTATGTATATACAATATGTTTATATACCTATACACATTTATACGTATATAAAAAACAATACTCACATAATTATTTATAAATTTTCAAGTAACCCTAATATAAAATTAATGGACAACATCATACAACAAATTAGTTTATAATGAAAATCAAACGATTCTTTTAATAATAAATTAAATTAATTAACATGAAATTTTATTTAACAATTATAAATATATATATTTTATGAATTTATGTAATATATATTGTATAATTATGTACATAATATACATAATGTAGATATATTTTTTATTTTTTATTTTTATTTTTAATTAAGTTGGTTTTTTTAATGTGTTAGATGTGTACACCAAATTTAAAAATTGTGTTCTAAATATATTACAAATTCATTTGAAAGAACTTCGGGCGTTAAAACAGACCACATCACAAATTCGTTTATTAAAATTAAAGAATATGTTTCCATATAACATGATATATTACATATTATGTGAAACTTCAGTTATACGCTGAAACTATGTATTTTTGTTCCTTCGTCAAATATGATCTAATTTATAATTTTTGTCGCTGGAGTCGACTATTTCCTGAAATTTTTCATGTACGTAGGTGTTTCAAAAAGTTCCCGGAAAAGTGAAATAAAACAAAACAAATTAATTTTTTAAAATTTATTTTTCAACATATAGTCCACCTATCTCATAACACATTTCCATGCGCTTTCTCCACTGCTGTAGTCCATCTCTGTAAAATTCTGGAGGCTGGGCCTCGAACCATGTTGTAGCTGCTGCTTTAACTTCTTCAATAGACTGCCATTGCTTTCCTTTGAGATATAGTTTCAATTTAGGAAATAGAAAGAAATCACAAGGAGCCAAGTCAGGACTATATGCAGGATGAGATAAAATTTCCCAACGGTATTCTCTCAAAACTGATCTTGGAAGTGGAGCTCGATGTGATGATGCATTGTCGTGATGGAAGATAATGCCACTATGCAGCTTTCCACGTCGTTTTTTTGCTATGGCTGTTTTCAACTTCCTTAAAGTTTCAGCATAAATTTCGCCATTTATGGAGCTACGACCTTCTAAATAATCAATTAAAATTATTCCCTTCACATCCCAAAAAATTGTAGCCAGAACCTTTCCTACCAACCGCTCTCTTTTAAATTTTATAGGTCCTGAAGATCCTTTTGGTAGCCACTATTTTGACTGCATTTTGGATTCTAGGTCATATAAATAAATCCAAGTCTCGTCGCCAGTCACAATACGTTGCAAAAACTCTTCAGAATTTGAATCATATTTATTCAAAAATTGTAAAGAAAGTTCACTTCGTCTTTCAATGTGTTCATCGCGCAACGCTTTTGGGACCCATCTAGCTGACAGTTTAGATAATTCTAGACGATCCTTCAAAATAGTGTGTACAGACCCTGTTGATAAGCCCAGGCTATCAGCAATTATGGGAATAGTAATTCGACGGTCTTCTTCTACTAAGTTTCTTACTGCAGCTACATTTTCATCTGTAATTGATGTTGATGGACGACCCTCACGAGGATCATCTTCAATTAGTTCTCGTCCTTCTTTGAACCGTTTAATCCACTCATACACTGTGGTTTTTTTTGGCGCATTAGACCCATAAACTTTCACCAAAGCATCAACAATGTCACTTGCTTTCCACTCAAGTTTTACTAAAAATTTGATGTTTGCACGTATCTCAAAGCGCAACTTTTCCATTTTTTTCAAATACCTGAATTTTCAAATAGCTGGGTTTACTTATATAAAAAAAAATAATATCACTTTAATTGTACACAGGTATTACACTTGTAAAGTACTTTAAAAATAATGACACTTGCTTAATCTCGGAAGGTTAGGATTTGAACAGGAGAGGTATTCCGGGAACTTTTTGAAACACCTACGTATGTATTTTGTATTTGAAGTATTTCAGTGTTGCCAATAGTATAATAATGAAATTGAAAATATTGACTTGATTTTCACTCTTAATTTTATAAGTTCTATATTTTCGATTTTTAACCATTTTAAAGATTATTTTAAATATTGTCTAGAAAAAATTAAATCAAATCTAATAAATTAATATATGAACAATTTTTTATCATTTTTATTTTTCTCAACATAAATAAAAACTGTGTTTATTTTGAATTTTTGTTACTTACTTTTTGTTATTTAAAACATTTTTAATCACTAAAATTCATAAATAAATTGAACTTTATAAATAACGACTTAAAATAATATGTACATTGTACATACATACATATATAAAACAAGAGAATATGTATTTTTTTTTTTCAACTTTTATGTTTATGTACATATAAAAACCTAAACTGTTGTTTATCAAAAACACGTATTTTCTCAATATTTAAAAATAAAAACTTGGACTTTAATTTTATATGAAGAGCACTACCGACGTTAAAAAAAATTGATCATATTCAAATTCTATTTATGCGGCTTTACATATAGACACCACAAAAAAAAATAGTATTCAATTTTGAAATTCATCTTTTTTCTTTTTTTTCTTTCATATATCGAAAAAAATTCCAATAATGAACAAAATATCATGCGTGTAATATTATTTAAATTTTTCAGTAGAGAAAAAAAATAATAATTATTTCCACAATAAATATATTATCATCGAAACTAAAATTTTTGAGTATACACATACACATGATTGAAAAAAATCATTGATAACATTGAATAATTTCAAAGGATTAATTTTTTTCCCTTTTTTTTTTAATATATTTATATTGAAGCTTTTACAAAATTTTTCGTATAGAATTTTAATACCCTCATTTATCAATGAAAAATAAAACAAATAATAAAGTCTCATCCATTAAATTAATTATATCACTAATCACAACAACTTATACAATTTAAAATCTTAAAATTTATATCTGCTTAAACACCCACAAAATACCATAATATAGGTACATACATATATACTCATACAATACAATACTCGTATACCTATACATATAAGTATTTATATGTATGTTGTGCTATTTTGTGGGTATTCATGAACAATTTACAACTTAATACTTAAATACCTTTTCATTTGTTTCTGTTTTTTTTCTTGTTTTTCTTGTTGTTTTTTTTTTTTCTTATTTAATTTAATTTTATTTTAAAAAATTAAAATAAAGAGATAAAACTTATGTTTTCCAGAATATTTACCAAGATAATAATTTTTTTTATCTTTTTTTATTCCCTCCTTTTTTTTTCTGAAACATTTTTTTGTTTATTATTATTTTGATTGTAACTTTTTATTCTTTAAAACCATAATTGTGTTGTAAATATATTTTTAATCCATTCTAATTACACAAAAAATAAAATTAAAAATTGAACGAGAAATAAAAAAAAAACAACTAAACAAAGAGAAAAATCACAATAGCAACAAAAATTTATTTATTTAGAAATAAAATTTAAAAGTCGATATTTTGTGGTTCAATTTAATTATGTATGTACTCGTATGTATACATGTATTTATGTATACATATATATTATGTATATATAATTTAATATGTTAAATTATTCGTTTAAAGTATTTGTACAAGAAACTAGACATTTAAAGGTAAAAAAAAATATATATATAGGTATTTCTGTTAGTAAGTATTATGAATTCTGTTTAATAACCGTAAATCACGGTTTCTGTAATCCACTTATATATGTACATATGTATATAATAGTATACACTTATAAACATCATCATTATCATCATCATCATCCTTAATGTATTCAAGATTTATCATTAATGCTGATTACTTTTTTACCTGTGTAAATGTATCTCTGATGATACAAAAAAAAAAAAAAAAAAAAAAAAAAAAAACAGTAATTTTTAACCTTTTATATAAATATATTATATTTATTTGTATTTTTATATACACAAAAAATATATCCATGTATGTATCAAGAACATACATACATACATACATGTATGTATGTATATATTTATTTTATTGAGTACATAAAATAAATACATATGTATATTATTTTCTTACATCAGGTTTCATGGATTAGACGAAAGGATTATCACTTGCTCACTGTCGGTCTAACAACTTATAGTAGTGATGAAAGATTTAGCGCAACACATTTGAAACATTCTGAGGTATGTTTTACATATATTTCAAAGTTTTGTATTTTTCTTCTTTTTCTATAAATTTTTTTTTTTAATTTTATAGTAAAATTCTCTTTATTATTATTTGTTCACTTGATGAGGTGATTCTTCTAATTATCCTAATTTTAATGCATGTAAACAGGATACATATTTTTTACAAAAAAATTTTCCCTTCGACTTCATTTGAATTTAACATTTGTTCATCCATTATAAACTGCTTTCAAATTAGATATCTCATTAATTTTTTCTTTGATCAATTTTTAAAATTACATTTTAATAATCAAAATTTTTTTTCTGTCTATTAATTTAAATTTTAATTTTTTATTGTTGTTGTAAGGATTGGACTTTACAAATAAAATTTGTTCAATTACGTGATGCTGGTGTTTATGAATGCCAAGTTTCAACTCATCCGCCCACATCAATATTTTTACATTTAAATGTTGTCGGTAAGTTTACATAATTTTTTCACATATGTATGTAAAATATGTTAGAAATGTAGAAAATAAAAAATAAAAAAAAAATTATACACATCTTAAATTTTGATTTACAATATCATTTAGAATTTTTTTTTTTCAACTGAAATAGCCAACTCAAATATTTTATGTGTTTTTTAAAAGACAATAGAAAACAAACGAATATTTAGAAAAGCCATTTTTATACAAAATAATTTCGGTAAATTTTTCTGCTAAAATAATTACAAAAATTACACAAAAAATATCTTGAAATCTTGAAAAAAGGTAAAAAAAAAGGATGTTTAAAAATAATGTTTTTTTTTTGTCATTACATTCAAAAATTCTTTTAAGAAATTTTTTCATACAAACATTTTTTTTTTTTTGGCGCAAAAGCGATAAAAAAATATTAAATTGTTTTTGAAAATATTTATTAAAAGAATTTTCCCTTTGTTATTTTACCTTTGAAAATCTTATATTGTGTAGAATATAAATACAAATAAAATTGAAGGATAGACCTGTTTAATTTATAAATGTATTACACATACATACATACATGTATGTAAATTTTTTTTTTTTTTTTTTTTCGAAATTCGAAAGTTTCAAATTTTTTTTTTTATCATTTTTATTTGAAAAATAATTTTAAAAAATTACCAAAACTTAACAACAAGAGCAATACATATTGGGCTTTATTAATAGAAGAATTTATAATAACTTCAAATTTAATTTGGTTATAACTTAGTCAAGCCATAGATTATCGTATTTTAAACATAATAAAGTTGAGAAAATTTTTCATTTAGAAATTTAACTTAAGTAGTACCAAAGTTCTTATTCATATCTCAAGGACTTGTTACTTGTATTTTTCCTCTATTACATTTTTTTTTTTCATTTAAAATTTTGTGATTTAAAAAAGGATAATAATCACGTCTTTTTGTTGTAAAATAAAAAACATTTCATTTTGATTTAAAAAAAAAAATCATTTCATTATTTCAGAATTATCAGTTTTAGATTAGGTAAATTTTTACAGAACGACAACAAAATAATAATAGTAGGAGTAGGTATATACTTATATAATACACTCCACATTGCAATATTTATTCAAAAAATATAAGGGGATGGAATTACATATCTACATACATATGTATAGTTGACAGTTAAAATAACATTATTTATAAAAGTTTGTTGTACGTATATATTACATGAGTTACATAAGGATACAATTATATACAGAAATAACAGTAACCTTTTCAGTATATATATTGTAATTTAAGTGTTTCATTACTTTTTCTTTTTTTTTTTTTTATTACAAAAAATTATGTATCTAAGCACGTAAAACATAATATATTAGAACTTATAAGTAGGAAGGTATAAGTACATTACTATTACAATATATAAGTGTATAATTTATCAATGTTATTTACTGTATTTATTTACTTCCTTACATCGTTTATCGACTACGTGAATACTTTAAATTTCATATAAAAATATGTATGTACGTATAATATGTAATATTTTATGTACATATGTACATATAAAAGTTGTTTATATAAAAGTAATTTTCTAAAAGATTAAAAAACAACATACAGATATACTATTATGCAGTATATAATTGTTCACACTCCCCCATTTTATTCGATGTATAATATTTATAATTATTAATTATTTATATTTATTACAAAATGTTATTTAACATGTAATCGATATTATAGAAATATTTATGTATACTTATAATATGAACAATACATAAATTATTTTAATTTTCAATTTTTATTTATTATTATTTTAATATTGAAATAGAAGCACGTGCTGAAATAACTGGCCCACCCATACGTTATTTAACACCAGGATCAACTTTACGCCTATTATGCAGAGTAGTACAGAATACTGAAGCATCTGAATTTATATTTTGGTATCACGACAATAGAATGATTAATTATGATATTGATCGTGGCATTAATGTTTCAACAGAAGCAGGTAATAACAAATAATATACATATAATACTATATATATTTTCATACATATTAATTTACACATATTTAAAAAAAAAATATATACATATATAAACAATAAAATTTATAATTTGTAATATGATAAAAATAAAACTCATGAGTACATCATATTTATTTTCATGTTTTCATTTTCTTTTTTTTTTCTTTTTTTTCTCATTTAAATATTATGTACACATTTTCATATGTGTAAAGAATCTACTTAAATATTCATTTAATATACTATAGATATACCTTATTTTTTTTCTTCTTATTTATTTGATCGTCTGTTCTTATTTAAATATGTATTTCATAGTTTTCAAATATTGTACATTTAATATTTCTATTTGTATTTCAAAAATCATTAATCACATAAAATCATGTATTATAAGATTTATCTATAAAATTTTGATAAATAATGTGCTAATATACGTATACATATTAATAAGTATACATATATGTATAAGTACATATATTCATATATGTTTACGATTTTATTTCTAATAAATGTCATGTACATTATTATGTACTTTATATGTAAGTATATATCCACATACATTCATATGTATGTACTCATCTAATAGAAAAATTCTCAATCATTCTCATATACATACATAAATCCAACATATACATATGTACCTGTTGTGTTTTATAGATATTACATATATCTAAAAATTTTCACAGTCTTTCCAAAACAACAGAATTTTAATATGATATTGTAGAAAATTTTGTATAATTTCATATCTTATTTAGCAAATGCAAGTGTTACATCACATATCATAATTTAAAATACATATTTTCTTATGAAATAAATTCTTGTTGTATGTTTTTTTTTTCTTTCTTCTTTTAATTCCAGATTTTCAATCATCTGAATTAACAATATTGAAAACCCGACGAGAACATTCTGGAAATTATACATGTGTTGCAAGTAATGCTCAACCAGCTAGTGTATTGGTTCATATTTTTAAAGGTTTGTAAAAGTTTTATGTATTTTTTTTTTTAATTCAATTTGAATATACTTTTCTGTATTCTTCCTTTTTTTATATAAATATCCACATAAAGCATAAAATAGATTGATCAGAATATTTTCTAAAAAAAAAAAAAAAAAAAAAAAAAAAAAAAAAAAAAAAAAAAAACAAATTATTTATTAGAGAGAAAATAAAATACATTGTACAAACCAGATGGGAAATTTTTCTTTTACCAAGGAGATGTTTTTTCATCATATTATTAAAAAAAAATTTTAGTACAATTTTGTAATAATATGAAAGAAAATAGTAATTTTCTAATTGAAATGAAATTGAACTAATTCTAAAAATTTCAATTATTAATTGAACACAATTTCCCATTTTAATATTTTTTACTTCATTTGTTTTTTTTTTTTTTTAAATTTTTCCTGAATACATATTTCGATAATTTCAAAAAAAAATCAATAAAATGATGAAAAATGAAAGGGACAATAATTAAATTTAAACATAAAAAAACAAATATATGTACATACCAATTTATGATATAATATGTATGTATGTATGTGGTTAAAGGTATATCTTTCTTTTGGTTTTGCGAAGATAGCTCTCTTCCAACACTTTTTAGCTGTAGCTTACACCCGCTGGACAGGTCTTCCGAAGTGTAAAATCTCAAGAATGACCTGGCCATCTTATCAACAGAAGCCGAAAGAATATTGCCAGGGTCACGTCATGTATCACAGGAAACTGTACAATAGGGGATCATGCAGAGAAAATTGGTATCCTTTGCAAAACCAATTGTCTTATAGTTGCAGGGAAGCCAATGAGATGAGAAACCCTCATCCACTATCTTTGCAACTGTCCGGCTCTTGCCAGAGCAAGGTTTCAGACAATGGGAAGCTCCTTCTTCAAGGACCTTGAGGAAATATACAAAAGTTACTATGACTATAGTGATCTTACCTGTATGTTGAACGTCATTTCCTAAGGTTACGCGAGGTGTGATATCAGAACGGCACTCTCAGTGCTAATTGTGTCTTCGAAAGATTTCGAAAACCGCCAAGTCAACCAACCAACTATGTAGATAATCTAATACTTTTATTATAGAAATTCGATTAATTTAAAATTCTTCCCCCTTAATTTAAAAAGAATTAAATCTTATCGAAAACCTACATAAATAAATAAATTCTTTTTTTTGTTTTTGTTTTAATTTTTCAATCAATTTTATAACTATAACATTTTCAATAAGGTTTTATCTTTTAAAAAAAAAATAAGAAAGCAAAAGCAAAAAAAAAAAAAAAAAATTATAATAAATTTATAATAATTCATTTTCAAAAGAGATAAATTTCACAGTCGTCACATTGTAAATTTACGAGCGAATAATTTAAAATAATAATACAAGACAAAACCATTTACAAAATATTAAATGACCGATTTTTAATGAAATTTGTTTAAGACAATCTTATAAATTAATTTTCTCCATTCGATAACGAAATGATTAATAATATCTCATTACATTAACATTTTCATTTTATTTTATTCTTTTTTTTTTTTTTTTTTTTTCAAAATAATATACATTATTTAGTAAATGAAAATAAATTTAAATTAATTTTTTTTCTCTTGACTTGATACTACTTTTTGTTGTTTTTTTTTTTTTTTCAATCTGTATATTATATTTTGTGAAAACATTTTTATATTGACATTATTTGTATTTCTGTTTAAACTCAATAATAACAACGTGTACCAATAATCCATGTTTAATTTTCTTTTTAACGCTATCTTTTCTTTATTATTTGTTAAAATTTATAACAAGAACATGAAGTGTAAAATATGACAAAATAGATTAATGCCAACTTTGATTTGTTACTTAATGACTAAAAATTTATCTTTTTTATTTATTTCTTCTTCTTCTTCTTCTTCTTCTTCTTCTTCTTCTTCTTCTTCTTCTTCTTCTTCTTCTCTTTTTCTAATATTATAAAATCTTTTAGATTCCCATCTATCTTAATTCATTCATTTATTTATTTTATATGTATATATGTATGTGTGCTTCATCTACTGATAAATTTGATTTCTATTTTAATTTAAAGGTATTTGTATAGTATTTATTATATTGTATATATTGTATTTATTTAAATGTGTATATACATCTAAATGAACATATACTATAAATCTATATTATTTAATCTAAATTTGTACAAGAGGTTTTCAAGATTGTATTGTTAATATTAGAAAAGAAGAAAAAAAAAGAAGAAAAAGAAAGGAATTGAAGAAGCTATTCAATTACAGCGGGTTGAAAATTTTTAAAGGATCTCTAGAAATGATTAACTCTATAATCTATATTATAAACCGTATTATATACATACTTCTACATATATGTATATTTTTTTTTCCTTTTATATTTGGTTCTTTTTAATACAAAATACATTCATTTTTTTTATATACATTTTCTTCATATCTCTAATACTTTCGTGTTTTTTTTTTTTTTTTTTTTTTTTTTTTTTTTAAATCTAATTCAAACTTTAATATATCATCACCGACATCATTATTACCATCATGTTGTCCTTGTGTTGATATCAACATCATTATCAAATTGACTACGTATATTATTCAAGTATACATATATACATATACATATTATATACTTATTATAGAAAATAGAGCTTTTGGGTAAACTTTTCTTACCCATCAATTTTATTTAGGATTTTCTAAACTAAATTCGAGTCTTTTATAATGTTTCGGGATTCTTTTAGTCATTTTGAGAAATACATTAAATTTAATATACAAAAAAAAAAATTTATATATTTATGTATTTTAAGCATTATATGTATATACATACATATTTTTCAAATACAATATATTATATATGTGTATCTTTATTTATTTATGAAAAAAATAATAATTTTTGTAAACATTAAGAAAAATTAATAAATATATCAAGAATCTATTTATATGCACCCAGTAAGAAAAAACATCTATTTTAATCAATCCCTAGTTTTAGAATTATTCACGTTTTTCAAATCGTTCTAATGATGAAATAAATATTCAATTTTTTCAAGTCGTATTTAAAAATATTTATAAAATAAATGATAAAATGTGTCATATTTTCAAAAAAAAAAAAAAAAAAAAAAAAAAAAAAAAAAAAAAAAAAATGATATTAATTTTGTAATACAAATAGTTACAGCCATAACACTTACAAATTCATGAAGAAATCTTATTTAATTTGAAAAAAAAAAAATCTTTATTGATTAAATAAATAAATTGTTATTTTGTTGTGATCAAAATTTAGAAAGACTATTGAATATTGATTATCTTTTTCGTTTTTGAAGTTTTGTATTTCATCTTACGTGAGAAAAAGAAAACATATGTTGTTTTTTTTTTGGTGAAAAAATGAAAATATTTCTAGTATTTTTTTTTTCAGTGTAAATTATTACAAATCAAATAAACAAACTACAGTTACATACATCATATTAAAGAATTTTCTTTTAATTTTTTTTGGGTTTTTTGTATTTAATTGCAATTGAACAAAAAAAAATAGAGGGTTGAATAAAAAAAAGAAATATATTCGAGCCAAAAACAGAGAAAAAAATCAAAAAAAAAAAAAAAATGAATGTGTATAGTAGATATTTTCTTTTGAATTAAACATTTATTATGGAAGAGAAAGGGGTAAACGAAAAAATTATTATATTCTTACAGAATTAATATTAAGAAGAAATGAAAATGATTTTTATCAATAAAAAACAACAAAAATAACAAATCACAACAACACAATACAATTTTATTATTTGTGGATCAACATTTCATTTTATCGTATCTATGATATTAGAAAATCAATTTTTTACAAAAACAACAATAAAAATAAAAATCTTCATGACTACTATCCCAAAATGATTAAAGTTAAAACTAAAACAATAATAAAATTATGTTAGATATAAAAAAGCAAAAATTATAGAAAAAAAAATTTAAAAAAAAGTGATAAATGAGAGAATAAATAAAAAATTTAAAAAAAAAAATTTAATTTTCCTTTATGAGGTTTAACTTTATACATATATGTATAATGTATATAATATATTATATATTATATTAAAAGAAAAAAAGAAGAAGAAAAAGGAAAAATAACAGCAGGATATAACAACGGACTGCTGTATAGTAAGTTAATAGGCTCATCGTTTATAAAAATGGTGATGGCTTTCCCTAGAAACATAATTTACAAAAACAATAACAACAAAAAAAGAAAATTTCAACACGACAGAATGAGGACGACGAAAACGCGATTGAAAAAAAAAATAATAATATTGTAATAAAAAAAAAGTAAGAAGAAGAAGAAGAAGAAAAAAACTGGGCAACAACATCAAAACAATGCGAAATTTCTTTTATAATTTTATTTTATATTATATACCTTAAGGTGTGATTGTTATTTTTACTGTTATAATATATAACTGTACACAGTTATACATGTTTCTACTGTTATTGTTAACTTTAGGCGATTTTCCTCAACACAATATATATGTATGTATATTATGTATATATGAGTATACCCTTAAAAGATTCATAAAGAATATTAACATGATGCTTAAACTAGATTAGTGCAGTAAGCTGTACTTTCCTTTTTTTTTGCCTTTTTTTTCTGCCTCCTTTTTCCATAATGATTCTTTTGTTAGTGTTATTCTATGTAATTGTTGATAATGTTGATTTTTCCATTTCATCCCTTTTTTTTATACGTACATACATACATATAGATTTTTATATATCCATTACTTAATTTTCTTATTTTTTTTTATAATTCTTTTTTTCCTATAGTTTTTCATCCCTTATTTTTTTTTTAAATTTATTTCTTCCTTAAAATAGAATAAATTTAAAATTTCTAACACTATATCATGAATTTTCCTTTTTTTTAAAAAAAAAAAAAACAACAAAGAAAAAAAATCAAGAAATGAATAAATGACGGTACGGTACCTATATGCAAACATTAAATTTTATGAAGTTATTTACGTAAATATGTACACAGAGATATAATATAGTTTTATGCAGGGTTGGTAATTATTTGAATTTTTTATAAAAAAAAAAATCCTTGAAAAGCTAATTCTTATTTATTCAAAAGATTTCAATGTTTTTTTTTTGTTTTTTATTTTTCTTTCCGTTTTTTTATTTCTATTGAAAAATTTAATAAGCTGCTATCTTATAACCTGAAGGACTTTGTTCTGATTCTTGAATTATCTAATATACGATAATTGCATTGAACTACTAAAAATATTTAAATATAATTGTTTACCATTTTAAACAGGAGATGATCATTCAAGATAAATGCTAAATGATTTAAAAAATAAAACTAGGTAGTTTCGTATTGAGAAATAAACAAAAAGGATAATTAAAATTTTTTTATTTATTTTAATTTTAATTGATTTAAAAAAAAAAGAATAATGTTAAAAATATAAAAGCTTAAAATTATTGTTTCCTCTTTTTTAAGAAAATAAAAACTGTTCGGGTAGTAACTAAAAAACTAAAAACAAAAAAATATCTATGGGAATAAAAACAATATCTTTTTACAAAAACAAAAATTATAAAACTAATAAGGAAATAAAAAAGCCCAACAGCAAGAATTACTTAAATCATCTACCGACCGTAGAAAATAAATTAATGAAATAATGAAAAACAAAACAAGCTAAAAAACTTATGCTCTCATAAAATTGCACGTTCGTCGATAATAACTACTCCTACTATAAAACAACAAAATCAACATAACGCCACCGTTTGTTTTTTTTTTTTTGCTCGCTTCTTAAATTGACCTTTTCCTAAAATACGATATAAAAATATTAGAAATTAGGTCAAAGTTTATTCGTTAATAACCAACGGATTTTTATGGTTTCCTTTTTTGCTTTTTTTTTTAAGTTTTTTTTTTGTTTGTTTAAAGAAGGAAATAATTTTGTTTACGTTGATGGTCAAAAACAATAATTGTCAACATTGTTCTTTATGTTTGGTTTTTTTACTCCCCTCTTTGTGTGTGTGTGTGTGTTGTTTTTCATAGTCTTTATTTGGAATTCTTTTCTTGTTTGTCCAAAAATGTTTTTATTAATTTATTTTCTACTTATTAAAAAAATGTTTTTTTACTAAAGTAGATAAAAAAGTTTGTTTTTTTTTGTCTTGGGAAGATTGTTTTTTTTTTTTTTTTTTTTTTTTTTTGGCAAAATAAAACTTTTTAATGATTTTTTTTTTTTTTGTTATCAAAAATATTACGAATATTCTTAATTGACTTTAAAAAAAAAAAAAGGAAAAACAAGAGATTTGAGTTGTTATCATTTATTAAAAAAAATGAAAAAAGAAGAAGCAAAAATGAAAAAAATAGCTATGTTGTTGAATAAATTCAATGAGTTTCTAGAGTATTTTACATTTTCTTCTCCACTTTTATTTCCGTAAAATACATACAAATTTCTTTGCACAAATTTTGAGAAAAAAAATAAATCAGATTGATAAGTTAGAAAAAGATTTTGTTCTCTCTTCAAGGACATTTCATTTATTTCTAAAGAAAATAATTACATTAAACGATTTAATATATTACCTAAATTTTCTTTTGTATCTATTTTATCTTTATTTTCTTTCTATTTTTCCCCTACGTTTTTTTTTTCATTGTTTGTTCCTATAATTATTTTTATAATTAATAATTTCAGGAGATAATCCTGCTGCAATGTATCACGGTCATGTTGGTTCATCAAATAAATCATATCAAAATTCATTTGTTGTAAAGGTAACATTGATTTTTTCAATATGTAACAGTATGTTACTTTTATATGTAAAACTTTTTGTATAAATGTAAAAAAAAAAAAAATTAAAAAAATAATATTAATAAAAATAAACAGAAAAAAAAATTTACATAAAGTAAAACAATTTTTGACAAAAATAAAAAAAATAAAAAATAATAAGAAAGAACAAAAAAAAAAAAAAGTTAAATATAAATGTTTATAAAAGTTAAGAATAATGGAAAAAGTGATTAAGGTATAATTCTTCAAAAGAAATCAAAATAAAATAAAATAAGATATAAAAAAAAAATTATACAATTATCATTATTTTAAAACAAAAAACAAAAAAAAAACATATTAAAAATTGAAAAGATATGAAAAAAAAAAATTGATAATAAATAAGTATTTTGAAACAAACAAAAAAAAAAAAGTTAAAAAAATATAATAAGTAATAAGAAAAGAAAAAAAAATCTCAAACACTATAACAAAATTTAGTTAGTTGGAACATATTTAAAATATAAAAAAAAAAAACACATCTAAGTACTGGATAAATTAATTTTGAAAATTGATACGAAAAAAGCAAAATAAAAACAATATCTATATTTTTATTTTATACCTGTTATGAACTTTTTTTTTTCCATTTTACCAATTTGTTTATTTGTATTTCTCTTCAACATTACCCTTTTTCCTTTCAAAACTCATTATAAATAGAAATCTTAAAAAAGAATAAAAATAAAAAACAATAAATTATTAATAATAAAAAATATTAAAAATATTATTCTTATTATATACATATATATATACATAATATATATGAATATTATATTTATGATAATTGTATAAAATACAATTACGTGTTTATGTTAAGATAGAAAATATAAAATAACTAAAAATAAAAATAAAATAAAGAAAAAGAATATGATTAAAAAAAAAAAATTAATTAAAATGCCAGAAAATAAAATAACTTAATTGAATGAATAATAAAATAATTATATTAAGGTGTCATAATTATATAATTCTATATAATGAGATACATATTAATTTATTTGAAGAAAAGAAAAATGAAGAAGAAAAAAACACATACACACACACAAAATAACAAACAAAAAAAAATTGTTTGAGAAAAAAAAAATAATTTTTTTTGCTTGTCAAAATTTTGAAATTAAAACATATTTCAAAAAAAAACTACGAAATTAAAGAACAAGAAAATGTTATTATAATTGAATAATACAAAAAATTATATTGACAAGAAAAAACAAAAGTAGATAATTTTCATCAAATAAAAAAAAAAAAAATAGAAACAAATAATAAAAAATAAAGAAGAAGAACTAATAATTATTAATAATAATCAAAAAAAAAAAAAAAAAAAAAAATAAAATAAAAATTCATAAGAAAGTTTTGAAAGAATAAAAAAATACTTATATAAACATTTTTTTTTTATTTTTTTTTTTTTTGACATTTCGAACACCTAATTATTTTATATCATTTTTCATTAAACTTTTATCAAAGATAAAAGGACACTTTTGTAAAAATAAAAAACAAAAAAAAAATTTTTATTTTTTCGGTTTATTGCTGTTTTTATGTGAAAAGTTTTTTATATTTTAGAATTTGTTATTTTGTTTTTTTTTTTTAATTTAGAAATTTATATTTAAGAATGATGATGGAAAAAAAATTAAAAAAAAAAAAAACAAAATGTGAAACTTTTAATTAGAAGTTTGTATTTTTTCGAAATTTTTCTGTAAATATTTTTATACTATAAAAATATAGAAAAATATGAATAAAAAAAATGAAATATATATATTAAAAATAAAATGAAAAATAAAAAACAAGAAAAACAACAATTATTTAAAAAAAAAAAAAAAGTAATTCTTTATTTATTGATAAAAAAAAAATTCAGTTGAAAATATTTGCCTTCTTTTTTTTTGTTGTTTTTTTCAACCTTTACAGGATTTATATCTAATTTTTTTTTTCCAACTAATTAAACATAAAATTAACAAAAATAAAAGGATTTTTTGAATTCAATGTAAATTTTTTTTTCTAATTATCTAGAAAACATTTTTAAAAATTTTCTCTAAATGTTGTTTTTTTTTTCTCTTTTATTTTACTACAATTTTCTCTTTTGTTTATTAATAATTGCAAGTTGAAAATATTTTTCTGTTCTATTTACTAAAAAAAAAATATATATATATATATTATGTTTCATTTTTATCAATGGTTTATCTTTTTTGAATAAAGTACCTACATAAATAGTTGAAAAAATGAAGAAAACAGAAATATTTGAATAACATGAAAAGAAATATTCAACCAGAAAATATCTACAATAATAATAATAATGTTTAATAACAACAACAACAGCAACAATAAAAAACCAAAAGTATTTTTCAACTTGTTGATTCCTTGTTGATAAAATGTTGTTTTCTTTTACAAGGTTAAAAAAAAAAATGAAAATTTCAATTTTTTTAAACTTATTTTCAAAAAGTTAATTTTTTTTCTTCTAAATAATAATGTTTTAAAAAAGTTCAAGAAAGATTTTTTTTTTTTTTTTTTTTTTTTTTTTTTTGACAAATTTACTTTATAATGGATAATTTAATCTCTCTAATAAAATTTTTTTTTTAAAATGGAAAATCTTTTATACTATTTAAATTTTGAAGAGAAAAAAAAAATTAGTTTTTGGAGAGATTTTTTTTGTTTTCAACGGAAATTGAATTCGCGTGGTTTTGTTTTGTTCTTTAGTACTTGCTGCTGCTTTTTTTTTTTTCTTCAATTTTAATAACAAACGGTAACAAAAATTTATTTTATTTTACTAAAAAAGGTGCATTTTTTTTGTCTCTATTTATATTGTGATTATCAACTAAAAATATGTAAATATTTACATATATATGTATTTTTTGTTGTTTTTTTTTTTTAAATTAGGATAATAACTATTTTGTGCATTTTTCAAAAATGAAACTCAGTAAGGAGAAATAGAATACAATCTAATTTCGATAAATTGTGTAATATGGCCTTGTGCTGGTTACAGGTGCATATAACAATAAAAAAATATGAAGAAAAAAAAAATATAATAATTAAAAATGTTATCTGTTTTTTAAACAATTTTTAGTATTGGGTGACGATTTTTATTTTACAATGCGGGGTAAGTATTATAAATTTTCATGTAAGTATTTTTAAATTTTGTTCTCCAGTATAAATATCTACAGACTAGGAGACTACAGTAATTATATCTATTCAAAATTATGCTGCTGCTCTAGATATACATAATATAGTATTACTCCTACAATAATTTCAATTAAAAAAATATACATATGAAGTTATTTCATAAAATGCATCAATACTTGAAACAAAACAAAATTAAAACTTGTTTTGTGTTTTTTTTCTTATTATTATTTTTATTATTATTATTATGTAATTTGAAAAAAAAATAAAATAAAATAAAAACCTTTTTTAAAAATTACTTAGTTTTTAATTTGCAGAAACGCTTAAAGGATATCGTAAGTAAAGTAATTAGAAAACTTTATTTAATTTATATTTTTCCACTTTTTTATTACTAATACATATGTATATGTATGTAAGTACAACAACAATAATAAAAATAATAACAACAACATTAAGTTGATATATACGAGTATATCTTTAAATGTGGACATGAAATGGAGATATAAAAAGTTATAATTTATTGTGAATGTTATTATCTACCATATTTGGCAAAATGCCATCACATCCGTAAGATGATAGTGATAATGATGATAATGATGATGACGATGATGACGATGATGATGACGCTGATGATGATGACAATGATGATAAGAATAATAAAAATGAGATTATAAGCATCATCATCATCATCATCAATATAATTACATACCACTATTATAACCACCTCTTTTATGCATAAATGTATCTATCTATTCTCTAATATATATTTACTTATATAATGCATATATGTATGTAGCATGTACATAGATAACTATGTATAACTCCTAAAATTTTTGCCAAATTTACATTTTAACAGTTTTTTTTCTCTCTCTAACATATTAAAAAGTTAAAAATTGCAACATTTTCATAATTTTTTACATAAAATATATTAAATTAAGTCGTGTGTATGTAGATTATGTATATACATATCTATTATATCTATTATATCTATTCGTTTATTTATTTACTTTTTTTCTTTTTCGTTTTATAGAAATTCATGTTAAGTTAATATAATTTTTAAAAAGATAGAAAAATGCTTGTCTAAGATTTTAAAATGAAATTGAGAACATTGAAAAAGAAAATTCTTCTTCTTTTGTATTTTAATTGTTAAATTCATTTTTTTGTAAATGTATGCATATCTTCCTTATTTTCATAGAAAGATACAAATAATTTATAAAATTGGAAAGTAAAAAAAAAAACTATGAGAAGATTTTCAATAAATATATTTTGCAAATCATTTAAGAACCAAGTTTTTTTTTAATTTCAATTTTTTTTTCAATTAAATTGTATGTAAGTGTATGTGTGTGTGTGTGTTTGAAATTATACCTTTTAGATTTTATTTTATGGCTGGTAATATAAAATTATTACTTTTCTGTTCAATATACGCCTATGCATACAGATACACACACTACATACTCGTATATAACTTTTTTATTATTTTTATTTTAATCTTCTTATTTTAAAATATGTATATTCATGAACTCCTGTACTCCTGTTGAAAATTTTTTAGTATACACGTACATATATGTATTCAATTTCATTGACTTTTATTTTTATTAATATTGATATTTTCAATTTTGAGCGAATTTTTTTTTTTTTTTTCAATTGAGATAGGTATAATAAATTCATCGAAATATACATTAAAGAATATAATGGATTTTCACACGTACGTACATGCATATATTTTTTTTTTATTATTATTATTATTATCTAGGATTTAAAAAAAAAAAAAGAAGTCCATGACATACAGGGTGTTTCTGTTTGATAAGAGATTTTTTTTTTTTTAAATATACATATCTTATTTTCTTGAGTAAAAATATCTAGGTGTACATAATATATTTTTTTTTTTTTTGTAAAAGTTATTTAATAGACTGTATATCATTGTGACAGATATTCTACCCCAAATAGGGTATTTGTCACTCAAAACATTCTTATCAGTATAAAAGTTTTCAGGAAGTTTTTAACTCTATTTCATTTTCAACAGCTTTATAACATTATTACATTTGTTCACCATGAATATTATATACTATACATGAATTTATTATGAAAATTATGGTACTAGAGTGATTTTATGTTTTTCTTCTCAAGAGATTGAATATCTTTGAAAAGTAGATTTAATATATTAAGCTAACAATGAAAATACATATATAGATATATGTATTAAATACATAGTAGATCTAATATACTTAGTTAGTTAGATGGTAGATATGAATATTGAAAGATAGAAAATTAAAAGTTTAATTAATTAAAATCATCATCACATTTCATGAATGTGTTAAAAATTGCAAAACAAATTGAGTAATGAAAAATGTGTGAAAATATTCCCTGTATACAATAAGATAATACTTATTTAATTATAGATACGAGGATATTGCATTTTATTAAGAAAATTTCTTCATAACACTCGTACAGGTATTTTAATACAGCCTCTATATTGTGATATCCTTAATATACAATATATAACAATTATTGATAAACTGTGGTATTTTATTTCATACATATGTACATATATATACGTGTCTATGTATATATTTTTTTTTTTTATCAGAAAAGAGTTTAAATTTCGATTAACTATATATTTTATATATTGATGCAGAAATTATTTCCTCAATTAGTCATATAACTATATAAATAATTGTATGAAAAACAATACATCCGATACGATGAATAAAATTGAAAAGTTTATGCTCAAAAAAAAAAAAGGATTCAATTATTCAAAATTGAAAATGAAATATCATATGTACATATGTATGTTTTTTCATGAATGCAATTTTTTATCCTTTTTATGAATAATAGTATAGGTATTATAAATTTGTGTGTATGTTCATTTTTATTTTTAAATTTTTTGTTTTAAAGCCAACATTTTAGTTTGACATTTCATGAAGTTTTAATCAAGGAAGGATAATACATACTTTTCTAACTAGAACTACCATATTAACTAAAATATTTTCTCAGTTATAGAAAATAATTTCAAAATTAAATTTATCAATTTAAGGATTTTTTTTTTTTTTTTTTTTTTTTGTGTTATGAATACGAAATTTGTGAATTTGGTTGAATATGATCGAATTGAAATAAAATTAAAATTTAATTAAAAAAAAAAGGTTTCTTTATTCAATTATTTATATGAATAAATTTCATCTATCTGTCTATGTAGTAACTGCATATACTTAACTATATTTACATGCTAAAAAACCTCTTAAGCTTTGATCCTTTTTTCTTTGTAATTTAACTTGAGATAAACAATCCACAGATTTCTGATTATAATACATTATACAGAATAGTTTTAATTAATGCACATACTCGTACATACATACATATCTGTTTTTTAATTACTTTCATTGCAACAAGAGATATTGAAATTAAAAATAAAAAAACACACACGCACACATGCTCATATACATATATAATATGAATTTTGTTTGAAAAAGTAATTTCTAAAACAAGAAGATTAGATTGATTTTTTAGATAAAGTGATTTGTTTTTTCTTCTTCTGTTTATCAACTTCACTATGTATTCCGGATGTATGTATGTATATTAAATGATACCATTTTTGAATTATAATAAATCATTTTATTTTAATTAATTCAAAAAAAAAAAAAAAGAACAAATTTATTTTAAATGGAAATTTAGCTACTAAAATGTATTACATAAAATATTTAAATAGTGTATTTTGAAATTTTGATGTTTATCTATAAAATAAAGATACACATATATTTAGTATAGTATAATATAATAGTATAATATATGTATTATATGAGTATGTACGAGTATATGTATATTATGATGATATTTATTTCATGTATCTTTTATCATGTAAATTTATTTAAATAAAATAAATAGATAAATAGATATGATAAATTATTTTTGTAATGATATAATATTTTCACTTGAGGTTGTGTTGAAGCTTAACAAGAATTTAGTTCTTAACGAATTTAACATTTAAATAATTATCTATACATATTTATGTTCTATTTTAATGCCTTACATATGATATTATAATATTAGATATATTCCAAATACATATCATATGTACATGAAAAATATATGTACTTAAAACGAATAAACAATCATACATACATGTATATAATGATACATTCATAAATGTATGTACATATGTACAATATGTATAAAGATATAAAGTATGTATATATTAGATAAATATTAAAAGCTTTTACTAAAATACATTATTAATATAATATGCACACATAAAATGATAGAAAAGTCATGTATACATAACTTATATAAGAAAATGTTAAAGTCAAAACCTAATTTTATTTGAAAATCTACTTTTAAATTTGACACGTCTAATCTTTGAAACGTGATTAAGAAAGTTTCGGGTTTCTATGTTAAATTTATTGTTGAAGAATTTCAAGGATTACTAATTAAATAATAAACAAATACATTTAAATATGTATATTCACGCATACATAAGTACATACATACATATATATTCATATGATAGGCTGCATTACAATACATAAACTGAAAAAATTCCGATAGATAAGAATAACAAAAAATTCGTATGAATTACTTTACATTTATCAATTAGCCAGCCGTTAAAGCACCATATTGACTTCTTTTTTTCGTTTTGACTTGTATTTTGTTTTTATATAACACCCTCTATATTATATTCTCTATAGACTGTTTTATCATGATATCCTTTAAATTTTTCTGGGATGAATATTAAATGGTCGAGACAATATTGTGCAAATAATGTAATTTTTGAGTTTTTAAGAAGAAACAAACAAACAAAAAATAAAATTTTTTTTTTCAGATCCTTTTAAAACTATGCTTTAAGACTTAAACACCCATCCCACACTCAGTTTTATTTTAAATGGAAATTTATTTAAAAAAATTTTATGATTTTTATTAAATTTATCTCTAATTTTTTTTCTTTTTCTTAAGAGAAAAAAAGATACCATTTTTAATTTAGTCTACTTAAAAGTTCCAATCTAATTAGGTGAGATATACATATGTATATAATTTATTTATTTCTATCGTAACACAAAATACACCATACTGTTTAATTTTACATACCATTCGTATAAATAAAATAAATGTTAAAAATCCTTGGAACTACCACAAATAAATTTTCCAAGAAAAATAAACGCGTATACTATTTTCTAAACCTTTTAAAAGATGCATTTTTTCTTTTCTTTTTATTTTTTCCAGATTATAACTTATTTGTTTTCTTATGTTTTCTAAAAAGTATATATTCAATTATAAATAAATTCAAGTTAAAATATGTTTTTGTAGACATAAAAAAATAATATTAAATATAATAAGAAGAAGAAGCAAAAAAACAGAACAAATAGCAATAAAAGCTTATTTTTCTTCAAACGATATAATATACATACATTCATCAATCATTTTTTTTTTAATACTTTTGTTTTTCTGTATAAAAAGGTATTAGACCTTTTTATATATTATTTCAAAATTATAATTTAAAAATACAAAATAAATAAATAGATGCGATAAAAATAACATTATAGTATAGAGTGTGGAAAAATTCAAAGGAAAATTTATTCTATATTAATATTTTGCAGTCATCTATGTGATTGATATGATTTGTATCTGGTATCTACTGACTATGTACAACATACATTGTATAAGAATATTTAATAGCATATCTATGAAAAAGTAATCTTTTAAGAAAATCTTTTGATAGTTTTTATGAATTTCAATTAAATAAATAAGAAGTTTATATAATACGATTAAATATTACCATTTTATTTTATTTTTTCATCTATACATACTTAATTATATATTTTAATGTTTTTTTTTTATTATTTATATAAAAGCTATTTAATATTCTAAATAATTGAATCTTGTCCTTATTCGTAGATGCATTTATCAAGATATCAACATTATAAAATGAATTTGAAAAATACATTCTATAGGTACAAAGAGATTTATTCCTACACGTACACACATGTTTGAAACTATAAGTATAAATTTTGTGAAAAATGCTTTTAATTTTAAAGAGCTTATTTTATGGTATTACAAATAAGTAAAACTATTCATTACAGATTATATACATAATTAAAATGACTTTCATATGTGAAAAATCTTTTCATTATTGTAACATAAATAATCTTAAAATACCTCTCATAATATGCTATTATTTTTTTTATATAGGTAATTTCAAAAGATACTTTTCTTCAGAAACTTCTAATTTGGCTTTGAAATTAAACATTTGAATGTATGAAAAAATATGCTGCAGAGATCTTTTAAAAGTTAAAATTCACTTCTTCGAATTTTATAAATATAAATTTATTTTATAAAAAAAAACATTTTTATCTTGTCTTAAACTTCTCTTTGAATGCCACTAAATATCTTTTAAAATATCGATTCTCATAATTATGTATATGATTATTTCTTATTCCAGTGGTGC
Organism: Bombylius major; assembly: GCA_932526495.1. Lineage (NCBI taxonomy): Eukaryota > Metazoa > Arthropoda > Insecta > Diptera > Bombyliidae > Bombylius > Bombylius major. The sequence continues at coordinate 593,697 of OW052046.1, forward strand.
TACAGCCTAATTCGAGACTTGCAGCCTTATTCTTCATCAAGTCATAACTTATGACAGTCATAAGTCTATTCACCAAACTAGTTTTATGACAGTGGCAATTGTTGTGACATTTTAACATTTTTTTCTTATAAATTTCAATTTATAATAAATTTAGGGACAAAACAGATAGATAGATGTCAGTTGTTTTCTTTTTAACTTTAACTTAAACCTCAAATATAGTTTAAGCTCTCAATTCGTACGGCTTAAGTTAAACTCAGTTTAACACTTAAACCTTCACTGTAAAACTGAAAAAAGTGCTTAAACTTAGTTTAAGAGTTAAACTCTGCTTAAGCTTCGACTGTGGAACTGGCCATTAGTCTACTACAATAATAAAAAATATGAGAATTTTCCTTTTTATCTCGTGCTTCACTATAAATACAACATTATTTTCATCTTTTTTGTTGTCCAAAAAAATGTATTAGTATAGTACCAAGTTGACAGTACACAATAAAGAAACAGTATTTTTCATTAATGACTTCAAAAAAAAAAAAAAACTTCCACTGGGTAAATAGCTTACGTATTAAATGTATATTTAAATTATTATTTTTTTTTTATTCTTAGAAGGATTCAAAGCAACAAAAAAAAGTACTCTTAATTTATTATATTTTTTTTTCCTTCTTCTACAAAATGGGCTTAGTAAAGACATTTTGAAAGCATTCGAAAATGTTCCTTTTTAGTTTTTTTATTTTTTTTCAACTCAATGAAATATGTATATTTCATTCTTGGGAATCATCAAATCATTTGCCGCAATTTTAATATAAAATATGTAATAATAAAAAAAGCAAAAGTGTGAAAGCTTTTCTTTTTATTGTACAAAACCAGTACAGAAAAAAATTGGAAAGAAAAATTTGTGGGATTAGGGATGAGATAAATTATATTATTCTGTAATGATATGTGAAATATAACATTATTTGATATATATACAAATACGAGTATGTGTGTATGTAATGTTATAGTAAATTTATTTTAAAAGAATATGAAAAAAAAAAAAAGTGACTTAAAGTTATGTGAATCATTAATTTTCAACATGATGACAAGATGCTTGTCATTTTTAATAGATTCATTATAATTCGTTTTTATTTTATATTATATTCATGATTATACTCGTACATATGTATGTACATCATGAGTGTTAAGACTTAAGATATAATTTAAAATAAAAAAAAAAAAAAAAGACGAAAGCAGAAAAAAAAATTGTGATAAATTTATTGCATATTTTCATACATTGAAATTTTTAGATTTTTTACATTTTTATTCTTTTACTAAAATTTAGATGTTATTTAAGTTCTAAAATCTAAATATAAAGACAAAAATATACGTAATTGTTTTTTGAAGGCTTTTATTTTATTTTTTTTAAATCATATAAACTTATCACTGCATTCATTAAAATCCTAAATATACTGCCTTTTATATTTGAAAATAATAAAAAAAAAAAGAGATTACTATGTATTCATGCACATGCATAAAATTTTTATACAAACATGCAGTTAAATTATAACAGAATGCATATAAAAAAAAAACATATAACCAACCACGTTAAAGTTTAAAATGAATCATGGGAATAATTTCTTTAATATAATATACACAATATGTAAAATATGCATTGAAAAAGACAAAAAGTTACATAACAAACTTATGTTTCTATTGAGATAAATTTTTATGTATGTACAATGTACATACATATATATTTAAAATATATCACACTGTAAGAAAAACATACATGGTACATTATTACATGAGTCTTAAAAAATTTAAATTAGTTTTAGAAATTACAATATTTTGCATCTACATACATATTATGTATATTTTGAAATTTGTTCATAACTTACTGTCTTCAAGAAAAAAAACTAAGAAATTCTATATTTTAGAATCTTTCTTATTTTCAAGGAGGAGGCTCATCCTGAAATTTTATTTCAATAATGCCTTTTTTATTCTTTTAGATGTGGTTTCTGATCACACCAATGCCAATGTCAGTCTGTTATGTGAATTTTTATGTGAATAAAATTATATGTGAATACATACATAGAAAATTTACAGCCTAAACTATTGTACAAATCGTAAAAATATGGGGGCCAGATCATCTCTTCATTCATTTTTTTTCTTCTACAATTTGACTTGGAAAAATTAATATCTTTTAAAGTATGCATTCGATTTGGGAATTTGTTTTTTCTTCTTCAATATTCCTGGCAGTCTCTATAAACATACATACTTACATATATCGTCTTTAGTTTTTCACATAATGTTGTAAATTTAACGATAAAATTTATTGAAGAAGATATTTATTTTATGATAATATTATCATATTTACATTTTGGAATGAATCTAATTTTCACAGTGTAAAATAAATTGCTACAACAACCATAAAATAGATACAATTTTCAAATCCTTTTTTTTTTTTTTTCTTCTCTCAATGCAACAGAGTATTAACTAAAATTTATTTAAAAAAAAAAAGAAATTATTTGAATGAAGTTTATAAGTATTTTTTTTTTCTTATGTCATGTTATATTTTTTTCTTTTTATAATTTTTTTTAATTTAATTTTTGTTTTTTTTTTTTTCAACTTTATTTTATTTGAATTTTCTGTTATTTTATGGTACAATTTTTTTTACGTTGATGTTATTCAGTGTTTTTTTTCTTTCCTTTCTTTTTTTTTTTGTCCTGTTTTTATTTTTATTTTATTTTTTATAAGAAAATTCATGTTTTCCTGATTTCGTTTGCCAACAGGTCAAGTGAAACTCAAGATTTCATCTTGTTAGTGATACTTTACAACAAACTATTATTCTTTTGTTTTGGTTTTATTTTATTTATTTATTTTTTATTTTATTTTTTTTACTTTTTGTTTTTGTTTAGTTTTTTTTTTTTTTTGTAAAATATTTTTATAAAAATTCATGCATGTTTGAATGATAATATATGAATATACATATGTTTTAAAAATATAGTATATACGAGTATATGCATATGTGCATATTATTTTAGAAACGATAAGTAAATATGAGATTCTTTAAAGTATCCTAATGCTTGATACTATAAGTATGTATTCGTATAGTATGCAATAGTACACACATGTATGTGTGATTCTTTTAAAATTATATAAAAACCACAAGAAGATATCTTTAAAGTCAAGCATGCCAAATAATATGTGCATGTATGTATGTACGTTGTTTATAATATGGGTCCATACCCAGCAAACAATTTAAATTAAGTATTAAGATGATTCATATTTCATTTTTTACCTACTAACTGTCAAAATTCTGTTGAAAAGTTCGAGAGAATGTCAAAATTATTTCTATTTTTGTTGTCTGCTGGACAAAATATCACGTTACCTCATATTAAAGGATATCCTTTTTGTTACTTTATATCTCCGTACTATACCATAACATCATCATTTATCAGAATTTTTTTATTATACATATGTATGCCTTGACGTACGAATATTTCTCTACTACGCTTTTATAATGGATAACGCTGTCACATGAAGATGGTAAAATGGATGTCCATGAAAACGTATCAAATGTGTTTTGAAAACGTGTTTTTGTAACAATCAATTGTACGTTAAAATGAAATACTCGTACATAAATTCAATAAGCACATTTTAAAGTTTAAGTCGTCTAACAGATGGAACTACTACAACTTACTCAAAAGAAAATTTAAAACTGATTTTCAAATTTGACAATATATACATACATACCTACTCAAAAAAAAAAAAAAAAAAAAACCAATGGTTTGTTGGGATGTATTATATTTTTAGTTGCAAAAGATTTTGAGTATGGATTATACTATAAATGAAATTTTATATATATTTTTTTCCGTTATGTATTTTTATTTTTTTTATAAATTTTTTATTTTTTTAAATTATTATTATTATTTTTCTCTGGTTTCTTTTGCATTTTACCCTATTTTTTTTTTTATCATTTTACTTATATAAAATCTGAACATTTTATATTCAGCTATATACATAGTTTATAACACTTTTTGTTTTCTTTTGTTTTGTTTTCAAAAAAGAAAAATTATCAATGTCAAAATTTAAAATATAAAATACAATAAGTAAACGTATCAGCAAAAAATAAAAATAGAATAAAAATAAAAAATAAAGAAATTTTCCGATAATATTAAAATTTAGTTGAAGGATATTTTTCAATGAATATAGTTTCTTTACTTTTTTAAAATCGGAATTTAAAAATTTCGTGAAAAAACTAATAAATGCAACAAAGTCCTGAAAATTCTTTGAATTCAACTTTAGTAATATATTTTTTTTTTTTGTTTTTTTTTGTTTTTAAATGTGAAAATGAAATTGAAAATTCACTTTTGACTTTATGATATGAAAAGTTCAAAATTATGAATTTTCAATTACTTTTATTTACTTTGCAAGCAAAAAACAAAAAAAAAATTCATTTTTAAATGTCATTTTTGTAAATCAATCGAAAACAAAAATACGTTGTACTATAATGCCAATCAAACATATCGAAATTCAATCAAAATATATACATTTAATGAAAAACTAAAATAATTATTATTAGTGAACAAAAGAAGAAAAAAATAATAAAAAAAATGCGACAGTTGTTTTATTTTATTTTTTGTTTATTTTTTCAAGCTTGTCAAAGTGTCAAAAAAGGACACATACTTACAATGAAAATTTTAATGTAAAAACTTTTGTTATTTTTTACTTTTTTTAAAAAAAAAAAAAAAGAATAAATAAATAAAAAATCAGAAAAATGAGTAAAAAAAAATCGACTTGTAAATGATTTATAAAAATCAACAACTGATTAAAAAAAATTTTTTACACAATGAAAGTTATTTGAAAGCTTTAATTTAATTTATTTTTTGTATGTATGATATGTTTTTTTTTTTAACCTACATAATATTTAAATGAAATTGAATTGCTGCAGTAATATTTATTAAATTTCATAATTTCAACAATATAAAAAGAAAAATTCAATTAATATTTCGTAATCATACAAAATATGTATACATACTTATATACTTTATTACAGAAAAATGTTAAAACATCAAAAGAACAAAAGACATGAAAGAAGTAAAAAAAAAAAAAATTGTACATGTGCTATTGTCCATAATATACTTACTACACACATAATTTCTCTATTGTAGGTACATTCTATGAACTTTTTTACTATCATAATTATAAAGTACTTTTATAGCGCATTGTCCGTAAAATAAAGAATTTTTTTTTTTACTTTATTTTTTATCCTTTTTTTGCTTTTAAATCTTATGAAAATACTTTTTGTGTCCTTTTTTTTTTATTTTAAATCTCTTCACTGATATCCATCTATTATATATTTTATATAAGTATATGAAAAAATATATATATTTTTTTTTCATAATAAATCCTTATAAATCCTTGCCCCATCGTTTAGAATTATTATCTTGTTTGATATATATACGAACAGCTTGAAAATTTTAATTCCATCTATAATATATATGTAAAATCTTCTTTTTCTTTCCTTTTTTTTTTTCTTTCTCCCTCTGGTATATTTTATATTTTCACTTAGAATTCTTATACAAAGAAAAAAATTTTTTAAAAAAGGAGTTGTATTTTTATTATTATTATTATGATATTATGTGCACACAATTTATATGTGACACTGAGTTCACTACTTTGAAATTTGATAAAATGGCAATATACAAACAGATGAAGTTATTTAAAAAAAAATATTTTTTTTCTTCAAGCAATATTATAGAGAATATGAAAGTTAGCTTTTTTTTTAGTTCTCAAAACTGAAAACTAAATATGTATGTACTCATATATGTATGTACATAATATGTATTAAAAAATCATAATAATGATTGAGAACAACGGCAAAAATATTTATGAAATGACAAAAAAAAAAATAATAATAATAAGAGCATTCTAAGGCTACAGTGTACCATGAAGGACTATGTAATTCTTATTTCTGATCAGGGATAAAATTATGTTAATATTTACTGTGATAAATATGATATCGAAAATACAATAATACGGGATATTTTGCACTCTATAATTTTTTTTTATCGAGTAAAATTCATATTTTTCAACAAAAAGTAACGTTTTTCTAATAAAGGTTTTTTTTTAATTATCTAAATTTATCTCAAGGAAATTTTTTTATTCATTTTTATTGTCCTTGAGATTCTTGTCCTATTAGAATATGTTTATGCAACATTATAATGTATGTATAGGTATATATGTATGTATGTTTTGTAACATGTTCAAATGTAATAATCCTGTCGTACGAATAACTTGTATCTCTATTAGCAAATTTAGTGGTTTGCATTCCACATAAAAATGTAAGTGCATGTATAAAGATAAAAATAATCAAGTGAATTCGATCCGAGCTATATGCCATACAGAGTTATCAATATGTTAGTAATTTTAATAATCTTACACATTCACATGTACTCGTACATAATATGTAATTAAAATGAAGTATAAATAAAGATATCGTTTATTTTGTTACATCTTTTATGAAAATTTTAGAAATTTACTAGCTAAGCATAAATCAATCTTATAAAAAATAAAATGTATGCACAATGTCAAAAATTATATTGTAGATATAATCGTACAAGAAACATATACATATAATGATAATTAAAGTATATACATAAATATAAATAAGTAAGTATATATAGTTAAATAAAATGATACACTGTATTTCTATTACATTGAAAAAGGAATTAATTCATGTATATATACATATAAGTGTTTTATTATTATTATTTTTTTTTTATTTTATTTTTAAAGTATTATCTATATTTTATTAAGAAAATAGAGATAAAATTGTGTACACACATGATGCGTGAATACAAAGAAGATTTAAATATATTTTATATCATCTTAATTTTCTTACTTATATTATATTCTTTGTTCTTATTGTTTTTGTTTTTTTGTTGTTGTTTTATTTTATATATCAGACTAAAATTTATAAAATGTTTAGAATACGTGATCTGTCTTTATAATTGCTATTATTAATTAATATGACAAACGTGCTAATGCGATTTAATATATTTCATATGCTTTATTTATAAAGCTTTAAAGACAATTTTTTTTTTTGTTTTTGTTTTTGTTTTGTCGTTTTTTTTTTTTAATAACTTTATTTGCTAGCTAACTTTTATTTATTTTTTATATTTTTAATGAAATAGTGTGTTTACTTCATTTACAAGTTATTTAAGAAAAAAGAAATTTTTTTTTGAGCGAATTATGAGCTTATATACGTATATTTTTCTATTCTTTTATTTTTAGACTTTTTTTTTCAGATTTGTTCAATGAAGAGTTTGAAAAGCATTTTAGATGTAAAACAGTCATGTTTGATGAAAATGTGTATTTAATGAAATCTATCTGTTTTTTTTTTTTTAGATTGCTTCAAAATCAAAAATTTTATTTAAAAAGATTCACACTCAATTATACTCCATAGCGATACCATCCATACTGGGCCTTAGTCTACTCTACAATCTATTCTACTTAACTTAAGTTTTCGTCACTATTTTTCTATTACACATGCACCTACAGGGTTTTAAGTGGAAGGCGAACCACTACTTGTTGTTGGAGATCAAAGTTATTCGTATGAAATGGCTGGCATACTGATAGTTCTTTGGTTGCTTTTGTATACTTGTTTATGGTCAAATTATTAAACTTTACAAAGTGTAGAAGAAGAAAAAAATGAATATAACTACAAGAAAATTCCATGAGATACAAATATATAATACATACATTTTTTTTAAGTTAACTGTTTTTTATTAGAATGAAAAAAAAAATAATATAACATAATAATTAATGCTCATAATTCGCGATAATTGGGTTTCATAATGTTGCTTATTTATTTATTTTTTTTTTTTGTGTGGTAGAATATAAAGTAATTCCTTTACACCGACTAAGTATAGTAGCAAATATTTTATATTTAATAATTTTCTTTATATGCTTTTAATTTTTCTTCATTACATAACTTTTTATAGTGAATAAAAATAATTCTATTACTATGTAAAAATAATGTGTACATACATAAATACATACATTCGTGAAATTTATATTTATTAAATTTGAAGAAAAATAAAAGTAAGGTACAGAAAGACTGTAAGTATAGTTTTAAATTTTGTTTTTCTTCTTTAATTTAAGATTTTTTAAATAAATCATTATGTGATTGAAGAATATTTGCGGATTCGAAAAAAAAAATGTAATTGAAAATTGATTTAATGTACACATTTTTTTTTGTTTTTTGTAGAATCTAACAAGATAAATACTATGTATATAAACTTTTAACATGAACTCATAATTAACTTAACAGAAATATAAAAAAAAAAGTACACACTGCACACACACATATTACAAACATAAATTACTTTTAAAAAAGAGACCAAATAAAAAAAAATTGAATGAAAAAAAAAAATAAAATGAAAATAAAGTCTTAATTAAATTACAAATGCTCATAACAATTTTATTCTTAAGTATATACACACGTTTACTAATTTATTTTTGTAATGTGGCCTCCTTGTTCATTATGTATCTTTGAAGTCCTTTATTTATTTTTTTTTCTTCCTTTCTTCATAGAAAATTAAATTATAGTTGAAAAGAATAAATGAAGAAAAAAAAATTAAGTAAAACAAAAATTCAGTATTTTGTTTTTATTTGTTTTCAATATCAATATATATATGTATAACATACACACAAACTATATACAAATATATATATACATATATATACTGATTACAGAAAACAAATAGGTTTAGTAAAAGTAGATATATGTAGGGATTCTTATATACTTTATTATATATACCATATATATATATATATATATATATATTTTTTTTTTTGAAACATATTTACATACATACATATACATAAATATATGTAGGTTTTATCAATTGATGTTATAGACCAAACAAATTTCCGTTTCTCATTACATTCGATAGAATAAGGAAACGATTATCGATCATTTTTTCTTCTTCTTTCTATTCTTCCTGTTTTTTGACTATAATGCCTAAGGATGAAATCTAAACTATAAGAATCCTTGAAAAAATATTTTCCTTTTTTTTTTCATCTTCTCTGACTTTCTATACATGTACTCGTACATATATGTATATACAAGTATATGTTATAATATTTAGGATGTAAGTTTCCTAACAGAAATAAAACGTTTAGCTATATGTTAAAAATCGTGAGCCCCTTCGGCCTTATATCACTTCTAATTCCAATGTCAATTGAAGTTGGTTTTATATATTTTTTTATTGTGTATATACTATATAATCCATACATACATATGTATGTATATACTTATGTATCTATATCTTTTTCCTTCCTTTTTATGTTTTTAGTGTTATATCTTTATTTTATTACATAACATTCAATTTTGTTTTGTTATAATAAGCAAAAATTTTCTACATTTGAGAAACATTCAAAAGCTACTTATTTAGAATTATTTTATTAAAAATCATATTGTTGAAAAGTACCTATATATTTTTTTATTTTATATATATTTTGGTACTTTTCAATTATTAAAAAATTTTTTTTGTTTTTTTTGTACATAGGTACAACACAACACGATATAATTTTATTAAATTTTTCATGTAAAAAAAAATTTTTTTCAAATTTTCTGTCATTTTTTTATTACATATTATCTAAATTGTTCATTCAGAGTAAATTTCTAGAATATAAGTATAATACTCATCTTTCAATCGGTTTAACTGCTGAATGTCCTAATTAGATCAATATAATGTTCTTACTATAATATGGTTAAGTATAATGTATTACATATATAAAGAAAATTTTCCAGCTCACGTACGCAATAAGTCAGTGTATCACTAAAAATCTATATATACTTTATCTATGTATAAAGTATTCGTATGTATGTATGTAAAGCCTTACAGGGTATTGGCCATCTCATTAAAATGAAGGGTTCCCTTGAACAACAAAAACTATATATACATACTATATTACTATTTTCTAAATTGGATACTTTTATGTATATAATGTGTAAATAGATTAAATTCTGTTTGACTTGTATAAATACATGTATCTATAATAGAAAATGTAAAGGAACAAGAATCTGGTATTAAAAATGTTGTATATTTGATACATACATGGTACCGTACAAGTCCATACATACATATACATGTGCATATACATATATATAAACATTTTACGGTATATAGTACTTACATTTATTATCTAGGATATAAAGTAATTTGTATCTCCTTGGTATATATACATAAAAATATACATATATACATAATATGTGTACGTACATGAATATTTATTCACGCGTAATCTTGTGACAGGAATAGTAAGTACTATAATGTTGATATCATTTAATATATGCGGTTTTGTATTTTGTATCGCGATTAAACAAGAAAATCCTTTTTATAGCTTTTGATTAATTCTATTCAAATTTACTTTGTTGAATTTATATATATATACATATATACATACATGCATAAGTATATTGTATATCTGAAATAGAAATTTAAAGCGTTAAATAACACACTATAATAAATATCATTTTGATGCTTGAAAGTAAATTTAGCGTATATATTCTTATACAAAGATAAACGATGAGAATTGTGCCGAAAAAAAAAAACCTAAAAAGGAAAATACTTATACTTATATGTTTTAAAATATGTATGTATGTAGTTTAGTATTTATTTTCATATAGATTAAATTAAAATAAGGAATATAAAAAAAAAAAAAATTTTTTTTTGATAAAGAAAATTACATAACATTTTAATTTATTTTTGTTATTTTTCAAGTTTTTATTTTTTTTTATTAGTATTTTATTATATATTTTCATAAGTTTAAAAAAAAAAAAAACAAATTAACATGTAGTTAGTAATTTACTATAATACTTTTCATTTCATACTGATTAGATTATAGTATTTATTAAATTAAATTATGTTTATGTGCGTGTAGAATGTTTAAAAAGCGTATGTTAAAGCTTTAGAAATTTTAGAGATTTTTTTTTGTAAATATTTCAAAAACTGTTCAATCTATTGAGATTCAATTGCTTAATGTAGGTTTAAATTAAATTGTGTCTTCTATAAGTATCAGTAATTCACAATAATAACCTGCTACCAGAGATTAAATAATCGAAATTCTCATGAATAAATTGAATAAATGAAAAATTTAGAAAAAAAAATGTTTTCATAAGCTAATTCTCAAGAGAGAATTTTATTAAAAAATCCATCAGAAGATATGTATATGTAGGTATATGTAAGTGAGTAAAGTAAGTAAAATAATTTAAAATTTAAAAGTACATTTCATTTTAATTTCGAAAAGCGACGTTCGATAAGCGTCAAAATTAATTGATTTATTTCAAGAGACAATTATGCATATTTTAATTTTAACTTTCTTTCATTGGTAATAGATATTTTTCAATTATTTTTTAAATACTAACTTCTTTTCTATAAAAAAAAAAACGTTAGAAAATTCAAAACATAAAAAGTATATGTATAATATTAAAAAGTATACAGCTTTGAAAATAATTGGTAAATATAGAAAGTTAACTCAAAAGAATCACATAATATCTGTGTATCTTGATATCAGGTTCACTGCATGTCACTGAATTAAAACTTCATAGTATTGATCTAAATAATAATATTAGAAATCTCACATTAATAATGTGTATAGAGCAAAAATTTATAATGATGATAAAGTTTCCTGTCTAGACATATGTATTATACATACGAATACATAGATACATATTATATTGCAACATCACATTATTATTGAACTCTTTAAAACTAGTATTTATTTTCATATTAGATACTATTCACGACCACGAGTAATATCTTCTATAATGAAATTGAAAATTTACCTTTGAATTGTGCCTTTTAAAGTTACATAATGTTGCTTATTCCTAAATCCTGGCACATTAAATAAAATGTTTTGCATGTGTTTATAATTTTTTTTTTTTTTTTTTTTGAAAAAAAAAAACTATATAATGTAAGGGAGTAATGTGATATACAGAAGTTTTATAAATTAAAACAAAAGGTAGGTATTATATACATTTTAATATCATAAATTTTATATCAATATTTAAATGGAAACCAATAAATTTATAAAATAAAAGGCGTAAATAAATAGGAACATATCATATATACACTATAAATATAAATGTATCTTAAAGAACACGTTTTACCTTAATCTAATTTGATTTAATATAACAATTTACTTTAATATCATTTTATATATTAGTATAATCCTAAATTTGTTTTTCATGGTAAGAAAAAAGAAAAACAGAGAAAACTTTTTTAATCCTTGCAGCATGCTTAAATTACTTATATGTATACTTACATTTAGCTCTTTATATAATGTATATTTATGTATGTTTTGAAAAAAATATACATATAGGTATGTACAAATATGGGAGATAACAATAAGTAAAAGCGCGTGTTTTATTTATAAACTATTATTTTAACTAAATAATAAAATACAATAAAAATGAATATCATAGAAACAGAATAATATTAAGTATTTCTTCGCTACTCATTTTAATTCACCTAGTATAATAAAAAAGTTTATATCAATAAAAAAAAAAAAAAAAAAAATTCACTCATATATAAAAATAAATATATGTATGTACATCAGCTAATGTAACAAAATTTGAAACAATATATATGTATATCGGAAAGTTTTTGTTTTAGATATTTCTTTCTTTATTATTATTTTCGGTGATGATAATTGAAAACTTTCATCTTTTTAATATAATCTGAGAAAGAAAAAAAAAGAGAGAACAAGTAATATGTTAAGTATATTAAATTTACTTTAAATTAAATTTTATATTCGAAGAGGATTTAGATGGATCATCAGTATAAATTCTTATGATTAGGCTTGCTTTTTATCGGTAAATAAACAAGAAAACAAAAGGAAAACAAAACTTTTAATATCTAAAAAGTTGATTGAATGTATCGTAGTGTTTTTTTTTTTCTTTTATAACTCAATATTAAGAGCTCAATGGATTCAAGTGTTTTTTTAATTATAATACAAACCTAACTTGTTTATTTTACTTCAAGCACTTTTAGTACTAATTTTTCATACGAAATTCTTCTTTCCATTGAAATTACATGCGTATATATAAAAAAAAAAAATGAAACTCCGGAAAACGGAATATACGCATTTTTGATTTTCTTGTCGTTATTATTCTATTCATTTTTTAGAAAAAAAAAAAAAAAAAGCAAATTCTTAAGTCTAATTAACTTCCATAAATTCTCGTTTTTCTAAAATAAATTAATTAATTGGACTCATTACCTTATAATTTTGTGATCAAACATTTTAGAATGGTATAGAAATATTAGAAATTTAAATATTTGAACTGAACTAAAATGCAATGAGATGGATGATGCATAAAAGACTAAATAAATAGTTCTTTACTTCTGATTAGGCCCGTCTTATAATATAGGCACAATAGGCACTGTGCCTAGGGCCTACAATCCTACAAGGGTCTACGAAAGTCTAAAAAAGGAATATACCTACTTGGATTTAATAATTGATTTTTTGTTGTTGTTGCTCTTCTTAAATTCTCAAGACGGCCCTGCTTCTGATAATTTTCTTATTTAGAATTTTTCTTTACAGCTTCTAAACAAGAATACAAAAATCCGTTATAATTATAGATAATTTCAAATTTACCAGATTTAGATACCTTTAATATGTTTCTCTTAAATAAATTAACCAGATTAAGCAGATTAACCGCAATTGTTAAACCTCAAGAGTATTATAAGTTTGTATATTTGTATTATTTATCTATAGTAAGTAATTACAATATCTAAAGATTAGGTCAATACTCATAAATTTTTACATTACCTTGTATACATACAGTATTATTATTCCAGATATTAAAAAGGTGAGTATGTAGTAAGTACGTAGTTGAAATTTTAATATGAAAAAATTAAAAAGAAAAATAAAATAGAATGAAAATAAATTTAAAAAGACAAACGCATACATACTATATACTATATATCTACACAAGTATGTCTACATGCATTTTTTTAATCTTTTGTAAAAATAAAAATCTATATGAAAAATTCAAATACAAATTTAATTTTAAATCGAATAAAATTCTTTTTAAGTTTTTTTCAAATACATATAAACACTTTTATACTAGATAAATATTTATTTCAATCAAATTTATTCAATGTAACTATTTGGTGTGTGAAAAAACATATCTACTGTTTTTTTTTTTTTTTTTTGTATACGTAATCTATCTAAAAATTAATTACTTTTTCACAGTCCAAAAAATTGATAAAATTCGAAATTTAAAAAAAAAAAACTTTAAAATTAGAAAAAATTTAAAAAAAAAAAACCAAATCGCAAATATTAATCGTTGCATAGTTTTTGTGAAAAATTTATCTGAAGATTCTCAATGAAATATGTACATTTTTTTTTTATAAACTAAGTTCAAGAAAGAGAAAAAAAATCTATTCTACATATCATGAAAACTAACTACTATGTACAACAGTGAATTTATATTGAAAATATGATATATAGATACTTTTATTACTTATACATATGTTACATATACATATGTATGTATTTAATAATAATTCAAAATCTAATTCTTTGTCATCTCATTACAAAAACAAAACAAAAAATGAATATATAATTTATTCAAGGTCAAATTGCAGACGGAAATTAATTAATTACATTCAATGACATGTCTGTGTAAAAGTAATCAATTTTTTTTTTCAGCTTGGTCATCTTAAATGGAATCAATTCAATATCTAAAAAAAAAAAAAAAAATAATATATCAATATTATACAATTATAATGGAAATAAATAAATAAACCTTAACATGAATTGATTCAAAATAAATCTATTTTTTATAACTGGAGTATGTGTGTAACTCGTAATGTATGAAACGCATCTATACAGATAAATAATAAAATTGAATTGTAAAATAAAATAAAAATGTAATAATTTCGATATTGGATTAAAATATAATCGATTTGTGTTTTTTTTTTTTTTTTTTTGAAGAAAATCGAAGAAACAAAAAAAAACAGAATTTTTTATTAAATTTATTTTTTTGTGCAACCAATTTTTTTTTTTTTTGTTTGTGAAATTTTTGCAAAAATATCGAAGATATCAATCACATTGTTTGTTACACGGGGATTCAATCTAATGGAACATTTGTAAAAATAAAAACTTTATATATGTATGTATGTACATACATATGTGTGTTATAAGAACATTTACGTACTTTTTTTTTATTTATTCGATTCGTTTTTACTTTTATTTTGTGTTTTTTTTTCTATGTTATCAACTAAAATTTGATATGTGAATGCGTTATTATATTTTTCTTTTTGCTTTTATTTATCTAGATGTACATATGTATGTATGTTTGTACATAAATACAAAATATATACATATATGTATATGTATGTATATAATATAAAACGGGATATGATCTTTTACTACAGAATCATGCCAAAAAATTACACGCATGAACTTTTACAATATATATGACCTCGAATATCCTTGTTGAAGTTTATAGTAGAATGTTTTTTTTTTTCACAAGATATATTTTACATTTTTTTTTTTGTCAGTTATGTAGCACATATACATACAATAGCTATGTATAGAAAATTTATATAGTATGTATACGAGTATGTAGAGATTATTTATAGTTAATGCTATTAGAAAAAATGTTTGGATAGGATTTAAATGTAAATAATGTGTAATGAAAATATCACAATAACATTATAAAAATACATACATATATGTACATTTATACATACATATGTATATCTACATTTATATACATGTGGAAAGTAGTTTTACGATAAATAAACAGTTATACATTCTTTAAAATATCCTAAATTGTACTACATATACAACATAGTGTAATATTGAAATATTTATAAGAACAATATAGTATGTATTTTTACTTTAATTTTTTAAGGATATTTTCTAAAGAGTACCTATCTTTAATTTTTGCATCTTGTTTAATATCCGGTTCACCTAAAAATCGAAAAAATAAAATCTCCTTAAAAATTGTTAGACCTTACGCAATGGATACGTATGTATGTATGTATTTTGAACAAAACTCAACTGAATTACTGGAATTTTAACTTATTTTTGTTGTTATGTTCTTCGAATATATACACAGAATAAATAATTGAAAACAAACACAACAAAAACAAACAAAAAATAACTTTATTTTAAATAACACAGAAAAAAAATCATGCTTTAATGAAATGAAAAATCAAAACAAAAAAAAATCACTCGTTAAAATCCTTATCAATACATACAAGTACATCATACACATAATAAAAAGCATTTTACTATAAAATAATATAATTAATTCTATAAGGATATATGATTATTATATTCCATTGATGTGGGAAGTAATTCTTTTGTTCATCTTTTAATCTTTTAAAATTCTGTTGTTACTTTAAACTGAATTTACTTACTATTAAAGTTTACCATTTTTTTGTTGTTGTTTTTGTTATTGCTTTTATACTATTATTATTATTATTATTTTTGCTTTTGTTGTTATATAATAGTCTCTAACAGATGCTACTGGTAAGGATGTAAATACAAAATTTCAAAAAAAAGAAGTTTTTTTTTATTACCAGGAAACTCCATCGACATTTTTTTTTATAATATTAAGAGATAAAGTGTGTTTTTTATTACTCCTTTTCAAAAAAAAAAAAAAAATAATAATCATGTGTGTATATTATTTTTTTTCTTTTTCTTTATTACATTTTAAAAAAACGAGAAAACCTGTATGGTAAAACCAAAAAAGGAAGAAAACCATGTAATGACATATCAATTTTTTTTTTTTTTTTTTTGTAGAAAATTTTATTATCTTTTAACGTAAGTATATTACACAGGATATCTTTTTTGAAGAAAGAATAAAAAAAAAATACAAATTTTTTTACATACAAAATGAAAAGTTTTATGAAAAATTTCTGTTGATATGAAAAGAAGGAAAATGTTTTTATGGGTTTTTATTAAAAATCATGTAGTAATATTTTTGTTAATAGTCATTTCACTTAAATGTATACTATTATAAAAATGTAAGCCTATTATAAAGTAATTTAATATATAATATTTCAGATTTGAATTGTACCTACATCTTAATCGTGTGTTATCAGAATTTTGTAATTTAAAATTGAAAAAAAAATAGTTTTTTAATAAATCTTTAAAACTGGATCCTGAATATTTTAAGAAAAATAATTTAAGTACATTTCTTACCTTATAAGTAAACTACAGTGTCATTGAAGAAAAAAAGAAAAGGGTAAAATTAGGTAAGAAAGTCTCTATAGATACCTAAAAAAATAACAAATATGTAATGCTAGTTTTCCACCTTACACAGATTATTTCAGTACATCAAAACATACGTTAAAAGTCTCAAAAATAAAGTAGTTTTGCCTCAACATCAGTTAATTGCTTGGGCAGCAGTGTTACAAATGATAAAAGGAGGACGTGGGAAACCCAAAATTTCGTTATTCGAATGTCTTTGAAAATGACTCAAAAATAACTGGTGCCATTTAGTGAAAAGCTCATCTTCAAAATTCAAAGCAAATCTTGAACCAAGGCTTTTATAGTCGTACATATATTGACATCATGACATCACTAAGTTTCTATTGTAATAGACTAAAAACAGAAAAAACGTCTTTCGACTCGGCTGGGAATCGAATCACAGACCTTTGCTTTGCTTGTCGCTTGCTGTTCTTATAGTTACTACGTAAAAATTGATGATAATCAAATATCACACAATTCGTCCAGCCTAACAGCACATTTGGCCCGGATGTCCATCATAACAACAAAGCTTTACCATATGGGACAGCTTTCAAATCTTGAACAAGCTTTCCACACAAACAGTTTTTCACGTAAACATAAATACCAAACCACCTGGATTCTTTATCCCACTTCTGATATGTAGTAGACTAAGAACAGAAAAAACGACATTTGACTCGGCGAGGAATCGAACCACAGACTTTTGCCTTGCCGGGGTAATGCTCTTACCACTGAGCTACCGAATGCCATGTCGTTCGCTGTTCTTAGTTGCTACGTAAACATTGATGATAATCAAATATCCTACACTATACATACATATGTACATATGTATATTTTATATTTTTTCTTGAAAATTTAATTATATGTATTTCTTTTACCATTAGAACTAGAAGAGATTTCAATTAATTTTTCTTTTTACGTTCATTAATTGTTTCTTAGACTAACTTTATTGTATTCCTTCATACTCGTATGAATACTTGTATACATTCATATATTACACATTCTCGTATATAATCATAATGTGTGAAATATCACCTACCTACCTGAATTTCTCAAAAGAGATTTTTCAATTGTATTGTCATTTTTATATAGCTACATATATATTTAAAATGCGGTTGAATGTTCGTAAGTCACGTATTTCAGAAAAATACTAATTAAGCTTGTGGTGCAAAATTTCCAAATTTATATACAATATACGTAGGTGTATATATATACTATACATATACTTATGTATAGCAACCGTAGTATCTACATATAATCTTCCTGTATTTTTTTTTTTCATCAATTTTTTTTTTAATTACAATTCAGTATATAGTCGTCTGTACATACACTGTATTATGTATACATACTTATATCTAAAAAAAAAATCTAATATATTTTACGGAACATAATTATTTAAGCTACATATATGTATGTATAATATGATAAATAAATTTTTCACACACCTACACATAGTTGAAAATTTTAAAATGTTGATATGAAAAAAAAAACTGTTTTTTTTTCTCTCAAAATAATTATAAATCGAAATTGAAATTAATGATTTCATCATTTCTAGTTAGAATGTTGAACTGTTAGTATGTATGTAGTTTAGGTTTAATTATAACATAACTTTGTAATAAAATATTTTTAAAAAGCTTTTTAGATATTTATTGATGTTTTTTATATTTTCTATATCTTTCTACTATACTATTATATTTTATATTATTTATATAAATACATTATGTACAATATATTGTTGCCTTTTCATTGTGGTAACAGTACAAAACCTTAATTTCAACACGTATTTAATTCACACAATATATACATATGTATATGTACATACATACTTATATGGTACATAATATGTAGGTATTTATTATTACAGAAATCATGTTTGATATCTTGGTTTGTTCAATTTTTGTATAGAATGGTCATTTATATGAGTGCTAATCAAACATATACTCGTATGTATAAAATGTATGTACATACATTCATACATATATACTTGTGGTTGTGTACGGAAGCATGTAATAAAAAGGATGCAGCCATTCATGAAACTTCATTATACCTATATGATATGTGATACATACATATATATATATGTATAAAATCTCTACAATATTATTAATAGTTCAGAATGTGGATGTTTTATTGTATCGAAGTATTTTAGTCAACTGTTTTTTGTACTATATGGCAAATCAAAGTAAAATTATTTATTTTCTCTAGAGTAACAATCGTTTTTATATATTTTTTATTTATATTTTTAATAGTACAATATCTACTAGACAGGATGTTATACAATGATGAAACCAGAAATTTAAATAAAAATGAATTGAAATGTTAGATACCTATACATAATGTTAAATTTTGTACTTAAGAATGAAAAGAATATTTACAAAATTCTACCATATTTTATTGTTTTTTTTTTTTTTTTGTCTGAAAATGTATATTCTATCTGAAGATTTAAAATTTATTATTCTTTTCATAGTGCTTATATTCACTGCAGATAAGTAATTATTATTCAAACATTTAAACTTGAAATGAACAAATATTTTTGTATGATAAATTTAATAGTATGTATGTACATACATACATTTATGTATGTAGTAGTTTTTTTTCTTTTTTTCATTCATTCTTTCATGTTTTGTTTTCAAATTTCACATTTGACTTATCTCAAGTTTTCCTTTAAAAAAAAAAGCAGAAAAAGACGTATTCTATCTTAAGGTATTTTCAAGATCTTAAGAAATACGATTTCTAAAGTTTTTAAAGACTTTAAAATTCAATAAAAATAACAACAACAACAACAAAAACATTTTTTTTATTTTCAACTTCAGCAGAACTTATGATTTTTTTTTTGCTTGTTAAAAATGTGTATTTTAAAATTAATACAGCAAATTCTTCTCAAGTATTTTTCAAATAATTAATTAATTAGAATCAATGAATAATTTTTTTATTAATTTTGAAAAAAGGTACAATTTCTACAGCTTTTATTCTTATTTTAAGTAAATAAGCTTCTACAAGAATATTATATATTCACACGAAAATATTAATAATTTCATTTTAATATTTCACCAGAAACAACGTTTAAATTACTTCAAATGATTTATCGTTTGTAACAGATTAGAGATTCTATCTAATAATACTCTCCATATAACAACTCTTGAATATACTAAAAACTTCAACTTTCAAATGATTTCTGGTGAATCTGAAAATAATTGAACAAAACTATTTTAACGATATAAAAAGTGAAAATAAATGGAATTTTCAATATTTCAATCCGAAGATTAAAATGCATTAAGTAGCATTTACTTCTAAAATAAAATTAAAAATCGAAATAATATTTTGATATAGCAAACTTTAGGTCATGCTGAAAAAGAGCAATAATTAAAAATTTAAAAAAAAAAGAGGACTTTTAAAAACTTTTAAAAGAACATGATGTTTTTAATTGGTATTTTATTAAAAACCCAGAGGGAATTGTAAATAAATTGCATTTTAATATTTCTTCAGTTGTGCTTTTAAAAGCTATAACAAAATCAATAGTACGAAAGACAAAAAAATTTAAATCAAACAATAAATTCTCTAGACATGATACAATTAAAAAATCGAATATGTATGTATGTACATATATAAATATCATATCTTAAGTAAAATCAAAATATAAAATTTTGTTTTTTTTTTTTTTTGTTCAATTGGAAAAATAGTATACTCAATCAACGGTAACATAATATCTTTTTATACATTTTAAGCAGTCCTTGTATAAAAAGAAAAATAATAATGATTTAAAAAAACCTTTCTGCCAGCAAAGCGTTAAATTTACATAATTACCTAGTAATTAAATTACCGTTATATACCTATAATGAAATGAATTATAAAATAAACTTGTTAAACATTTACAAAAAAAATTTAGCAAAGTATTATTATGAATTATTAAATGAAATGTGACATAATTAGAAATTTCACAACAGAGTCTTTTGTTTTTTTTTTCTGATGCGTTTTCTATTTTTATTAATGTTCTTTAAAAGAATATTATAAACTAAATAAAATGGTAATTACCTACTGTTTTAAGAGTATTTGAAAAACATACTAAAAATTATTATCTATCTTTCGCATATATTTCATGTTGAATTTTTCAAAAATCTTATTAGTTAGTAGAAATTGTATAAAAATTACTTATTACTTACCTTTCATAAGATCTTATATTCTACATAGGTAATCATATACATACATATATACAATACATACATATGTATGTATGTATATAAAATACTTACCCATACATAAAATTGTATTCATGATACTTTTTCAGCTCAAGCTATTAAATAATTAAAATGTATCATATTTTTCAGCTGCTTGTTCATGTAAAATATAAAACTAATTTGCATAATTAACTTAATTTAATAGAAAGGAGAAAATATACAAAAAAGGATAAAAGAAAAATTAAACACAATATTAATAATAAAATAAAAGAAAATTTCAACAAACGTGTATAATTGCACAGAATATTAAAACAATAGAAAAACTAGAATAACAAAATTTAAGAAAAAAAAAACACACACGTAAAAAAAAATTATGAAAAGAATGAAACAATTTAAATTCATATTTCATTTGAATAAAAATTCATAAATTATAACATTTCCGTTATTTAATTTAAAACTTCTACAATAATTGTAAACCAAATCTAACATATACATATTTATGTATGTATAAGAAAATTCATACATACACACATACATACATATATTGTATAATATACAATGTATATGTACACATTTTCCTTTATTAAACACACACACATAATTTACAAAAAAAAAAAAAAAAATATGAGGAAATGCCTTTTAATTTCCTTCCAGTACTATTTAAAATTAACTCAAAATCCAAAGTGCTTAAAGAAATGCTTTTATTCGTTTGACAAACGAGATTTATGCGAAACATAAACTTAAAATCTCTGAATTATAAATCCCAAAAAAAAAAAAAACAAAGAGAAAGCAAAAAAATGAAAAATAAAAAAAAATGGTTCCACTTTATATGTATACAACCGAGCAGAATGCATCTTAAGGCCATTGTCTCGACTTACTGACATTTAAATGACAGAAGAAAAAAATGTTTGTTTTTTTAAATTTATTTTTTTTTTTAATATATTTATATTTTCTATATTTTTTATTTTTTAGTTTTTTTTTTGTTAAAAGAAAAAGAATAGAAAGAAAAACATGTAAAAAAAAACACAAATAAAAAAAAAATAATGAGAATTAAAACAAAAAATAAAAACGAAAATAACAACAACTGCAACAAGAAGAATAAAACTTAGAAAAAAATAATTGTTAAGAAGAAGAAGAGAGAAAAAAAATATATAAAAAGTACACTGTCGTTTTATACACATAATACTTTGAGAAATTAAAATGCAATCTTATATTTTATCCTCTCTGACTTTTAAATGCAATTTTTAATAAAAACAAAATGGAAATAAAATACAATTTTTTTATATATAACGGTACTATATACTTTATTATAAAAAAAAAAAATGAAAAGCAGGAAAAGAATCTGCTTTTAAAAGTGAAAACAAAAGTTTAAAGAAAAACTAATAAACAAAAAGCAGAAAAAAAAAACAAACAAATAATAATAATAATAAATGCATATTTCTTTTCGATGTCCTTTTTTTTTTTACTTTTTGCAAAAGAAAGATAAAAAACAAAAACAAGTATGAATTTGAAGTTTTATGAATAAGTTGTGAATAAATAAATAAAAATATCGGCTTGTTGCTATAAAAGACAAATTATAAAAAGTCTACAAAACAAATGAAAAAAAATCAGTTTAACAAAAAATTAAAATATCAATTCAAGTGAATAGATTAAATATTTGTTGTATCTTTTCTTTATTCAGAGAAAAAAATAAGTATGTATATATGTATATAAAAAAGAATATTAAATATTTTATAGAAAAGAATTATATTTTGTTTTTTTTTTAAATTTATTTGAAGAAAAAAAAGTAATTCTAAATTAAATGGAAATGATATTTTTATGCATATTTTATTTTATTTTCTGTATTATTTTTTTTATTCTTTAATTATAGTAATTTAAATGAAAATTAATTGATTTTGTTTTATAATTATGACAAAGAAATCCTTTATCAACAGGTAATTTATGGTTTTGTTATAATTACTTCATTACCGATTTAATTGAACGTTTAATGAAAATAACACAAATAGTAATTGATTTAACAATGTGATGAAAGTTCGAACCAAACCACACCTTAAGAAAATACATTTACATTATTGTCTTTTCAAAAGATTCAAGAATTCTATTTAAAGCCACTCCATAGCGTAAGGATCTAATAAAGCGAACGCACTCTTGCATAACGGTACAACAAAAAAAATCACCAATAGAATTGCTTAAAAAGCAATTAAATCATTTCACCAAAAATAACGTCAAAAATTTCCATGTGTCCAAAAGAGACATTTCTATGAACCACCTTTCTAATGTTAAATTACGTATATGTGACAAAGATTGATCTATCTAAGTAATTTATTTTAAATTTTATTTTGATTAGTGAAGTGAAATAAAAAATAAAAGCTATTAAAAAATCGAAAACTAATGATAAATATAAATGATTTCTTATTATTCGAAAATACTACACATACTGTAAATTTTTATTTTACTCTAATAATTTTTATCACCACGCTTTACACTAAATTCTCGAACATTTAAGTAAATAGTTGTGTCCCCACGAACATGTGGAATTTTACATTTACATCTCGTCTGGTGAGATAGATTTTATAATTTGGACTATTTGTAGCAATTTTTATGAAAAATGTCTATGTATTGCATAAAATAAGAAGCAATTTTTAGTTTACCCGCTATCTGTCAGTACTATTATCAGTTTCTTGTATGAAGTTGAATTTCTTTCTTTAATATTATTTGGCCACACTTTAAACGATGACCAATCTCTCTTCCATTTTATGTGTTTGCCTCCTCTTATAATCTACAGAAGTTCAAATGATACATCAAATAACACTTTCTTTTCTTCTCCCCTCCCCAATGTGCTAATTTAGTGCTTACATTGGAGCTTATTTATTTAGAAAACAAGAAATCGAATATGATTTTCTTTGAGTTTTATTTATATAATTGCAATTTCGTATTATATTTAATATGTAATTTCTTTAGCCAGACCTTTTATAAGTCTTGGTTGGTTGGTTAACGTGGCGGTTTTTCAAAATCTTCCGAAGACCCAATTAGCACTGAGAGTTTCGTTTTGATACCACACATCTCGCAGTTTTCGATGGTTTGTGGACTAGCTTATGGTTTTTAAGCAGAGCTACCAAACTACTTTGGTACCACGCACTTATACCCAACTCAAGTGAATTGGTACTCATTTAGCATCAGAAGCCAACACTCTACCGCTTCCTCTACTGCCCACGCCTTTATAAGTCTTTTCTTTATAAGTATTTCTAAAAATTTCTCTGTACACAATATTTCAATATAATTTTTTTATGCTTACTTAACTTTTCACTTATTTATTCATTTTTTTATATTTTCTTTCTTATTGTACTAATTTTTCATTGTTTTTTGTTTTAGAAAAAAGAAGTAAAAAATAAATAACATATAACAAAAAAAAAAAAAAAATGGAAGTTCCTTAAAATACCATAATGAACATTTTTCAAAAAGATATTTCTTAAGAATAGATGAAAGATAAGATTTTAAAAGTTCATGGAATATTTTTATTTTCTTGAACTTAGGTTTGTTTCTTTCTTTTCCTTTTTTTTTGATTTTTTTTTTTGATTATTATTTTATTTCAGAAGAATTTAACAAAAATACAATGTAGTGTTTGTTTTTTTTTTTTGCTTCTGTATTGTAATGCACATTATTTTAGGGCATCATCTTTCTTATTCAAAAACTTTTTTTCTTTGTTTTGCTTTAAACTAAATAATATCTACAATCTACTCTTATATGAGTATATGTGTAAAACAATAAGTGTATTTAAAATATACACACATACGTATACACAAATAATTTATTATATTTTAGAATCTACATACATAATGCATATATACATGCACATAAAAATTTATGTACATAAGTATACACAACACAATGCATTTTTATTTATATTCTTTAAGAAATTTTATACAAAATTTAAAATCTTCTCTTTCGAAACTAATTACAATAATTACTTTCAAATATATAAGTATGTATGTATATATATGTATATAGATACATGAATGTATAGCCTGTATAGGGTAAATTGTAAGTACAATGATCTAATTTTTGTTTTGAAAAAAAATATTTAAGCTGTTATAAAAAATTCAATTTCGCTTTGAAGAAAAAAAAAATACAAAAATATAAATAATCCTTAAAGTTTCATGTTAAATTAAAATTGTTAGCAAAAATCATTATACATATCTACATATTATGTATATAAGTAATTATACAAACTAAAAAATAAAACAATATTTAATAACAATACCTCTATATGAAAAACAAAAATTTTTTTTTTGTGCACCCTGTTTATAATGAACCTTTTTTTATACGAAAATTTCACAATATACATACTTATCTACCCATACACTGACACACATACCTATATAAAAAATTTAAAAATAAAGAAAATAGTTTTATTTCTTTTTTTAAGTTTTAACTGTAAGTTTAATTTTTGTTTAGAAAGTCTTTAAATTTAATAGTTTTTGTACACACAATCTTTAAATTGTGAACTCTCTTACACAAGATTAGCAAAATAATTATGTTATCACTTAATTATACATACATATGTATGTGTGTAGTGTACCATTTAAAACCAGAAAAGAATAAAAAAAACCAAAACCGGAAGAACATTTTTCAGATTAAGTTTTCGAAAGATAAGTGTCTCAAGACTAAAAAAACAAATAATAATGAAAGTTATCTACTAATTAATTTGCATCCTGGTATCCCTTAATTTTTTTCTAACAGAAGTTTATTTTAATTTTTTTTTTTTTGTTTTTGTTTTATTTATCCAATTAAAAATAAAAGAAATACTTCATCCAAAAATACATTTTCAACTACTCACCTACCTTCTTATTTATTTATTTATTTTTTTTTATTTTTGAATAATTTTGTAAAAACATAATTAAAATTTAATTCAGAAGATTGATTAATACGTTATTTGCTTATTTAATCTTCTTTCATTAGGATTTAATCATGTACCCACCTCGAAAATAAACAAATAAAAAAAAATGAAAAAAAAAAAAACTTTTTTTTTAATAGCTTTTCCAAACTGTCGATTATTTTTTTACGTAACATTCATTTTAACTTTTTGTTGTTGTTTTTTTTTCTTTTATTTACTAGCTTTTTTATTTTTCATTTTTTGGTGCGTTTCTACTTAAATCTTATGTTTTCCTTTTTATGTTTCCAAACCATTTTTTATATTAACTTGTTTTCTCTTTAATTTAAACCTTTTCTAAAAGAATTCAAATTTTTTTTTTTTTTTTTTGTAGAATAAAATAATGTCTTTTTCGGTATTTTATTTTAAATATATTTTTAATTTTATATATGTATACAGATACACAAGTGGTGGACATTATAACAAAAGCAAATTTAAGCTTTCCGTTTTCGTTTCCTTTTCTCATTTTTTTTTTGTTTTTTTTTTTGACAAAAATCTTTTTTTCTTCATTTTTTGTTTTGTTCTTCTACTGGTTGTATAATTCTTTTTTTTTGTTTTTTTTTATTAAATCGTTTTTATTTTTGTGCTTTGAAATTTTCACTTTTTTGTTTTACTCTTTTCAGGTTATCAAAAAAAAAAAAATAGTCATCTCATTTTACTACGATTTCTGCTCTCTGTAATTGCTTTTTAACGCTTGGAAAAGTTTTGCAATAAATCAACCAGAAAAAAAGGCACTGTTCGCTCTATAGAATCCCCATGAGCAATAGTCAATTTTCCCTTTTTTTTAAATTCCTTTCTTTTGTTTGTTTTTAACATATACATGAATATATACATACATATATATTTTTTTATATTTTTCTTTCTTTTTATATCCCATTATATGCCGCAGATATATTTCAAGGAATAATAGCTAAATTTATTATATACGAGTGCATTTTTTTTGTTTGTTTGTGTGTTTGTAACATATTGTAATATTTTCACACTCTTCCAGCAAATTTATAAATAAAAAAAATGAAAATATCTAACTGACTATTAGGTATAAAAAGTTTTTAAAAAGTCACACCTATGAAGTTTAACAGTTAGGATAATCAAATCGGATATATGTATGTATACATGAAAAAAGAAAAACGAAAAAAAAAAACAACCTCTAGTTCAATAATATTCAGCAACATATACGAATAAATATGTATATCCCATATGTTTCACACACATCCATCTAATGATACCAGAATTCAAAATTCACCTTATAAATTTACAGTTTTTAAATTCGACATGAAGACATGGTTTTCTATATATATATGAGTATGTATGTATGTTACTTTTATTTTTACATTTTAATTAACTCTTCTTTTTAGATTGGAAATGAAAATCATTATAGAAAATTTCAAGAACAATAACATATGATTTTTATATTATTTTCTCTCAATTGATTTTTCTTCATGTTTTCTTGGATATCGTCACTACAAAAATTGCATATATCATACATATGTATGTATGTATGTGTAAAAAAAATTTAATTTCTATAAATATCTGATTTAAAAAAAAAAATTATCTTTAGAAAAATATAAAAACTATCCTTGACATACATTTTGCTTGACATACATACTGAAAAAACAGTCATTTTACTTGTCTTTTTTTTTAAATTTTCTAATTTTATTTTTTTCTAAACTAAAAAACATAATTTTGCCTTTTTACCATTTATTTTTCTTTTTATATTTACACAGTGCAGCAATAAGGACTCGAGAATGATGTTGTAAAAGCTAAATGAGACAACGTTTCAAAAGTTCCTTTTTTTTCTTTAATTTAAAATAAACTCTTTCTGATTTAGTGCACTAACTTGATTGTACAGCCACGTCCCAGAAAAATCAAAAATTTTAAATTTAATTGGTCGCCGGCAGACTAATTTTCAAGTTTGCCAAACGGTCGGATAAGTTTTTTGGGGACGTGAAAGAGGTTGTACAATTATGTTAGATCCGACAGTGTGTAAAAGTACGTGTTTAAGCTGTTTAAATTGGACTTTTTTAATCAATTCTGTTTTTCTTTTCTTTTCGACGTATTTTTATCTTCTAAAAAACGTTTATACAATTTAAAAAACTCGTATTCTCAATAAAGATGAATCTACATTATTAACTTTTTGCGCATAAATATTGCATAAAATTTAGTTACTGTTCTTATCTGAGTATCAAAATTTGAACAATAAAAAACCTTATTAGTTATTAAACAAAGAATAATATTTTTATCACCTGTTGATATTTTGTGTTTGAAATTTCGCATGGACATCGAGAAAGTGGTGACACTAGTGTTAGAGATATAAAACCATATAGTCCTGCAATTTTATTGTCGCACTGTGTATAATGTTGTTATATGATATTTTTGCCAAACAAAAAATAATAATAATAAAAATAATAAAATGGAAAATAACAGAAATAAAGAAAAATAACAACAGAATTTTATCGACTATCATAATTCAATTTTTATGTTCTGAGTTTTACCTTTTAACTTTAGTGTTATATACATGTATATACGAAAATATCTTCAATCATTCATTAAAAAAAATAACACAAAATTAGAAACAACAACAAAAAACAATAAAATAGAATAAAATGAATTAAAATACATTAAAGAGCATATAGATATTATAAATACCGTAAACATGTATCTTTTCATACATGTTTCATATACATATAAGGAGTATTGCATAATAGCAATTTTATTGAAATGATTTTCAACAAGGCTTTTATATATAAAAAGTGGTCAATTTCTTGGCCATTCAGTGTCTTAATGTGACGGTTTTATGGCACTTTATTTTGATTTAGTTTTGTTATTGTTTCGATTCATTTTTATATACTCAACTCGTTTATTTATTTATATTTATTATTTTAGTTCTTTTCTATATTCTCTGTATATATATATATATATATTTTTTTTTTTGTACGTATAATATGTCTTTGGAAGTTATTTCAATCATTTCCATTCAAAATGACACAAAAACAAATATTCTATTTATATTATGAACTTCTTAAATTGAATAAAGGGTGTTCACTGAGAAAAACAACAAACAAAAAAATCACAATTCGGAATTTTACTTATAGATATGATGAAAAGTGATTTAATCTGAATACAAATTTTTTTCTTTTTACAAAACAATAAGTTTTATTTCCTTTTTTTTTCGAAACTTTCTTACTATCTTTCTCTTTGGCACTAAAAGTCATAGTAAGTCTTATGGTCTATTCAAAATATCCATCTTGAACTTTCGTGACAAATTTTTTTTTGTCATTTTCAAAACTTTCATTATATTCAAATTAGAAATTTTTGAAAAGAAAAAACCATTTATACTTCAAAATAAATTAATATAAAAGAATAATAAAAATAATTTCATGTCATCATCTGAAAAAGAAAAAGAAAAATTCCATAAAAACAATATAATTTTTTTTTTTTTTTTTTTTGGTACCCTTTGAATAAATAATGATATTATTATTTTTTATATACATACATATATATCTTTCTAATTTAGTTATATTACATACAATAATAAAAATTTACATAATGTGTATATGAAAATATCAACATACAAAAATATATTAGATATTTGTGAACATGTATGAAAATAGTGCCTAAATATTTACGAAAATTTCCTTCGAAAAAATTTCTTTCTTTGTTTTTTTTTTTTTCTCACCATTTTCTCAATATATGAACCAGAAAATTTCTTTTATTTCTTCATAATAAAACAAAAATAGTATAAACAAAACGTAATTGTGTATAAAGGATGTTTCATACACATAAAAGTTCAAAAAACAAAAAATTATGTTC
The DNA here is from genome assembly GCA_932526495.1 of Bombylius major. Classification (NCBI taxonomy): domain Eukaryota; kingdom Metazoa; phylum Arthropoda; class Insecta; order Diptera; family Bombyliidae; genus Bombylius; species Bombylius major. Next base: position 623,865 of record OW052046.1, read on the forward strand.
GAAAAAGAAAATAATATATTTTTTTACCTCAAAACTTGCAATTAATAATTTGACAATAAATTTTATCCACGTGTACATTTTTCTTGTTTATTCAAAATTTCAAACTGTTGATTTTTGGATCGTATCAATTTAAGTCCATATTTTTTTTAAAGAGTTAAAATCAAAAATTACAGACAAATTTTAATATGAAATTTCACAAAAAAAGAGCATTTCACCGAAATGAAAATTTAATGTGCTTTCAAAACCACAAAAATTGATTTCAATTTTATTTCAATTATTCAAATTAATTTTTTATATTAAATCTCTTGAATTTGCCTATAGACATACTATTTCAAGAATTCAATGTTCAAAAGATTACCTATTCATAATTACAATTTCTCCTGAAAAATATCAAATTAATTAATTCTTGTTAATTTTTCCTAATTGATTTATGAATTTTCAATTATTTTTATCTGTGATTGAAATTTCCAAGGTAAAATTATATGTAAGATTGTTTAAAAAAATATAAATACTCAGAAATATATAGCTCACCTGTATACAGCTTACTCCTGAAACCTTTTGATTTACATTGCAATTCAGTTCAAAGAATGGCCTTTTTCACGAATTCATATTTGCGTGCACGACAGCAACTGAAGAAACAGCGTGCACGTCAAATATTATAATCATTTGTATCTTCTTCTTATTTCTCAAACATGCAAGTGGTAGAAATATCTTGCGTGATTTGCATGCTTTAGCACGCAAATTTTTAATCATAAACGCTTTATATGCGCAAATATGTTATCGTGAATAGCATGCGTATATGCATATGCACGCAAATATGAATTCGTGAAAAAGGCCAATTATTTAATTATAATTAAAAATCTTCCCATACTTAATTTTTATCATAAAAATACAAAAACACCCTGTTAATATTTTATAAATAAAAAATACATATAAATATGCATAAATATATATTATATTTTATAATATGTATATAAGTATGTTTACATATGTATATGTATTTGTATTACAATATAAAAATAAATTCATATATGAACAAAAAAAAATTAAGCTTCCTTAAGTTTTCACGTTCATTTATTTTTGTTTTTCTTTAACTTTTTTTTTTTTAATGTATTTATCAATTTTTTTCATCCTTTTTTTTTTTGTTGTTGTTTATTTTTTTTAATATACTTATACATGTACATATGTATATTCCCTAATAATATAGATAATGATATCAGCATCATTGACTTTTATAGTTTTGTTATAAGGACTAAATTGCATTTACGAGACGAGTGTGTAAAATATACCATATATACACTTTAATAATAATGTGTGGTCATGTTAACATCCAGACCGAAAATAATCCTTATAAGTCCATAAAACATTTTTTTTTTCTTTCAAAAAAAATAAAAAAAATAAAATAAAAATAAAAAATAAAGGTAAGAATAAAAATAATAAAGGCCACAGACACGAAGAACAAATTCATTTTGTTTCTATTGAGATTTGTGTGGTAGCAATACAAAATAGTTGTGTTTAATAATGCTAAAGTATATTTTTATTTATATGTATATAAAAAGGTGTAAAAATATAGTAGATACATTCGAATTAAGGGAATTATAAAAAAAAAGATACCTATATAGGCACTAAAAAGGATTTTAGAAAAAAAAAAACGTTTAAACTTTAATTTTTTAAATTTTCCACACCGCACCTAATTATGATTTTCTCACTATAATGTAATTTTTTTTTTGTTTTTATTTACTTTGACATAAGATTGTAAAGAAAAAAAATTGTTATTATTTTCGCAGCAACTCTTGAGAATAATCTAAAAAATAAAATTATGCAAAGAAAAAAAGAAGAACTTGAATTAAATTTGCATCTCTAAGTTTTTATTAAAATTAATCTTTTCAACTGGGAAATTAATCGCAGTAAGAAATTTATGAAAATGTCTCCTTTTCCGGTGGGTATTTTATTATTTTTTTTTTCCACGTGATGTTGACAGAATTTCAAGTCATGCATATTATAAAAATTTTATAGTGAAAACAATTGAAATAGAAGGGTTTCATTTTTTTTTTTTTTTTTTGCTGCCTTGAATTATACTAATATTTATATGTATTTCCATATGAAATTAGTAAATTCAAAACAATCACAGGTTATAAAAACAGATGGGAAAGGCGGGGTTGTTTAAAATTTTTAGTTTTTCTTTATTATTTTTTTTTTCTCTCCTATACATTGATTAAAAAATTCTTAATATAATTATTTTTTCTCATTCAAAACCAACAGACAATTTCAAGTCAGATTTCGACTAAGCCTTTTATTAATCATGTGATTTTTTTTCTTTTTTTTTATAGAAACAAAAGCGTGACTGATGAGTGTTTAAAATCTAACCTGAGTTCTAAGTGCGTCTAAAGTGGACACTTAAGAATTCAAGTGGCGATATGTGCTTTTCTTTTCTTGTCCCTGTTATTTTATTTACCTTTTTTTAATTCCCTTTACATATATGTTAAAGATTAGTATATAACGGACACATTTATACTATATGTAATACAAGTAATTAATCAATTAATGTAATTAAGTATTAACTTAATGTTTGATAAAATGCAAAAATGAATGAACATAATTAGCCACTTTATTTATTATTATTAAACATACCTACACATTATCATTTTCATAGAAAATCAAAATTCATCAATATAATTAGTATTCCTTGACAACATAAAAGCAAAAAAGGATTCAAAATATCACATATGTATGTACCTACCCATAATGCACTAACTGAATTTAAAAACGTTAAACGTACATTGTTTTTTTTTTTTTAAATTTTCATTCTATTTTTTTTTTACATATTTTGAAACCTTAAGAAGTTTTAAAACCCTTTTTCCTTCTCTCTTTTCAATAATAAAAAAAACTTTTAGTGTGGCTTATATAACCTTTTCATGAGTAATAATCTAATTGAACGTTGAAATCTCATAAATTTTATTTTAAGAAAGAACATAAAATTAAATTTTGTTTCTTTGTATTTTTTAAAAAAATCAAATTTATTCTGATAAAATGCTTTCAAATGAACTACATATGTACATACACATAATTTTTTTCTGTTTTCTTTCACATCGTGATAACATGCATCTATCATATTAAATCAGTTCCACAACAAAAAGAAAAATAAAAATGAAAATAAAAAAAAAAACTTAAAACTACAACGAACACTTTTAAATGCACTGAATAAATGAAATTATAACTGTAAAAAAAATAGTAGTATAATGTGTTTGTGATAAAAGGAAGAAAGTTGAACAAATAATAAATTTCACATTAAAAAAAAAAAATCACAAGAATTGTGAAAAGTGAAAAAAATAAACAAAATAAATATGAAAGAAAAAAAAAGATATTTATTTGTTGATATAGTAAATCAACAAGTTTTTTTTAAAGATATTCCTACTGAATGAAAAGAAAGAAAAAAAAGAGCATTTCAAAAAATTTTTCAATTTAAAAGAAGAAAAAAAAGTATAAAAATGCAAAACAATAAAAATAAAAGGAAATGGAAACTATACTTCTTTAAAAGGGAAGATGAGATGAAAAAAGCTCATAAAAAGTTTTTATATCTTTTCTTGTCAGTTGGGTTCTTCCTTTTTTTTTTTTACTTATATTCTTTTCTATTTAATACACAAATACAAGCATAGTTTGTTTTGCATTTCATTGTTAAGAAAAAAGTTTATATTAAGGATTCGTTTTTTTCTCGATTTTTAGAAATGAATGAAAAATTTTATAATGTAAACAAAATCTTCAAATTTTTTCAAAGAATTACCATTAATTTAAATAAGTAAATATACTTTTGTTTTTCATTATAGAAATAATGGAACTGGACGCATACTTGAATTATAATATTGCACAATAATGACAATACATATTAAATAAATAAAAAAAAAGAAAGTAGAAAATAAATTAAACTTACATTAAAAAAAACAAAAAAATTTTTTTGTAAATCCACTTCGAATTGCATACACGAAACTTTATCGAACGTGGTCTACAATTACGATAACTATCGTTTTTATTCTTTTATTTCGGGATAATTATTTAAAAAACAGGATATTTTAAAAGAAATAGCGATTATAATCCTTCCTTAAAGATAACATAATAGTTTTTTGTGTCCTTTTTCTTCTAAATTATTAAATTTTTGGGGTGATAGGACCATAGGATCTTAACCTTTTCTGAATAATTCAGCAAAATTTTTTACATATTTTCTTTAACTTGTTCTTAAGCTTTTATTCTGTTTGTATACAATTTATCGCTACTTTTCGTACCTTTAAAATTTAAAATAAAAATTTTATTCAATTTGTAACATTAAAATTGAAAAATTAAAGAAAAAAAATTAAAAATTGCAAAACAGAGGGTGAATTACAAGTTTTAATGCCATAAAAATAAACAATTTATATGTTTTCTTTTATAGCCTTTTGTTTTTCTCTTTCTTTTTTTTTTTTCTTAGAAAAAACAACAAATATCTTCACTTCTCCAGAAAAAGGCTTCTTTTAAACATTTTTTCTTTTAATGAAAACGGATTTCTTTCTATTTCACGTTGCTAAATTTATGTGTTATATGTATAAAGTCATTTTAAGTTCTTTTCATTTTTGTTTTTTTTTCTCTTCTGATTCGTTTCTTTTCTTCTATAGTTTTCCCTATTTTTTATTGTTTTCTTTTTCTTCTTTTTAACCCATAGGTAAATAATTTCCTAAAGCTAAAATCTTATTATCCTTATATAAGTCCGTCAGAAACACAACAACCAGAAGTGATTATTTTCTATTAGAAATTTTAAAGTTCAAAAAGTTCTTCTTACTCATTGTTTTTATTCTTAATATTTACTTTATTTTTTTCTATTACTTCATTTTCGCTTTCTTAACAACTTTTTTTCTTTTAATTAAATAAACGTCGTTATTTTAATGTCTTAAATGTATGTATGTTATTTCATTATTATTTGTACATTAAAAAAAAAAAAAAACAATTACAAAAAACAAAAAAAAAAACAAAAGAAAAAAAATTAAAGAAAGAAACAAAAGCTGTGGGAAAAAAATAAATTCAATTCAAAAGATTAAACACCAGAAAAAAAACGTAAAGAAAAGAAAAACTTAAGAATAAAATAACGTCACACATTATTAAAAACATCGTATTACATTGGACTAAAAGTAACTAACGGATTTTATTTTTAGAATTAGTTTTTCTTTGTTTTTCTCTTCTTAAGTTGTTTGTTTAATTTTTTTTTATATTTTAAGTAAAGAAAAAAACATAAGGACGCTTTTTTTTACTAATTTCAAGATCTTTAGAAAATCTTTAGAGAAAAAAAAAGAAAAAAAAAAACACTTCTAAAAACTTTCATAAGTTGTAATTAAAAAAAAGTGATCAAAAACTTTAATAAAAATATAAGAAAAAAATTACGGTATAGGTAAATTGAAATTTTCTAATAAGCAATTTATTTACCTACATTGCTTTTGATACACCTTCTTTGTATATGTATATGAAGAAAATTTAATAATAATTTTTTTCATATATGTATGTATTTTTTATGAGAAAATAATATTGAATAAAAAAATATTACTTACATATTATTAACAAAGTGTAGATTTTTATAGATTTATTATGTACAGGTATAGCATACAAATCATAATATGTACAATGTAATATGTGTGTGATATTTTTATATACACAGATACAACATACTTTTGAGTACCTTATATGTTAGTGATATTATATTATCGTTATTATATTATTATGTGGTATGTAATATATATATATATTTTTTTTATTATTATTACAAGAACATGTTTCACATATTCTATACACAATATAAATATTCTTGACATTGTACGTGTCTAGTCAACATTTTACGAATGTATAATTTAACTTTATAATATAAAATATTTTGTAAGCGTGAATATCATAGTTGATTATTACAGGATCAATTTTAAGGATTATAAGAAACACATTCTATATGCTATATTGTAGATAAGTAAGATTATTTCATGTATCATATTCTTAATGTAATGTATATATGCAACATGTATGCATTATATCAATATAAATACATATTAATGAGCTGAACACCTGTATTCTGACTATAAACATAATATATAATAAATTGCATGCACCAGTTGTTCCCACCTGTATATGTATAAATATATAAACATAAGAAAAAATAGATGAAAAATTACGAGATTCTTAACAAACGTTATACATGAAGGACTCTAAACAGTCTATATACACACCTATCATACCATACATCATTTTGTACGTGGATGGTGCAAAATGCGTATACTGTGGAAAAAGGTCGTGCAGCAAAAACACAGTGTTAAAGTGAATGTAAAAGTGTAAAAAAAAAAAATAGCAACATTTTATTAAAATAGACGAATAGTGTACATATGTACAAAGAAAAAAGAAAAAAACAAAGTAATAAAAATTCACATCAAATCAAATTAACATCCTTTCTTTACAGAACCATATAACCAATATGAAATGTACTCATATGTATATACATACATATACATACATATATCTTTACATCTTCCAAACTATCAGACTTTTAGAACATTAATTTCAAAATTTTATCTGTTGAAGGTTTTATTTTTATTTTTTTTTAGAAAATATATAGGTAATAATAAAGCAAAATACATCATGTATGCAATAAATAGTACAAATATTCGTACATAATATAAATTAAATTAGATGACGTCATTAACTTTTGATCAACCTTCTCAAAAAAAAAAAAAAAAAAATAAATAAATAAATAAATAAAACAATCAACCACAAGAATACAAATATAAGAGATTATTATATTGTTGTTATGATTTCATACTATATACATATTCGGAAAAGATACATTTATACTTTGAATATATACATTTAATATATATTTCGTATACATATATTTATACATATATGTTCGAATTGATATTGACAGAAAATTGAAAATATTCCCAATGAAATAATAACGAAAAATGATTTTGTATATGGTTGAATTCACTTGTGCTACTTGTATAATAGGAGTAGAATACTTTATTTAAAAAAAAAATAATAATATGTGTGTATATGTAGAAATGTAACAATGTAACATAAATTTAAAAAAAAAAAAGAATAGAGAAGCAGCATATTATTATACTATTGTAATTCTTGTAAGCATATATCCGCAACTGACGATGACGGCAAAGTTTGAATCTATAAGTGTTTATGCACGTTTTGTGAATAAAATCTAATGTTTTCGATAAATTGTAAATTACAAAAAAATAAAAAATAAAATTATTTTATACCATATGTCGGCATTCATAGAATTTCTTACATTTTCAATATTAAATTTTACTTAAACATTATTGTAAAACGTTTTTGAAAAAATTAAACTTTTCTATTTATGTATAAAAAAAAAAAATAATAATAAAATAAAAAAGAAAAGATACTCCTTTTAGAAAACTACAGTTTGGTTAGTTTTGAAAGTATGAAATTGAAATAGTTTGCAATATGTATTTAAAAAAAGTAGAAAATTTCTTTTTTAAATTATAATTAACTCCTTAAAAAAAAAGAATAGAAACAAAATTGATAATAATTGTAAACTTGTAATGGAAACTAAATTAAAAAAGCAAAAGCAAGGAAAAAAATGAAAATAATAAATTAGCCAAAACGAAATTATAGAAAATCTTAATTTTTTTTTGCCATGTCTTATCAGACTTTATAACTTTTTAAAGTTTGTAAATAATTTTATGGGGTTTTTATTTCCTTGACATACTTAATCATTAGAAAAGAAAAAAAAAGATGAACTTAAGGCGCTAAGTTTCCATGAGAAATAAATAGCAAAAGGAAAGAAAACACTTAATATACGGAAGAAAGTGACGTATGAAATTATTATTATTATTTTTTGAATACTATTACATTTTGCAAAATTCATTAAAGTAAATATTTTAGCATTATGTGAACCTAGAATAGAACCGTAATTTTATAAATAAAATATGATTTGAAGTATCCTCTTTGAAATTATCCTTAACGGTTCGAGAATTTGTCGTATGGGCTAACTATAATCTACTTCATCAAAAACAGTTCAGAAACCAACACAATAATTCGATTGAAAAGGATATAAGAAGCGGCCAAAATAGGATTGTAGGGTAGAATAAGACGAAGAAGATACATAAATTAAGTTTAAATGTAACTAATATATGTAAATTGATATTTATTTATTAATTTTTTTAATTGAATTAAAGAGTAAAAAATTCTACTCATATGCACTTCATCTATTTTAATTATACACTATGTAAAAAAAGTATTGGCACCTAAGCATTTTCAGTAAATAAACTCGATTTTAAAGAGTACTATGCAAGATATCAAAATTATGATTTATGGTATGTAATGCTCTCTTTATCACCTTTAATTTAATATACAATATTATAGTAAATTAATAATTACAACAACAAAAATAAATAATATTATTCAAATAACTAGTAAACTAACGCAAAAAAAGTATTGGCACCTATTATTATAATTTCGGTTATTACGTATGTACCGTTATTAAAATTGAAAAAGCTGCATTATTTTTTTATTATGAGTCTATTATTAAGTCCTGTTATCATTTGATATAATTATTTGTAGAAAATTTTTTAAAATGGCGCCTAAAAACAAAGAAATTAGTGTTGTTATTCGGAATTTGGTTAATTCTTTAAAAAATCATGGAAAATCTTATAAAAACATAAGTGATATTGTTCGAAAATGAAATCAAGTGTTAGGAATATAATAAAACATTTCCAAAAATCCAAAATAGTCAAATTTTTCTAACGTTTTGGACGACCTATAGCATTAAATGTTAGGGAAAAGAGGTGAATTCTTAATCAGATCCGTATTAATCTGTAAACTAGCGCTCCATTTTTGAAAATTAAAGTTAAAAAAATGTTTGATAAGAAAGTATCTGATCATCCTATTATAGATATTTTGAAAAAAGTTGTAACATCGCTGATAAAATGGACCCTCTATACTCTATTAGCTGCCATACAGCCACATAACATAGCAACTCCACCTGTATGTTTTACTGTTGTTATTATATTTTTGTTTTTAAAAGCCGCATTTTTTTCTTTTTAAACAGGACATACTCCATCTGATCCACAGTAATTAATTTTTGCCTCATTGACGAAAATTACATCATTTCAAAGCGATATATGCTTATAAATGTACTGAGTAGCAAAATTCAACCGTTCTTTCCTATTCTTCCTACTGATATATGGCCTTTTGCATGCCATTCTGCCATTGATTTTTTTTTTTTAAATATCTATAATAGGTTGATCAGATACTTTCTTATCAAACATTTTTTTAACTTTAATTTTCAAAAATGGAGCGCTAGTTTACAGATTAATACGGATCTGATTAAGAATTCACCTCTTTTCCCTAACATTTAATGCTATAGGTCGTCCAAAACGTTAGAAAAATTTGACTATTTTGGATTTTTGGAAATGTTTTATTATATTCCTAACACTTGATTTCATTTTCGAACAATATCACTTATGTTTTTATAAGATTTTCCATGATTTTTTAAAGAATTAACCAAATTCCGAATAACAACACTAATTTCTTTGTTTTTAGGCGCCATTTTAAAAAATTTTCTACAAATAATTATATCAAATGATAACAGGACTTAATAATAGACTCATAATAAAAAAATAATGCAGCTTTTTCAATTTTAATAACGGTACATACGTAATAACCGAAATTATAATAATAGGTGCCAATACTTTTTTTGCGTTAGTTTACTAGTTATTTGAATAATATTATTTATTTTTGTTGTTGTAATTATTAATTTACTATAATATTGTATATTAAATTAAAGGTGATAAAGAGAGCATTACATACCATAAATCATAATTTTGATATCTTGCATAGTACTCTTTAAAATCGAGTTTATTTACTGAAAATGCTTAGGTGCCAATACTTTTTTTACATAGTGTATATCATTCCAATCAAGATAGAAATTCAAAATCTGAAGCAATCATAGAGTTTTTCAAAAATGTTGTCCCAAAATTAGAACCATCCGACTCACAAAAGAAAATTTAATGTAAAAATCTATTTCAAATTATTCAAAAAAAATTATTGTGACTTTTCTGTTTCTTATTTCTCAACTTTGAATGATAAAAACTCAAAGTAAAAAAGGAGGAAAAGTTAATTTACTATTAAATTTTTCAAAATTCATTAAAGTAAATACAAAATAATATTTATTTTAATATGTATATTCTAAGATAAATACACACAATTTCTTTCTTAAGTATTTAAATTTGTTATTAAGAAAAGAAAATAAAGAAAAGAAGAAAAAAACAAATTAAAATGAAAACGAAAAAAGAAAAAACTTTAAATCACAAATAAAATTATAATACGTATAAATCTATATCTACAAAAACAGTATAGACAATTTAATCGTATATGTATGTATTTATGTACATATTATATGTATGCACATACGTTATACATACATATTATAATGGATACAATTTCATACATTTTCAAATATGTATAATATGTTGTACATATTGTACATACATCACATAAAGAAATAATTAAAAACACAAAAATAATATGGAAATTAGTTTTGAACTAATTTAAAATGTTTTTCAACTTAAAATTTTTATGTATTTAAAAAATTTTAAAACAAAATCAAATAAAAAAACTAAAAAGTAATGAAATAACAAAACAAAATAATTAATTTAAATTTTATGGAATTTAATCTATTTTTTTTCCTTTTTACATATTTGGGATTTTTTTTAAATTTGAAAACTAAAAAAAAAAAATTCATAAAAATATTACGAAATACTTCTTCTTTTTTTTCGAAATTATCCTTATTTTTAGCTTTTAATACTTTTATTTTAAGAAAATGTTTCAAAAAAACTTATAATCTGAAAGAAAAATATACATTTTAAGATAAATTTTCATTTTTTAACAGTACCTATACTTACATGTATGTAAATACATTGAAAAAAAAACAGAAAAAGGAAATATCTACCAAAAAAAAAAAAAAAAAATGTCATCAATTGAAATGTCAAAGTTATCAATAAAAATGTCAAAAACATAAATTTAGCATAAACATAATAATAATTTAGGTAAATATTGAAATTTTTGTAAACTTACATTTGTACATATGTATTAGTATTTGTATGTAGAAGATTTATATAGCTCCATATACATTTATATGCGTATAACTTAAATTATTTTGTACATGTATAAACACATATATGTACATACATACATAGTACATAATATATGTATGTATGTATTGTATATGTATATTTTCATACGATTTTATGTATAACTATGTACATGTAGCACATACATATGTACATAAATAAGTATACATAACAGTGTTTTTGATGTTTTCTAATTGATGAATTTTACTTTACATTTCGTTTGCTTTATAAATCAATTATGAATTTGTTAATAACATCCTCTCAAGAACCCAAACATACTATTTATATAAAATGTTTTTAATCAGAAAATTCTAAGATCCAGACAGTTTCTCATTAGTAATTGACACGTTTCATGGTATCAAAAACACCATTTAAAACATAAATAAATAAATAAAAAATAAAAAATCTACATGTACATACATATTACTTACATTAAATCATCATTATCATCATCAGGTCATGCTCTTTGATAATTCTTGTTAAATAAATTTAGATACCTAATATAAAATTTTTATTATGTATATACGTACTCCATGAAATTAAATATATTATACATACATATATGTATACACGTTATTAGTTATCAAACTGATTTTATCTGGTAATACATTAGCTTACACTAAATTAAATTTTTCATGTAGGTACATACGTTTTCTATAATATATTTTATATATACATATTTTTCACCTTTTTACATTCTATGTTATGTGGGTGCAGTATCTTTAAGTACGTAATACGTATATCTATATGTATATGATTTCAACAGTAAAAAATATACGAGTATATTATCATCATCTCTTAATTTTAAATAATATTCTTACTTAGTTTATTTTTCATCTTGGATTAAATCTTTTTGAAATTTTACATCAATCAAAAACAAAATATTTAACTTTGATAATATAACCTCTTTACCTTCACCAATTAAATATGTATTTTCAAAGTAAACGTGTCGTCGTGTCTGTTCATATCATTTTATGTATTACAATTTTGTTTTCTAAAAGTTTTATTACTGAAAACAAAAATATTTTCCATTTGAAATAACATCACATCAGATACAATGGGTGTTCAAGAATATAACGACGAAATGGACAAAAATTATAGTATAATGTTTTTTTTGGATTGAAATGAATTACATAATTAAAAGAAAAAATACCCTGTACATGTACGAGATATTGTGTATGATGCATTTCAATACAAAATGTACAACTACTAATTATTCTTATCATTCTTTTTATATTTGTTGAATTAGATAATAAAACACACAAAAACAAAAGTCATTGAAAAAAGAAACAAACAAAATCCTTTAAAATGTCATATATTCTATATATTACTAAAAATAATGGACAAGAACATTTTCACACATACTCAGATTTTGTTGTTGAACACATATGTACATATAATAGCCGGATTCACTGTATACATAAGTATATGTGTGTATATGAATAAAAAACTTTTTAGATATCCTTTATATAAAGAAGAACTTTTTTTTTCATCCTTTTTTTTTATTCATTTCGTTTTTTATGTGCTTTTAATGCTTATAGGCATTGTTAGTAAAAAAATAAAAAAATAAAAACACAAGTAAAATCAAATGAAAAAAAGAAAAGAAAAAAAAAAACGGAAAAATATAATGAAAATGAATGTGAATTGACCCCACATAAAATATAGACCTTTAAACATATCATCGAATTAGATAATTGAGAAAAGTGTAAGTTATTTTTATTTTTCCGGGTTTAACCAATTATTATATATACGTATATGTATTAAATACAAGAACATACATACATGCTGGAACAAAATAAATAAATAAAAACAAAGTAAAATAAAATAAAAGTCATTACATGTTACGTATTTTTCAAAAGAAAAAAAAATATTATATGAAAAAGGTTTTTTGGTTCTTACATTCATTTATTTTTTTTTTTTCCCGTAATATGGAACAAAATATTTTATCTACTCATAAAGTATGTATGTATGTATTATTTTAAAAGAAAACATTACATATTAGTTTAGAAATCGCTATGGGCATAAAAACCTTTTTGAAATATTTTTGATAAGTTTGGTTTTTCATATGGAAAATTTTCTCTATTAAAAATTTTTTAGAGAAAAATATTAAATAAATTTTTTTTTAAATTTTGCAATACATTAACTAAAAGTACATACATACATACGAGTATATCAAAGGTTATATACATTAACAATTTTATTTCATTTCAATATTTGTTTATTTATCCAAGCAATTTAATTCTAAAAATATATTATTTACAAATTCACATTTTATTAAAATTTCATCATAGAATATTCTAATGAAAAACTTCAAAAGGAATTTATGCGGAAATATTAAAAGTTAATTTTTCAATTTTAAAATATTTTGAATGTCGTCATTGTATATACTTAAAGACAATTATTCAAATAAATATTTTCAATATATCTGCAAACAAACAAAAAATTTTCGAAAATGTTTTTAAAAAAAAAAAATAATGATTTTTTCAAGAGAACTATTTAATCAGAACTTAGTAGATGTAGTAGGCTGTTAAGATTCTTCTGTTAGATAATCACTTTTTTTTTCAATTTTGTGAATGATGCGCGCACGTTTCACTACTTTTTGGGATTCTAGATAAAAAAAATTATTTAAATAAAAAAGAATTTTTAATACACCACGTTATTAAGACGGACTAAAAAGTATAAAATAATTTTTCTTAGCCCCATACAGATTCTTAACCCCATACAGGTAATCCTGAAAATTTAGGAGGACTGAACAACTGATCTTTCATTTTTATTAGATTTCTACAAATTTTAAATAAATTAATTAAAAAAAAAAAGAAAGAAGAAATTTAGTATCATCGATGACATACATAGTATCTATAATCTGAAAAGTCAAAAGATTATAGCCGACAAAACGTTTTTAATAAACTTTTTAGCTAGTCATCCGTAAAACAAACTGTGACACTTTCAAAGCTCTACAAAATAAAACAAAAAAGAAAAAGAATAGGTACCTATCAAAAGCCTCTTTTCATTTATTATAGTTTATATATTTATTTTCTTTTTGAAAATATATGTATAATAAATGTTAAATATATGTATACTCTATACATTACATACGTGTATATATATGTATATAATATAATCGTTTTTTTTTAATGTATCTAGATCTTTTATCTTGGCATTTCAAAAGTTATATATGGAATATTATTCATTGATTATAATTTGCGTGCTATCATCGTTATATAAAAACCACGTCACGCTCCTCATTTAAACTTTTCTTTTTACATCAAGAGAATAAATATTTTTTTCGTTAAATATATGTATGTATGTACATATATATGTACATGTATGTATGTATAATAATAGCTGATATCAGCATTACACATAATATCCAATATGTATGTAGAAATATAGAAGTTAAAAAAAAATGTTCTTCTTATTTTTTAATTCTAAAATCCTCAAAAAAAAGGAACACACATACAAAGCTAGTCCAAAAACTACATATACACTCTCACATATATTTACATATATGTATAAAAGCATTAAACATACTTTTTTAATACATATATATCTATGTATTATGATACTATACTCGTATATATAGAACTTTAAATATAACTGAGTTTCTTACCAAAAATATACATACAAGAAATATTCTTAAAATATGTACTATCCATGAAATTGTAGGTACCTTGTGAGTTGTGACACGATTTGAACATCTGACATTTATAAATGACGCTCATCTGATAAGATCAATTCAATTTAAAAGTTGACACTTTACCCTTAATTTATACGGAAAATCTTCTCTGAGATTATGCAATAACCATCAAGCTACTATATTACTATATACTTTTATGTAATATATTATATTGAAGAACACGTTAAACTTGAGAAGAAGAAGAAGATAAAATAAAATACACAAAAAAAAAATTCGTTACATAAAGTATGATGATTGAGAATTTATTCGAAATACATATTTTTAAACAGGGTGGTAAAACAAAAAAAATATATTGCTTAAATTTATATCTATAATTTAAATATAATTTAAAAAGATACTTTTTTGAATACCCTATAATATCTTTCAATATCATTCTTATTTGTTCAAAATAATATTATTTAACCATAGCCAAAGAAAACGTGGTGAATACCTTTACATACATATAAAAAAAAATATATCAAATCAACCAAACCAACTAAACCATTTTCGATTCATTCATTATTATCCACATTATCTCTTTTTTGTTTTGCCATTTTTCTTTTTATTTTCTTGGTTCCTTATTCTGGTTTTTCGATCATCTGGTATTATAAAATAAAGATTTTAAGATGATAAATTTTTCAAGAATAATCAAACGATATACGACAAGTACTACAAATTTTGATGAAAATATAAGATGGTATTACAAAGAGTAGTGATTCAAAAAATTGAATGAAAAAAGCATAAAATTTGGCAAAAATACACAATTTATCTATAGGTATGTACGTATATAATATTAGGCAACATAATTGACTACACAGTACTCGAATTTGCATATCTTTAAGACTAAGAATAAAATTGAAGAAGTATTTGTATTCTTTACAAAATTTTATTAGAAAGATTTATTTTTTTTTTTTTAATTTTCAAGAAACTTTTATGCTAAAGATATGCGATTACCACTCAAATTTTTTATTATTATTAGGTTTAGAAAATTTAAGTACATTTTCAGAAATTTATACGAGTCGAATATTTGTTTATAAATTATTTAGTTTTTCAAGGACACATGAAGAAAATATTGTAATTGTAATTACACATTTAAAAAGAAAAATAATGAAATTTAATTGACAAAACGGAAATGAAAAAGAAACGAAACAACTGAGGAGTATATTTTCAAAATGATTTTAAAGCTTTTAAGATAGCCTAACTGAAGCGGTAATGATATTGTTCGATTTTTAAAAATATTTTTGTCTTCAATTGTCATCTTCTCACTTTATCCAAGTGGACGTTAACCATTAAAAAAACTCACCGCCTGACATATTCCTTTCTCAAATTATTTCAAAATCATTCTTAATAAATTTGTGTATCTTCAAAAATGAATCGCTGCTTTGGTGATGCTAATGTTCTTTTGTTCGTGATGCGAAAACATTACTTGTTGCTATGACAACGCAAAGTTTTTAGTTGGCGATGCAACGCTATTACATGACAGCTGAATATTACAAGGAATTTCGAATACTTGATTTGATGCGATGCTTTTTTGAATATGTGACGACGCATCATAAAAGTTGCGTTGCATTTTTGAATTTGTGACAAGCATCAGCATCACATCAACAAAGCAACGATTCATTTTTGAAGATACTCTTTATTTCAAAAATATTTAGCAAATTTTCAGTTTATTGCGTCATATTGTCTAAATTTCGTTTGCAAATATGACCACAGGACGTATCAAAGTTTTTTTTTTTAAACCATTCTCAATTTATTAATCCATTCATTTTTTTTTCTATTTTTAAATTTTTGTAGACTTTTGTATCTTCAATCCATTACTTGACAAGAAAATTTCGTTTAAGTTTTAAATTCAATTTAATATTTTTTTTTCTTCATTTTTTTTTTCTAACTGACATTTACATAGTATCGTCTTCAGAAAAAGTGGTGTAGACAATTTTTTGAAATTTATTTTTCTTAAAAATATTTATATTATGCCATCACCGTCATGCTACCAACAAATAAAATACATTGAATAAAAAGAAAAATGTTCAAAATAAAAGTTGATAATTTTCTTTGGAACCAAACCAAAATAATTTTCATGTCAATCAAAAAATTTTGAATAAATTTAAAAATGAAAATTATTTATTTTTCATTCATTCACTTTCGATATTGACATTTTTTTTTTAGATACATCTCATACCTGAGAAGAAAAAAAAATTATGAATTTGCTTCTTTATTTCATGTTAAAAATAGATTTTCTCAACTAAAAACAAAAAAAAAAAACAAAATATCTTGAATAGATTTTCTCCTAAATTGAAACCAACAATCTAAATATAAAGTTCCAAAAATAAGTATATGTATAAAAAGGAAATTATTAAAGCTACATATTAAAGTAGATAAGTATATACATACATATGTATGTATTTCACACATCAAAACTTTTGAAACTGAAAAAAAATTGTTTATTTTTTTAATTTTTTAATCTACAAATTTAGGTTTATCAAAAAAAAAAAACAACTACATATATTTTACTTAAAACTTTTTCATTAATAGAACGCTACTTCAGAATTTTATCCTTTTGAAAATGAAAAGGACATTTTGATAATTTCATATCGGATAATAAATCTATAAAAGTATTAGAAACAGATTTGACATATTAAGTTAAAAAGAAAAAATCAGGATTTTTAAATACATAAGTATGTAGGTACATACATACTACAATTTATATACATATACATATATATTTTTTGTATTTAAGAAGAGATTATAATTGAATCGTTGACAGAGCATGATTTTCGTTTGATAAATAAAAAGTTTTGTATCTTTTTTTTTAATCATTTGACCTTATTTGTCAGAATAAAGTTTTATGTAGTTTTATCTTAAAATATTTCCCACAATATCGTATGCACAAATAAAATATTATCATTTAACTAACATATAAGATAATTGTTGTGAAATTTTGTTGTTGCATATAAATGCTAGCTTTACGCTTAACTTTTAATATATATATATATATATATAAAAATGCGCACACATTCGTAGGATGTATTTGTGTAGTGTACGTAACATATGTACATACATACATATATGTATGTACAAAATATGTAAAAAAAAATATATAAAATTACAAGCACCTTTCATCACACAGTGGAACGATTTAAGCTTTCATTTAAATTTTTCTTATAAAGTTAACTTACATATTTGTAACCCTTATGAGAAATATCTATAAAAGAAATTTAGATGATGATAAAAAAAACGGAAATAAAAGATGCTAATGCACACAAACTGACAACATTGTGCTGATGCTGTACTATAATCTCACAGGAAAAGTTTTTAATTTTATAACATATTGGGGTTTTTTTTTTTTTTTTGAGAATACACAGTAACCGGACTGACTGTTTGTTATAGAAGAAAAAAAATATATTAGTATCCTAGGGGTTTCATTTCCAAAAAATAAAAAAAAATACAAAAAATTAAAGCAAAAAGGAGTTCTGTTAAAAATTCAGTTCATGGTTATTGCCCAAAACATTCTTATATTTCAATTTCATTTTTTTCCCTTTTTTTCCAACTTTCTTTTTTTTTTCCAACCTTCTCTTATAAAGAATGAAAATGAAAGTGAAATGAGAGAAGAAAAATCGAACAACAACAAAAACAAAATTAAATTTAGTGAATAAAAAAAAAATAAAATAAAAAAAAAATAAAAATAAAAGTTGAATGCCTGTAGGGTTAGACATGATTGACTATGCGGATAACTAAGTTGACTACTTAGATAGGCGATTTTTATTTTCTTTTTAAACTTCCTTTTTTTATTTTTCTCTCTTCTTCTTCGAAGTTTTATATTTTCACTTTATTTTTACTTTACTTTTGCGTTCTTTATTATTTTTTTTCTGATTTTTTTCTTTTCATTTCAATTTTTCATTTACAATTTTTCTTTTCTATAAATTTTTTTTTGTTTTTTTTGATTTTCTTTTTTCTTTTTTTTTTCATTTTCATCATAAAAGCTAAAAGAATGAAGGTGTTGATTTATTGCTCTCGCAAAACTGCAGATCCATGATAAGATAATTTTTTCTGTACTGTCTTGATAATGAAAAAGAAAAATATATTAAAAGAAAAGAAAAAAATTATATATAAGAAAAATAGAAATATAAAAAAAAGAAAAAAAAACACATAAAAGATTAGTAAAATTTAAGAATAAAAGCTATTTACACCACTGGCACATTTTTTGTTTCTTCTGTTTTTATTTTATTTATTTATTTTTTTTTTTTTAATTCACATATTCTGTATAACAGACTTGATATAGACTTTATTTTTCTTAAAATAATACAAAAATAAAAATCAAGGATACTATTAAGAAAATTTTCCTTGTGTAGTCTTTCCTTTTTGTTTTGTACTTTTTAAATAACAAAAGTCAAGCAAGACTAAATAAATAAGACAATATAATTACACTAAAATATTTCAACACGAGATATAGAATAACAAAAACGAACAACAACAAAAAAATTTAAATTAAAAAAAAAAAACAGAATTAAAATTGGAACAAAGTTTTTTTTTTCAGGAAACTGACAGTTCTGATTTATTCTTTTTGATTAAAGGATAAAAAAAATGTTTATTGTTTTTTTTTCTTTTTCTTAGTCGTGTATAAAATTTATTTTTTGATATAATCAACATTTTATTTATTTTGTTTGTGTTAATATACAATATGTACATATACATTTATACTAAGGTATTTTACTTTAAGATACTGTTATACCAGATCGTATATAATGTACCTACTAAGAAAACAGAAAAAAAAATTTAAACAAAAATAATTACACATCGTAATTAACACCTTTTTAATACAACACATTATATATTTAACAATTTTCTTAAATTTCAATTTATTTCATGTATATTTTACACAATAAACCCTTTTCATAATTAATATACACATTAGATTATTTTAAGAGGGAGAGAAAGAGAGAGAGAAAGAAAAAAAAATAAAGAAACGCGTGTAGGTACTATAATACTAATTATAAATTTTCATTTATTTCGTATATAAGAATAAAATTGTTGAAAAGGGTTAATTTTCTATAAAAAAAAAAATTGAACAAGAAAAGAAAAACACTAAAAAAAAAGAGTTGAAATATGTACCTATATTTTTTATAAGTTTTCTTTTGAATATATTTTTTTAATTAAAATAACAAAAACAAAACAAAATTTGTGATATGATTTTTTTTCTCTCTCTAATTTCTGCACAATAAACTATATTTATTTTATTTAACTGTAAAATTGATAATTTTTCACATTTTTAATACACACATGTTTGAATAATTCAAATTTTAAACAAATTTATGCATAAAAAATATGTAGGTACAATTTTTTTTTTCATTATAAGGTTTTTTCTCCTATAGAATCCTTTATTTATTCTATTTTGATTTTGACGTGTTTTTTTTTCTCGTCACAAAAGATTCATAAATCACTTTTTTCCAATTTTTCAAGTAAGAAAGAAAACCAAAACAAACTAAAAATACAAGGGAATTTTCTTGTTCACACCGTAAAAAGTCATTAGCTATAACAGTTCACATGGGATAAAGAATTCTCTAAGCTCGTTATCCTTTATAAAAATGAAAGGAGAAAAGCTTAGGTTTTTCCCCAAATATGTAGTTTAAAAAAAAAACATCAAAATAAAGAAATAAGAAAACAACAATTTTTTTTTTTTTTTTTTTTTTTTTTTTTTGCAAAATGAAAGATATAATAAATAATACCTATGACTCTTTTTAAATAGATATAGGTATTTAAAGGAAAAGAAAGGAAAAGAAATACCGATAAAAAATGAAAATTGTCTCGCGAGATGCTTATTTAAAATTATCATTTTTTTTTATATAAAAAATTTCATGTAAATTTGAAATTACATTTGTTTAATGTAAAATAGGTGTAATTGTTTTTTGTATGTTTCAAGGAAAATACATTAAAAAAAAAAAAACAAAAAAACTTGTGGATAGTTTGATTTCACATGTACAAACATAGAAGAAAAAAAATCACAAATTTTTTATCTGCAAGAAAAGTGTTATTTTTTTAGCGGTGGTGTTTTCAAAAATTCACTTGGTTAAATATTGTGGTTTATTGTAATTAAAAAAAAAAAATTATTTTTTTTCCGACATAATTTGTTCATTAGGTATTTTAATCCTTTCAAAAGAAAAATTTTTATTTTTCAGAGAACAAAAAAAAAAACGTTGATTTAAAGCTCAGAATAATGTGTACTCGTACGTCTGAAAACTTTATAAGATCTGTGTTAGTAAAGAAATAACAAAATAAAATGAAAATGTATTCGTTAAAAATGGTATGTGTTCAATTTAAAAAGCAAAAAAAAAAAAATGTTACAAAAACAGAAAAAATAAACACACACACACAAATACTTTTTTACTTTTTTCATTTATTTATGTGTATAGGTACATTGGAAAAATTTAAAAACACACGAAGAAAAAAAAATTCAATGTAATTTCAAGCCTTTTTTGCATAGAAAATAAATTTAAAGAAAACAGAAAGAAAATTATAGAAAGAATATAAGAAGAAGAAGAAGAAGAAGAAGAAGAAGAAGAAACAATAAAATAGAAATATATACAAAGTAAAAATGATACAATTTATTATCCTATTTCTTTAAATTGATGTAATATTGTTACTTTTATTGTATATTTTGTAGTATAATAACCTTTAGGGTACATCAGGTCAGGTAGTATAAGAAAAATTAAATGAAAAAAAAAGCAAAGGAAAAAAAGACAGATCAAAAAAAAAAAAAAACTTAATCACCATTTTATACAGCTCTTATAATAAATTGCACAGTAATGTCAAAAAGTATTTGTACACCGATAAAATTTATTACGGGTAGGTACTTAGTAATAAATTCTTGCTTTGTTAGCAAAATTAGTCACTCACACACACACACACGCACAAAAATAGAAAATTTTTATACTATATCTTTTCCTTTTCTTATTTATTGGATTATTTTATCTCAAAGTTTTAATCAAAAATTAAATTTCAGATGAAATCTTTGATAAATTATTACATTTAAATTGTAAGCTTTTCCTTAGTTAAAAATTAAGCATTGTTAATTTTAATTAGGATGTTAATTCAAGATATTCAATTTTTGAAAAATGGAAATCTATAGTTTTCGAATTATGAAATTATTTAAAAGAATTTACTATAAAATTTTTGTAAATGTATAATTGAATTAGATTGGTTGATAATCTTCGGATGTTACCAAAAATCCAATTAGCACTACGAGTGTCATTGTGATACCATCCCATAACGTAGGCAAAGACAAGCTAAAATTAAAAAGATTCGACAAACACAAGGCTCTGAAACTCTTAAAACTTGTGGGCCTTTTTATGTTCTGCAATACCATCTAACAAAGATAGGGATTGTTAAGGGATACCCCGGAACATACTTATTTTGTGCCAGTATAAGGGCATAATTCGTCCTAGACTCAAATACATGGACCAAATTTTTCTAACACCGGACAAAGTGTGGGACCTTGGGATTTGTCAACGCTCTAGATCTCTAAGTAATAGCCAAATCTGGAGTATCACAGAAGATCCAACTGGGTCGCAGTGAAAAAACTCCATGTTTAATCATGGTCTAATCTAATATTCAACGTTTGAGCAAGAGATATCTATGACCATTCTGTTTCATTTAGGAAATACACCATAAGACTAAATGTACCTGTGATGCGAGAATTATGTAATGATTGAATTAATTGCGATTTTTTTTTTTTTTTTTTGTTCAACAATTGTTGAATATTTAACAGTAATTTATCACAAGACATAATAATGTACAAATAATTTCTTAAATCACTGTACATGCTTTTGTAATAAAATATTTTTTTCCTTTTCTATAAATAATATAAAAGCCAAAAGGGTGTTTCTTTTTTGATAAAGAAAAAGTTAAGTCATAGAGATATACATATAAATAACAACAATTACAATAAAACAAAAAACAAAAACGAATAAGAATATTTTTAATTGTTTTAAACGATGGACTGGGGGAATTAATTATACTTATTCTGTAACACTTTAGCCTTTATACATAAGAAGTACGTAGTAGTAGGAAACGTTTTTATGTTATCTTACAAATTTTTGAATAGACTTAAATCATGTAACTAGATAAAAAAAAATATATATAAAAAAAAACAATTAACTGAAAAATAATTAATGAATAAATTAATTTGAAATTAATTTTTTTTGAAAAAATTTATTAAAGTTTTTTGGTTATTGTTACATCTGGTTACTCTGGTTATATATTGTATATGTATACATATGTACATATATACGAGTACATATGTACATACTTATGTAACTGTTGGTGATTTAAGTCATAGAAATTATGGAAATACGAAAATTTTATTTTTTTATTTCAATTTTTTTACTACTTTGAAAACAATAGAAAATAGTATTCTATTTTAAACTCATTCAAGGATACAAAGATATCACAAAATATTAATTTTTCAATTATCATCTTGACAAAAAATAAAAATTAGTAAAGAAAAAAAACATTTGCATCTCTAAATTACATAGACAAAAAAAGAAAATATTTATGATTTTTTTTTTCTTCTATACCATCGCATATATAGTAGTAGTAGTTTCAAATTTAAAACTTTTCAAACTATAATTTTCGGTGTGGACAACATTTTTAAAAAAATAAAAACAAAATTTTACAAATATATTATGTACATACATACATTTTCAAGGACATTCAAGTTATAAAGATACACTTGATATCCTTAAAATATTTTATGTTTTTGTTTTTTTCTTGTTTATGTTTTTGTTTCTTATCTTGAAAAACAAAAAAATTTGTATGTACATATTATTTTCTCACCAAAATAGGCTCATTTATCTTTGAATTTTCATAATTCATCATCAATTTTGTGTTTTTGTTTTTTAAATTTTTATGCTTGTCATGAAAATTTTAAAAAATCATATTTTATTTTATTTTATTTATTATTTTTTTTTTTTTATAACATAATTAGGGGATTCATTTCACATTTAAATTTTTCGTAAACTTCGTGTTTTCCGAGCTTTACAAGTTTTCATAGTTCATTTCCATATACATACTACGAAAATTTTGAAAAACTGTGAAGGAAAGATGCTTCGCAATTTTCTAAGTTCTAACTTCTTTTTTTCGTAGTTAATATTTGACACTAATATAAATATGAAGTACATAATTATGCCAAATTTTTCATACAGAATAACAGATAACAAAAAACCTAACAACGACGAAAAAGTGAACTATAAAGAAATTTTGAAATGATCGTTCATATCAATTGAACAACGAAACTTCAAAACTGAAAAATTACAACGAACTAAAAAATGAACATAAACTCGCAAAATGATTTTATTTTTATTATTTTTTTATAACGGTTGACATTTCATCTATCCTTTATTTCATTCTTCAATTTTACAAAGTAAATACCAACGGGATTAGACGTAGCTAGTCAATTCGAAAGACCTTCCTTCTAATTTTATTGATTGATATATAACCTTAAAGGAAGAAGTTTATGTATTACTTAGTGTAGTGTACGTGTATATAATATACGTACGTATTATGTAGCCATCAGTAACATTTCATATTACTTTTTTTTTTTTTTACATATACTTTTTCAACTTTCTTTTTATTTTTTGTCGGGTGGAAAATCCCTTTGATACAAAGAACGTTACAAAGAAAAAAAAAATGAAAATAATTCTTAAAGATTATTTATAACGATAATTCTTTATACAAAGTGTATCTTTAATAAAAATTATACAAAATACGAACATATGTAGGTATTAATGTGCACTATATAAAATAACACATACAAAAAAAAAAGTTAGATGGACGGATATGCTGTAAATTGTACTAAAAAAAGCAGGAAAAAAAATAAATAAAATAAAAAAAAAAAGAAAATGAAATAAAAACAGAAGAAAAAAAAATATTAAACAACAAAAAAATAAACATGAAAATGCCAGACAAATGACTAACAAATGAAATAATGAGTGTAAAAAAAAAATAAAGAAAAAAATAACGGAAAAGCCTAATTAGAACATTTTGTTCTTATATTGCCGTATTTTATAAGTTGTAACAACTATAGGTATATATGTTTCTATATATTCGTATGTACATATTGTAATACAAAATATGTATGTACATACATATATACGCATTCTAACAGATATTAAAATGACGGTGTTGTAGGTGTATATACTATATACTTATATATAATGTACATCTAAATATGTACATGAATTGTACGAAAATATGTACATACATACATGTACATATAATCATCTGTATATTTTCACAAAGTTTGTCTTTTTTTTCTTCTCTTTTATAAAATAGAGAAAATAATATACAAATAAACCACATAAGTGAATATAAATACAAAAAAAAAATCGGTGTGGGAAAAAAAAGAATAAAAATAAAAGAAAAACGATAAAAACATTTATACATTATATTATTTATATGTACACACATACCTATATAACATTTTATTAATTTTTTTTTTCATACCACAAATGTCTGTTTTTTTTTTTATTCATTCCTTTCTAATTAACGATGTATTCCATGATGTAAAATATATTAGAAAAAAAAAAATAAATGTAGAATATGTGATATCAATTATAGATGAAATGATATATTGACAAGAAAAAAAAAATAGAGACTAAATAATTTTTCAATCATTCTTTAATTTATTTTTTTACGTGTCATTTACTTCAAGACACCAAAAAAAATTAACCCTATAAAAATTAACATTCAGAATTCAGATTTATTTGTTGGCATTACAAAGCTTTAATCGAATTAGGGTTTATTGAAGCTATTTTGAATTTTAATGTTTTTATTTTTATACCATCGTACTTGTACAATTTTACGTGAAATGTGAATCACAGTTTATTCGATAAAGAACACCAGAACTTCAGGCTTCTTCAAGATGTTTCTCATGGTCAGCACAGCAGACAAAATAATGTCTACACAAATGAATTGGTTGGTAATTATGCTGAAATTATTTTTTAAACTTTAATATTTATTTTAAAAATATCTTTGAATAAGTTAAATGTCGAAAAAAAAATAACTTTTTATTATTTTGGTAAACAAAGATGTATATCCCTTGTAACGCAAAATTTTATCAATAAAAAAAAAGGTTAAAATCACTCCACCATATTTTATTCAAACTACAAATTCTTGTAAAAAAAAAATTTCATTTTTCATTATTTAAATGGAAATTCTAGAAAAAAAAAAATAGATTTTAAAATTAATTTTTCGAACCATTTTTTTTTAATTAACCCTTTCAACAAAAAAAAAAAAAAATCCTAAAAAAAAATTAAAATTCGATAAATCTGTGAGTTGAAATTGAAAATTTATCTTATTATCCACCATAATGGACTTTGGTGATAGTAAAACGAGAAAATCTCTAAAATTTCTGTATAGATGATGGAAAAGTTAAGGGAAAAAAAAATAATAAGTGTTAGAGCATGCAAAAAAATTAAGATATACAGCAAAAAAATTTAAGTCTTTTTTCTCTTTCTTCTCAACCACCGATAAATATAAAAAGTCTATTTTATAGTACTCAGAAGGCGTAAATTTTTTACGCATAATTACACTTTGTGCGAACATAAATTCATCACCTCCTTAGCAATTTACCCTTTGTCTGAAGTGTTTGGTCTAAGTGGTATAAAAAAGAAAATATAAAAAAAGGATACAAAAAAAAAAGTAAATAATATGAATATACGTACATCTATTGAATTTAGCTTTATTTTTTTTATTTTTTTAGCTTTTTATTTGAGATTTCTTCTTATTTTCCATATAAGTATGTATATGTATACTTTCAAAGGAGTTGTAATTAACACACAGTTCATTTCCTTCTTTAATATTGTACTCATATAAAATAATGGTGATAATGATAACATACACACACGCACAGTACGTATGTATATTATATACATATAAAATCTATCTGACACAAAATATACATAAAAGTAATATGTTTATAGTGAAAAACGGCGTCAAAATAATGAAAATTTGTTGATAATAATTTCTGACAAAGCTTTAAAAAAAATTATTTGGTATACAACCAAAAAGAGCAACAAAAACATAATAATAAATATGATTCAGACATATGTACACTGCTGGTAACGTATACGTAAAAAACCAATTAAAATACACATGTACCTACTAAATTAATTTTTAATAAGTAAACCAAGTACATATGAACATGCATGTAGTAAATAGCACATAATATGTACCACATACATAATTTGAAATTTGATAAAACTACAATTTAATCATTTTTTTTTCCTTTTTTACCTTTTTATATGTTTTTTTTTTTTTCATATAATTTCCTTCTCATTATTTTTTTAAAACTTTTTTTTCCATCTTTTTTTTTTTATTATCATGAACCGATAAAAATACAATTTTAGAAAAATGTACGAAAAAAACAAAAAGTTGCAAGTCAAATATTTAATTTTAAAAAATGACCCACTTTTTATTTTGGTTTACCTTTTCATTTAATATTATAATACTACATATCTCATATTTTGAAATTTGTTTTTTTTTTTACAGTATATCATATAATATACATACCTATATCATATTTAGATTTTACTGTTTTTTTTTTCTGACAGGTAAAGGTACATACTTCATTAAAACATCTTTCAAAAACTGGAGAAAAAAAACTTTAAAAAAAAATATATTCCAGAAACATGAGAAAAAGTTCAAATACCATAGGTCCATTAATCATCGTAAGGATATGTAAAAATATGATACATACATATACCTTTAAATACATATATATAATATTTCGCATATGTACAAATGAATATGCATACATACATATATTTATCTTCCCTTAAACATAAAAAAGATCCGTAGATTGTTTTTTTTTTTTTATTTCTTTCAGATTTTACAATTCATTTTTTTCTTTCTTCTATACGAAAAAAAAAAAAAGAAAATTCTTAAAGTCCATAGTGAAAATCCATTTATTTATTTTTTTATCCTGTTTGTATATATTTTTTTTTTTGTTTGTTTCGTATATGTATGTACTTTTATTTTTATTTATTTTATTATTTTTTTTTTTTGGTTTTACTTACTATATTTCATACTTTTTTTTTTTATTCACAGTAGGCGAATTAATCAAAGAAAACACCTTTTGAATTATTTGTTTCCATCAAAAAATACCAACGAAAAATAAAAGATAAAACATCAGTAAAAAAAATATAAAAAAAAGAAAGAAAAAATAACAACAAGAATCAAGTTTTTCATCATTTTATATACCGCTATTTTACATACATATATGATATTACATTGTCTATACAAATATGTATATTATATATGTATACTTAAATATAGAATATAATGTACATTTATATAATACATATTTATTATGTTTTTATGTATTGAAAAACAAAATTTTTTTTATTTTTTTTTTTGTATATAAAATATGTAAAAAAATAAGTCTACTCTATGATGTATGCATTATACTTATGATACTAATGTACATCATATATGCGATACTCATATTTAAATATATAAGAAAAATATATACATACATTTTTTAAGAAAAAAAAAAAAAAAATTACGTATAAATAAAAAGACGGAATTTTGTATTTTTATAAGAAAAGGATGAGATAAAAGTATAAGTAAATGAAAATTTGATGTATGATGTAAGCCCAATTGAATGTTATATTTCGATATAATTTTTCTTTTTTAATTTTTTATTTGTAATTTTTTTTTTCTCCCTTTTTTTTCGTCTTCATCTTCTTTAAGTAAATGATAAGCGATAGCTTTATATTAATACAAATATTATAAATATACAAACATAAGTATAATAATCATATACTATACATATACGAGTATTTATATGGTATATATACATATAGTCAGACAGGTAAACATTATGTGGGTGTGGGTTATATGTATAGACGTATAGGTACATACATGTATGTATATGTATATCAAATATATTGTGTGAAAATTTATGATCCGTAAAGGTGGTTGAAATGATTTTCATAATTTTGAATTATTAATGGAACACAAAGTAAAAATAAGAAGAATAAAAATAATAATAATATGTAATTCTAATATACATAAAACATATGTATGTATCTTACCTATATTTCATACACACGATATCATATCATATACATATGTACTACATAATATATGTACATTTAAAAAAAAAAAATGAATAAAAAAAATATTTTTCGCGAGTTAAACAGGAAAATATTCCAGACATATGTACATATACATATGTATGTATGTACATACTTGTACATATTTGTATTATACATTTGATATACTAATCTACAATATTATATGGACAGAAAAAAATAATATTTATGTTATTCATTCATGACAAATTAATTATAATAAGAAAATAAATAAATCTATTATAATACAGGTGAAGAATCTATTGAAAACTATTTGACGATTAAATTATCCAATACATTCATTTTGAACATAATGTTTAAATAAAGTGAATATGTTTGTTTTCATATTTAGAATTTAATTATTTTGTTATTTATAATCAAAAATAATTTAAAGTTTAGAAAATTGTAAAATTAGTAGATACAATTTCAGTAACTTTTCGGATAAAAACTATATATGTAGGTATCCATGGAAATTTAACCTAATATTTCTTTAATAGAAAAAAGTTTTATTAAATTTGAATTTTTAATGATTCTCTGGAAAAAGTTTATTTTACCTTTAAATACTTTTTATGTCTCAGCTAAGATAAATATGTAATTGAAATAAAATAAAAGTTTTGAAAATATACTTGTCCTTTTTTCATGTAATTCACATAGTATCTTTCAATGTGAATATAAGTATATATGTATATAATTCTGGAAGCTGAAGAAGAAATTAGTTGAAAAAAAATGTAACTCAATATAACTTGATTGAAGCATTCTCAATAGATAAATCTTTTCAAATTTACATCTAGGTTATAATCCTACCCAGGTATCTGGAAACAATATAAAGTTAATTATTAAAACTATCAACAAATACAAAGAAAGTTTATCTGGAAATTAATAAAAGCAAAACAAAAATTTATCTATCATGGTCTAGTAATATTTATAAATGTTAAATATCAATACATCACACCACAGCAGAAAACACACTATTTGGCTGTACCTTCGAAAGATTTCATATAGTTTCAAATGTTTGGAAACAAAAATAAACTGCAATGAATTTGCATGAGAGATAGTTACATGTTACTCGTTAGACCTATGAAGAGGAGATCTCGAGCATCTCTTTGTTTTTGTGAGAAAAATTCTTAGAAAAAATATAATCTGAAAGTCCTATAGAATCTAAAAAAAGCAGAATGCAAATAATAATTTACAAGGGACAGATTGCAGGAACAAAACTCAAAAGAAGATTACAAAAATAAAAAGCTGAATATCACAAACTTGAAAAAAAAAAAAAAAAGATGAAAGACAAAGACAAATTGTGACAGATTTATTAAATTTTTAAATTAAATTATTAAATTTTTTTTCCAACAAGTTACTTTGTTACCACTAAATTTGGATTTACAAAATAAGATTTTCAAATTTAAACAAATAAAATTATTTATTTTGAAACAATAGTCTCTGAAATTGTAGACTATGAAACGACATTTTTTTTTTGTGTTTTTTCTCTAAAAGTCTAAAAATTAATTAAAAGTTAATCCTAT
This sequence comes from Bombylius major, assembly GCA_932526495.1. Lineage (NCBI taxonomy): Eukaryota > Metazoa > Arthropoda > Insecta > Diptera > Bombyliidae > Bombylius > Bombylius major. The sequence goes on from OW052046.1 coordinate 654,352, forward strand.
AACAAAAATCAATACCAAAAACATTGAATTTCAATGAAATAAACCTAATGGATTATTTTCCTAATATTACATGACATTAATTACTCATAAAAGGTGATAAAATAAAAATTTCATTTATAGATTGACATTATTATCCTTTTTCTAATATGTATTGTCTTATTTTCAAAATAAAATAATATTTTATTTTTTGTTGTTGTCGTATTCATTAGAAGATATACATATGTACATAATTATTTTTAAATGTATAATAATACGAGTATCTATACTGATATATGATATGTTAATCTATTGTTTTTCAGACACATAAATAAAATTATAATTCTTCCCACTTTCAATTAAATTTTATTGAAATTAACCAAAATTAAGGTAATTTTAATCCACCTCCTAAATACCATTATGAAAACCCTTACACAATTCACATATATATACATATGTACATACTTCATTCATACAATATATTCTCTATAGTGGTATAGTAGCTAAATTTTTAACGCCTCTTGTTTCCATATGATTTGTTTTTATTTATTTTTACTTTTTTTTTATTTATTTTTTTTTTCATCTAAACTGCTGTGGTCAAAGTTTTTATATTTATTGAAGATACAATCGATATACATACATATGTATATACACACGTGATACACGTAGTACGTGTATAATATTGTAACCTAAAGATATTAATTTCGAAGAAGAAAAACACTATGTGACATATACATACATACATATATCCAAATTATCTATGAATATCAACGTTTATAATAAAATTAACAAAAAACCAATATTTAAAGCTCAAAAAAAAGTAGAATAAAAGAAGTAGAAAAAAAAAATCTATTTAATAAAATAATATCATCACACTGTGATTGAACTGAGATTATATTATAATACAAGATTGATTCTATCGATCAAATCTAATTGCTCAGATTATACAAGAATTCACACATTGTTATTATATTATATAGTATGTACATACATATGTATATGTACATCAGATATAAAATTGACATTTAGTGTTTTCTGATATTTAACGTGTATATTATGTATTTTATTTCGATTTTTATTTTTCCTCTTTTTTTTTTTTCACACGGATACTACACTTATATGTATAGTATGGTAGAACAATATTTGTTATTTTTTTTTTTATATATATACATACTCGTTTATATATATTTTTTTGTTGAAATCAGATAAAATTGTATCTTAATTGAAGATATGAAAATGAAAACAAAATCCAAACAAAAATAATAAAATAAAATGGGACTTGATGTTCATATTATATGTACCTACAAACATATACGTATGTATATACGGTATACATACTATACAATTGATTGTACGTATATGTATTTTTCTATTGTATAATCAGAAAAAAACATTATATCAAAATCAGATAATATTTGTGTTAATCTTTCAATTTTCAACATGAGAAAAAAAAAATAACAATTTGTTTTTTTTCCATATAAGGACAAAAAGATTTGTTTTTTAAATATAAATAAATTAAATTAAAACAAATGAAAAAGATATAAATAGTAAATTGTTATGTATTTTTCTCACATTGATTGTAAAGGTTTTTTTTTTGTTTTTTTTTTTTATATTCTTGCAGATATTTGTTGTTCTTTATTAAACTATTATAAATTCATTATGAAATTAAAAATCTATTATTAATTTAATTAAATAAAATGTATCTACATATATACTTAACCATATTTGAACTTATCTTAAAACAAAATAAATATTGTTAATTTATTATAATGCAAATAAAATTCAAAAAAATAAATTCAAATACTAAAAATGAAAAATTTCAATACAATAAATTATGTATTATATATTACACACGAGAGAGGAGCTAGCAAAAGTTCTCCAAAAATTGTTAAAGAAAAGTACCAGGTAATTTTGGTTTTTAAATAATTAGTATTTTATTACATCAATATTTTTATACCACCTCTATCGAAACAGGCTCACAAAGATATGTAAGTGATATCAATTAATTTAAAAGACATTTTTCTCTAAAGTAAAATGCTCAGAATCCGATATCTGTCCAGTACTACTTCAGTTCATCTAAAATTGAAATACATATGTATGTATATGTATGTAGCTAAATATCATAGCAAATTTTACTACATTTTATCATATATTTTTCAAAATTTAAAAAAAAAAAAAAATTTTATACACATTAATGAACATTTATTTTTTGTTAGAACCAAAAACAAAAATGTACCGTCATAATAATTTAATCCATGAATATAACTTTGATAAATTTGTATTATTAAATTTCTAAAGTTCTACATAATGTACTTAGTATTAATGCATTAATTTAAAATTGAAAGATACTACATACTCGTATATTAATTAATTACATCATAATATGATTATTATAATACTTTAAGTGGTAGACCACATATGTGATATATTAAGTTTATATACGTATACATATAATATATTTCGTTAACAGCAAATTACTTTAAAGAAATATGTAATTAAAAAAAAAAAACTTTTCTGGATTATCTATTATAATTGCAAAATCATGATCTGTATATATAAGTAGTATGTAGAATGTTTTGAAAATCGTTTTTTTTTTTTTTGTTCTCTTAAATATGAAAGAGTTAAAATAAAATAATTTTGTTAAACTTTATTTCAATTCAATTATGACAAAAACAGTCTTTAATGAAATACATACGCTGATTTACATATGAAATCTCGAACTAAGTACATATATGTGGTTTATAAACTACTATAAGAGTTTATTAAAAATAAACATAACGCCTAAACAGAGTATGCTTTTGAATAAAAGTACCTACTTCTTAATTTTTCTATACCACTTTTCAATATTAAAAAAATTTCAATATCTGTTTTAGAAATGATTCTTATTTAAGAAAAATATTTTTAGATGTACATTTGTTTTCTAATGTTCAGTATAAGGATCAAATTGTTTAAACGATTAAATGGAAACTCTAGAACGAATTTAAAATCAAAATGAATTAAAGGAAAAAAGAGATAAAAAGTATATTAGAAGAGAATTTTTCTAGAATAGTTTGTGTAAAACGTGAAAGATAACAAATTTCAAATAAATACGTGTAGTAAACTATATGTACATTCTCGTAATTTTTATAATTATAATTCAGAATCAATTAATACTTGAACATGAATAATTCTCAATAATGCCTTAAGTACACATAAGAATGATGAATAAATAATTAATCATATGTGCTATATACATACATATATAAAAATGAATATTAATTATTAAGTTTTAATCACACAAGTACTTTAATTCATAAACTGAATATGAATATGTGAAGGAATAAAAAGAACATTTTTTTTTTTTCAAATAGATACACTAATTGACATACAAGCTTCGCCATAAAAATTGCAAAATTTTAATAATAATTTTCAAAACCATTTTTTCATAAAAGTAATTCTTAAGTATTTTTAAATATTTTTAATGAGTTCATTTTGAGTTTACGAGTGTTCATTCTCTTCGAAAAAAAAATGATTCCTATGAATAGTTTGTAATGGAATGTATCTCAAACATAACGTTGATCTTTGAAAAAAATTGTAGTCTATTGACCATTAATTATATGATTTAAATTTTAGAACCAAGCACTCTACAATTTCGACTATTGACCATCTCCACACTTTTATAATCACAACATTTCAGAATAACGCTTATTTTTCTCAATTTGTCTAGATCATGATTTTCATGAAATTCAAATTTGAAAATTTAATTATTTAAGACACGTCAATTAAAAACCAGTAACAAATCATATTCATGACAAAACAATTGAGAAATAATATAGCTACATTATTATTATTATTTTTGTTTTCTCCTCACTATTTTATTTTAAAATCTATAAAAAATTACTTTCATCGTCACATGTGCAATCACATCACATGTTTTTTAAAATGGCTTTAAATTAAAAAAAAAAAATATGTAAAAAAAAAATAACAATATTAATAATACAGAAAAAGAGGCATAAAGTACAATAACGTTTTTATTTACAGTCACGACTGTTTGTCAATAAACTATATAGTATATTAAAAATTAATATGTATGTACCCTGTACCATTATGAAATTAATATACTGTTATATATTTAATATGAAATATTTTAAAATAAAACAACAACAAAAATCGTATTTTTTTATTGAATAAAATACATAATATTTAAAAAATAAAAATCACATGAAAATTTCATATTTAATCAATTTATTGTGGTCTAAATAACCTGTGACATTATCTTTCATCATCACCACCGTACATACACGTACAGCCGACAGCCACGGACAAATAAATATTGAAACACCCTCATTGAAAATTTAATAATTACTTATTATTTATTTTTCAGAAAATACATATACTAGCAATGTATTATCGAACACACTTCTGAAGAGGTTAGTTTTTTTGTTACATTATTTGATAAATATTGATTGCAAGTTATCTAAATCGAATTCATCTTAGAAAGCTGATTTTTCGAAAATATCTCTGTGATCTAAATTTCACAAAAATCGAAATACCTTTATGGGTTAAAAATGCCAATATAAATTTTCTCTGTTCAGGTGTTTCGTTTTAATTGTCCGTGATTGTATTTTGAACATAATACGAGTATGTACATGTAATATTATTAATTAGTAATGTAAAATTTATATTTATAGATTATTTATTTTAAAAATTTCATGAAAACTAATTATTGTCCATCATATTCATAATTATTGTAAATTTAAAAAACAAAAAAAAACAAAAAAAATAAAAATCAACAATAACAACAAAATTAAATGATTGTAAAATATAAAAAATATTTTTAATTGAATTTTCATGTATCATATTATCACTATAACCAAAAATATCTGTAACATAGTTTTAAAATAAAAATGGCTTTAAGAAAGGAATAGAGGACAGTTTTGGGTTCAGCTTTTGTCAAATATTATTATCAAACATTTAAATGGAATCAAAAATTCTTATGTTTCATGAAAAAAAATATTAAAAGTCTAAAAAAAAATTTTTCAGAGTATAGGTACTATTTGTATTTATTTTGATTTGCTAAACAAAAATTTTTTTTTATTCGAAATATTATACAAATACCTACATACTTACATAGAAAAAAAATAAAAATACCAAGAAAAAAACTCCAGTTTTAATTTTTCCACTGAGAATATTTAATAAAAAAATTTTGATTTATACTAAAAATAAAAACCTTATTTTTTGCACAATATTATTTTGTTATATATATTTTTTTTTTAATAAAAAAAGTTAAAAATGATTCCCAAAAATTAAAACAGAAACAAAAATATATTGTCCACCTACTCATATGCATCATTTTTAGAGAAAATATTTAAAAAACTTTTCAAATAAAAATTCATAAGATTAAACAAAAAAAAAAAAAAAAAGTAAATTTATAAAATCTAGAGAATATTTTTTATGAAAAAACAAAAAGGATTTAATTTGTATTTTTATGACTTTACCTTTATCTTTAATTTTTAATATTCAGAGAGAAAAAAAAATATTTTTTTTTAACCCATCAGTTAGTGAATTTTTTTTATTTTATTTTTTGCACAAATGGTACTTGAACATAAAAATATTTCTTTTTTTTCCTAAAGTACCCAATGTACATATTATATACATTTGAAAAATTCATTGAATTTAAAAATGTGACTTTGTAAACTACAAAAATATATCTATATATACCATTCACAGAAAAATAAATTTGCAAAAACTGAATAAATATAAAAGCAAAAAAAAAAAAAAACAAGTAAATAGAGCGAAAAAAATAATATGAAAAGATATTATACCAACCAGAAATGATACAATTTCATTCAACCCAAATAAAACCGTTTATGCTTTTTTTTTTTCATATTAAAAAGTAGTAAAAAAAAAAGATAAAGTTATTTTTTTTTTAATCTTAAATTTTATATAATAATAAAAAAAAGATTTTAATGACATTTCTTTATTGCTATATAAACTTTATTAACAGATAATTTCAAAGAAAAATTTATGTGAAAGTAAGAAATTAAAATAAAACAAAAAAAAAAGCAGATTTTAGATTCTTTTTTTATCACTTATACATGAAGTTTGAAGCAACGAAAAAAAAATTTAAAAAATAATTTAAAACAAAAAAGATACTCACATAAACTTCAGAAACTTTTTTATTTTATATACACTAATTTTTTTTTCCTTTTTTCTTAATAAAATTATTTTTATCAATATGACAATTTATTTGACACCTTATTTTAATAAAAAAAAAATTTTAAAAAATATTGAAAATATATAAAGTAGATAGATAGTGTAGATACACTTTGGTAGATACTTGAAAAAAATTATAAAAATTATCTTTAAATGTAATAAATCCCTTATATGGAATATGGAAAATATTGTCACCAGAAAAACAATAACAACAACAACACAAAAAATATAACAAAAAAAAAAAAATCATTAGTATAATTTTAACACTCCGATATAATTTCGTTAAAAATCAATTTTCAAATTTGAATATCTTGTGAACCCTGTGATCCGAATAACTTGAAACTTGCAGGGTATTCCTCTCGTTTATCTGTACAAAAGTCTCTTTTGAACTGAACAAAAAATATCTCTGCAGCTACAGTTGAGCCAGCTACAGGGCTCCAAAAAAAATGTTACACCTGTTCGTTCCTCCGAAAACATAATTTTTTAAAGGAACGAAAAGGACTACAAAATGTATTTAACATTGATCAGCGTATGAAAAATTAAACATAGATCGGGGTGTTGATTAAATCTATAGATAGCTATAAAAAATATATTTTCGATAAAAATAAGATTTTTTTTTTTTTATCACTATTATGTCTGTATTTTTTTTTTCCCCCAAAAAATTAAAATAAACGACATTTCATTGGAATACAAAAATTTTTTTTGTTCTTTATTTTTTGAAAAAAAAAATATAAAAAAAAAACTAAAGGAAATTCTATTCTAGACCAATTTCATGGTATATAATTTTTCTTAAGAAAATTTTAAATAGCAAAATCATCAAAATTCATCATTCAACGGAAAACAAGTAAAATAATAAAAATAAGAACGAGAACATAATTTCTTTTTTTTTATTATTATTTTTTTTTCGTTTTTCGTTTTTTTGAAAAATCAAAAAAAAAAAAAAATAAATAAAATTTTCCACCTTGTATTTTATAGAGGAAATTTTATAATGTTATTCTTTTTTGATACTTTCATATTTTGTTGTTTTTTTTTCTCTTCTTAAACATATTTTCTGTATTTCATTCATTTTCTATATATATAAAATTTTACTTTTTAATATAAAATACAAGTATGAAGTTGTGATTCAAGCACTTAATTTAAAAACGTATAAAGAAAAGTAGGTATAATAATCATTATCATCGATTATACCTATGTATGTATGTATCATATAGTACATACATATTACATATGTATACATATAGTATGTTGTGCTCTTATACTTTCCAACAAACATTTATTTTCTTTCATTTTTTCAAAGTATTTTTAGTATATACATATTTTATACAATATATTTATATTCAAATAGCACACACACAATATATATACACATATGTACCTATGTATATACATACAGAATACATTACATACCTATATACATATTATATCCTTTCACTTCAAAGATTTATTGCATTCCATATTATACTTAAAAGTTAGTAAAACGAAATGTGTGATTAGAAATTCCGATCAGTTCTTTCAAAAAAAAAAAAAATGAAAATACATCTCTCTGGTACCTACATAAAATATAAGAAAATGATTTTAAAAAAAAGGAAAAAAAAATATACAAGAAATAAAAACGAAGAAGAAGAAAAAAAACGACCTTCGGAAAAATAAAACATTTCAAACTGAAGAATTTTAATATACGATCCTGTTTGAGTGTTCTATTGGGCAAAAATAAAAAAAATAACAGAATTTTCTTTCTAATCTGGAAAGGAAGAAAATTTTCATAGACTTTTATTAGATACATATAAATTTTATAATTGTATGATTTTGAATAAAATGCAACTTTTATATTTATGTGAATGAAACAAAAAAATGTTCATACAAATAAATGTTGAAAATATATTCTATAGAAAATTAAAAATAAAAGAGTGTGTCATTTTTAAAATAATTGACGTTTGAAATAAGTGATAAAATGAAAAGGCAAAAGCCTTATTGTTTGAGTTTTCTTCTTATTTTTGTGATTTCAGACGATTGCAAATTTGTTCAGTTTGTAGGTACATAGCTATATATTGACTTTTTTTTGCAAAAGAAAAATTGTATGATTTTTTTATTTTTTGAGACACAAATTTGAAAGAAAATAAAATGTTGTATTTGAAAAATTTAATTTGAAAAATTGATACTGTTTTTCAGAGGATACATACGGGTGCACGGTTTACCTCATGTCAATCGTATTTAAAATCTTTTTCCTATTTTTTATTCCTGCAAATGTTTCTTTGAAGTTTTTAGCTAACAGAAATTTAGAAGTTATTAACAAAACAACTTGAATCTTTCCGGTGTTTTTACCTATAGTTTTAGAAAAAATATTGGCATTATCTATGACAAAAGTAATTTTTCATTGCCAAAATTTAAAACTTAATCGGTTTTCATAGCACAACAGAAATGAGAAGATTTTTTCAATATTCTTTAAAAAATTTAAGCTTTTTAATAGTCAACTTTTTAAGACAACACCTACATAGGGGGCTAGATAGAAAAATCGGAATACTTTAAAAGGTTGGGAAAGCCGAATTGAAATTTTTAGTTCCTAATTTTTTCAATTTCTCTTCTTTTTTTTTTTTTTGTCATTTAATTTTTATCAAATTTCACTTTTCAAATACGTATGTACATATACATACATATATGTGGTATATGATTTTCTTTTCTTTTTTTCAATTTATTTTTCGTTACGTTATTTTAACCTCAATTAAAATAATATGCAAAAACGAAAATTATGACGTACATAAATATGTACATGTTATTTTATTTTTTTATATTTAGTTATATTTTTAATTTCAAAAAATCTAGATCATTTTGATAAGACAATTTCACATAGAATGATAATTATATGATATCCTTTAAAGAAAACAGAAAAAATAAAAGATACAGAATTATTCATCATCTTCATATCATGAGAATGAAATAAAAAAAAAATAATAATTTATTGCAGGATATCCATAACATTATATTGTTTTAGATAAAATCTTTAACATAGAAAATAAAGCTTTCTAACAAATAAATTTTTCTTATATTTTTTGTCATTTATAATAACAAAACATAAAAACACATTTCTACCGAGTTTTTACGAAAAAAAAAAAAAAAAAAAACAAGCACAGAAAGAAAGTAGGTAAGAGAACGCAATTTCAATTTTGTTTCCGCTGAATTTTTATTTTTTTTTCAATGTTCCGGAATGAAGGAAAAGGAAATCAAGATACATATATGTATTTATTTTAATATACATATATACTGCACGCACAATTTTTTTTTTTTTTTTATTTTTTTTATATTTTGTATTAAGTATACGTTATATATATTTTTTTTAACCTACATATTATAAATATGGTAAATAAAATATAATTATAAATATATATTATATTCACCTTTTAAATTATATCACCTTATCTTTCATTCTATGTCATGCTTTTAGCATTAGAATTGCTTAAACATTTCCACGCAAAAGCCCATAATTTTTCTGAGTGACAGAAACAAAAAAAATATTATATATGTATGTAGGTACTGTATAATGTATACAGATACAGATATAGGTATTTAGATACAATTTCTTTCTTTAACTACCCTGAAGCTTGTTTTAAATGCAAAACTTTCTTATCATAAAAGTAATATATGTATGTATATATACTATGCATACATATATATTTTTTTGCTTCTTCCTTTTTATATTATATATTTCTTTTTACTTTATTAATATACATGTAGTGTAGGTGTACGTATATCCTTAAAAAAAAAAATTTTTTTTCTTCTGTTTTTCCTGCTTGTTTTCTTTTTTTTCAATTTTTTGTCACTATTATATGTCACCCCTACTTTCCTTTACAAAAATAAAAACAAAAAAACAAAAAAAGAAAAGAAAACAAATTATAACATCTCACAAAAATGATTCGTAAAAACGCAACATCGCCACTCTACAAAATGTTAAGATTACTTTTAGCACATGAAGTTTAAGTCACGTCTTTTCACAAATCAGCTTACTCCCACGAAAAAAAAGAACAGAAAAAGAAGAAGAAGAAGAAGTAAAAAACGGAAATAACAACAACAATAAATGACGTATATTTCAACTTTTTTTACACACATGTTATGTACATATATTGTATATATATATTTTTTTTTGTATTCTATATATTTCCTTCTCTATGAATTATAATCCAAAACTGAGATTCCCAAAGGCTGAAACGGAAGCCTTTTCAACTACATGAAAGTCAAAAAAGTCATGGAATGTAATCATACATGTCATGTTATAAACCTAGTTATACTTTGTATAATAGTATATATTATATAAAAAAAACAAAATAGATAAATTTTTCGAAATTCCCTTACAAACGTATATATGTATATACTCACGTTTAGATACTATATGTATATGTAACAAACAACTTAAAATTTGATAGAATTTTACATACATATTATTTTTATGTACACATACTGTTTTTTCTTTTTATATATTTTTTTTATATCCGGTATACTTCCTAGCTTTTACATTTTTTTCTATTTTTCTTTTTCTTTTTTTTTTTTTCTCAACTTTTAAAATATCAGTTAGAATTATGAAGGAAACAGGATTTACTTATCGAACTAACAAACATCATCTCACACAATTTTTACAAATTCTTCGAATACCTGCTAAACATATAGATGAGTGATGAGTTACACAAGAAAAAAAAAACAACAACAAAATACATGTATGTACATACAAATCCACTAACAGCATAAATATCATACAGAGAATATCAAAAAAAAAAAATTACTTTTCTGTTGTTATTGAAATAAAAAATATATTATATATGTACATTTATATAAGTATTATATAACCAATTTTTTTAGTGCTATAAAAACAATTTTTGCACTCTATTGAATCCTGCAGCACATCTTGAACAAATGTGCTCACTCGATATAGTACTTATATACTTTTTTGAACAAAAAAAAAAAAATATATAATTTTCTCTCCTTTAAATTTTCTTCGTTATATGTATACTTACTTTTTGTTTTTCACTATAAAGTTAAAATATCTAAATCGTTTTATATGTATACACACATATAAAAATTTTTTCTCAAATACATTTTATTTTTTAAATTGTTAAAAGCATTTCGCATATGTTCTTCTTATTTTCACATCTATTGTTAGTATATTATAGATAAAATAAGTACGAAAAAAAAAAAAATAGGATCAAGTATAAAATTGCCGAAAAAAATAATAAAACGATAACAGAAGCAAGAACAGAAAATAAAAATACGAAAAGATATGTACGTACACATATATGCATAGTATACTCGTATATAATAGTATGTATGTGGTATAAAAAAAAAGTTAAATAAATAAATAACAAAAGGCGAAAGAAAAAGTATCAACACATATATATAAGTATTTTTTTTTACACATGGAAAACAAACTGTAATCGTAATTTGTTGAATGAAAATATTGGTTTTCAATAAAAATCTTTATAACATTTCATACGATATACGAGTATGTATGTATGTATGCATGTTACTATATAGCGCCTCTTAACGTCCCATTACATCCTCATTTGTTTCATTTTCCGCCTCAGATGATATACAACAAAAATTCAATGATATCATTTTGTTTTTTTTTCTTCTAACTTTTTCATGTACTCGCACTCTTTACTTACTTCACTTCTTCTTTTTTTTTTTCGTTTTTCATTTTCACATTTCACATATTTGTTAAAAATGTTAAAGGTTAAATGGCATCAACAGTAAAAAGAAAATTAAAAAAAAAAAACGAAAATCAAAACTTTCTCCTGACTTGGTTATGATCAACAAAAAGTTTGTCATGAAGATTTTTTTTTTCTAGTTTTTGTTTTTTTTTGTTTTTATTATTTTGAAAATATGAAGAAAAAGACTAGGTATCCTATATATTGTAAGCCAATATACTCGTATAATATATTAACAATATGTGTATTTAAATGTTTACAAAAATGTAATATCAGGGTTATTCCATAAGTTTTTTTTTTTTAACTGGATAAAAATGAACCGTTATATGTATATAAAAAAAATGATTTATTTCAAATGTAGTAGTTAGAAAGACTCTAATGCTTACCAAAACCAAACAATATACATTTTTTTACATGTGAGCAAGAACATGTGAACTTTTGGAACAACCTTCATGTTATATGAAATACATATTATAAATGACACATTTTCAAAATACGAGTATGTGTTGTATATATAGGAAATTGATTTTGTGTCATTATTTTTAGTTGAATTGTTGAAAACATATTTTTATTATGGTAATATAAGAGGGGTGATCCAAAAGTAATAATAATCGGGTATTTCCTGTCCGCAAAAAAATCCAAAAAAACTTTTTTTTGCTTGCTTATACATATATCCACTAGATTAGCATAAAAAAAATCACATAAATAGACCACTTTTTCCGGAAGGTACATTCATTTGAATACAAATTGTCGAAGAGATAACATTAAAATGGAGAAAAACGAAATTAGAGCTGTCATCGAGGACCTCTGTTTGAAAAAAATATAAATAGGATTCGAATTGCTCGAATACCCGAAGCAAGAAATTTGAAGACGATAGCGAAGTGATCGCCACTTTTGAGGCATTTTGGAAGGTCAAGACAAAGATTTTTTTTCTAAGGGAATCCTAGGTTTAGAAAAAAGATGGAATAAATGTAATGACTTGTTAGGAGACTACGTAGAAAAATAAATTATTTTTTCAACTATAATCACCGTGTTTTATTTTCATTATCATTACTTTTGGATCACCCCTCGTACATTCGTATATATACATATGTACATATATATAATATAGAGAAGAAAAAGTAATAAATAAATAAATGAAATTCAAAAAGTGAACTTTTTTAATAATATGCCTAATCATAGTTTGTTGTTTCTATACCTATTATAGTTTTTTTGGAATTATTACGACGACATTTTCGGTTAAGAGAAAGTTTTGAAGGTCATAAGGAAACTTTTTTTATTTCAACAATAATTTCGAAAATGATTTATTTTCCTTATTATTTATATTATGTTTGTATATGTAGATGTTTGAAGAAAATATTACTTTTTTGTTTTTGATTAAATATAGAAATACCTTGAACATGTATTTTATGGTTTTGGTTTTTTTTTTTTTTTTTGTCAATATAGAAATAACGAAGAAAAATATTGTTTATTTAAACAAAAAAAGAAAATTAGATTCAAATACTTTCTATTTATATTCGAATTTTCTTTTTTTTTCGAAAACTAATTTATTTTAATTTTTAATTGAATTTTTATTTGAAAAAAATATATTTTTCGACATTCTCTCACTTACATTAAATTTAATCTCGCGCTAGTATCTAGTATCTAGATTTTAGTAAATTATTCTCACCTGTTCTCTACATTGGCCATACTCATCTTATACGCTCATATTATATTTTATGTGAACTTCAATAAACATGTTCCTTCTGTAGATAACCGTTGTTATATCCTTCTTCTAATTCACCATGTCTCGCAGTCTTAACGGAATATGTATTTTTCTCTAACTTTAGACAAATAACTTTCCAGTATTCAGCATGTTAAAAGTTATCGTTAGTCGAATTTTTGACTGATCTTGAAAGTTCACAGCCTTATTGTCCTTGCTGTCGTGAGGTAAAAATTTTTCGAAGTTTCAATCCAATTTATTACACACTTATTTTCAATTGAAAAACCAAATACCGTTTATTATTTCAAGGAATTAGTATAAAACAGATATGCATGTAAATCAACGTAATTTTTTTTCGAATAATTCCTTTTCTTTTTTTTTTTTAAATAAAGAAATAAATAAATAAACAAATATTTATTCATATTTTAAGCCAACTTTACTTAATTGAAACAACATTTGAAAACAATTAAATTCCATAGAAATTTTTGAAAAAAAAAAAAAAATAAATAAAATATTACTATCGTCATAGACACAGTTTCTTTTTTTTTTTTTTTCTATAAGTTGAATATACATACATGTACAATTTACAATGAAAAACCAAAATTATCAAAATTAATAAATATAATAGGAAAATTGAGTGAAAAATGTATCAAATTAATAATTTAAACACAACTCATTACCTTTCAATCAGTAATTCTATTTTTGTGAATTTATTCAAATCCTCTTCAAAAATTTATTTGAATAGAATTATGAGGGTTGTATTAAATTTTGATATTTAATTAGGTGGAAAATCATTATCTTTTTTTTTTTTTTACCAACACACAAAATATAAAAAAAATAAATAAAAAATAAACAAATTTGTTTATATACGAGTACATATTTACATATATACAATCTACATTATTTATCATATAAATTAATATTTTTAAATATTTATGGTTTCTAAAAATTTTTCTCATTAATTATGTATGTATATTTAATTTTTTTTTCCATATCATTATTAGAATCAATAACATAATATTTCACTTTTTAATTAAAATAAACACAAATTAATAAATGTAATGTTGTATCAAAGAATATTTGTTATATTTTTCAATTTAAAAATTACATATTTTAAATAAAAAGTCTGAGCTTTTTTTTTTTTTCAATTATTAGCCACCACAACACAGGGTCACCTTTTTTTAAGCATCATTAGTTTTGGTGCATGGAAAATGCGGGGGAAAAAAAGTTAGAAAAATTAATGGAAATGAAGAAAGAAAGTATGTATTATTGTTTTGAAAAGAAAAAAATGTATGCTATGAAAAGCAACTATTATACCGTTATTTTTATACTAAAGAATTTCTAAAGGATCAAATAAACAACCTTATATCTTTTGTCCTTTTTTTTTAAATACATTCTTGAAGAAAAACGAGAATTCTCATAATATATTCTCAAATAAGTATACATATGCTTTATCGACGTGAAACGGCAAACTCATTTTGAGTTGAGACTAGTGTGCGTAACTCTAGTAAAAAGTATTTTGAAAAATTCTTACTTCATCAATTTATATTTGATCTATTTGATTCTTAAGGATTCGAATTCTGATTGAATGTAAAAATCAAAAACTGTTCATTTGTAAGGATTCATAAATAAATATGTATGTATATTTTCAAGATTTTATCCAATTTTATTATACATAAACTCCGTTCCTATACATGTTCGAAATTTCTCTTTATTTATCTATAATATTTTTTGTATTATTAAAAAAAAAAAATTTTTTTTTTATTTATTCACTGTACAAATTTTTTACAGCATCTGTTACTATATGTATACGTATAAAGATGACAATTCTCTAATAACTTTTAAAATTAAGAAATAATATAAGCTCAACATTCTTTTAAAATTCCTTAGTAAGTAAACAAAAATTTAATTTTGCTAGAAAATTTTTAAATCAAAAATCAGATATACATAAGTATATACATACATATAGCTATCATTATTTCCTTATTATTAAAAGAAATTCTTTATGACTCCATGAACATTCCAGTCGATAAATTTTGAATTTTCAAGAAAATCCTATATTTTAAAACACTCATTAAATTTGCTTTAAAAAAAAAATGTTGTATATGTATTTATGTATGTACATTGTACATATATAAAAAATTTATTTATAGCCTCTTTATTTTGATGCTAATGAGAGTTTGTAAAACAATCATTAAGATGATTCTTTTATGTATATATTATATACGTATATATACATAGTACCTACGTATACATATATGCATATACCTATTTACAAGATAATATGTAAAATATGTGTATTAAATAATATGTAGATTACATAAATGTATTGTAAATATGTATATACTACATTATATGTATATGGAAAAATATATGTATGTATATACATATTTGTTGCATACATAAATTACTTTGACTCAAGGCTAATTCAAAAGCGTAAACGACTATATTCTTAAGATCCTGTCAAATGATAATTTTATAGATTATTATTACTATCTGGGTATAGAACATTATAATACGATATTAACGAGTATATAAAATATTATATTGTGTATACGAGTATGTATAGATGATATTAATACGTTAATAACTATTCAACTATACACTATCATTTCATATCAGAATCGAAAATCAAATATTTTACTCTACATTATGGTGTTACACCACATTATATTATATCGACCTGAAAATAAAAAAAATAAATAAAAAAAAGGATCAATATTTTCACATATCATACATACACATGCATATATGTATGTTTTAAGCATATTGTATATCTTATGATTCACAATATTAAATGCTATTTACATATTTATATACATATGTATAGGTATCAGTTTATGGAATATTGCAAGCATGTTAACGTTTATTATCAACTTGATATACATACATATATTGTATAATATACATAATGTATACATGATATAAATATATGTATACTCGTACATACATATATTTTCAAAATACGGAAGAGAATATATTATATAATATTTTATAAGTTTTATACTGTCTCGATACGATAGTTGTGACAATTTATATAGTTATGGGAATGTTGACCACAAATTGTACTGTTCCCTGTGGTTGACAGCAGTAATAAAGTGAAAACCACACGGGAGTAACAAAACCACATAATACATCATTGATACGACAGTTAATTGTATAAAAGTGATAAAATGATGCAATTAACTGAATAATTAAATTAATATTCTTTTTTTTCTTCTCCTATAAAAGAAAAATTTTAAAAACAATAAAAATACACACAATAAGAAAGAAAGTATTATTATTTAAAGTATGTAGGTACATATTTAAAATATGTGTAAATCAGATTATGCTCGTATATTTAGCAAAATTGGGTATAAATATAAATATTTTGGAAATCACTTGTTACTAATTCTATAGGAAGTTACTGGATTTTTGATAGGCCATGAAAAATTTAAGTTCATTTACATGAAATAGGTGAGAAGAATTTATTAAGTACCTACCTACCTACATACATATGTCATTTTAAAAATGAAACAGCAATCCACATTTTGGAACTTTGAAATAAAAAAATCTAGTGAAATTTTTTAGTACGACACGCCCTGTAAATCTCTGTTCAGGTTCAGACATACAATTTTTTATCTAAAAAACCGTCCTGTAGACATTATTCACACTATCGACATTCTCACGAAAAGATTAAATTTTGTCCACATTAAATGATTGAATGTTTAAAAAAAATAATTTTTTAGCTTTCATTAGAATCTATTTTTTAATTGAAAAAAAAAAAATAATAATAATAATAATAACCTCATAAAAACTCTTCTGTGGTACACTTTACTTTATAAACGTTTTTTTTTTTTTATTCACATGGATTTTCTGAATAGTTTTAATATTAAACAACACAGTAGTCAAGTAAATTAGTATTCAGCAAGTGGCTTTTTCAACTTTTTTTTTTTTTTTATAATGTTACTATACGATGTGCAAGAAAACTATAACACCTTTTCTAAAAGTACCTGAATAACATTAAAAAATTGTTATTGTTGAAAAAGTATCGTGAAATAACATCGTTTTTTTTTTCATTTTCTTCTTCACAATTCAATGTTATAGTTTGTATTTAATCGAAAGGGGATTTTTATAGCTTTAAGTTTAAGATTATTCAGGACGAACGTAAAATAAAAAAAAAAAATGATGTACGACCGAATTCGTACCTTCACACTTCAAACCTACATATATTTCGAGCACTTCCAGATCTTCTAGAACATCACGGTTTGTGCCATTCTGTGCAAGTTGTGTCTATAATAAAAAAAAAAAAAAAACAGGATACCTATTATTATTTTTAGAAAAGACTTAATTGCAGAAAACAGTAAATACAATAATGTTAATTAATAAACATGAACCAAATATTATTTCACTTGATCAAATTTATGTATTTAAAAATTGTTTTCAAATTTAAATTCAACTGAATTAAGATACAATTTTCTAAAAGTTAAAAAAAAAATTTATAAAAACTAAATACAAAACAAACTATTGAATTAACACAACAATAAAAATAAAAGTACAAACTAAATGTATGTAAGTACTATATGTTTCATTTATTTCTTCCAGAAAAATACAAATGCGATAATGATTTCACTTACACTTGAAAAAAAAAAAAAAAAAATACATAACTATGTGGATATATGTTGAAAAATTGTGCTTTTAAACTTTTTATTTATTTTTTAAATATCTTTAATCTTTTCTAAATTCACAATTCACATTGATATATACATTTGATTTGATTATAATAATACTTTTTACACTTAACATATTGTATAAGAATTAGGAAAATCTTTTATAATATTATTCTTTTATACTTATATTTATATACATATGTACATACTTACATCTTTAATACATTTCAAACAATATTGTTACGAGTACGGATATTTGTAAAATTTTCAAATTTAAAACTATCGAATCAACAAATTTTAATCGAAAATTTTAAATATAATAAAAGTGTAATTGTAAATATTCATATTAGATATACATTTATACAGTTAGTATAATATTAGAAATTTACAGTTACAATTGAATATGTTTTCATTTTAAAATGAAAATAATGCTATTAATGAAATATAATAAAAAGAAAAAAATAAGACAGAATATAAGATCAAAAAAATAATGAAAATTGTTGTAAATTTTATTTAATTACATATATAACAAACAAACAAAAAAAAAGTACTTTACACTTAAATAAGTATTTGAATTCCCTTTTTGATATTTAACATTATTTTTGTACTAAAAATTTCATTTCATCTTACATTTTTATTGTTACATTTACCTTATTTTTGTTCTTTTAAATTATTTGTTTTTCCTTTTTTATTTAATTCTCTTGAAAATGAAAGAATTTTTTTTTTTTTGTTTGTTTAAATTCGTTTGTTTATGTCATTAGAATGACATTAAAATGCAATTATCTTTTAAAATACATAATTTTCATTAAATTTATGTTTAAAAGGTGAAATGATAATGAATACATAAAAACAGGGTAATTGTGGTATACATATATACATATACATATGTCCATTTTAATTGAAAAGTTTTAATTCCATTTCATTTTCCAATTTTGTTAACTTCAAAATCCATTAAAACGAAAAGAAGAAGAAAAAAAATGTCAAATGTGTTTTTGACTTTCTGGTTTTAATTAAATAAGTAAATTTGACCTATTTTGTGTGATATGTATTTTATGTTTAATTTTAAATTTCACAAATGATTTACAATTTATTTTTATTTGATAAAAACTATAAGGAAAATATCGTTATAATATGTACTTTTGATACTTTTGATATAATTAACCTTGAAGTTTCAAATTCTGATTGTAAATCAATAGTGTATTTTTAAATTTGAAATGAAAATTTGTTTAAATAACAAATTTCACAGAAATTAAATTTAAACTTTGGAAATTTTGATTTTCATACTTAACTTATGAGGCTATATAGTCAACCAAAAACTCATCACAACCCCCTCCGCCCCTTCTCAATATAGATTTAGTGGGTTTTTAAAAGCTTTTTTTTTTTTTGCACCAAAATTGATGTTAATTTTTTGTTGATATTCTTTTCATTCAAGTTTTCTACTGGTGCAGAACGGAAAATTTGAAATTTTCCCTTAATTTGCATGCTACGTGATTTTACTACTTTTTGTATTAAGTAAATATATGAATCTTGACATATACGATTTTGAATTGACTTCCACAGAACCAAGTACTATTTTTATTTTTTCTTCATTTGACACGCAACCTATAAGCTCTTTAAACTTTCAAAATTAATTTCTTAATTTTATTCTTATTTATTTTTTCTTTTTTAAAATGTACCACAAATACCCCAATTCACCCTATACACTTTATACATTCAAAATTAATTATTAAAATGAATTTGTTTTGAAATTTTATTCAACATCGTTTAATTTTTTTTTTTTTTTTGTTAGTTTGTTTGTTTTATTTGTTTCTTTTCATTTTCATATAATTAATTCTTAATAATACTTGAACTTTATAATTTCTAAACAAATTATTATTATACATAAGTATATTATATACTACAATATAAAGATATTTTTAGCTATAATTTATCTTAATCAAATTAATTTTATATATTTTGTCACGTTGTCATATGTATATGTACGAGTATATAATTGCTTTTTTTTTAAAGTCATAAAAAAATAATAATTTTCATTTTTATACTTTATACCATGACACCAAAAGAAGAAGAAAAAGCCTAGTAATAAGAAATAAATAAAAAAAAAATTTTTTATGTTTACTTTATTTATAGGCATATAAATTGAAATATTTTCATAAAATAAAATTTGAAATACTTCTTGTGTATAGATTGATAAATGTACTATACATATGTATGTATATGTATGTACATACACAACTAAATTCTACAACATTGTTAGCGAATCATAAAATTTTAATATGCAACATAAAATAGCAAAAAATTTTATTCAAATTTTATCATAAGAATTAAAAAGAAAAAAAAATTATAAGATGAAAAAGAAATGGACAAAAAATCAAAATTTACTTAAATTTATAATATTTTCCCGTTTAAATGCTAAAATAAAAACACAAATTTCTTATTTATTTTTCTTTTTGCCAAAAATAATCATTCAATTAAATCTTTTTATGAGTTTAAAATCTTGTTATTTTGCCTTTTGTTTTTTTTTCTTTTTTTTTTTTATTATTGTTTTGGACAAATTATTTTTTTCTTTGTTTGTTTTTTTTTGTTGTTTTATTCGATTTTTAAATGCTGAATATCTGAAGGAAAGAAAAAAAGAGTAAAACATATTTTTCTGTTGAAAGTATATACATTTTCTTTATAAATTCTATGTTAAATAATATATTTTTATTATTAAGTATGATTTTATTGTAAATGAATGTAATTTTAGCATAATTTTATTTCCTTATTTCCTTCATTTTTTTTTTCAAACACTTTTATTGTTGAATAAATTTCAGATAAACAAAAAAAAAAACAAAATCAAAAAAAAAGGTACTAAGTATAATTGTCACGTAAACATTTTCGAGGGTTACCGCAAAATAATAAACACTTTAGCAATTTTTTTCCTGGGTTTTTCTTTCAATCTTTTTGTTGCTGTTGTTGTTGTTATTATTATTTAGATTACTTTTAGTACACTTAAATTGTCCTGTTTTTAAAAATAAAAATAAAACAAATAAAAATTGTCAATAAACTTTCAAAATTAAATCTTTTTTATATTTTGTTTTCCAATCTTTCTTTTTTTTTTTTTTTTTGGCTTTTTCAAGAGACAATAAAGGAAAACCGCCTTAAAATAAATATAAAGAAGAAAAACCAAAAAGTAAAATAAAAACGATATAAACTTTAGGCTAGCACGATTTGTTCATAGGGTTAAATTTATTGTTTTTTTATTGCGGTCGAAAAAAAAAACAGAAAAATATAGGAAAAGAAGCTCAGGATAACTAGATAAGTACATACATACATACGTATGTATATATGTACAACAAACAAAAAATAGTAAAGGATAAAAAATAAATAAATAAATTTGAAATGAAAATAAATAAAACAATAAATTTATATGTATAAGTATATATATACATACACAGTTTGTTTATATTCTTGTACACGAATGAATGAGTATGTGTATACGAGTAGTATATTATATATAATATGAAAGTGAGAAATATATAAAAAAAAATATTTAAGAAGAAAAAATACAAAAAGAAAAAAATTAAGATTAAAAAAAAAAAAGGTTTTAAAGTTTATAAAGCTTAAAAATTTAAATCACAAGGGCAATTCTATTTATAGCATTATATTATATGTATGAACAATGTACACACATACTATATATTCATATACATATTTATAGGTAGCCTAGAACATAGGTACAAAATACCTAAAGGCAAACAAGGGAACTTTAATGTTTTTTTTTTACAATTTTTTTCTCAATATTTTTATTTTCGAATACAATAATATATATTTCTTTTTATCATTATTATTATTTTTTTTTTTTTTTTTTGCCTTCTTTCTATTATTTTTATTTCCTTTATAGTATGTATTTTATGTTTTATTATTGAAAAAAGGATTGAGGTATATTCCATAAAAATTTACGACAAAAAAAAAAAATGAATGGATGGAATACAACACTGGACATCGTAAAAATGAAAAGGAAATTGTCGAAATGATTTTAACCTTAATAAATCTTTACCAAAGGAAAACATAAGAAAATAAGTTTAAAAAAAATAGAAATAAAACAATAATATTAAAAAGTTTTACCAAATTTAAAATGACACATTCATTAGTTTACGTATATCATTGGATGTATATAGGTACATAATATTGTATGTACATATGTATATATTGTATTTATTTCGTAATATTGATTTTGTAATCCTTTTATTGTGTTGTATCTTAATACATACATACATAGTATACATCACTTTATAATATATACCACATAAATAATTTTTTATTTAAATGGTACTCTTATAAAATAATTTTCTTTTCCACAAAAAAACAAAAAACAAAAAAAAAAAAAACAAAGAAAAACAACAAAATATAAAAGATACTTATTATGATTTTATTAAATTTTTTTAATCAAAAAAAGATACAAAATATTCGGTATTAATATTATTATTTTTTTATTTTTTTTTTGTGAATTATAAATAAATTTTAATGTTTTTCAGAAATATGTAAAATTAAATCCTTTTTCCAGACAATTTCAATCGAATTTACAAATTATAAAATTAAAAAATTTATGATTTATACGTATATATATTTTTCTTTTCGTTTTTCCACAACCATCACATCATTTAAATGAAACGATACATAGACGATAGATACATGTACGTTTACATATAGATATGTATGTATGTATTCAAAAAAATAATAATAATAATATAAATCTTTTAGTAAGTTCTTTTATACATTATTTTAAAAAACTTTTAAGAAATAAAATAAGTATAACTAAATTACAAATTATTTTAATAATCCTTATGATTTAATCAACTGTCGATGATTATATTGGAAAACTACAATTTTTTTATTTTATTTCCATGTCAATTCGTTTTTCTTCTGTTTTTTTTTTTTTTTTGTAATAAAAGTAATTTTCATTATAAAAGAATAAGGATGCTGAAAAATTAATAAAATTATTTTCTGTGAACGTGAATTTGTGAAAAGGTCTTTTACATTTTTCTTTTGTACATACTACATATTATATTCTTTTTATTATTCTTTGACTCTATCTGTATCTGTATATATGCCTTTTATAATCTTAACTGAACCATTTTTATTGTTATAGTAAATTCTTGTACGTATATCTATTAAAAAGGTTTGTATATATATATTTTTTTTCTTTTTCTTTTTCTATTCTTTTGTATCAAAACTATATCACAACTTGATATAAAAAGCTTATTGTTAAAGGTTTATTATATTTATTCTGTTGACATAAATGTTCAAGGCGTGGTTATTCTTAACTGATGGCATTTCCACTTGGTTGAATTAAGTTTAAACTTAATTAACGATTTTTCAGAAGAACAAAAAAAAAATATAAAAATAAACTGAAAAAATTTACATATCTATAAGTTTACAAAAAAATATATATATGTATATGTTTAACGAATATAGCTACGTTAGATAAATTATGTAGATGGAAAGTTTTTTTTTTATATATAAAATTCATGCTTTAGGATTCTTTTGAAATTTGTATAAGAATAGTGTTTAAAAACCAAAAACAAAAAATTGGTGAATTTTGAAATTTTTATTTTTGCAGCTGACATTTTATTATATTTTAAAATCTGTGGTTTTTTTTCAACCCACATTCTATAATCATCTGAATATGGGTATGCATAGATGACATTCTTACCTCATTCTTGCCTTAAGGTTAATTGTCTTAATAGGTAATATGTCTTCTTATATATATGTATAGTATGTACTCTGTAAAATAAATTCAAATTATCTCATGAGTAAAATGAAACCAAAAAGCCAAAATATTCTTATGATGTTCCTAAATTTGTTACATTACTGTGGTCAAGTACATAAATTACACATAATGTTTTATTTGTATACATACATAAGATACAAATTTCTAGTATGTATATATACATATATACATTACACATATACATACATATACATATATCTATTTGATTGAAATTACTTGGCGAGCCTGAATGGTAAACTAATTATGTAGTATTTAGTAACACATTGTTTTTTTGTCTAATTATTTTATTTAAAAAATTTAAAACAAAAAATAATGTGTACATTATATTTCGATATTTACTTAATAAATATATTTAATTTAGTCAAGTATTTTTTTTTGTTTCTTTTTAATTGAGCATATTTACATTCATTTTAAAAATCGACTTATAAGAGATACAGATTTATTTTTTTTGCTTTCTCAATGAGAAAAAAACTAAAACTGAACGATGTCGAATAATTTAGTGTACGTATAACTCAAAAAATGTATATGTATATATTCTTACATATATGCAAAGATACTTATTTATTTATATAAAAATATACACTTGATACTTACATATGTACATATATCTATGTATTATATACGTAGGTACATATAGCATATATACATATCATATATGTATATTTATATGGATATTTTTTTTATTGTTTTGTTTTTGGCAATGTGCCCATTTTCATTAAATAAAGAAGTCAAAAAGTGTGCAAATAAGTTCAAAAATGCATACAGTGAAAAGAATTGGATGTTTTTCAAAGCAAACAAAATGAAAAGAATAATAGGAAATAGAGTGTAAAAGTATACATACATACTTATGTATATCTGTATATGTACCTATATGTATATTTAAATTCACTTCTAAGATGGTAATTTAAAATCATTGAACTAAATTAAATTAACTAGAAAACAAAAGGTTTTTTTAAAAAGACAAAAAATATGAAATTTTTAAAAACAAAAACATGAAAATAATTTAATGAAATAAAAATGAAAAACAAACAATACAAAAGAAAAAACCAATTAGTTTCAAAAAAAAAAAGATATCCTTATAAAAGGGATTATGTATAAAATATAAAAATGAAATTTTTTTTTAAACAGAATTACTTAGTTTACAAAAAATTCATTAAAAACCAATTATTTTTTTTAATACTTACATATATGTATGTATAGAGAATTTTTGATTAAAGCGTAGTACTCACCTGAAAATAAATTTTATGTTGGAAAAAGTCTATTCATTTCAGAACGAAATAAAAAATCTACAAAAAGAAGAAGAAACTTTACAAATGTTTCTGGAGGAAAAATCACAAATCACAAAAAAACGTACGCTTTAAAATTATCTAACTTCACAAATGTCAAACAATCAATTTATTTTCATTTTTCGTATGAAATAAATGGAATATCATTTATTTTGGTTGGATATGAAAATAAAAGGTCTCCAAAGGACAGCCAACGCTATCTGTGAACATCTAGATTTTCAACTCTTTTTTATTTTCAGCTGAGTACCACTTACGAAATCGTAACAGAAAATTTTTTCGGTTCCATTTATTTTGTTTTTTTTTTACATAGGTTTTGTATAGGCGAAATATCTTATTTTCAGGTGAGTACTACGCTTAAGAAAAAAAAAACAACAATATGAAAACAATTTTTCAGAAACAAAAGGCAAAAAAAAAAAAGTCAAATTATTATTATTTAATTTCGAATATATTATATACAGTGAAACTTCTCTTATGCGGACAGCCTTTTGGGACCAAAAAATTATATAGCACTGAAAAAATTCTTCGAACATAAATAACAGATATTCTAACTTTTGATTTTGTTTTTACTTTTTTCCAAAACAACGTTGTTAGACAATGTCTCCGTTCAAGAGAGGATTTTCATACATATTTTTAGTCCAAAAGTGTCCGTTGTCCGCATATAAGAGGTGTCCGTTTTATAGAGGTGAAGTACACATTTATGTCAATAGAAATCAACCATTTGCTTCCAGGTTGTACGCATAAAAGAGGTGTCCGTTAAGAGAGGTTTCACTAACAAAAAAAAAAGGTATTTCACTATACATTTACTTTTGATTGTACATGTAGATATGTAAATACAGAAAGAGAAAAATACGAAAAAAAATTACTGTATATAATATGTATTATGTACATACATATATGAAAATTAGAATTTTTTTTGTAATTTATATAAAATGAATTCTTTCATTCTTCGTTTTTTATTTTTTATTTCTAAAATTCACAGAAAATATTTATACATCATTGACGAAAAATAAAAGTAATGAAAAAGTATATAACAGGGAAAAAAAAGGAATATTTTTTTTTTGCTTTTTAAATCTAAGGAACGTAAAAAGGAAAAAGAAAAAAAGTTAAAAAAAAAAAACGAATAAAAGCAGTAAAATATAAAATACTTAAATTGAAATTTGAAAATGCTTTTAACTCAAGAATATTATATATGTACCTATTTAAAAAAAAATAAAAAAAGACTCATATTTAAATTATTCGATTTTCTTTTTCATAATATACATACATACTACATACATACACTATACATACAGACGTATATACGTACATATATACCGTATACCTATATACTTTTTGCCTTTTTAATACATATATACACACACATACATACACATATGTATGTATATTATATAGTTTTTCTTTATTCATTTTTATTTGATCTTTTCCAAGGCCTAGAATTTGATATCAAAACATTTTTTGATTTGAATCACTTGAATGGAAAATTGACATTTGCATATTGAAAATTCTTTCTTTTCCTCATTTTAAATATAATATGTATATTTCTCTTATTTTTATTTAGTTTTCTCTTTTATTTGTTATTTTTCTTGTATAGTCATTTCTCAAGTATGTATATATACCTACGTATTTTTAATAAGAAATAATTGTGCAAAAAAATATAGTATAACAAAAACAAATTCAAGATTTTAATATGAAAGCCACAAAACCAAGCATCGAAATGATTTGAATTTTCAATATTTAAAAGGTTTTCGTTTTTTTTTTTTTTTATAAATGTATGTACACATATATAAGCAAATTCAAATTGTATTAGCTGATAAACGTCTCATGTTTTAAACTTTTTCAGTCAATTCAACTTAATGGTTGTCCTGATCCTGATTAAGTTTGAAAAACTTTCGAAAAAAATAATTCTAATTTAGAGTCTACAGTGTCATTTGTAATGGCAATGTACATACATACATACTCGTACATATATATCGCCTTGTTAATAGATTTTATTGTCTAAGATAAAAGACAATACATACCTACTTCTAAAATTCTAGAAAAAAAAAGTATATTATTCTCCATAATGAAAATATTGTCAATTCATTAAAAACTAATTATTTTTAAGTCACATCGTTTTTGTTTTTTCTTCTTTTCAAACGGAAAAACTAACTTTCAAGCTTATTTTGAAGAAGTTTTTATTAATAAGTATATGTACTTCTTATTTAAGGATCATCTTTTTTTCTCATACTTAAATTTCATATATACCATACACTACCTTCTTTACCACCTACGGACCTACCTTACTACCTACTTCGACCTTGAACTCAACCTCGACCTCGACGACGAGTTTTAGTTCATGATCATGTTATAGGGCCAAAATACACTGGGGATGATTACAACCGTCTGATCCAATTAAAAATCTGTTATTACAACTGATTTACCTATAATAACCGGTTTTTAATAGGATTGCGACGGTTGTAATCATCCCCAGTGTATTTTCACCCATAGAGCATTAATTTATGTTACAGAATAGCATAGCACATACAAAATTTTGAGGTGTTCATGTTACTGGTTTTTTCATGCTATCGAGGTTCTTCTTACAATTAGCGCGATTGCATTGTATTTTTATACTTTTTTTTTAAATTTGTTATGCATTTTTTTTTTTAGAGTAGTACATATACATATGTATAACATAAAAAATGTGTTAAATATTTCGGAAATGTCATTCCGTTTTGATAAATAAAAAATCAAGATTTACATACATGTACATATAGTAAAAGAGTAAAACCCAAATAATAAAATCCATAAATTTCCATGTAAATGCTTTAATTGATTTATTTATTTATCCTTAAATAGTAGATATCACTTATTTAATTTGTACATAAAATATACTTATTTAGCAGTCTAGAATATAATAAATGAATATTTGTATATGAGGTACATTGAGAAGAAAAATAATAATAATAACAACAAATAAGAGTTTGCAAAAATGTATATGATAGCATTTTTTTTTCTTCATATAATACTACATAAATGTATTTATTTTAATAAAAATACACATATGTGGAATGTATTAGATTAGTATTCAAGTAGTCGTCTGGTTGAACATGTTCTTTTATACTAACATCACAGGCAGATGGTGTTTTTGAAGCCTTTTACATCGAATTTTCTACAATACATATTTATACATATGTATGTATATAATATGGAGCAGGACTTAAAAGCATAGATTAACTAAATCTATAATATACATACATACATATCCTTATAGATTCTTAAAATCATATATTTTTCAAACTACATATACATATATACACAATATAATTGTGTACATTGTGTGTATATAAAACGTTTATGGAATACAAAAATTATTTTGCTTCGTCTTCAAAAAATTACAAACTATATTTTTGTTCATCATAACAAACTAAACAACAATAGGGTGATTTATTTCGAAAAATAAAATAATTTTGATATATTTATGTACACATACATCCATTCATAGTATGTTCATTTAAAAATAAAGTTTTAGTATTATCCCAATACCATAATTTAAATCAAATCACGGTAAATTAATAATTCTCAATCCCAGTTTAATGTGCAATTCTTACAATTAAACGATAAAATGTATTAAAGGTCATATATGTATTTATGTATGCAATTACCCTTCTGTGGACTGCCTAAAAGCTACACCAAGGGTTCTATAAGAAAATGGGAGATGAAAAGGTGCATCTCCTACTGGGAAAAGACTCCCGGTAACAAGCAAGCGAAGGAGTTTATTAAACATTCAGCTAATATTGCTAAGAAACTGATCACCCTCAAAAGGAACGAGTTAAGGACATTCACGGGACTTATCACTGGGCACTGTACGCTCAACTACCACCTGAGCAAGATAGGGCTCAAAGAGGATGACAAATGCAGGTTCTGCAAAGAGGCCAACGAGACCTCAAAACACATTCTGTGTGAATGCGAGGCTTTTGTCTCAAAAATAGTGCGATACTTGCACCAGTTTTTCCTCAAGCCTGAGGAAGTCTGGTGCGCACCTTCGAATAGAATCTTAGGATTTATAAAAAGCCTAAATCTTTGAGAAGCACGGGCTGTACAAAAGATCTGCAAAGGTCGAAGTGCAACAATAGCCCTATTTCAATCTAATCTAATCTAATGTACATATGTAATTATAAAACAGCAACAACATTTTAATCATAATTTTTTTGAAACATTAATTCATATACCTATATAATTATATTTATATAGTAGAGTAAGAATAGAGAAAAACGACATTCGATTCAACTGGAATTCGAACTCAAGACCTTTGCCTTTCCGGAACACTGTTCTATACCAATTAAACTATCGAACGCCATGTCGCTCGGTGTTCTTAGTTATTACATAAACATTGATACAAAGAATATTCAAATCTCCTGCAATTATGACGTCATTGTATTAATAACATTTTCAAAATAAGAATCACCCTATACAATTTATTAACAAATAAAAAAATATAGAGAGTAAAAAAATTGAACATATAATAAAAGAAAATATAAATGAATAAAAATATAGTATAACACTTTTTTATATATTTTTTTTTTTGGTAAAAAATTTTTCTGGTTAATTTTTTTTTATTTTTGGTTTCCTTTTTCCTCTTTTTAATTTTTTTTGTTGTGTTTTTGTTTTTTTCATTTTCTTACAATAAACATTGTATATGTTCCGAGTACTTTTATAAAAGATGAAAAAAAAATAATACTCCTAATAATAAAGAAGAATAAACTATGAGGATGATGTTTAAAACAAAGAGCATAAAATACAAATTAAAGTGTATCCTTTAAATGAAACAAAAAAAAAAAAAAACTGAAAATGAAAATCTTAAAGAACACAAAGATAAAATAAAAAATACAAAAATATGTGTATGTATATTAAAAAAAAAAAAAAACATAACTAAACAAAAAAGATACTATAATGACAATATGTGAAAATAGTTTCAAGATAAGTAATATAAGATAAAAGTCATATTTTACTTTAAAATCAGCTAGCTTTGTTCTTCAATAATTTTTGACTTTATATGATACTATTTATACTATATAGGTATGTACATATGTACATACATATGTATGTACTTGTATATAATTTAAAAGAAAATTTATATGTCAAACCATTTTTTATTATCTTTAAAAAATGTTTAATACAGAAACAAAGTCTAAATAAAACAAAAATATTAAATAGTCCTTTTTAAAGCTTTCGATTAGGAAATCCTTTAAAAGGATAAAACATATTATACATGCATATATACATAATATATATAGATAATTCAATTCTAAAAACGACAATTTCATAGAAGTGCTCTTCAACAACTGTTTCGATTCAAGGTGTAATTGAATTTTATACCATCAACTTGTAATAGAGATCTTCATTTGGAACTAAAATTGTATATTGGCGATGAAATTGGAAAAAACACATAGAATTTATTTATCGCCATTAAAAAAGATGTATTTTTTTTTTATAGAAAAACACTTTAAAACCTAAAGAGACTGGATACTAATAATCTTTTCTAAAACGAACTTTTTCAATAATTTTATTTATATATCTTATTATTTTTCATCATAAGCTAAATTTTATCTACTACATATTTTATTATAAGCACTACATACGAATATAATCTATCTATACTTTACGTCCTTTAACTTAAATCTTCAGTTTAATTTTCAATAGTTTCATTCATACACTTTTTTTTTTATTATTTTCGTTTTTTTTTTTTTTTTCATTATTCATTTTAATTTTTCATTGGTAAAATCGAAATTCAACAGAAAAATAAAATAGAATCTACATAAATGGATTTTGTTAAATTTCACGTATCTATTGAAATGCAAAAAATTATATACTATTTGCAATGAATCTTAAAAAAAGAAACAGCTTCATTTTAAGTATAAGTAGCAACGGCGGAGGGTGGTATGGTTCAGGGCGTTCAGTGAACACCCTAAAATTATTATGAACGTGATCATAAAATTTTCTAACCAAATTCAAAAACAATTTTTTTTTGATAAAAAGAAGAGTAAATGAAAACAATACAATTTAAAATCTTTTTTAATTTTGCATAACATAAATCATTAGGTTCATATTTAAAAATGGACCCACAGAAAATTACAAGAGAATAATATTTGGTTACTTCGTTTAGTTTCTCTTTTTTTCTTCATATAATTTTATATTTTATATTTAAATTTAATAAATTCAATTTCAATCAAATTTCAATCAATTCAATTTGTTGATTAGAGAATATTTCATATTGTGTGTGTGTT
The DNA here is from genome assembly GCA_932526495.1 of Bombylius major. Lineage (NCBI taxonomy): Eukaryota > Metazoa > Arthropoda > Insecta > Diptera > Bombyliidae > Bombylius > Bombylius major. The sequence goes on from OW052046.1 coordinate 685,886, forward strand.
GTAATAAAAATTTGCTTGAGTTGAAGCTGAACGGTAAGAAATAAATAGACCGTTTTTCTCGTGGTAAAAATAAAAAAAAAATTTCGAATTTTAAACGGATTTTTTAATTTTTCTTTCTATTGTTTACACAATTTTCTCCTTAAGGAAACCGACCACTTTATATTGGTTAACGCTCTGACAGCGATACCTCTTACGTGGAGTGGAAACTCTTGTTTTGAATTATTTTGAATAAAAACAAAATATAACTTTCATTTCTTTTAAAAATCTGAACATCCGGAAAAAAACTACTGGCTCCGCCACTGATAAGTATTATAAAAACTTTTTCTTGTTTGTAAGAAGATACTCTTGAATTTTTTTTTCTATTAAAATTTTGCAATAAAATACCTATCAAATAGAAAATGTTACACAATTGTTATTGAAAATATAAAAAATCGACTTTCATAAAACGCGAAAAAAAAAAAAAGTTCTCTGATGTAGAAAAATAAAAAATAGATCAATCTTTTTCTCAATTGATCCAAAGAGTTAATGCAAGTACTTAAAAAAGTAAGAAAATAAAAAAAAAAAAATAAAAATCATAAAAAGATTTTTTTTTTCAATTTTTCTTCTTCTTTTTACACTCGTGTAAGCAGTTAACTTAATTTGAATGCAGTATTGGTTGGCTGATTTGATCAGCAAAGAAAAGAAAAAAAGTTACATAATATGTACAACACTAATGATATACATACATATAGTGTACATTATATGGTTTAGTGTATACATATATTCCTTTTTTGTTAAGATTTTTTTTTTTTGTCCTTGTTTTTTTCTTCTTGGTAAGATTGCTATATATATTATTGATAAAAATCGAACAATTGCTTATTTTTAGATTTTATATTTATATAAAAATAACATACTTATATAGTTTGATTTTTCTGTGCAACACATACAGAATTTACAATTATCCTTGCATATATACAAAATTTATGTTTTGGTGTATTTTTTTTCCTTTCATTACATAATGTGTTTTCTTGTAAATGTACATACACACATTGTAGTGATTGTAGAGGTACATATGTATAACATATGTGCATACATATTGTATTACAAAAAGTTAAATTGTTAAGCACATTAAATAAAGAACAGTAAAAAGGATATATGTATGTATGTACATATATATAATAAAAAAAATATATATAAATATATTTTATCTTACCATAGAAATGATACAAAAAGTAAATAAAAAAAAAAAATCATCGAAAAGCAATTTTAAAAATATAATTCATTCATTTGGAATTTATTTGTCTTTTCTTTTTTTATTTTATATAAAAGGCAAAAAAAATTCAAAAGCAAACATAATATTACAAAACAAAATAATAATAACAACAACAACAAATAAAAAGGCTTTTGTAATGAAAGACAGACATTTTTATATGCGAAAAATTAAAATAGAAAAAAAAAATTAAATTGTTTTAAAGAAACAACGAAAAAATATACATACATCCTTCTTTTTTTAACTTTTATATATCTATATATATATTTTTTTATTTTACTTTATTTTCTGTGCCTAAGTAGTATTTTTTTTTTGTATTAATATTTTAAAAAAAAGAGAATAAAACTATAAAAAAAAACAATGAAAGTTCCAAAAGTACAATTACACATTTTTGAATAATTTCTATTCACAGCCGACATAGTTTTATTACAGTTTTTGTAAGGATAACTGAAAGGTTAAAAAAAAAAACAACAACAACAAAAAAACGTTTAGTCAAGGCTGTCACCCCACTCTGTACGACAGGGAGTACTTTATACACTTTAATGAAAATGTTTGTATTTTTGTCTGTTATACATACATATGTATTATTCTGAATAATTGGAAAACCAATACAAAATTTAAAAGTGTTTATATTTGACAGTTTCAGCTTTTAGTAGTTAAAATTTTCAAATACACACCTTTTTCTTTAAAGTACTAAACTTGATGCACTAAGAAAAAGCCCTAACAAAATGACAATTCATTATTCAATTCAATTTATCTGTTATACAAAAGTGATAAGTACCTATATTGATCATCACTAGGGTGTAGCAGTTAATTGGAAGAACTAATTACAACTCAAAATTTTTGAAAATATTTTCTTTATACGAGTATGATTAGTTTTTTGCTGACAAAAAAAAGAAGCTTCTTTTTTGTGATCATCTTTTACAAAAAAAAAAAAAAAAAAAAAAAAAAAAAAAAAATGGTAAAAATTTAGTGCTTATGAAGAGGATTTTTCTCAATGACAACAAAGGTTTTTCTGATAATAATTGGCTTGAATCTCTAAATCGTAAAATTACAAGAATACAAAAAAAAAAAAAACGGAAAAAAAACCATTTTTTTAATAATAAAAAAAACTGAATAATTCTCTTTCAACAAAGATTGATATGAATACACATCATAATGAAATGGTTACATAATAGCCAGTGACGCTAAACAACAACCACAAAAACAAAAACAACAAAAAACAAAGTACATACATGTACCTATTCTAAAATTTTTTTTAGAAAAATACAAATGACAAAAAAAAATCTAATTAAAAAGTACTAACTTTACAAAAGAAAACTTTTTATCTTTATAGAATTTTTCAGTAAAGAAAAAAGTTAAGGTATTTATGTAAGTACACATACGTAAGAACATACTCGTATGTAGGTACATATTATATGGACAAACATATGTATAATAATTTTTACACAAAATAAAGTGAATTAAAAGAGTACAAAAAATATACATATACATACATATGTATGTGTGTACATTTTATATATATCAAACATTGTTATGTAAGTGTATGAATAATATCTTTACCTTGGAGAGATTTAAATATACTACTAAGGGTTTATGGAACATTAACATACTGTAAACATATTTATGTATGTACATATATGGAAACAAAAATCTTTTTTTTAAAACAATAGTAAAATAATTATGAAGATATGATATTTTTGTTGTCATGCATACATGTACATTTTAGTGAATATTATATAATAGGCATTATTTTTCTTTTTTTTTTTTTTCCTTTTTGTACATACACACAGATTTATATGAAGAATACTTTATCTGTCACAGAATTTAAACAAAAAGATAGATACATATATGTATTTGTAGAAGAATTAGGTGTCTTTATATTCACAAGAGAGTTAGTAACAATATTAGACAACTTGAAAATTAGCTTTTATACTTTGAATTAGTATATTATAATACAAACAACAAATTTTCTTGTAATAAAATAAAACCCAAAGATCTATTTAACTATCATATTTACATGCATTATACATACATATGTATTTATTTACATGTCCAATTTATATGCAAAACTAAAAATCTCCATATGTACATATGTACATACATATATTCTGCTACATAAGATTACATACAGATATGTATAGAATAGAAAATAAAAGCCTACATATATCATACAACGCCAGCATAATAAAAAATACAAAAATGGTATGTCAAAAAACACAACAGAAAATAAAAATTTGTATGATAGCTTAACCACAATAAATTTTTTATGTAAATGATTATAATGAACATATAAATTTTCCTATATACATATACTTATTCACATCTGTATACTTCTGATTTACATGAAGATAGTTTTCCTCAGAATAACGTGTAAATCCAAACCATGGCATTTTGTATAAAAAACTGAAAAGCCTGTTCAACATTAGAATCTTTTGTCGAAAATAATTACTGAATTGTCGCCCTAATTCAAATCTTGCGAGATGATTTTTGATGTTATGCAATTAGTTCAATATCCTCATCGAGATCATCCTCATGACTATTTGTATTATTAATCACCATTTAGTCACTTATCTGCCACTATTTCTAAGATATCTGCATAAGCTAAGTCCTCTTTGGCATCTTCTCCCCACTGTATGTTATATAACTAATTTATCTTAGAATATTCATGCTTAGATGGATCATTATAGATGGACATGAAATATCATCTTCAACTACTTCAGTCTTCAAGAGGCCTTCTGATAGTCATACTTTTTTTCCAATAAGAAAATGTTCTTTAGTTTGATGAACTCCAAGTTTTAATTTAGTATTCACACAAGGATAAATTGTAGATTTTTTCTTACAATATCACGAAATTGGTAATTTAAAATTTCTATGCCAGACCAAAATTCATCTTTCAACAAAAAAAAACTGCCTAAAAATAATTTAAAAAATAAATTTTGACAAATACATTATTTCTTAACTGGCAAACACTTTGTAAAAATTAATTTTAAATCGCTTTACAAAACTTTCACAAATCAAAATTATCCAAAATTTTATATTACATAAAATAAAGTCTTCAATATACATATATACATATGTATATTTTTTTTAATTAAAAATCTGAATCTATTCAATGATACAACCTATATTTAAATATAACAATGTACGAGTATTACATACATATGCTTTTACATATCACAATTTATTTAAATTTTCTCAAGTATTTCCTTTTGTATGTGTTTATAACAGATAATTGAAAAAATAAATAAATAAATAAATATTTATCAATCATAACATTGTATCAAGTACATACTTGTGTAGTAATGTACACACTTATATTATTGTACACAAGAATTCATTTAAAACAATCTCTTCTTATAATTTTTATTTATTTAATTTAAATTAATTCTTTGTCCTTTATGCAATGTACTTATGTAATTGTTTTTTTTTTTTTTTTAATAAAAGAGCTTTTATACATTATATGTATATAAAAAAAATAAAAGTAATTAAAAAATAAATTGAAATCATACGACTACATAATTTCTACTTTTACTTTTTAAATTGGTATTTTAAAAACAAAACAACAAAAAAAAAAACAAGTATCCATAAAATATTTTCACTCTCTATCATGTTAATAATAAAAAAATAAAAATAAAAAATTCATTCAAAAATTAATTTCCGTTTTTTATAATAGAATTTAATACTGTGAAATAAATTAGAAACAAGCAGTTGAAAAACAAAAAAAAAAACACCATGTAGATAATTGAAGAGTTATTAAATTAAAATGTTAAATCAGAATATGTATGTATGTATGTACATAAAACAAGGATATAATAATTTTAAAGTTAATGCGAAACATGAGGAATATTATTTTTATATTTCGTTTGAATTTTTTTTTAAAATAAAGTATTAAGTACTTTATCACACACACACACGTACATATGTATGTATGTACATATACATATTATGTATGCGTTTGTATATTTACATATATGATATTAAAAGGGTAAAATCCTTATCATATGTATGTGTTTTCCTTTATAAATTTGTATTTTAAATTAAATTTTCATGTAAATATTAAAATTTAATTTTTTTTTTTTTTGTGTAAATTATTAATGTAAATAAAAAATTATAAAATAATAATTTTTTTTAATAATTTGATAATTTTAACAAAATAGAAAATATGTATAGAAGCTATCACCAAACTCTGTACTGAGAATTAAAAAATGTATTCAGTTTAAAAATAAAAAAAATTTTACATTTTGAATTTTCAACTTGAATTGCTTTCAGGAAATTTTTTATATATGTATATACATATGTATGTATGTGTTCGTAAACTCTCAAAAGATATAAATATTAAATTTAATAAGCTTAATAATATTTTCAACATAAAGTGATAATTGATTTCTAATTAACCTTATTTTTAACTCTGAGGTTAAAATGTTATATCATAAAATTTATGTTTGAATTCATGTGTTTTACTATTGAAAAATCTTCAAAATTAACAAAGAATTAAAAAAAAAATTTCTTGGGGTGCTAAGTATAATAGATGAAGTAAAGGAATATCGCTAAGACGTGGTTCAATAATAAAAATAATAAAATCAAAATATTAGTCAAAAGAGAAAAAAAATTCATAATAAAAAAGGTTAAAGCATTTATGAATACAATTTCTGAAATACATAAAATGAAATTAAAAAGAAAACTGAATTTTAAATTTCATAATAATATTAACTTCTAGATGATTCATCAATAATTATTGCTCCACAAATATTCTACGTCTGTGGACGGCTTGCCCGAGATTATATGTATGTACCTACATATATTGAAGGACCTCAATAGATTTATACAAAAATTTTAAAATCTGAATATTTTCCAGCATAGGCTTTTTTATTTCCATTAATATATCGAAAGGCATTCACAATGGGCCTTCAGGCCCGACTCATCACAATCATAACCATCAATATAGAGATGATGATGGTTCATAACTGTTATCCTTTGTATGAAAAATATAATAAATTAAAAAATATGTAAAAAAGAAAAAAAAATTTTTTTTTTCTTTTTTAAAAAAGTGGTTTTTACTGACAAGATAAATTTCAATTAAAATTTCCATAAGTTAATGATGATCTATACTCGTATTTCAGGTGAACATGAAAGCTGTTTAATGAAAATTCTATAAAAAAAAAATAAAAAAACACACACACAACGCGTTATGGAATTAAAAATTTTTATAAAATGTTATCAATATAGAAATTGGTAAATGAAGAAAAATTAAAATGAATATGAAATATCCCTATACGTAGTTTTTGTTTTTGTATTATTATTATTATTATTTTTTTTTTTATTATTAATAACTTTTATCTGTAAACCTCAAATTTAATATGTAGAATATTTTTCCTTTATCATTGTTATATGTAAATTTTTTTTTTCCATGGCTTATGTTTTTCACATGAAAATTTAATAAAAATAAACACAAACAATTTTTATTTTAATTAATTTTTTCTCTATCAATATTTTTTATGTTTTTTTTTTTTTTTTTCATATGAAAAAGCTGTCATTGTATGAGATCAAGATATTGAATACTTATCATACCTACCATAATAGAAATCATTTTAAATAAAATGATTTTTTTTGTTGAATCTTTGAAATGACTTTTGTATGGAACCTTCAAATAAACTGTTGTTTTTTTTTTTAGCAATCGAAATTCGTAAGTACAGTTTTTTTCGAAATTTCCGAATTTTTCCTTACTTTTTATCCTTAACACTACCTTTATATCAAATATGATATTTCTAAGGCTGCAAAATTTTTGATCATCGGTCATTAATTGGGTCTGTTAGTCAGTCAGAACTTTATTTACTTACTTACTTACTCCATGGCACATTACAGCCCACTAAAAGCCTTGGCCTTCTCAACTTTCCTCTTTCAATTATGTATTCCGAAATGAGACATATCCTTCATTACGTTAACCATGCATCTCGTTCTTAGACGCCCGACCTGTCTTTTTCCTTCCGTTTTTCCTTTGAGGATCTTACTTATTGCTTGTTTTTCATTAACCCTGACTACATGTCCAATCCATTTCAAGCGTTGAATCCTGACCCAGTGTACAATGTCACAGTCTTTATATAATTGCATACACTCATCATTTTTGTACGAGATCTGAAAGTTCCATCATTCTCGCGGTATGTTCCGAATATTCACTTCAGTATCTTTCTTTCAAATACCACTAATTTTGTATCATCTGTTTTATTGAGCGTTAACGTCTCGCATGCATATATTACCACCACAGGTCGGTCCTATAAATCCCAAATTAAGATGTTCGTGTGATCAGATTAGACTTTATCATTTCTTTCACACTGAAATAATATCTGTTGCCCGCTTTTAAATTTTTTCCACAGTTTCTTCAACTATATAATTTAAGAACTTTAAGTTCAAATATCTTTTGAACTCGAATATAAAAGATATAAATTTTAGTTCTATTATGTTATATATATTACGAAGTCCTCTTGATTAAAAAAATTTTCAGATTTCTAGGTAGCCCCAGCACAAAGAAATGGGGAAGAGAGAATATTTACTTTGAGTTGCTTCCAGAAAGAATACTTTTTACATATGTATATATAGCTGTGTTTGATCGACTTGAAGAGAACACTACGGCGCCCTCAAATACTATTAATTTTGATTATATACGAGTATGTATGTATGTATAGGATGTATATTATTTTGTATAATGAGTAAATTAATAAAATCTTTTTTTTTTATTTATATTTTATTATCTTCTTTTAAAAATCTTTAAATTTATTTAGTATTTTTATTCTAATTTTATTTATTTTGTTGTCTTTGTTTTTTTTTTCTTTTTTTTTCCTTTGTGTATCTTTTTCAAGAAAAATTTACTTTATTTTTTTTGTTTTATTTTCATGCATATTAAAAACAATTAAAACAATTTTCTTATTATCTCTTAAAGTTTTCTTGTTTATTAAATAAGAAAAAAAAAAGTTATTATTATTATTATTATTATTATTATTATATTATATCCTTTATGTTAAAATAATTTAGTCCTCGGAAAATCTTTTATCATTATAATAAATTGTATAAAATGTATATACATATTTACGTTTCTATATAGCTAATATTAATATTTATATATATAAAATGTCTAAAACTTTTCTATTAATGCTGGTATTACTTATATTATATATTATTTAATAAAGTACATCAGTTTTTTAAATATTTTTCTTTACTTTTTTGTTTTTTTTTTTTTTTAAATTCATTTTCTAATTAATTTAATAAAATATTTTTGTGTGAAGTATTTTAACTAATTTTTGTTTTCTTTATCGCATATTTTCCATGTTTTCTTCTATATTATTTTTATATATATATGCTATATGTATATAATATACGATACTTATCATCTTATATTTATTATATAGCTTTATGTTAATGTACATTACATACATATAGAATAGAAAAAAAAAATAATAATAATAATAATAAAGTTAACTGTTTCGTAACCAAAATACGATTATATAAAATACTACTATTTATAAAAAGTATTTAAAAAAAAAAAAAACTTTATGGCTATGAATTTATTTAAAATGACAAAATTGAAGAGAAAAGGAAATAATGTGAAGTAAACAAATAAGATGAAACACAAAGACTTCAAAGTATCTTTATATATTATAATATATAAACACTTTATTATTACATGTATATTCATACACACATATATCAATCTGTAAACAATTTAAGAATTTTATTTGAATGTACTATATAGGTATTCTTACATATACGAGTATATACGTACGTATATACATACTATATTTTACTACTGTATATTGTAAATACGATATAACGATAAATAAATATATGTATTTAAATCCTATATGTATAGGACTATCTAAACTAAGGTAATTTTTATCCATTTTTTTAATATTTTTTTTTTTTGTTGAATCTCATAAAATCCATTTTCTTATAGTTATTCAAGTAAATTTCTTAAAATTCTACCATAGAATAGGTGAATAGAAGAAAAACGTGAGCTAGCATATATAAAATATCATTATCTAACAATTTTCTTCTGAAGTAGCTTTTTGAAAAAGCAATGATGATGATGATGATGTTATACTTCTATTTTTTCTACATACAGATAGTATAGTATATATGATACAACAAATATATGTACATATATTACAATACCATATTATAGAATTATGCGAAAAAAAAAAAATTCATTTTTGGTGGTGAAAATATTTTCTATCATCATTTTACAACAATCATCATCAAGGTTATTATGTATATACACTTATATACCCGTATGTATGTATAAAAATAATATTCCTGAAGATGATATGATGATGTTGATGATGTTGATGAGTGGTTGAGGTTTGCGGCACTTGATGATGATGATAGTGTTGTTATACTTGGTATTTTAACATAAGATATTTTCTAGAAAAAGATTCTTCATGTAAAACAGGATACACTCAACATATACATACATATTATATAATATAAAAACAAATTTACAAGAAAAAAAAATAAAAAAAAAAGTCTGTGTGTGAAATGTTTACTAAGCCCAAAGTATAAAATTGGATTATTACAAAATATGATGGTAAGAAAATGTGTGGTAGGTACTGCCGCGTTTTTCAAATGAATTATAAGTAAGAAGCAAGCATAGGTAAATCGATGATATAAAGGTATTCTTGTTATATTACTTTTCCTATAATACCATATTATTATAATATCATTGTTGTTTTTGTGGCTGCTGTTGATTTTATATTACTTCTGAAAAAGAAAAATCATTAAAAAAAATTTAAAAAAATTGAGTATTATAACATTTTCTTTTACCTTTTTACCTCTATATTGCCACTTTTCCAAAATGTTAGTTTTTCTATTCAACTTTTAACTGTTTGCGTGTTTTTTTCTTTTCTCACCTTTTCCTATATACATAATATTTTTTTTATGCTATTTTTCAGGTTTTGATAAAAAAGTAAGATATGCATATACTTATTGTTATAAAAACATACATACATAGTTTCTATATTTTTTATAGTACCTAAAATCTACATATGTATGTACATTAAAAAGCGTGTACGTATTGTAACGATTTATATAATAGCATCCTAAAGCGATGAAAAGAAAAAGAAGAAAAAAACGAAATTTCTGAAAATGTTAGATTATAGAAAAAAGTGTTATTTTACCAAAAAGGTGTTATTATTATGTATATATACATAGCTACATTACACACATACATATATACATACATACATATGTAGTATGTACATATGTATATAGACGTATAATATTGTCTACAACATTTATATTACAATGAACATTATGATTTTATTTTTTTTTTTCTCCTAAAATTTTACTTATTTTTCCAAAAGATTTATTTCATCTGATATATATTTGTATAAAAGTAATGCGTTGCTTTTACTTATCATTTTTGATGTGTGATTTTTTTTTTTTTTTTGTATGCATGGTTTGGCTTTTTTTTAATGCAATTTATGAGCTCTTAAAATTATGTGTTCATAACATTTTATGTCATAAAAGAAAAATGTTTTCGCTTGTTTTCAACACATTATTTTTATTTGAAAAATTAATAAGAAAAAAAATTTATATATTTAAAATTTTAGTATGATAAAATTATGTTTAGTATCCCTTTTTGAAACCAGCTGTCACAGCTACAGTAAGGTCAATAAGAGAAAAACTCTTGCTCACTAGAGCTGTCTAACATTTTCCAGAACAAGATACCGAACAATTTGTATGGTACGTTTCCTAAATAAAATGTGATGGTTAAAAATATTTTCCATTCGAACATCAAACGTTATTATACTTTCATTTTATGAGAGGTATATTATCAATATCAAAATTAAATTCTTGGTATTAAATGGATCTTCGTCACCATCCGACCAACAAACGAATCATGATTAAGCCATTGACAGATTTTCCAACTCTATCAAATTTTAAAATTCTTCACTATATATCGAATTTTCCAGTTTCATAGTCTTTTATTTTCTGTTCCTTTTCTTTTTTTTTTCAAATATTTATTTGAAGACACAATAAACAATCTGTTCACTTTTTATTTCACTTACATATTATGTATATAGTATAAAAGGTTCTCATTCATTAATTTTTTATATATTTTTCACTATGTTTTAAAAATCATTGATTTATTAGTCATTTGTTTCGACGACTAAGTTCTTTAAATTTTTCATTAGATTTTCTATATTGTTTCAGTTTCAATTTTCAATTTTAAAATTGAATGTTGTTGTTAAGGATATACATTTATATGTAATGAATGTATGTATTATATAAATACATTTGTAATAAAAGGATTTTCAATGTCTCTACATTTCAAATACATTAAAAAGAATAACAAATTGAAACAATTTGAGGCAAGTAAATGACAATTTTATCAAAAATGTTTATCTTTTAAATTTTATTGATTTCATTAGCAATAGTAAATAAAGATAGATAAATAATGCTTATAGTTGTACAGATACAGATATAATTTTTTTATATAAAGGACATTTTACAAAATAATATCATGCAATGATGAAAATGTTTCTATAACAATAACAGTAATCATATACATAATAAATAATAATATTTATCTTTTCAAAGCTTTTTAATAAAATTCATATGGATGTGATGTGAAATTGTAAAAAAAAAAAAAAATAGAATAGATTGAAAATTAGATGGTAAATATAAATTGTAAAAGGATAATAATAAAATTATTAAGGACATTTCTAAATGAAAATTTATATACATAATTTATTTCAAATTATATATTTAATTTTTTGCCATTTCTTTTTTTCTTATTTACCTTGCAAAAAAAAAAAAAAAAAAAACAAACAAAAAACTTAAGTAAATTCAAGTTTATTGTAAAGAATATTATGTACATACATTTATGTATACCTAAAATACTTATTGTTATTGTATTTTAATTAATACATTGTTTCGCGACACTTAATATAATCAATAAATTAAATTAAAAATTTAATTTTAAATTTTATTTCAAAGTTTATAAGGGTTTATTGTTTTTTTTTTTTTACATACATATATGAACTACAACATTCCAATGTATTTAAACTTTAAATTGAAATTCTTTGAAAAATAATTTTAAATTAACTTAAAACAATAATTATTTGTTGTATGTATGTTAAGATTATGTATGTATAGATATGTAACGTACATGTACATATAAGTATTCTAAAAATAAGAAATACTCCACACATAATTATAAAATTGAATATACATAGTACAAAGATTTTATAATTTTATATAACATACATACGTATAGACATAGTACATATACATATTTACATATTGTAAAATAATTTTATTTAAAATTTTCATGTTAATGATTTTATTAATAAATTTGTACGGTTGGGTTTTTTGAATATTTTATGAATTTTAATTATGAATTTTTGTTTTACACTTAAGATTTATTTATGCGTATACTATGTACATATTATATACGAATATGTGTATACGATGAGTATATGTAGTATGTATTTTATGGTAATAAACTTTATTTTCAACATACATATAAACATTAAAATAACATAAAATCTATTTACATATACTCGCGCGTATTTATGTATATAAATATTTTTCTGTTTTTGCAATTTCGTATATGCAATAATTAACACTTTAGATAAAAAACAAAAACAAAAAAAAAAACAAAAAATAAATAAACAAAATTTAAAACTATTGTACAACATTACATAATAAATTCATTTATAAATATTATGCATACATTTTGTGGGTCGGTATGTACATACCTAAATTGAAAATATTAATTGAAAAAAAACAATAAATAAATGAAAAATTAAAAAAAAAAAAAAAACAAATACATAAATGCTTAAAGCAAAAATATCAATTTAATAAAATAATAATACATATAATAATAAATTATTCATTATAACACGTCAATTGATTTTATTTTATTTTATGTAGGTACTAGTATGCGTATAATTTATTCATTTTGAATAATTTGGCTTTTTATTCTAATAAAAATAATCATATATATTTTAATTTACCTTTCACAACAATTTAGATTAAATTCATTATCATCATCATCAGCAATGTAACAGCTATAGGTGTGAGCCAAGACCTTAGTTTTGTAGACTAATTTTTTACAGTTTAATCAAACTACTCAATTTGCTAGTAGATCACGAATTTATTCGTATGACAGGACTTTCAAGTAAACATATATTCACCAACAATTTCAGTACCGAGCACTTATGCGGTCAATTCAACTAAATCGTACCACATTCAAAGCTGAGTACATAGGCTTCAACGAGTTTAAACCCTAAATTTCTAATTTCAAAAACTACCTCGTCCACTGACTGCTCTATAAGTAATATTAAATTATTTCAATTGTTGATATAAGTCTGGATTCTGGCCTCTCTTGGAAAATTTCTTCACTTTGATCGATTTCTTTTCAGTTGAATCGATTCTTTTGACATTTCAATTAAAATATGAAGAAAAAAAAAACATAAATGACTGATGTGGTCTCCACAGTATAGCAAGGGCCAAAAGGCGATGCGTTCGTGATGGACTAAAAAGAATTAGTGATTTATTTGACTAACAAATAACCTTGAAAATGTTGGCAATTAAAAAATTATAATCTGAAAATAAAACAGCTTACATAATAAACTTACTTGAATTAAAACTGTAAATTCTCTAAGGAAATTATTAAATCATATAGACGAAATATGAATTGAAACCCTTTTTTTTTTTTTTTGTTACTACTAATTCGTCAATATACTCGAATAAAAGGATAAAGTTTCTAAATTTACTGAAGAAGGATTTAAATTTAAATTATTATTATTACATACACAGTATTTTAGTATAATTTAATAACATACTCGTAGATATGTATACTCATATGTAGTATATACATAATAGCTAGGTTTGTTAAATTAGTAAATACACTTAACTAAAATCATTTTATAGATAAATAAATACTATGAAACAAACTACGTAATATGAATATTATTAAACATGAATGAGATATGCTTAAAGGAAAATTTAAGCTAATTAATCGTTTTGAATCCTTTATGTTTATCTATATTCAAAATTATTAGATAGATATTATATACTTTACATTAATGTAAATATCATACATATTTTAAATTCTATAGTTATGACATACAATGAATGAACAATAACTATGTATTTGACTTCAATAAATTCGAATACAATAGAAAATTAGTATTCTGTTAAATAATAGAAATGTGAAACAAAATCCTACTTGAAGATTTAACATGGCATCATACTTAGTACATACATGTAAATACTTAGTACATACAAAAATATATGTATGTACAATATAATATTTGATTGTATACCAGGGAATTATGATTTTGAAAAAAAAAATGTATGTTGAAGATTTATGAAAATTTAACAATATTAATTAATTGATTTATCACAAGAACAACAAAAGCCAAAAAAGTTTTTAAAACTTCACCATATAGTACTTTTTTAAATGCGTTCATTATTATTGAAATTTTAGCTAAACAAAATGAAATATCTTTTTCCTTTTTTATTTTTAATTGGGAATTTTTAAATATAAACTTTGAAATCCTATTATACAGGATCTTTTCAACCGAAAATTGTTTTTTTTTTCAACCAAAATTTCAGTTCAATATTATTTTGTTAGAGAATATATTATATTTCAAATTTGTTTTGAATTTACTATTTTTACTACTAATATTCTATTAGAAGGTGCACACCAGATTTCCTCTGGTTTGAGAAAATGCTGATGCATGTAGCACATTCTTTTAGAGGCCAACACCTCGCATTCACACAGAATGTTTTTTGAGGTTTCTTTGGCCTCTTCGCAGAACCTGATGCACTTATCATCCTCCTGTAAGCTTATCCTACTTAGATGGTAATTGAGGGGACAGTTTCTGTTAAGAGACCTGCAATGGTTCTTAGTTCCTTTCTACTTAGGTTGAGTAGTACAATATGATATGAAGAAAAATTCAAACGTTTTCGTTTTTTTTTTTTTCGTTGTTGTATTTTTCATGAATTCAATATTATAATAAATTTCACGTATTTTAATAATAAATTTGACTTAAATTTTATACTTTAATTTAAAAAAAAAATTAACTTTCGACAAATAAAATTAAAGGATGATGAAATGTAATCTTTAATTTCTTATCTCTATGATTGAAGATTGTGCAAGAAAAAAAAGAGTAAATAAAAAATAAATTAAGCAAAAGAAGAAAGAAAAAAAAATACATTACAAAGTGATTAAGCTTTTTCGAAGTTTACAAGTCATGACTACACTAATTACCAAAGTAGATATTTTTACTGGTTATAATCATGTTTTTATTCTTCATTACAAATACAAATGTATATGTTCGTATGTATTTTGAAATTAAGAAATCGAAAAAAAAAAATAACAAAATAAAGATGAAAACATCAAAAAGTTTAATTATCATCCAGATCATATAACAATTATATAAAATATTCTCTAAAGTTCATAGTTGAATAATAGAGAGATGATTGTTTAACACCAATGAAATATGTTTTGAATTAAACAATGATAAATAAATTAGAAAAATAATATGCTTTTGAATTCTTTGAAAAATCATAATATACAATTACATATCATGATTATTTAGAATTTTAAATATACATAAGTACATATTTATTTTCTTGACCATTTGTACTTAATAAATAATTTGTATCTATTGATAAAACTTTCCAATTGTTATTATGTATACTTGCTACTAAATTATAATATCTTTGCATGAATAAGGATAAAAAAGTAATGTAAGGAATTATATTTTTTTATAAATGTCTTCTAAATTGACTCTGTAATTTATTAGAGTCAAATTTTACCCTTTACACTATTGCACCTACATATTGAGAAGCATGAAACTATTAAATGAAAACAATCAAAAAGTCAAGCACATAAAAACAACGAGCACATGAAAATCTTTAAATTGAATTAAGTAACTCATAAAAGTTAAGAATATGTATATGTACATATGTATATTCAAGTATCAGTAAATGACTGACTGACTTATAAGATTCTTTAGTATCTAAATAATGTTCTTCATCATTTTCAGAATCATATGGATGTATATTTGAAAAAGAAGAATATCTTTTTTCATATAATTATAATATATTATGGTGTTTTAATTTTTTTTTTTTTTTTCTAAAGAATAAAAAGAGAAAAACCCACAGAATATCTTATTAATCCAATAAATTTTAAACTATAGAATCCCCATAATAATATTTTTGTGCATAGAATGAAAACAAAAATAAAGAAAATTATTCGAAATTAAATTATTCACTTGAAGAAAAATATATTACAAATCAGATTGTATTTTCACTTTTTTTTTTAATCAAACGTAAATTTGACCTTTGACCTATAGTTTTTTTTTTGTTATTTGATTTTTGTTATTTTTTTTCCGATTTCGAATAATATATGTATGTATTTTGTTTCGAATATTTTGTCTTTTTTTTATCCATAAATCAATCAGACTGGTATAAAAGAAAAATTTAACATGCATAACGTTTGTTATTTTAATTTAATTTATTTCAAGATAGAAAAATTATACTAGTACATACATGTATATTTTTTATCATACTGTAATAATACAGATGATATTTTCAAATTTTATAGATATACTCTTTAAAATAGACATTAGATACAAATAAAAAAAAAGGTTTTTTTTTTTCTATGTATAATTCCATAAATTTTACACTTTCTTTTAAATAAAAATTAAATTACACAAGCACTTTAGATGATTTAATGATTAATTTAGTTTTGATAATTCATGAAAAAAAAAATATTTAAAAAAAATTGATAAACAGCTTTTTTTTAAATGCTTTTAAATTTTGTTTCTTTTCTTTATTTTAATTTTATTTTCTTTTGTTATGATTCTTAGATTATTTTAAATTGACTCAATTTTTTTTTCACTATTTTATTTTTTAAATTTCATAAGAATCAAAAAGACAGATTCTTTAGCTTTATCTTCCAAAAACATAATACAATTTAGCAGTATGTAAGTAGCATCTATTTTTTTTTCAATTTTTAACATTTAACTTTAACTTAAATTTCTGTATCTACCCTTAAACATTGTTTTTTTTTTTTTTGCTTTTGCTTCTCAAAATCAACGGTATTATATTTCTTACATTCCAATAGAGAAAAAAAATTATTTAAATAGGATAGTAACAAGAAGAAAAAAAAATTTAGATGATCAACCAAACAAATAAGTTAGTAAGTTGATTATTCAAATATCGTCACAGGTTTTTCATATGAAAACCTAATTTAATATTCAAAAACAAAACATAGAAGAAGAAAAAAAAAAAAGACATACATAAATATATTCACAAAGGAAATACAAAAATAAAATTAAATCCTTTACATTGAAAATAAATCTCTTAAACAAGTTTTTGATTTATTTCTAGAACTTTTTGAAATGAATAAACAATTTTTTTTCCCTATTTTTTTTTTTTTTTTTTTTTACCAAGAAAAATAAAAATAAAAGATATATAGACAACATATTACTTATTTCTGTTGAATATTCCGATATAAAGAAAAGAATCTTTGAAGTTTTATTAGAATAAAAGAAAATAAGAAAAATAGAAAATAGCACAAAATAAGTACGTATTTACTTTTCAAATTTAAACAAAAATAGAGTATAAAAAAAAAAAATATATTCCATGAAAATAAATTGTATGAATAGTTTATAAGATTATAGAGATTTTAACCTTTTACTTTTTTTTCTTCATTTAAAATTTTGTAATATTAGGTTTATTTCAAATCTTATATGCATACATGCATACATATACAACATACACGATTATGTATCATCATCCTTCATTGAAAATGAAAATATGTAGTTTTATATTTCTTTTGAACTAAACAAAATATTCCTCCAGCTCAACGGAAGAAAAAAAAACAAAAAAAAACAAAAATTATTTGTTGCTAGTTTTCTTATATGTTTATTTTATTTATTTATTTATTTTGCTTCTTTAAATATTCAACATAATCACAAAAAATACTTATGGAAAGAGCTATAGTTGCGTGTTTTGAAAATACCGTGTTGAAAAAAAAAAGACTAGTTGGTAACTAGAATTAAAGTAAAATTATTTTTAAGCTTTTTGTAAAAGATAAATTTGAAAATTTGGGGAAAAAAAATTAGAAAAAAAAAGGATATTAAAAAAGAAGAAAAGTATGGATCAAGTATGTAGGTACCTACTTACATAGAATATATGTACATATAATACTCTTACAATATTTATATTTTATTTTATTATTTTAAATTTCATTTTATTTTCCTTGGTCAATTCTATATGGTAATGCAGAAGACATTTTGTGAGGAATTTTATTAAAAAATTGTTGGATAATAAAAGTTAGAGACTTGATACTTCTACATTTATTACAATTTACCTTCACTTTTAAAACTATATAGTGCATTCCTATTTTTTTGACCTTATGTTTTAAATTTATCTGAAAGAAGGGTGGTAACGCAGAAGACTCGCACGCAACCTTATTAATACATTCTTAATATTTCCTTTAAGAATTCTGTGAATTGTTAAGTATTTAAGAATTTTAACTTTTATAGTTTAGTTTTGTTGTAACACATGTCCTTTAAAAAAGTATTCAATAGAAAACCCATATAATTAATCTATGACAATAAGCAATAAGAAAAACTAAGGTAACGCAGAAGACATTATGGAGTAATTTAAAAAAAAATTATAATGTATATTGTATTTAAAATAATATACTTAAAATCAATGCCGATATCTTCAGGTCAGCTGCCTATAAAAACAAAGAATTTTTTCATATTTAGCTTATCTTTTCAATGCTTTTACTGAAGAAAGTGAAAATTTTAGTTTCATTTTACAGAGAATTGACCCATTGTTTAATTATAATGGTCACATACATTATGTATATTGTCTTTGTTTATTTTTATTTTTGTCTATTGCAATATTCATTAGTTTAATTATCAAATAATACTTTCTTTATAGATTTTTTCTATTTAAAAAAAAAAAAAATAAATAAGAAATAAAATAAAATTAAAAAACAAAAATACATCGAATAAACTAAAATTCAATTTATAAAAAAAAAATAATAAACTTAAATGAATATTAAACAATTTCGATTGCAATGAATTTCCGAAAAAATATCATAAAGCTAACAAGTTGTTTTGTAATGATTGTAATCTGTTATACTTTATTATTGTATTATGGAACATGCTAGCAAATATACAAATATAAAATATGGTATAAAATAGAGATAATATTATATAAAACATCCATGCATATACATATTATGTAAATGTATGTATAAATACACGAATAGGTTGTACAACACATTTTTACATAACAATAAAATTAGCTATACAAATGTATGTACTTTCCTTTTTTGTAATTTTCTTCAGTTCTGATTAACACAAAAATCATTTCAGAATAAAATTGGTTTTTCTAATATTTACTTAAATTGTATACGAATATTACTTCTTATTCAGTTTTTTTTTTTAATTATAAAGATATGATTAAAAATTAGCCAACAATAAATTTAATATAAAACACTCTTAATAATTCTTATTATATAGTTATTCTTATTGATTTTCTTAGTATTTCGAAACCGAAAAAAAATATATAAGTATGAAGTTAAATTTGGTCGAAAATATTAAAAAAAAATGGTATTTAAACCATTCCATTTTCAACATACTAATTAAAATTTTATATAATCACACATAAATCTAGAATGTATATTAAATTCAATTTGAATATAAATTTATTAAGAAATTATTATCAAGAAAAAAACAAACGAACAAATAAAATGACAATCTAATAAATAGACCAAAATATAATTAAAATTTATTCCTTTATTATAGACTTTATACATATGTATGTATGTATATTATATGTATTTACATATAAATTTTAATATTGATTTACAAATCTAAAAGTATTACTCATACTTTCTTTTTTATTAATTAGTTTTTGAATATTTTATGTAAAAGATTGAATTATGAATTTTAATTGACACAAATTTGAATAATCCTATACAACATCAGATATGTATGTACATGGAGAGAGAGAAGAAAAAAAAAACTGTATTTATTATAATAATCTCTGTAAATTCTTATTAAGTATTTGTATATGTACCACACACGTGTAACAAAATAATATTTAATTAATAAATATTTTGTTACCAAGTTTTTAAAAATAATAAGATTATTTTCAAATCACCACCGCACCCGCACCTTAAATAAATTATACAACAGATTCAATCTTATATGTATGTATTTGGTGATTTTGTAACATCGTTTAAATCCGAAATAAAGCTCTAAGCTAAAAAAAAAATCAAAATTTTCTAAAATACATATTATCGTACTGTCATGTAACTTAGTGGAACATGAACCACTGTTCATTGGTAGTTAAAAAACTTAAGGTGGAGTTTCAATGCACGCGTTTGGAGCGTTGCTGACCCAGTGAAAGCGTTTGTTGCGCGCGTTAAGCGATAAGTTGGTATTACACTACCCAATTTTTGTCAGCTGTCATTGTCACTTAATATCAAAAAATAATGCCAAAAATACTGGTAATGCGTATAACGCACCAAAAAGTAGAAAATTGTTGAACTTTTTGAGCGTTATGAGCGTTGTGTTCGTTGACCATTTGGTCAGCTCTCATAAGAAAAGCTTATTTCTACTAGCTGTCATTTACCGCACGAAACGCGTTCATTGGAACTCCACCTTTATTTACATATAAGTATAACAATGGAGCTAACATTGATATTTATCTGATTTGTTTGAAATTTCGTTCACAGACATTAAGAATACCTTTGCTATACCGAAAAACACCTATTTACCTTTTATTATCTAATCTAATCCAAATGAACTGATTCTAATTTAAAATTTAGTATAGTGTTTAGTTTAAACAGACTTGACCTTCAACTTCTATGAACCAGTATTATACGATTTTATAAGGATCTCTGAACGCATTTTTCAATGTTATAAAATAATACATATTATATTATATTGATATTTGATATTATAATATCCTTGCAATGTGTCAGCAACTTTTAGTCTACATTCTAGAAATGATGTAGGTAATATAATGTACTTAAGTATATATTACATATGCATGAATTTATATATACACATAAAAATATTTTAATTACAAATATCCTTCGCTTTTGTATAATATCATATACATATATTCAATATAAACTTATATACATGTACTATATATTTCACTCAAGAAAAAAAACACACACACACACCCAAGCATTAGATATACATACATACATATACAAACATATCTATGTAATATAAAGTAATACATATTAATATAGAAACCTATCATTTTCAAAATTTTATATTCATTTTATATCTTGTCTCTGAAGGAAACACTTAACAAATCTAATTAGCACCTTACCATTTCTAAAACTATGTACATATGTATGTATATAAATATATATATGTATATACGTTTACGTATCTATAATTTTATATAACATTCACAAAAACGGATGATTAATTGCCTAAACTGAATCTTTTTCACTCTAATACACCATATACATAATAAGTATAAATAGTATATAATAAATATACTAGAAAAGTTAAAGTTTGAAATTTAATTCTATGGGAAAAATACGGTTCATATTTAATATCTAACTATACATAAATTTTTCAAAAAAAGTAAAAAATAAAATAAAATTCATGAAAATTAATATACTATATAATGTATATATGTATATGTATGTATTTAGATCATAAAATATCCGCCTGTTTGTTACAGCATCATGATGGACTTTACTTCAATTTAATTAGAATACAAAATATCGTATAGTATATGGGCAAGATGAAATAATGGGTAAAAGTAAATAAAAACTAAAAAGCAACTGGATAAACGATAATGAACACGAACAAAAAAAAATCTTAGCAACCAAACTGAAAAAAAAAAAGACAAAGTAAAAAAACAAAAGGCAAAAAAAAAAAACCCCCCACAAAAAAGGGTGAAAAAAATTCTCAAATAAAGGAAAGGAAAATAATACTGTGGTTTACTTCATAACTAACTACTATATTTCAAAATTTTATGTAATTGGTACCTCGTTTTTATAAAAACCAAAAGTCTTCAATACATCGTATTATATTGTATTATTAAAATTTATATTTATATTTCATAGTACATACATATATACATATACAAGATAATATAAAGAAGAAGAAAATAGAAAATGAAAAACAAAACAAACAAAAAATTAAAGCCGAAGAAAAAAAAAATCGTAAAAATAGAATTACTACATTAAAATACAAATCCAATGAGAAAATTTTCAATGGATCTAGAAATTGGGCAATTTCCTTCTTGACAAGGATTCTTTAGCTCTAATAATAATATATACATATCTATAGTATATCGAGATGTTATCTACTCCTGTATCTTTTCTATATGTATGTATACATAAATTGAAATACATATACATATACATATCGTACAAGAAGGGTATGATTGATTAACCAATGCAAATGGGTTTTAACCAATTTTTCAACAAATCTAAGGGATGATAGCAAAAAAAAAAAATAGAAAGAAACGAATTGAAAATGAAAAAGAAGAAGAAAATGAAAATGAAAATGAATAGAATTTAGTGTAAATGACCTAAAAACTTTTACAATGAAATCACATAAATAAAAAAAAAAAAAAAAATAACACTCAGAAGAAAAAAAAAAAAGGAGTAAAAAACAGTTGATGATGGTAATGAAGATAAAGAAAAAAAGGAAATGTGAATATTAATTTGAAAATAGAGAAAATTTATTCATTTTCAATATAAGGAAAGGAACTTTATTTTTATTTTTTGAGTATGTACATATATGTATATGTACTTGAAATATATGTATGTAATTCTTTTAAAGTATGTATATACTGTTATGAATTCTTAAATGCTCTTTATGAGAAGTATTTAATTGAAAAAAAAATACTTAGTTGTTTTTTTTTGTTTTTATCCCCTTTCATGCGTTAAATTACATTAAATTGTGTAAATTTTTTAAATTCTTAATTTATATCAATTATTCATTAAAATTTTGCTTCCTCATTAAATTATTGTGGTACAAGTTTTTTTTTTTTTTTTAAATATATAAGATCTTAATTTAAAAGATATATTTCAGGTGATTGTCTTGTCTGTATGGTTTATATTTATAAAAAAAAAAAATGTACATATATTTTCACACAAAGGTACACAATGTAGTTGATACATTTTTTAAAAATAAATAAAATTGAAAAAAAAAAAATTCGAAATGGTTAAAATTAAAATATGTACAGTTTCATGATTGAAAAAAGATACTTTTTTTAAAAAGTATTTTTCTAATTATTGAATTTCATAAAAGTTTCATATTTTCTCTATAGAAAATACATAATTAATGTTTTTTTTTTCGTTGTGCTTTTAAAAACTGAAGATAAAATTTTAGCAAATTCAAAGGACTAATTACTCAAGAGTGTAAAATTTCATTTCAAAATAACTCCAGATAATACCATGACATTATAATACGTATATATTATTATATATGTATACTCAAATAGAATTGGAATAGTATTGGAATAGAGCAATGTATCAGAATCAAAGTTCAAAAAAGTATGTAAGCAGTTCTATATATAAATTTTTTGAAAATAGTTTGTTTCGTAGAAAAATCGGTGCACAAGGACGAAAAAAAATGGCACACATCTAAATGAGAAAAACACGCATTTTTATTTGTAAAGTATTCTATATTAGATATTTCAAGTAGGTATCTATACTTTTTTTTTTTTTTTCAAACAAATGGGATTTATAATTATACTGATGTTTAAATATTTGCTATTTTGAAATGACTAAAAATAAAATCGAATTAAGAAGCTGTAAATTACCTAGAATAATTGAATATTTATTTATTTAAAAATAAAAAACCAATTACTTATTTACATAAAAAAACACTGATTCAATTCTATTGCATATATTTGAATAGTAAAAATTATTTTATTTTATTTTTCATAATACATACTTACATACATATGATATGACCATTATCATTATTATTTTGCCTGAATTAATTCATTTAGAAAATTTTTGTGGTATAGATATAGTTCGTGAATTGTATATCTACATATTTAAAATTATATAAAATAGTTTAAAAATTTTTAAATTATAAAACAGCATTATTATATAAATTTTATTTAAAAAATAACCAATATTTTATACATGGACATTAATATAACATTCATACTACATACATATATGTAGTGTACACATGTTCATGTATACAATATATTTATTTTATTTTATTATTATTTATTTATTTATTTTTTTTTTAAATTTATATTTTTGGCAAAATAATGCTACTAACCAAACAAATCATAAAGGGTTCATGTACACATTACGTATTTTGTATTTACATATATCTATACTTATATACTATACATACATGTTATGCATGTAATGAATACCGTTAATTACATCCGAATACCAACAAGCACACATATATTAACCACAATTTTAATATACATAAACATTTAATAAAATTATGCTAATGAAACTAACAATTTTTTTTTAAATTTTTGTTTTTTTTTTTTGTTTTTTTTTTTGTTTTTACTGAAAAATTAATTTTTTTATAATTATGTACCTATACTGAAAATGAATTGTGTAAAATTTTGATACTTTAAATGACACAGAGAATGTACTTTGTTGTTGTTTGTTTTTTGTGTGAGGGGGGGAGATGCGGACTAGGCATCCAAATTCCACGAGCACTCAGACAGGAGAGTCCATTGTACTCAGCGCCTCGTATCTAGTAAAATCTTATCGTTTTCCTAATAAACGAGAGGATTTTGTCTAGATGTTAAGAACAGATGTCTTTCGTTCTCATTACATTACATTTTTTGTCCTTTTACGAAAGTAAATTTTTAACTTATAACAACAACTACAACAACAACAAAAAGTTTTAATTTTATTTTATTTATTTATTTTTTTTGTAGCAAGAAATTTATCAAATACATTTTAAATTCAAAATCAAACAAAATTTGTTATAGAATCAACAGCAATAGCATCAATTGAAGTGTGACGATAATTGAGGGACATTTGGTTTATTCCCTCAGTTGCAATTTTAAATTACACTAAACCCATAAATGCGACACACCATATTTATTTATTTTTTTTTTATTTTTATTTTTATTTTATTTTCATAGTACAGAGAAATTGCATGTAATTACTTTCTCGGGACAAATTAGCTTTTATACAAAACTATAAAATGTTTTACATACAGATGATGCATATATATTTAGAGTTGTTATATATTTTGTACAAAACTTTTTTTTTTTATTTTCTTTTAAATTGTATATATTTGTACCTATGTATATGTACTTATATGCAACATATCAATATAAATTTGTACATTTCAATGGAATTAACATTAAAAATGTACATATGTACATATCTGCATTTATATACATATTTCCAATCATTATAATTATACACAACCTAACTATTGTTTTTTTTTATCGATATTTGATCTATATAGGTATATAAGTAATATATACATATGTAGGTGTAAATGTCTTTGCATATAAATGCAAATGGTTTAGTATAATATATACATTTGTTTTTTTTTTTTTTTAATAAATTTAGGTACACACATAGATACATATGTTCATTTGAAATGTAGATAATATTTTTATATATCTGTGTGTTAAATAAAATCTGCATGCAGTCATTTGGAAAAACTCATTAGGATTCAAATTGAAAAAAAAAAATCTTTATGGTTAAATGTAAAAAAATTAAAAAATAAATTTGCATTTATCCACATGCGCATATATAATACATATATGTACAATTTAAACAACAAAAAAAACACACAAAATAAAAAATATATAAGATGCCCAAATACATACATCTCGTATGTGTAAATTAAGAGGGTATTAAAAAAATTAGTGAAAAAATAAAAAAATGAAACAACAAAGATAAGAATTAAAACTAAAGTGAATTCTAAAAAGCATAAAATTGATTGCATATACGTAACTTCTGTACTTATTTATTAGTCGCTACTTTTGTAACTCTTTTTTGCACTTTTCCATTACATATAATGTACACTTCAATCTGACATACACATACACCATATTTGTATTTTCTATGACCGTAACATATTTAGATATGCCTAAAAAGAGCAAAATTATTTTTAAAAAAGATAAATACCTACATACATACATACACGTACATAGTGTAAAAAGCCATAGATATAAAAATTTATATTTTTTCATTTCAGTTTTTTAATAAAGAAATGAATAAATGTATGTAATTCACATAAATGCATGTGTATGTATGTGTAAATACAGATTTCTAAAACAATTTTAATTGGATTATTTAAAAACAAAAATTACTTTATGTGATATTCGAAAGAACAAAAAAAAAAACCAGAACCAGAACCAAAAAAAAAAAAAAGATAAAATACAAAAAGGAAATTAGTAGATGACGAAAACGTTCAGTACTATAGTCCAATTAAATTTTATTCGTTTGAAAGATTTATTTTTTTTTTTAAATGTTTTTTTTTTAATCTAAAATTTCTCTTTTTTTTGTCGGTCAAAACTTAAAATGATCGATTTTTTTTTCTGATGAATTCTATTTATAATATTGTGCATATACTTATGTATGTACATTTTTATAACATGGCCAATTTGTAAGATAAAAAGCGTATGTATACTATAAATATTTTAAATTCATTAAAACAAATTAGATTATATAAAGCTTTAAAAAAATGATTAAAAAAAATGAAAGAAAAAAAAGTATAAAAAAATTTTTAACCTCATTTCTTTTCTTAATATTTGAATAAAAAAAAAATTGAAATTAAATTCAATTGAAAAAAATAAAATGTTAATTTTAATAAGGTGTTTCTATTAAAATATATACTCATTTTGACCAATTAAAAAAATCAATTAAGAAAACAAAACAAAAAAAAAAAAAAAAGAAGTAGGAGAAAAATCAAAATTTAAATTAACTAAAAACTACAGATACAGAATCTTTTACAAATACATGATGCTTCACTTATACTATGAATTAAATACGCTATACAACTTGAAGATTATTTTTTTCCTTTCTTTCTTTTTTCTTTATTCCTAAACACCTACACAATAAACTTAATTCTATGTATATACTTAGATATATGTAAATTTAATATTATAGTCTTATAATTGAAAATATACGAAAATACTCTAATATTTAATACTTTAAAAAATAAGTAAGATACTTCTAATATTTTAACGGAATTTTCATTCAAATAACAAAGAATTTTACATTGATTTTATTTTAAATTTTAAAATATGTATCAGATTTACTCCTACACAAATACCATAAGATCGTCTACTACAAAAATAACAAAAATTCATAATATATATTATATTCCTTTTGTTGATGTTTGAAATAACATACTCGTATTAGTGTGTGGCACATACATATAAACAATTTTCAAATACGCATAAAATTTTACAAAATATACGTGGGCATTATTTATGCATAGGTAAAAAAAATTTTTTTTATATTCGAGTTAAACATTTTCTTGGAAATTCAATTGAATAATTCAGAATAGAATTTTGATTTAAATTCAAATTAAAAGAAAATAATAAATAAGTAATAAAAATGTTATCTTATTATTATTTCATCTTAAATCCATAATTTATTCAAATCGATATTTTTTTCTTTCTTCTTGAAACGAGCAATAAGTAAGATAATACAATTTTCACAGAAGTTTTGTTAAATTTCATTTTTCGTTTTTTCACATTTTCTTCTAAATTGTCATGTTCGTTTTTTTTTTTTTTGCTTTGTTTGCATTTTCATGACATTTGAACGATTAGGACTTAGGTAGAAAGAAAACACTGTAAAAATGATAACAGATTTGAAGTATGAATTGCAAATTTTTTTTTTTTCTTCACCAAAAATTAATTATTGTTTCTGATAAACCAGATTTGGCTTGTTGCAATTATTTTCTGTTTATTTTTTTTTTTTCTAAACTTATTTTGGCAATAAAAGATAACTGCTACGCTGACATTTGGTGAGATTTTAAAAGAATACAATAAGTATCTGTAGTAGCTAAGAACAGAAAAAACGACATTCGACTCGACTGGGAATCGAACCGCAGTCCTTTATCTTGCCGGGATAGTGCGCTTACCAATGCGCCACCGAATGTCATGCCGTTCACTGATCTTAGTTACTACTTCTAAACATTGATATTGAAATCTCCTACATATCCTTAACAACATACCAATTGATGAGATACAAGATTCGATTTAATCACTTCTTGATCGTATGCAAATCAATATATCCACGTTGAATAATATATTTTTATTTTCAAGTTAATTAAAATAGAACAGAATCTTTTACTCTTATAAAGTTATTTGTTCAACCAGTATCTATGTATATATCACTATTTATTCGATTTCTATTCTTTAGCTTAAGCTCTACAATTTCAATTTTCGCTTAAACATAAATTTTCTATCTTGAAATTTTTGATTTTGATTATAAAAATTTGTCTCTAATTTCTAGATAAATATTTTTTTAATTTTTCATTATTTTTTCTTTTACTTTATAGTAAAATTAACTAAACAACCACTAATATTTTCATTATTTTACTGCATTCAGGATATTACATATATATCGAAACCAAGTACAAACTATAAATTTAGAAAATACATAGTTAGTCGTACGGTTATTTTATTTATTTATTTATTTTTTGTGTTAATTGAAAATAAAAATTCTTATCAATTTTATTATTATGACCAAATACTAATATTCATTTAAGATACATACTTACAAATATATAATTTTTCCCTAAATACAAATATAATTCATATTACATATTAAATTATGTATACGATTTATGTATATACAATAGTGTGTACTGTACTTATAGATACAATTTAATTGTTAACAATATTTTGAAAATTAGAAAATAAATTAAAATATTTACTTTTTTTGTTTATTTTTCATATTTTTAATGTTTTTTCTTTCTATTTAGTAGTTTTCTGTTTTACAAAACCAAACACACAAAATTAGTTAGTTTAAATAATTTCTATTTTTGGTTACCTAAAAATGTTTTTTTTTTTTTTTTTTTTTTTTTTTTTTTTTTAATATAAAATATATAACTTTCACAATAAATTAAAAGAGAAAGATGTTAAAACTAAAAGTATTCAACAATTTTTTTTTTCTTTAAAAAATAAGTATATATGTTTGGCTATGGATATTTATAATACATATATACATATATTTAAATGTATACATACATGTATTTGTATTTAAAAATTACAATTTTGTATAATTTTATTTAGTGATATAGACTTAAGTATATGTATATTCATTTGAATATAAAATGTTATATGTGTCTATATGTACAATTGAATATATACTTTTTGAAAATTCAACAGGATAAACCACAAAAATGTGGTTTTCAGGATACAGCTTCAATAATTTATTTGAATTTATCTGTACTAATATAGAACATTATAAGTATATGGTATGTATGTATGTACATATGTATATAAAATTCATTCAATATATACATTACTATAAAATGTATACCATAACCATTTAATGTATAATTTTGATCACAAATACATATAATGTACACAGATTTAATTTTAATATAAAAATATACATACATATACATATACATATGTACATACATTGTACATATTTATACAAAATGTATTTAATGTTGTCTGATGTTTGCAGTTTATAAAATTAAAGATTCATGAAATGATGAAAATAAACCTTTTTTTTTGTGTGTGATTTTTCCTTTCTGAATAAAAAACATATATACATACATATGTATATATTGTATATGTTTATCCTTTATCTATACATATCTATAACTCGAAATTTACTTGTAAAACATAGCTACATATAATAATTTTTAGTAAATTCAGCAATTTTGTACATTTGTGTGTATGTAATTATTTTTATTTATTTTTCTTTTTTTTTGTTCATTCTAAGTATTTCAAATATCAATGATAATGTGGCTCATTGACCGAAAAATTTTACTAGATTGTTAGAGGGAAGATTATGAAATGAAATAAATACATTTAATATATATAACTACATACATAAAAAGGATGAAATTTCAAATAATAAAATTACGTTAACTGTACGTATATCTGACATATACAAATACATGTGTGTGTACGTGTATTGACATAAAAAAATACAAAAATTGTAATAATGTTAAGATTAAGATCAAAATGAATTGGACTATTTGCACTTCGACCTAATAAGATATTTTGTGCCGCCCGTGATTCTCATAGATTTAACCTTCATAATACATAAATCCTAAAGTGAGGTACACATTATCATTTAAACTGACAGTTTTTTTTTTTTTGCATAACTGTCAGTTAAAATGATAATGTGTATGTGTAACTGATGGTAAAACTGATGCTGACAAAATGATTTCGTGATTTTTCAGTTTTTTTCGACAGTCGCCGACTGTCAATTTAAATGATAATGTGTACCTCACTTAAGATTATATTCAAAAGTGCACACCAAATTTCCTCAGGCATTAAGAAAAGTTAGTGCATGACGTGTCGCACTCTTTTTGAGACCAACGTTTCGCCACGCATTCATACAAAATGTGTTTTGAGTTCTCTTTGGACTCTTTGCAGAATTTGCATTTGTCATCGCCCTCTTGTAGCCTCATCTTTCTTAGATAATTACAAAAATTGTAATTTGTTATAATTAAATAAAATAAAATTATTTTTACAATTATGTATGTATTTCTATTTTTTTAATATTTTTATTGTAAAATCAAATTATGTATGTATTTATCAAAAAACAAAAACAACAATAATCTTTTTTACTGTGTAAATATAATATTAAAATTGTAAAAAAAGGGTAAAGATATATTTGAAATACGTACCTGAGAATAAAAGTAAAATTTCAGTGGAGAAATTTAATACAATTGATTCTAAAGTATAAAAGGAATTTGCCATTGTGGATCTCGAGAAGGGCAATTTTTTTTTTTTTGTACAGAAGGAATAATTAATGAACAATGTTTTTGTGTATAGGAGTATAAAAATTTACATATTGTTCTACATATGATCAAAAATTCATAAATACTTTCTTAAATAGACTTTAATATAAAGAACAAATCAATGATTCAATTATGTAGTATATAACTTATTTTTAAATACATATTATGGAATATACAAACAAAACAATTTAAATTTATATAGAACTAAGTTCTTTATTTTGTTTTTGTTTAATTATTATTTCATCAAAAGTTTCATATCAAATATCTGTATTGAATTATATGTTTCTAATTGATAACTTTTAACAAGATATTTTCTTATGAAAATAAATCTACATTGTTACTATTAACAACATTTGAAGTGGCTTTATATTACTTCCTTTAAATAAAATAACTATGTACGTACATACATACCTATGTAGTATGTACATATGTTAACTTACATTAATGCATACTTTTATTCATAAAAATATATACATAGATTGTTACTTCATAAATTTCTTCAATGCAAAAATTATAAATTTTTTAATTTTTTTTTTTTTCATATTTTTATAACAATAAAATTTCATACTATTGCAAATTGTGAATTGCAGTTCACATTAATGATACTTATTTGTTTGTTTTTATTTATTTATTTTTTTTGTTTTTTATAAACAAACAATTTAACTTTTTTCGAAATGGTTTCTTTTATTTTATTTTAATTTTTTTTTCTTTTTTCATATAACAACAACAAAATAGATAGATAAATAAAACTTTTCAAAGAAAAAAAAAAGAAAAAAAAAGATAAGTATAAAAAGAATGATAAATAAGTATATAAAAGATAAAATAAATTATGTAAGATAAAGAAATGAAATTAAAAGACTTTTGAATCAAAATCCTAATCACATTTTACAAATTCTTTTATTATCCTTTTTATTATAAAGCAGATAGAGACTAGAGAAGATAGATAGAGTTTTTAAATTTTTTATGAAGCTTTAGAAAAAATTTAAAAGAAAAAAAAAACTAAAGTAAAATAAAATACATGCACATAAAAAAGTGTTTTTTAACAAAAATATATATATGTACATACATATAGACAGTATATATATACCTATAGGCACATATACTCCTACACACATACGTACATATATACATTGTGAATATCCCAACGGCAAGGATATTTTAAAATCACAAAAAAAAAAAAAAACGAAAAGAAAAAGGTTTTTTTTGTGTCCGACTTTATTTAAACTTTTTTTTTTACATACAAAAGACAGAAAGATATATATTTTTTTTTATATTAAATTGTAAATTTTCTAAGATGTAACATATAATATGTATAATACTGTATTGATTATATTATTTGTACACGTCGTATATCAGATGACTTTCAAGTGACTTAAAGCAAATTATTATAGGCAAAAAAAAAAAGCGCTAAAAAGGTAATTCTTGAATTTATTTTTTTATAAAATAATGTCAAATCACCTTTAGGAATTGATTTTGTATTGTGTTTTTTTTAATACATATATACTTTTTATTGTTTGTATTTTTTGTTTTTATTCTTATTTGTTTGTCACATGAGAATTGGATACATACATATATGTATGTATGTATAGTACGAGTACACATATACGTATATTCATAACATGTATGTATATTACCAAGTATAAGTAAAAAAGGATTGACTTAATTATAAAACAAAAACATCGAAAACCATTTGTAAAAGGCATTTTGGGTAATAATAACTCCTTCCAGGACTACAAAAAGTCCTTTCCAGAATTTAAATAAGTCCTTTCCAGGACTATAATAACTCCTTTTGAGGACTACAATAAGTCATTT
Source organism: Bombylius major (assembly GCA_932526495.1). Classification (NCBI taxonomy): domain Eukaryota; kingdom Metazoa; phylum Arthropoda; class Insecta; order Diptera; family Bombyliidae; genus Bombylius; species Bombylius major. The sequence continues at coordinate 718,928 of OW052046.1, forward strand.
TCAGGACTAAAATAACTCCCACCCAAGACTAGAATAAGTCCTTTTCAGGAATACAAAGTAATTAACACAATGAGTTACATTTTTTGAAAGGCCTGAAGGTTCTCTTTAGAAATAATTTTCATTTATGTACTTCTCTACATTAAGCGAACGCTGAAACATATTGCGAAAAGTGAAACTAGTTACTTTTTGAAAAACATTGTCTTTGACCTTGAATATCTCGGTAACTATTAAAAATAGCCATCCCCCCCTTTCCCATACGATTTTTTTTCGTTTCTCACCGATATCTACCACTCTGCTAAGTTCGGCACACGAACTGTGAAACACCCTGTATACATATAGTTTGTATGTTTACATTCAAACTAATTAAAATAATACAACATTCGTACATACTCTAGAAGTGTAGAAAGTCCATTTTTAAAATTGCAGTAAATTAGAATAATAAAAATTAATAAATTAAATTCTAGTAATTTTATATTTTCTTAAGATATTTTCTTAAGAAGAATTATTCTTCATAGAATGTGTAATTTAATTTCATGTGTTTTATTTTTTTTTTTTTTTTATTTATTTATTTATTTTTTTTTTTTTTGTTACATAAAACATTGCTTGAAAATTACATCGTCTTAATCTTATTTAACTTAAAATTTATATAAATTTACATAAAATGGGTGGTATTTTATCCTACGAGTGGGGTCACTATAGCTAGTTCTGCATCTGGCATCTCCTCCACAAGTGGATAGAGTTGGATATATGTATGTACAATGTACATAATATTGTATAAATATATGTATGTATATCCACTGCACTATACTTGTTTAATTTTATGTATGTTAAATAAAAAAGAAATAATACAAAATATTTTCAAATTTTACTTTGCACAATTTAAACACAATTAAAACAAATGTTTAAACTGACTTAACGTATTATTACGCTTTTTATTTTGTTTTCAAATCAAAACAAATAATAAATTTTCTAATTTTAGCTAGTCTTTGTGATTAGAAGAAATTATTTAGTATGTAGGTACCGTTTTTTTTTAACACATTTTTATTACAAGGAATCAAATATTATGAAGGAATAATTCTCGTATAAGGACTTTTCATATATGCGACATACATAATCAAAAGCAAAGCAAAATCCATTTATAAAATGATCCTTTCAATACATATTCTTAAAATTTTAAACACATCTTTTTTTTAAAGGATTCTAATTTCCATCTATCTCTATTTTATGTAACTATCATTTATTTTTACAAGTTTAATGTAACATCTTTAAAATCACATAAAGCACATATGTGATAATATCTGAACACTGTTAACTCAAGCACGTTAAAATCAATTCGCGTAAATGGATACCACGTAAATAAAAGGATTACTGGATATATTAAAAATGATTCATTGTTTGCCTTATAATTCTAAATACTGTTTATATTCATAAATTGTTTTTAAAATACTATAATTTTCATATTATTATTAATATTTTTTTTTTAAGAAAATATCTTAAATTATTAGAAATATTTATTAAGTTAGTTTAAAATAAAAACAAACAAAAATAAAATAAAAATATATTATTATTATTATTATCTCTTTTTTTATTCACATGATACCATATACTTAAAAAAAATATATAAGTATATGTATAGTATATTTTACATTTTCTTAAAAAAAAATAAAAAAAAAAATAAAAAAAGTTAAATAACATAAGAAAATTGACTTTTTTTCTTATACTTAATTTTTTATATAGAATATTATAATAAAATATTGGTAAACTGTATACATACATTTAGTATATAATATGTATATACATATATACATACTTACATATAGTGACAGTTAGTTATAGCAAGTATATGGTGTTGCTGCAGCTATCATCAATTTATAATACACCAAAAAAAAAAAAAAATAGAGTAAAAATTACATAAAATATAGAAAAATCATATTAGTAAAGCAAAAGTTGAAAAAAAAAAATATAGAAAAATAAGTATTAAAGGACTATAGTGAAGTCCGTTGTCATTGTTGAAATATTATGTCAATATAATTTTATTTTTATTTTTTTTTTCTCTTTTTAAGTGTATGTATATATCCTCTTCGACATAATATTAAGGATTCAACTTATATAGTAAAATTCACCATAATATAATATTACATCTACAGTAATATATTATTATTATTTTTTTTTTTTTTTTTCATTCATTTAAAATATATATTGTTATAGAAATTGTACAAAATCATATTCAATATAACACTCATATACATACATATTCTCTAATATATGTATGTATACACCTATACACACATAATAATAATAATAACAATAATAATAATAATTTTATATGATGAGTGTCCATGGTTTTAACATCAATGTCTCTTATCTATACATACATATACATATACATACATATATACTATACTCTTAGCTATTTTTTTCTTTACAATAGAAATAAATTTTTATTATCTTCTTCTTTTCGATATAAAAACATATTTTCTCCCATGAATAAAATAAATCCTTTAATAAAGACTCTTATATGGGGGACGATGCGGTAACGTGCTTCAATTTTTTTTGTTTTTTTATTATTATTTGTTTCATTTTTTCAATATTTTTATATATGTATGTATGTTTTTTTTTTCTTACTTACTTATTTTTACGTTATGCTTTCTTTCTTATGACTTTTTTTTTTCTGCCTTGTACTTTTCAATAAATTTTATTTTTTCTTAGATACTATATACACCATCATCATCATCATCATCATTTTTATCATTATATTGTGTAAGAACAAAAATCAAGTAAAAAAAAAAATATGCCGAAAAAAATTATAATATAATAAAAAAAAAGTAAAAATTTGAAAAAAAAAATGACAAAGAAAAAAAAATAAGAACTTAAATCTTGAATGTAAAATAATAAGGAATTATGTGAAAAATAATACATGCTAAAAATTATTTATACGAATATAAGGTGTTCTACTTAATTTTTAAAGGACTTCTGGTTTTTTTTTTTTGCAGTATTTTTAATTGTGAAACAAGTCCATAGATTTTTAAAAAAAAATAAACATTGACATGTGAAAGATTCAAATAAAAAAAAAAAAGGATTACAATTCATCATCACAACAAAAAACTATTTCTTTTCATCCAAGAAACTCACCATCAAAAATGTATATTTTCCCTCATAAAAAAAACTCCCACACAAAAAAAAAGGATAATAAAAAATCATTTTTAGATTTTTTTTTTGAAAATGTTATTAACAGAACATCCTTGGACAAGCCCAAAGAGAAAAACTCAACAAAAGGTTCAACACTTCTTGAAAAATGTTCTGAGTCTTTTTAATTTGGTACTGAGAAGGCCCTAAAAAGTTCAAGTAAGAAGGTCCAGTCCAGTCCACCAACGACATTTACCAAGACATATAGTACGATTCAAAAAAGATGGCACAGGTTCGCGCATGTCTTACATGTGTTAGTGATCTTTTTGTGTATACATATACGAAGGAGGAAACCTCTTTCTTAGAATTTACAAAAACAAAAATGCATGTGTGTAAGTATCTTTTCTTCTGCGCATGTTTCTCTAGTATAATACGAAATGCCATCTTTTTTAAATCGTATCTACTATATTAAAATTTTGTCAATTTTTTTCTTTTTTTTTCAATTTTATTTCAAAAAATTTAACATTAGCAAAATAAGCTTAGTGAAAAGTGAAAAAAATTTTGAAAATTTGAAAAATTTTGTGATTTGGACAATTCTTAAATTAATTAAAATTTTCGTTCTCATTGAAAGAAGAAAAAAAAAAGAAACGGATAAAATGAAATTTAAGCTTTTGTAAAATGTAACAGGAAGTTTTGGTAAACCCTGTATGAAAAACATATGAATAAAAAAATTTATTTCATATTTATATGATAAAAGCGTGAGAAGAATTGATGGAACCAATATTATGTATGTATGTAATGAATATCTAACATATAATAAATATAATATACTATAAAAATTATATTTGAACCAATAAGGAAGTTTTATCTATCATATATCAGATATTAACTTTCAATACCACAAGATAAATAATTTATGATGGCATTTTCCATATTATAATGAAATTTATATCAAATACTCTCTAGAGGAAAATTGGACTTCAAGTACAAAAAAAAAAAGAAGAAAATTAAAAAAATATATTTATATTCATAATATTCATTTAAAGACAAAATATAAAAATTATATACATATGTACATCGTTGTATATCTGCATCTATAGGATATTTTTCTTTTTAATTTCGACTTTGATTGTGGATTTTTTCTTCTTTTTTTTAATTTTTTTCTTTTTTTGCAACTAAAACCATATATTATAACCAACATTGCAATTGCAAGAATCATTATCTGGGTTAAGTGTAATTACGTGATAGTCAGATACACGTTAATTTTCTTAAAAACCACTTTATATACTCAGTCCTTTTTTTTTTTTTTTATTTCCATAATAAAAATACGTAATTTTTCTTTTTCTATTTAATTTCATTTTTTATTTTTAATTTTAATCCTTTTCAGTTTTTAGTTTTTATCACATTTTCATTAAAAAAAAAAAATATATATGAAAAATGAAAAAGGAAATATTATATATAAACTTAGAAAATTATATGAACATTATATAATGAATATCTAGATTTTCTGTAATACATTTACACGCGTATATATACATACATAAATATAATCTACCTATATATTATATCATTAGTTATACACACATACAGTTTTTTTTTTATTTCCTTTTTGAATATGAATTAATGACTGTTAGATAGCGCATAAAATTATTTTACACACATACATCACAAATAAAAATAGTATTAAAAATTTTAGAATGAAAAAAAAACAAAAAAACAGAAAAAAATTCTATGTAGGACTAGGATGCATATTTCTTCTTCTTTTTTTCTTTTCTTTGTTTTAAAATAATGCGCTTATATTTTTAGGTATAAGGGTAAGCACAATATAATCTATGAAAAGAAAATAAAATTTATGCATAATATAACAAATAATATATCTGATTATATTCTATTATTGTATATATGCGATATCATAATAAAATTCATAAAAAAGGATTTAAAAAAAAAAAAAATATATATGTATGTAAAAGAGGGAAACTGTAGCAATATAGATCCACACTTAATTTGTATTTAATTTATTTTATTTCAGGTCTATTTTAATTTTATCTTCTTAATTAGTTTTTAGATATGTACAGGCATCGATTTCCTTTATTACAAATTATCATCATCCTTATAGCTGAAGCTGGCACGATAGCTTAATATGGATCAAAACCTTCCTTTCGTTGATTTAACACGTAAGTTCGATTCAAAAATTAGGTTGAAATCAGATTCGACCGTATCGATTCACCTTATAGTATTGGCCTTTTTCCAACTTTTTTTTTTTCAAGATTTCTCTTTACAGGATTATTTTCTCCTATTCTAATTTCTTGAGGAGACCAATATCGTTTTGCCAATTTTATATACCTATTTAATTACATTGGGATCATTTCAAAATTATGTATATCTTCTTCGCCATTGATTGTTTACTTGCACATTGCTACCAAGAATAACTCTTAATATTTTCTTTTCGAAAATATTGAAGCTTCTTTTTTATATAAAAGCTTAAGTTTCCGAACCAAAATGACCTGATAAATGTTTTGTAATTGAGGAACTTATTTTTCCGGGATACGAACTATAAATTTGGGAATCCTTACAGTCCAAGGTGAACTTTGTTAGCAAAATTAATGTGATTTTGAACATTTTTTCTTTCTTACTACTCCACACATATCCTGAACAAAAAACTTCAATTAGAAAATTAAAAGTTTAAATGACATGTCAAAAATCAAATGAAAAATTCATATATTGAAGAAATGATATTTAAATTAGTATCATTATGGATATACCAATAAAGCTCTACATAAAATATTTTTTAAGGAATGCTCAATACTGATATAATTTCCCTACTGCACTTATTAAGTATTTATTATCGCTATACGAGTATATGTATACACTCAATCTAGAATCTAGATACACAAAAAACTTTGCTTTATCGTTTTGAATGTAGAATGAATTATAAATTTTTTTCCAAATAAAAATTTTATTATTATACATACATACATAAATATGTACATATATGTATATGTATATGTATATACAATTTCTTTTTTATAAATTCATAACTTTATAGAGAGTAACTTTTTGCAAAACTTAATGTGCATATAATAATTTTCAAAAAATTGAAACAAGAGAAAAAGTAGGTAACGCTAATCTTTGTAAAAATTCATGCTCATTTGGAAAACAAAAAAAAAAAAACAAAAAACATTGTCCATTTTATTCTAATTTTTTTCGCCTTTCTTTGTTTTTTTTTTAAGAAAAACTTAAAAAAAAATGTTTTCATTGTAATTTTAAGGAAAACAATTTTGAAAAAAAAAAAATGTACAATGGTAATCTGATCTGCAAGATAAAAAAAATGTTTTTTTTCTTTTTCACACAATGAATTTGATTTTTTATCTTTTATCGGATATTCCAATTATTTATAGACAGGATATGGCTCGATATGCTTGAATAAATCAATATTGGATTTTAGTCAACTTTTTATAATTGAAATGGAAAAAAAAATTTCATAATTTCCGAACATATTTAAAAAAAAAAAATAAATAGAAAAAAAAAACCTATGTTGTCTGTAGGAAACAAAGAAATTTAAAAACAATTGTAACAAGTAAAAAGGATATATATTCTGAAGAATAATTTTTTATTTGAAATATGTTTATTCACTATATATAGAATTTGAATTATCGGTATAAAAACGAATTACATATATTAGAAAAGTGTCAAATTTTAGGAAACAAACGTCCTTAATTCTAGAATTCAGATTTATTTTTTCTATTTCAACAAACAATTAACCAATTTTTTTGTTGATCCACTATACCCACTTCAGTGTTATTACTGGACATTGCTGGTTCGGGAATACGATCAATAAACTCAACATTCTATCGAATGATTTCAATAGAAGCTGTACAGATGAAAAAAAATCAGTGGTGATTTTATTCTGTAAATCCTGAAGGTTCTTCGAGAGTCTGGAAACGAATTATAGCTGAAATTTCATTAAAGGACTTCAATAAATTTATTCTACGTTATTTCCATAAACATATATCGAAAGGCATTCACAATCAGCCTTTAATTCTTCGAATGGAATTGCTTTTTTCTAGCAAACAGCCCGAACAATCGAATCAAAACAATAAACAATAAATAATTTTTGTTTAATTTGAACAAATTTATGTAACCTTAAAATAAACGTCATGATAATGCAAAATTATTCCCATTACTTTAAGGACTTTATTTTTTTAAAAACCAACAACCAAAAAATGTATACGTTATACATAGGTACATTCGTACTTAATATAAAATAAAATATCACTTACTCAAATTCATTAAAATCAATTGTAATATCTCCCTTAATTTAAATTGCAACAAGTTAATGAAAAAATAAAAAGTAAATACAACACTCGAAAATAAAAACAGCAAAAGCAAGTAATAAAAAAAAATATCTATTAAATTTCTCAGATTCTAATTGTGTTCCTTTAATACAATAGAAAAAAAAAACATAGGAAAAAATTTAAGTATAAAAAATAGAATTCCAGAAATAACATAAATACAAACAAAAATCTGATTAACTTTCTCTAAGGATTCTGTGTTCTAATTTCTCTATTTAAAAAAATCATTCTACATGAAAAAAAAAAGATCACTTGATTTTCATGCTACAATTTTTATCATCATCATCATCATTATTGCTACTATGAGTATTCCTGTAACCTCCAATTTCACCCAATTGGGTTTTTTTTTTTACCTAACAATTAAAGAAAGGTCACGTTCATTATATAAAACTATGAAATAGACCCACAAAATGTTCATCTTTCTTTCCTTTTCTCTTTAAACATGGTACAGATGTACGACTAATTCCTTTCCACAAAAAAAAAAAAAAACAAAAGTTAAAAACAACAACAAAATTGAAGAAAAAAGAAAGGAACCGAAGAAGAAAAACTTGAAGTGAAAAAAAAAGCAATTGACAACATTCATTCAATTTTTATATCCCTTCGTATGTATAGGTATCTGTATATTCAATTTCTTCATTTTCTCTTAATTTTTTAAACAACCATACCCCCTCTCCTCTTCCTTTTACTTTTACACATTTTCCATCCCCTTTTTTTGTTTCTTCACTTTTTCAATTCTAAAGTTTACTTTTACGATGTTTTGTATTATTTTTTATTTATTTTTTGTAAAAAATTTTTTTTTTTTCGTTTCCTTTTATCAAATTTTATAGATTAAAGTAAAAATTGAAACAATTTAATTTATGATAAGAATTATTTTATAAAAAAAAAACGAAGTAGAAACAAAAAAGCCTTTTTTTTCTTCTTAAAATGAATTTTGTTTTTTTTTTTTGTTTCTTCGTTTCACTAGCTTACACTTCATTTGATATGTATTCTTCATAAAATTTAAACATACATACATATGTTCAACTTTTTTTTCTTTCTATTTTTAACTTTCTTTTTTCCTCCTTTCTTTATTTTCACATGACTGACAATAATTTAAGAAAAAAAAAAAAAGAGAGAGAGAAAGAGAAAGTTTTATTTTTGTTCCTGAAATATATTTATTAAAAGTAAAATTGGATAATTGGTTCAATTTAAAAGAAGTTAAGAAATAAAAAAAAAAAGCACAAACAAAAAGGTAAAATTAATTAAATAATTTACGGTCACGTGTCATCGTTTACAAGGAAGAAAAAATGACAAAAAGACAACAGAAAATGAAAATAATTAAAAAAAACTTTTTAGTACATTTAGTATATATTTTTTTTTTTTCAATTTTTTAATTATGAAATTTATTAAATCGATTATATAATTGTTTTCTAATAAATACAATTTGTTTTTTTTTTGTCTTCATTTATTTAAAATTTAAAATATTTAAGTTGATATACTAGTATATGTAGTATGTATTTACTCGTATGTATGTAATATAAGATTTATAATTTATCTTTTCCTTTTTTTCATTATTTATTAATTTCAAAAATATCAAAAAATTTATTTTTAATAAACTTTTTTAGTGAATTACAATAAAAAATTATTTTGTTTTTTTTTTTTCTTTAAATTACATCTTTTTTTTTATGATATTTCCTTTCTAACAATATTTAATTTATTTTTCATAGGAATCAAATTTCATTTAAAAAAAAGTGTTTTATAAAATTTAAAAAAATATACACAAAATAAAGAAGAAGAAAAAAACACAGAACCAACTAGAAAAAAAAAACTAAATTTGAACAATCCAATGCCAATTTATCATTAGAAAAGAAAATTATATACATAAAAACAAAAAAGCAGCCTTATTAGGCTTCTTCAACACATTATTTTTCGTATCAGAAATTAGATATATTTTTCCTGTATCAAAACTATCTTCGATTCCATTTGTATAGAAGCTAATATTTGTAATAACTTCTGTTAATGTGTTCACTCCAATTCAATCAACATTTTGTTATTTGTAGTTGATCAAAAACAAAAATGACCATAACCTTAACTCATTTAATATAGTAATTTAGAAAACACATGAACCCTTTTAATACCAGCCAAAAAATTGAATATACAACAGAAAATACCGAATCAAATTATTAAAGTTTATTAAATTTTAGGAAAAAATTCATAAAAATTTATTTATGAAAAAATAATTATGCAAATGAATAATAAATAATTGTTAAATATTCAAAATACAATGATGTATTAGTTTGACACACTTTGCGAAAAAGTGTATCTCTAAAAAATGTTTTAAAAAATATTATGACTTACATATTATAAAGTAAATATGTAGTGATAAATGTGAGCAAATTCGATTTTACTTGATTTTCAACACAACAACAATATTTAAAAATGATTTTAATAGCAAATTCAAAATTGATTGGCCAAATTATTTTAGAAGACGAAAAATACATATCTACATATTTAAACATCACCCCCCTCCCCACCCAAAAAAATTATAAACTCATTAGAACGGGGAACAACGTATGTGATTAAATTTTTCTAATTACAGCTACCCACCCACTACAACAACCACAAAAAAAAAAAAAAACTGAAAGTAAAAAAAAGTTTGTTTTTTTTCCAAAAAAAAAAAAAAGAATAATTTTTTTGACAAAATTTATTCTAAAATAAAATGTTTTTTTTTCTTTTTACTTAAATTCCAAAATACATGTAGGAAAAAAAATTAATTTATTAATTAGTTTTAGCTATTTTTGATACAATTATCTTTTTTTTTTTTCAATTATTTTACTTAAATATAAAGTTTCACAAAAAAAAAACAAAAATAGGAAAAAAAAAATTTTAATTAACAATGTTATTAATTTTTTTAATTAAGAGAAAAGAAAAACTTTAATAAAATCTTAATAATTAATAAAAATTAGTTTAAAAAAAAAAAGTAAGTATCTATAAGAAAAAGAAGAAGAAAAATAATTTAAGTATCTATGTAATTTCTAAAAAATAGAACATTTTTGTGTTTTAAGTAGATTTTATTTTTCTTCTTTTCTTTATTTTATTTTTATTTTTATTTTTTTTTTTAAAATGGACGGTAATTTATAGGATTTGAAGATATTATTTGTCTTTTAATCATACTCTCAATATGAATCCAATTTTTGGTTGCAGCCATAGCACGTAATTCTTCTAAAATATCCTTATTCAATTTATCATCATAGATTTTTTGATAATATTTTGCCATTCGTCCGTGATGACCATGAACATATGCATGCCATATTGAAAAGTTAATTATCTATAAACAAAACAAAAAAAAAAATTGTTTTTGTTTTTTCAAAAATCTTTTAAACTATAATTCGTTAGAAAAGCAAAATGATTGCTTTTAAAATGTAATTTACGATTCTCATAATAAATACATTTTTAATTGTTGAACCGGAACTTCGGATTAGCATTCTACTGTACAACCAAGTCGGTGTTGGCGGCTTATGCAGGGATAAAAGGTTATTGGGAAAGGGCTATAGGAAAAAAGAAAGATATTGTAGGCGTATATATATATTTTTTTTTTGTTTTTCTTAATTATCAGAAGGAAGGGAAATACACATGAAAATATATAATATTTTGACGAAATGTTTATTTTTTTTCTATTCTCCTGTTTATGGTGTTTTTTTTTTTTTCTAAATTTTTAAAATGTTAAAATCTTATTAAGCTTTGATTATACTTTTTTTTATATACAAAAGTTTGTGCTAATATTTAATTAGAAGTTGCCATCAAAGAGACATCTAATATTCTTAAAAACTTTAAAAGTTCAACAAGATTTTTAAATTTCGATCAAAAAAATATATACTAATTTACTTTACTGGTGGGGGTAATGGTAATGGTAATGAAAACACTTGAAAATTTTTAAGAAAAAATTTTTTTAATACAATAAAACTTTCTTTTTTTTTTTGTTTTTTTTTTTTAAAGAAACGCTCGAATCAATCAGAGTAGTATAACTTTTTTTTTTCTTAGGAAAAACCAAACTTTTAAGTAATTAAAAATTAACTTAATTAGAAATAGAAATTTTGTTGTTTACCAAGTTTTTAATGATGTACAGATATATAGTTTATTTAATGAATTTCATGTGAAACTTATATTTTTGTTTGAATGAGTACAGCTTTTTTTTTTTAAATTTAAAAATTTTTCTTTAGAAATTTTATTTTTTTTACTAAAATTAGCAAATATAAATTTAAAGGACTTTGCATAAAAAGTATGAGAAAGAATCAAGTTTTATTCAATTTGAATATACATACATACATACATACATGCAAAATTCTTTTTGATAAATTATCTTGACACATTATATACAGGACGTTTCGCAAACTGACACCGAATCGTAGATCAATATTTTCTGCACACTTTAAAAAAAAAAAAAAACTCTACTGAATTTTACCCCACAACACAAATAAGTAGGTATAGTTTCACTAGTCGAACCTGCACAAGCTTTAAAATGTAACCGATCAATTCCGATTTATTTTGGAAATAATAAAGCCATCAGTAAATCATAAACAGGAAAATTAAGTATTTTATTTTCTTTAACATTTTTTCGTTTTTTTTTTTTTTTTTTTGAATTTTAAACTTACCTTTGAATCCAAAGCATCAACGAATTTTAGAACTTCCACAAAAGTAGAATCAATTTTTTCTAAAAATTCATCATCTTTTTTTTCCTCTATTAAATATAATTTACATAAGTAAACGCCTTGTTTTAGTAAACCTTCCAATAGTAAATTCTTTTGTTTGTCCATGGTTCTATATTAGAAAAAAAAACAAAAAAAAAATAAGAATAATAAAAAGAAAAATAACAAATTTAAAAAAAAAAAAACAACAAAAATTCACAATTTGTTTTTCTTTTTTTCAACTATACTTTTCTATTGCCGTTTTCTTTTCATTTAACAAATTCGCTTTTATGAAAATAATAATAAAAAATTTTATTATTCATCATTTTTAAATTTACGTGTAATGTTTTAATATTAGAAAAAGAAGACGAGGAAAAAAACAAGAGCAACAAAAAATTAAGAATAATAGAGGTATTCACGATATGGTGTACTCTTGTAAAAGGTGTACGTTTACAACACCAACACTGCTGTAGTAAAAGTTATGACCACCTTTTTATGTACTGTTCATTTTCTGTTGCCATTTTTAAATGAATTTGTTATTAATTACATAAAATAATCATATAAGATAAATCTCTTTTGTTTTTACTTTATTTACTCATTTATTTTTAAGTTTGAAAACATTCAAAACACAAATCTGTCAAATGTTAAAATTATACAACACTTACTACACTTAGGGTATTCAGACAAGAGACAGACAGACATTTACAATAGTGTTGTACTTTGTCTGTACATACAAAAAATTTACACCACGGTTGTATAATTTAACAACAGTACACCTAAGAAATACACCACATCGTGAATACCCTGAATAATTTTTCCCTTTGAAATAAATAGCTTTTAAAAAAAAAAATGAAAAATCATGATTAACAAAGCAAATAAATGTATCATCATTTTAATAATACGTGTAACAACGTCCATGGCTTTCTTAAATGTTCACTCCTGCAATAGGTACACACAAAATAATAGAAACAAATAAAGTCAACACCTACCCTCCACCCCATCCCCATGAGAGTGAAACTATGAAATTTTTGCTACAAAAAAAAAACGCTTGATGTGGAAATTACAGTTATCAGTTACCAAATTTTTAGATTTAAACAATAAATAAAAAATTGGTAATTCTCATATTATGTAAAAACTAATGTGTGACGCCCAATTTCCAAAAATTAATATCCAGTAAAATGTCCTATTTTAAAGATTCATTTACAAACAAAAATAACGAAGGATATTGTAATGTTCCACATTCAACAAATTTCAAATAATCTTTAACTTAACAGAGAAACAAATAATATGTACTCAAATATTTTTTGTATGCCTAAAAATAAAAATATTTTGAATAATCCGGGTTATTAAAATACGTGTGAAAAACAAGAAAAATTGATAAAAAAAACTTACAAAAATTTCACAAGAAATAAATGAAGATGAAAAGGAAGAAGACGGAAAAAAATAAGAAATTCACGTGGATAAAAAAAAATATATAGGTATTGTATATTATATATTATGTACTTTCTCATTTATAAATTTTTTTAAGTTTAATTTTTCATTATTATCATCTTTTTTTTTTTTTGTATTGTTACACAACTTTACAAACACACAATGCATCATAATGTAAGCTTATGTATGTACTATATGTATATGTACAATTTATTTTTTTATGAAAGTTATTTATACGTGTTTAAAATTTTAAAATAAAATCAAAAATAAAAACAAAATTACAAAATTTTTGAGATTCTTTTTTTTTTTTGCTTTGACATGTTCTTAGAAAAAATAAATAACAAGAAAAAAACATTAGAAACGAACTTACTATAAGAGAGAAAATTATAAATAAAAAAAATCCAAATAAAACATGAAAATTTAGAATCTGTAAAACGTAATAAGAAATGAAAATAATATTTGGTGAAAAACCAAAAAAACTTTAAAAAAAAAAAATATTAGAAATTCACGAACATGAGATGAATTTCAAATAGTGTGTGTGTATAAAATATATGTAGGTAGTACTTATACATATGATTGTTTTGGACATATTCCTAAAGGTTTATTTTTTATTTTTTATTTTTTGGCAATGATACATTTTCGTTTTTAACGTATTGCTTGTATTGTTGCTGCAATAATAAATATGATATTATTATGTAAGTATGAAAAATATGAGGAGATTTCAAAGTTTCAAAAATCTAGTTGAATACAGCTTTCGGTTGGTTAGTTGACGTGATGGTTCTCGGATTACATACTTCCGAAGACTCAAATAGCATTAAGAGTACCACCATTTTGATATTACACACCTCACACTTATAATTGTCGAGTCCAGATGGTTGTAAAGCCCTCTTGTGTTAAACCAACCAACAGCTTTCACAGGTTTTCCTAATAACTAATTTTTTTGATCCATAGCGTTCATCAAAAATTAACTCACTGCAAAACCGACGATTAATGGAACATAAAGTAATACAATTCTAAGCAATTGTCACGGATCCCTGAATATTTTGAAAAAACTACATCAAAAATTACTTTTACATTCACCTGATCTGAAATTTGATAACTATCGTTTCCAAAATTAACAAAAAAAAAAAAAAAAAAAAAACTCCTTGTTTGTGGTGTGCGATTTCAGAATTATTATTTAGAATGTTGAATAAACATCAACAAGTGAATAGAAAAAAAAAGGATTTTTCTTTAAGATGAGCTAAAAAAACTATAATTTAACGTTGGCACAAATACACCACAAAGTTAAAGACTAAAACATGTGTTTAAAAATTAGTAGATTGTAATTTTATAGATGAAAAAAAAAAAAAAACATTAAAAAATTAATAAAAATTGTAATTATACTTACATCTTAATTTTTGCAGCTTCATATCTATTGTCAGTTTTTAGACCATAATATGCTAACAGAACATCCTTTTCGATACATGCATTTGCTACTTTAGATAAATCGATAATTCTTTTGAAAGTTTTTATCAATTTACAAGCATCTGTTTTATTTTCATCATTATTTAATGTTTTTATATAATTCATAAACATGAAAGGATATTGATTTTTTGGATCAATCGTTTCTAAATTTTGTATTAATGCCAAATGAATTTGTGCTAATTTTGGATATGTATTAATTAAACTTTCATAAATGGCTTCAGCATTTTTGAGATCTAAGAAATTAAAAATAAAAAAAGAAAAAAAATATACTCTAAGGTAAAAAAAAAAAATTAAACAAAAAAATTTTACAAAAATTTATCAAAAAAAAAAAAAAAACTTTCAAATTTATTTAAAAAAAATCAAGCAATCTATTTTAAATTAAAATTTCATGTTCTTCTCTTACAGGAAACAAAATTAAAATTCTTTTCTGTACACTTGAATACACCACATGAATCATTTGTGTAAAATTTCAAATTAAAAATATTTCAGATTTTGGCTGTTTTTCAATTTATTTGAAAATTTGTACTCTGCTCGTTTTGCATAAAAGAGAATCCTTACAAAATGATACAAAATACGGAATGAAAAAAAATATACACAAATATTGTCAAAATGTAAAAACTTTTTCATTTACCCTTCAAAAACAGCATAGGATGGAAATTTTAAATTTGAACAGGATACCAATACACTTTGTGTGGACAGAAAATAACTCAAGTTACATGACGAAAAAGGCAACAGAATATCCAGTAATGAAAAATATTTTCATTTTCACGTCGTAACTTGGCCTGATTTATTTAAAAAGTAAATTAAGTTTCTTTTCGATGATGGCGCTACTAATTATTATTTGACTTGAATCCGAGAGATATGATAAAATCCGAATTATAAAAATAACGAAAAATATAAAAATAACGAAAAACATAAAAATAACGAAAAATATAAAAATAAACTGAAATGACTAAGATACAAAAATGTTTCAGGACAGAGAATAAATACAATTTAAAATTTTCATATTATTTTTTGTTTTTTCTTACCTAATTTTGGAATCATTGAACATTTATAATCACGTAATCCATCTTCATATTCATCCATTTCCTTTTTCTTGCATTTTTTTGGACTTCCAGCATCTCCAGATTGTTTTAATTTTGATGATAATTCTCCAATAGCATTTGTTGAACTACTGGAACTTAAAACACCACCACTACCAACACTACCACTAGCACTACCACTATTACTACTGCTACTAGTAGTTGTATTACCATCATAAAGGACATAATTAAATGGATTTATATCACATTTACGTCCAATTTCATCTTTACAATATGTTATTGTACCAGTTAACCATGCTGTTGACTGTGGTATTGATGCTTTATTTAATTTTTCATTTGTTAATGGTGCAATATATATTGTTTTTTGTATACCATTTTGTATTATCATTGAATTAATTTTTTTACCAGATATTAATGCTTGATTATAATGTTCATATATATCTAATGTTATTGGATTTTGTAATTTAATTGAAACTAATATTGTTGTTTCATTAATTTTTTCTAATAATTCTTTTTTTTCATGTCTAACTTGTAAACGTATTATATAATCACCTTTTTCAATTTTAATTGTTTTTAAATTTGAATATGCATCACCAGATGCAATTAACATTTTATTTGTATCAAATAACATCCAAAATTGTGATTCATATTCAGATTCATATAATAATGATGATAATAATGGTATATATATTGATATTTCTTGTGATTTTGTTATACGTAAATTATATTGTAAAATATTTTGATATATTTGTCTACCATTTGGTATAATATCACGTATTGTTAATGGTGTTATTTTTATTTCATTTGGTTTAAGAACAATTGTTGCTGCTTTTAATTGACATTGTGGTGATAATTCTTGAGAACCAAGTGAGAATAAATCAATTCTATGTATACCACATGCTGATTGCATAATATCTGAGAATATATGAAATGAAATACAAAAAAAAAAAACAAATTTAAATTTAAAACAAATTATTTGGAAAAATATATTAATTTCATATCTTTTTATTTTTTTTTTATTTTACACAGACAAATTTTTATTCTTTTCTGCCTTATAAGTGGAAAATTTTCAAAATATTCACGCTACACAATCATATAGAATTGCCATTACATATTATGTACATATGTAACTACCTACCAATCTTTGCTTTTTTTTCTATTATTTCCGTCATGTTCTATTACTAAGCAAAATATGTACATATTTAAAAAAAAAAAAATACCACCACTATGGCTCGGAACATAAAACAAAAGAAAAAGAAAAAAAAAACAGGACATATAGGAATTTCTATCTACAATATTTTTTTCAATTTCATTCGTTCGGTTTTATAACAAAAAAAAAAAAAAGAATTTTGAATGGTCAACTATTAAAGTTAAATTTCAAGTTGATTTTGGTATCAAAAAAAAAAAAAAATCTCCACATATCAAATGAAATTTTGATTAAATGCAAAATAATTCATGATATATCAGGATTTTTTTTTATTTTCACTTTTTCGATATTTTGTTGTATGTATGTATGTACTTTTAAATTCATTTTTGTTGTTGTTGTTGTTGTTGTTGTTGTTACTTAAAATCGATTTAAAATTTGACTATGAATAAAAGCTAATAAATTTTATATGTACCTACATATAACAAAATGAATATTTAATTTACATATTATCTAACAAAATATGTATGTAAATTTTATATATGAATATTTTACATATTATGTATATATACATATATTATACATATTTAGATATTCTATAAATTTTCATTTTATTTTATATTAGATTTTTTTATTTTACTAAATACAAACATATACATATATACATACATATAAAGTGAATTTTGTACTACAACTAAACATAAACATTTCATTTCATTTATTTATTATTATTTTTTTTTTTACCAAAATTGTACACACAATTCACTAACTATGTATGTATGTATAAGCATTTTTTAGAGGAAAAAAAAAAGTTAAATAAAATGAATAACAAGCAATCTTTTTTTTTGCAAAACCAAAAATGCTTATTTCCAAACAATTTTTTAATTATTTAAACAGAAAATATTTTAATTCATACACACTTCATGTAAAATTTGTTGTTTTTTTTTTTTTTTATTCAACCAAAAAAAATATCTTTTCATTTTCTAGTAAAATTTAAAATTTAAAAAAAAAAAAAAACGATTTTCGTTTTGGTCAATTTTTGCACATATGCAAGTTTAAATTCTGATTTCTGACAGATTTTTTTTTTCCAATATTTTAAAAATAATTAAAAAAGGGATATAACTTCATTTTTTTTTCTTTTTTTTTTTTTATAAATAGATTCACACACACAAAAAAATATTAGAGATACACCAGGAC
This sequence comes from Bombylius major, assembly GCA_932526495.1. Lineage (NCBI taxonomy): Eukaryota > Metazoa > Arthropoda > Insecta > Diptera > Bombyliidae > Bombylius > Bombylius major. The sequence continues at coordinate 737,349 of OW052046.1, forward strand.
AAACAACAAAGATAAGTATAAAGAAATTGTAAATATCTGTAATAAAAAAAAATTTAAAACATTAAACAAATCTCGCTTCTTTCTAATAAAACGAATGTACAAACATTCACTAAGGTGTATTATAAGAAAAGAATATCACATCCACATCTCCAAACCCTTCCCATATGATTTTAATTAATGATTGTCTAGTTTTAATTGGAGTAATCTCTCTTTAGGATATTTGCCAATTGCTATATAGACATTAGGAGTATTTTTTTAAAAACTAAAAGTATTATTTCAAAATAAAGAATTAGTATTTAGTATGAACAAATATTTTGATTTTTTTTTTTTTCACTAATTAATCACATTTTTAATTTACACCATGAAAGAAAGTATCTATTCAATAATACCTGCTTTAAGAACAACACCTTTGTTTCTCTTTTTCCTTTCAATACTTAATAAAGAAGAATAAAGTCCTCGTGTTAATATGGAAGGTAATACATAAGCTGAAAAATTTTCTAAATAAAATTAAAATAGAAAAAAAAATAAAATAAAAATAATAAAAAACTTCTAAATGGAAATTCTTAAAAAAAAAAAAAAAAAAAAAAAAAAACAGAACAAAAAATCAAATTTAAAACAGTATAATTATTGCTACTTTTTTTTTTATTATTATTATTTAAAAGTATAAGTCATTCAGATATTTTACCTATATATCGAAAAATTTTAGATTGTTTCTCGTGTATTTTTTAAATATTCAATTTAAAGATAGAAAAATTTAGAACGAAAAATAAAAGTGAAAATATATTCGTATAGTAAAATTGTATCTTTGTTTTTTTTTTCTTTTTTTTTTTTTTTTGCTCACTTAGATGAGCTTCAAATAAAGCATTTCAATTTAAATTTTCTAGAAGAAAAACAAAAAAATTTTCCTAAAGCACGTGTTTCATTTCATTTAAAAAAAGAAAATTAGTCAGGCGTGATTTAGAGAGAAAAAAAAACAGTAACACACAAACAAAAGGACAAAATATCTGAGAAATATTAAAATGTGATAAATAAACTTTTTTTCTTTTTTAAATTTATTTAAAGAAACATTTCTTTTTTTATTTTTCTTAATCATTGAACGAAAAATAAACAATATTGTTAAAAAACTCAACAGATTTACACGTGTGTACACATTATATGCATATACACTAGAATTTTTTTTTTATTGACAATCGAAAAAGGTGTAAATTATTACAACAACAAAAAATTTTAATAAAATTTTATTAAAATTTGTTTCCTGTGGACCAGGATCTTAAAATTTAAACCATAAACGAATGATTGCATTATTTATTTATATGTAGAATTCATATTATAATTCACAAGAATCATTTTTTAAACAAAAAGTTGTTCAAAAATAAAACAACGTACCTACACACACATAAAAAGTTTTGTTTTTTTTTTCTTGTCATTTTTTATTTTTTTTTAAACAAAATAATAATTTTTATATTTAATGCATCGAAATGATTTATCACATTCATAAAGATAGTGAGTATACATACATGAATAAATATATTTTCAATTGACATTCAATTGCATGCATCAATCATATAATAATGAAAATAAAATAAAAATGCATATGTTTATATTATAATTTCACTTGAACACCTGATCAACTCTTTCAATCAACTTTTATTATAATAAAATTTTAAACATTTATTTTTTATTTTTATTTTTATTTTTGACTTTAGTGTATTTCATTCATGTATGTATGCTTCAAACGTTTCAAAAATTATAAAATATTAAAAAACAAAAATTCATATGAACAGAAAGAGGGGGAGTGGGGATGTGGTGGTAAAGAAAGTAGCAATGATGAAGGAAAACACAAAAAAAAGAAAGAGCTTTCTTCCGTGTTAAATGTCATCATTTGAGATGAACGAAAACAAATTCAATGAATATTAAATTTTGATTTCGAACTTTTACGATATACTAGATAAAATTATGTTCTCATCATCACCACCATCTGATGACTTTGACTACCATTTTCTTCGTTGTTTTTTTTTTTTTTTTGCTTTTCTATAGATACATATTTTTTTTTTCTTTGATATAAAAACATGAAAATATTCTTAATAAATGCTGCTGCTGCAATGCAACTAGGTATACCTATACTGACTATATTGAAAATTTAAATTTCTACTAACAGACCTATAAGTTACGGAATACAAGGATGACGATGACGATGATGATGATGATAAAACATCAACTTTCTTTCATTCATGATTTGCATCCGTTTTAATATAATATATACGAGTACATTTTTGTATTGTATATACAGACATTAAATAATAATCACATCTATAAAATACACACACCTACATCGAAAAAAGAAAAAAAAAAACAACAATAACAACGAGAGAAAAAAAAAATTTATTTTTTATTTACATTAAAACTCACGAATACAACCAATATTTAGGTTGCACCTGTGAATTTGATGTGATCACATCTTCACATCAACATCAGCAACAGTTTGAGTATAGTATTTTTACTATACATAGTCGTATGTATGTATGTATGTATGTATAGAAACATCAACAACGTCTATGATGATGATGATAATGATTAAAGGAAAAAATATTCTCTCTCCTTGATATCTTATCATGTACGATAGATAAAATATAGTGAAAATATGGTAAAGTTTTTTTCTTTTCTTTTTCAATTTTTTTTTTCCTTTCCAATTTCCAACTTCGTGATAGTTTTCTTATTTCACTTCTATTTTTTTTCTTCTTTAAAAAAAAATCCAAATATGAAATGTTTATGTACATCGAAAATATAATAAAAAAGATGGAAAAAAAAACATATTTAAGTGCATGCGGATAATTTGAATATATGAAATTTTTTTTTTGTTTTTAAGAAAAAAGAAAAATTTATAATTATGTAAATTAAAATGAAAATTAAACTGTAAACTGTAAAAAAAATAAATGAATTAAAATACTAAAAATTTAAATATCAAATAACGAATGACGACGATTACATTTTAATAAATATGTAATTTTTCTTTTTTTTTTTTAATTTTTCTATTTTGTTTTTGTAACTTGAATGTAATAAAATCAACCAAATTATTAATTAACATACAAAATTTTCTTTCAATAAAGATTATTTAAGGTAAAAAAAAAAAAAAATATATAAAGGGTCGTTTACATTTGAAATTTATTCCTGTCATAAAGATTATTCATGACATTTTCAAAATATTCATGAAAGAAATTCCACTTTCTCTAGTGTAAGTTTTTATATCGTGAAATTTTTCTAACGTATAAAACTATCATGAATATTTTACTCTCGCAAAATCACTGTCGGTCGTGTTATGTAGCTATATAATTTTCAGGAAATGTAAAATTCCAAGCAAAAATAAAATGTAGATGAATAATAATCATTGCATACATAATTTTGTTTGACAATTTTCTTGTGTTAAGACATAAATTACGCAAGTTGAAGATGTTTCTACTTTTTAAAGAATAAATTCAAGTTGATAAGTAGGTATATATAGAAAAAATTATGATATCTTAATTTAAATTGGAAAAAGTAATGAAAAATCACATTTATCATTTTTTTTTTTTTTTTTTTTGTAGAGCTAGTATTTAAAAAGTAGTAAAAGTGTTATCATGGATGAGAAAAAAAGTTGTTGAAATAATGAAATTAGTAACTTAATTGGAAAATATTTAAGGCGTTACCTGGCCAAAGCAGGTAAAAAAATGGGTTATTAAACCGAAGTATTATCACAATCGTATTGAAAGGAGAAATTAGCACATTAGCACTTTACAACACTTCAAAAGTATGTATTCAAGAAAAAAAAGGCATATTTTACACGGTACGACAATTGTTTGATGGATTTTTTTACTTTGTTTTAAAGTTGTTCTCTTATGTTCACACGATAAAACTATTGTTGTACAACAAATTGTTATTTCTTCTTTATTTGGTGTCATTTTAAGATTGTAATGAAAAGAAAAAGCGAAAAGTACGAAAGAAAAATGGGAAAGTGTCAAATGTTTGATAAAATTTTCTAGCTCATCCGACACAGGCTACCCTGTAATACTCTTTACTCTTCTCTCTGACAAGTTCGTGTTCGAAAAAGTTTTATACGACAATAATTGTCGTACCGTGTAAAATAAGCCAAATTGCTTCTAAATTGTGCGACATTTTCTTCACGACAGTAGTATTGTTTTCTACCGAATTTCTGCTGTCTTATTGCAAACAAAATTGCGAGAGATATTTTTATTCACGACAGAAATAAACTGCATATATGTAAACGACCCCTAATATATTATTATGTAGAAAATTTTTATATATAGCCAATTTCTAATTAGCTACATAAAAGAAGAACCTCTTGTTTTTGAACCATATATTCTTGGATAATTCGAATTGTTGGTACATATTCAAAAATTAAATCCATTTTACTTTTAAAATATTTGTAGAAAGTGAAAGTACAGTGAAGATTTTTAAATCCCTTAAAATAAAACACAGAAGGAAAACGAAAGATAAAACATTTTCAGTTAAGGGTTAAGAGGATAAATGTAAAAGCTTTTCAAATAAACCGCTTATATTATTTCTGTATTTTTAATATTTTACATAATTGAAAAATGAGTAGATATAAGCCAAGGATATACTGGATATTTTCAATTATTCACTCTTGACTTTACAAGCTTAGGATAAGATTTACAAATTTACTATCAGATTAAATATCTTAAAAAGTCAAGAAAATTTAAATTATTGAACGTACAAACTTTCATTTATGAAAATTGTCAGCTAATAAATACCATTAAATTACCGTTATAGAATTTTAAGAAGATGAAAGTATTAAAATGAATAAAACCGTGATATAAAAAAAGTTATTAAAGTGTGAGTGCAAGTATATCAAATTCAAGGACTTATATAACAACAAGAGCTTGATAATCTCACCTACAGATATTAGCAAACTTGATTAATTGAAGTCAAGCTTGAAATAAAATTGAGTATGTAATTGAAAATCATTACCTTAAAAAAATTCCACAATTTTATTATGAAATGAAGAATGACTTTAAAAAGCTGGAAATGTGTGGAAATTTAAGTTAAGAAACAAGTAAAATACAAGTTCTTTGGAATACACAACGGACAATAATCATTATTAAATTGACGACATGTCATGTTGTGGTAGTAAAACGGCACTGTCAGTGCTAATTGGGTCTTCGAAAGATTTCGAAAAACCAACCAACCAGTGTTAAGCGTTCCTTCCAATAATGAAATAAATGCACAAAGTTCCACGTAACGTAATTCATTAACCTTTAAAATATGTTGCGCGAGATCTGAGTCACACCCTCAAACCTAAACTCTTAACTTCTCCTAAAGTAAGATGTACATTTTAATATATTCTTACAAATATTCACATGAAATTGCCGAAAAAAGTTAAGACTTTACATAGAAGTTACGAAAAACATGAAAAAGGAAATTTCAAATATGTATCTTAAAACTACTAGTACATATGAACCGCTGGATTTCTTTCATTTTCAAAATTAACGGTCAATTAAATGGTTACATTAAAATTTTAAATATTAGTAAAATTTCAATTTTATTTTAATGATTCATTTCAAGAACCAATTAAAAATCAGATATAAAACCAAAAAAAAAAAAAAGTCATTAAATATACTTTTGGGATTTTAAAAAAAAAAATTAATTGTCCCATTATAGTAATTACTTTTTTTTTTTCTGTTTACTTAATTTTTTATTTTGGAATATTATTTATGATCACCAGTCATTTCAAATTAATAAAAAACAGAGAAAAAAAAATCAAAACAGACACACTCGAAAAAAAAACTCTATTAATTAATTTCAATTATATTTAAGTGTCATATAACTCTCTCTCACTCTAAGACTTGTGCTCTTTTTTATTTTTCAATTAAAATAAATACTCTTTTATGTGAATATTCAATTAAGATGAAGTCCTTTTCTCCACCGCTTTTTTTCAAATTTTTTATTTATACATACTTAATTTTGTCCTTGGTTTGAAATTTTTTTAAAAGTTTTCGTCGATGGAAAAAAAAAAGAATAAATTTAAAAAAAAAAAAAATAGAAAAAATACTTAAAAACCAAAAGTTAATGAACTTTTACTTCTTTTAATGAAATTTTTATTTTAAATTTAACTTTTTTTTTTTTTTTGTTCTTAAGTAATTAACATTTTAAGTTCGTAAATCAAATAATATGGAGAAAGTAAAAAAAAAGAAAAGTAAAAAAATAAAACTGAAAGTATTTTTTGCAAGTTATAATTTTTTCTTGAAAACTTTTCATTTTAAAAGAAAGAAAAAAAATGTAGGGAAAAATTTTTTTTGTTATATATTCAAGTATCTGTGCTATAAATATTTTATTTCATCTGGGTGTACTTAATTAGGACAATAGGAAAAAGAATTCAAGAAAAAAAAAATAAAATAAGAAAAAAAAGATTGTGAAACCTATGGATAACTTTAAATTATTATCAAACACATCTACACAACAACAACAACAACAAAATAAAGAAATCCAATAAATAGATATGAAAAAAAAAATAATAATAATAAAACTAATAAAAATTATTTTCATATACTTACTTAAATTATTCGATGAAATTCCATGAAATTCTAAAGAATAACGAATAACTGAATCACCAAAACTTTGCCAATATTTTGCTATACATAATTCCAAAATTATATTTGGCTGTATGATTGAAAAAAATAGAAAACATAAAAAAAAAAAAAAATAGAAAAAATTAATTTTAAACAAGAACACAACAAGAAAAATATGAAAAATAAAAAAAAAAACATTCAACAAAATTTTTATAAGAATAATAATTTTTTTTTTCTTGTTCTCTTTAAAAATTACCTCAACTTTAAATGCATGCACTGTTTCACTATCTGTGGTTACTGGTAACAATTTTTGAAGTTCAGATGCTTTACATGATTTCAATGATACTATTTGCATTGAATGAACAAGATATTTTCCGACTAGTTTTTCATTTTCTTCATTACCAATTGCGATCATTTTAAGTACTGAATAAAATAAATTTAAAAAAATATAATAATAATAATAATAAAAAACAAAGTCTAGCAATAAGAATTATTTATTATTTATTTTACCTGCCCAAGTGGCATTATTCGGGACCAATATGAAATCTCTTTGAATTGTATTCGGTTTGAATTCAAGATTACGTTCTGGTGTAAATGTTCTATTAAAAATTGATGCTGATTTTGTAATATCTGTAATATGGGGTTGAACAACTGTTATTGGAATTTCAAATAATGGTCCTTTATCTATGCATGATGTATCATAAGCTTTAATTCTAATTGAAAATAAATAAAATAAGAAGAAGAAAACAAACACAACAATAAAAAATTATAAAAATATTTTGATAATATTTTTAATAATAAAAATTGTTCAAATAGATTCTGCTTTGTAGAAATAATTTCGAATTTTCTATTTTATTTCTATTTTTAGGAATAACTGGACTCACAGAATAGTGAATACTATACAGTCCATTCTATATAATTAAATTTATACCACACAAATTAATTAAAGAATACCTGTGTGGCTTTTGCAAAAGATATGTAGATCAACAATCGATTCGCACTAACACAAATCATTGGGAAAAAAAACCCATCAAGTTCAGTATTCATTTGCACATCTTAGACTTTAAAATCGCGTATGACACAATACAAATAGACAAACAATTATATAGAATTATATGGAAGATTTCAACATCCAATGCAATCTAATACAGCTTGTCAAGATGGCACAATCAATTAAGTGGAATGCAAAAGAATAATACAAAATAAGCTAACGAACTCTTATAGCACCAAAAAGGGACTCAGGCAAGGAGACGGATTATTATTATCTTTTCGAATGTTGAGGGGACAATTTCTCTTAATTATTTTCAATAGTTTTGTTCACTTGGATTTTTTAAATGATTTTCAAACAAAAAAATATATTATATTTAATTTTTTAATTTTAATTTTTTTTTTTTGTAACACTTACTTTGCTGTATGAACACCTGATTTTAATGATGTTGGATCAATTTTTGCCATAATCGATCGTACAGAATAGCATAAATCAAGAAAACTTCCACATTTAACCCATGGTTCTGAACATATTAATGTTAGTCTCACATTAAAATTAATTTTATCTTTTGGATCTGTCAAAAAAAAAATATATATATATACATAGCTATGTACAATTTAACAAAATTAATATAAAAGAACAAATATTACAAAAACAAACACAAAAAAAAAGTAATTTTTATTATTTATTTATATATGTATGTACTTTATTTTCAACATCATTAAATAATTTTTAATGTTTTTATGATTTAGAACAGAAAAAACAAAAAACAAAAAGAACGTAAACATATAAACACGAACATACTTTACATAATATGTATATGCATATAATCTGAAAATTTACTACTGAAGATTTTATCTGTATCCTGCGATATACTGTACAAAAACAAAAAAAGTAATAAAACAATAAAAATAATGACAAATATACGCATAAAATGATAAAAAAATAATATCCTTAAAATTTATTATTTATCCAATTTAATGTAATATAATTTATAATATAATCACTTTGTTTGTTTTATGTTTTTTTTTTTGGTGTTTAACGACTATTAACGTTTCACGGATAATTCATTTTATTTTTCTGTATTTTTTATAGAATTTTTAATAAAAAAATAAAAACATTTCTTTTAAAAAGTATATTGAAAAATAAACGGTAGATGGGGTGATATTGTTGAGGAAAAAAATTCGAAACAAATTCACATTAATAATTATTAAAAAAAAATTATGTAAAATTGTGAAAAAATTCAATATAATTTTTTTTTTATTGAAAAGATGTTTTAAAAAATACAACCAATTCTCCTACACCATTCATTGTAAGATTCCAATAACACGCATTTTCCACATAAATATAATACAGTGAAAAATTGTGGAAATCATTCTTACAACACGACATTTCGAAAACATGAGTTTCACAAAGCACGATTTAACAAATTTGGACATTCCATGGTCGTAAAACCATTTAACTTTTTGAAATCAATAACTTGGTTCTTAATACATATTTAAAAAATGTAATCGAATTCTTTCAAAGGTCCTTCCTCTGGTATTTTTTTTGGTGGAAGAAACAGGTATCTTCTGTGTCTTAAAAGTTTAATAATATTTTAACAAAAACAGAATAATTGATTAAATGAGTAGCAGTTGACTTAACTATAAGTACTTTCTGAAAAAATAAACTAAAATACTTAGTCTATCTAAAAGGAACAATAAAAAACAGTTTTTTGCATCTCCTGAAAAATTTGAAAAAATGGAGATACCCCGTTTTTGCACTAAGGTCTTCAATTTCGATATGACGCAAAACTTTTATATTACTTCTGACAGTGACATAATAGTATGTAAAGTCATAATATGACAAATCAAGTAGTGTAAAGGTACTTTTAGTACGATTTCAATACAGAACGCATTAACCGTGTTGTTGAAGGACTGACTGTAGAGATATGTACATACTATGTTCTTTATCGTGCTATAAAATTAATAAAATTAAACATGAAAAAATCCCTTTAAAAAAATCAAAACCTTCTCCAGAACAATTGATATTGAATTTGTTACAATTCTATAAACAAACTTTAAAAAATAAGACAATACGATAAAAATTATTTTTCGAAAATCATTCAAATTCCCTAATCGATTCTTATTTTTTCTTAAATTCTTTTTAGAACCACCGACATTGGGTTTACTTTTTATTTAAATTCAACAACAAAATATATACATACATACATACGTAATACGTATGTATATGCGAGAACGAAAATTCATGTTATAAGTTTCATTCAAATGAAAATATAATTAATTTTAATTAAACTTATTTTAATGAAACATGGAAAAAAATATATATACATATATAAAATATTATATTACTTATTTCTTTATACACATATACATTCATAAATATATTATGTTTATGAGAGAGAATATAATTCATATGATGAACTTTTTATTTATTTTTTTTTTATATATTTTTTTTTCCAAATTTAATACCCGTGAAATTTTATTTTCATAAATGAAATTTTTAATATGCGATAAACAATTAAAAAATGATACAAATAATAACAAAGCAGAAATTTAAAAAAAAAAAAAAAAAGGTTTAAAGAAGAAAAAAACAACAAAAATAAATAAATATAAAAACAAAAACAAAAATTAAACAAAAACAGCATATAGCATATACGTACATACTCGTATATATGTACAATACACTTTATACAATAATTTCCTTCAAGAAATTTTCCAAAAATCAAGTAAAAAAAAAATAAATATAATAATAAGAAAAACAAGGAAGAAACAATAGACAAATTTTTATATACATATATATATATATGTATTTATTATAAAACAAAAGAAAGAAAATACAAAACATATATGTATATGTACATACAAACAAACAATTTTAAAGTATAAGATTGAATAGCAACAGTAAAATATTTAAAAAAAATTTAAAAAATTTAAAAATTTAAAAAAAAAAAAAAAAATTCTTTGAAAAGCTTAAAATTCTCAACATAAAAATAAAAAAAAATAAAAAAAACTTTAATAATTGAATAACTTTTCTTTTAATTTTGTTATTTTGTTGAAACAAAAAAATAAATGTTTTATTTTCTTCTTCATCATCATTTTTTTTTTCTTCTTCTTTTTCTCTCTACTTTATATTATTTTTCATACAATATATAAATTTTCCAACATACTAAAAAATATATAAAATAGAATTTTCTTTAATAATTATGTTTGAATATGTTATATGTATTGTGATAATCGTATTCAACGCGAAGGAAAGATATATTTATGTACTCGTATATATGTACATATGTATCATATACATAGGTATAAATAATGTATTTATTTGTATATTATTTTATAAATCTTATATAACAAATTATTGTTGTTTTAGAGAAATGGAATTTATTATTCTACGAATCTTATGATGAGAGTTATAAATTTTAACGAACGTAAATATTTAAAAAATAATCATATTATTACACACATATAGATATACATATGTATATGTATATCTATAAATGTCTGTTTTTTTTTCCGGTGTACATAAACAAAACAACAAATTAAAAAAGAAAGACAATCATAAAATAATAAATTTCAACAAAAAATCTATTATTTAAGACTAAAGTGTATTAAAATTTTCTTTATTAATTGTAATTAAATTTTACAAAAACAAAAAAACAAAAAAAAAAACAATAATCTTAAAAATTTAACAAAAAAATAAACAAAAAAAAAAACTTACCAACATCCTTTTCATTAAGAAAAACTGGTTCAATTGAAATAGTTACTTCATGTGGTTTTTTTAATGGACCACTTTCACGTAAATGTATACCTTTTGTACCTTGAGGTCCACATTTTAATGAAAATCTATACATTAAAATAAAAATAAATTCTTGTATTAATGTATGTACGCATACTTTATTTTTGCATTAAATTGGTGAAACGTTAAAAAAAAAAAAGACAAAAATTTAGCGAAAAACAAAAAAAAAAAACGCAAAATATAATTCAGAATATTTTTAATATATAAAAAATTTCATTTAGAATTTTTTTAAAATTACATTTTCCGAAAATCAGTAAAATCATATTAATAAAATATGTACTGGTTATGGTCCAGTTTTTATTAAAAGAAAGAAAACAAAAAATCATAACTGTAAATACGAGTATATGGACACCATACTACATTTTTCAAATATGTATGTAATATTTTTTTAAATAAGCCCCTGAAGGCACCATTGCAACTAATCTGATTTTCTACTTATTGTACATTACTTTCACAATAATGGAATAAGTTTTAAAAGCTAATGGGTGAAAAAATTCCGAAATGTTAATACTAATATCAGTTTTTTTTTTTCCATTTCACGTTTTTTTTCTTTCACATTTATACCAACGAACAAAAATTTGATAAAAAATTCAAAAAACAAAATAAATATTCTATCTGGTGAATGGAAAAAAAAAAATCTATTTTTGTTTTCTTATTATTAATTTAGACTCAGTTTTAAAAATTTTATGAATTTTTTTTTTTTTTTCTATAACTTTCAGTAAATTTTAAAACGTTAAACATGTTAAACAGACAAAATTATAAAAACATACATGCACACATACATTATGTACATAAATATATAAAAATATATATCAACAATACAATTTCAGAAATTGACATAAAAAATATATACATATATATTTTTGATACACATCATCAGTCAATTGATGATGTAAATATATTGTAGTCAATTGCCAAAATTGGGATAAAATTTTATTGTTTCAGAATCAAAGGATGTAATATTAGAATTTTATCTGAGAAAAAAAATTGCTTGTATTTATAAGTGAAAAAAAATTATTTAGTTGAAACAAGAAAAAAATAAACACACACGTGCCTTTAGGGGTGAAACAATTTCGATAAAGGAGAAAGAGAGAAAAAAAAAACCTGAAAATTTAACCTGAAAATAAAAAGACTAAAATCTGATTAACGTTGAAAAGAATTTTCAAATTACTGCTACTTGATTTCTAAGGATAAATAGAATTAAAAGGATCCAAGAAAGAAAGAAAAAAAAGGGGAGAAAAAACAAGTCATTATAATATATATTATTGTACTTAAAGAAATTTGTTCTCGTTTATGCAAACATAAAATATTCATGTTGTTTTTTTCTTGCCTTAAGTAATAATAATCTTAAATAACCGCACTATTCATTTCATCATTAATTATAGCATTTTTTTTTTTTTTTTTGTAAAAGATTAAAAACATTTTTTTTTCTTTTTAGTTCAACCTTCAAAAAACTTACCTAATTAAATTTTCTGGTTGATCAGCATACTGAACAAGATATTCAAATGCTTTATCCACGTTTAGTAAACCATTACCTTGAGCAAATTTATCTACATAATTTAGCATTGTGGCTGTATTAGTTATTGCTCGTTTTATACTATACGGTGAATATCTAATATTCCGTTTTTTAAGACCAGATATGAGTAAAGCTAATAACCAATTTAAAAAAAATGAAAAGATTTTATTTTTTCTAATATCTTAATATTTTAATATTTTGAAAATTTTTACTTAAATGATTAAAATATATTAAAAAAAAAAAAAAAAAAAAAGCAAAGAGTACTTTAAAAAGGAAAAAAAAAAAATAAACCATTAAAGAAAATAAAAATCTTTCATTTACCCAAATATAATGTGAGTACGAATGTATGTATATCTTCTTTTTTTTTTCTTTTATAAAATCTTCTTTACCATTTTTATATGTATAATCATCATCATCATCATAATATTAATTACCTATAGAACCAGCAACATGAGGAGCTGCCATACTAGTTCCATTCATAAGTTGTGCTGAAGACATTGTAAATTCTGGTACTGAAGCTATTGCAGCACCTGGTGCACATACAGTTATTCCTTGACCACCATCTATACATGGATCACGTGATGACCATGTATATACATTTGCTGGAAGTTTTTCACGTAATGCATATTCAGCTTCCATCATTTGTGGAGAAACATATGCTCCAACACCTATGTTATAAAAAACAATATTTTTATATGATATCTAAATCACTAATTTACAAGGAAAAAGGAGAAAAAAAAATAAACCAACGAAAAAAAACCAACAAGAAGCAAAAAGGAAAAAAATAATATTGCATGGAAAATCTCTTTTTAAGATCTTTTCCCTTTTTGATATAAATATCTACACATACATATGTATGTATATTTATTCATTTTTTTTTAATTGCATATGGCTTTTACAAAATCCTTGTTTTTTAATCTTTCTATACTTTTTTTTTATACATATACGAGTATATTCACACTAAATATCTACTTTTTATTTTAATGAAAAATTGAAGTGTCTAACTTTTTTTTTTGTTTTTTTTTTCCAGAACCACAAACGTTTTTTTTTCCTCTTATTTTCCTATTATACCGTAGGTCAGATAAAATATCATGCAAATATTTATGTACATACATACATATGCATATATACATTACCTACATGCATTTTACAAAGAAAAGAAAAACTATGATAAATCTTTCTTTAAAAAATCATTGAAAAAAATTTATTTGAAAATTCAAATTCGAAAAAGTGAACACTTTTAAATTCTCAACTTGGAAAATTGTGAAAAATCAAGAATTACAATACAAAACAGACAGGTACTTTTAAAAAAAATCTAATTGGGAAGTTCAAAGGATCAATAATAATGATCAATAAAATATTGAAATTAATTACATTTTATGATATGATATGACCTTGTATTATAACAAAAACAGTCAATATATAAAAAAATAAAAAAAGATTGACAACAGATGGCGTTAGAAGACTCTCTGCATTTGCAGTGATTTCAGATATGCGCTGCAAGCTCTGAAGAGTCCAATCACTACATCCAAAATTATTCGTCCTAAAACCATTAGTAAACACAATGGCCTTAAGGTACTGTGAGTTCCAAATCACCATGGTATAGAGGGCAATGAATACTCCGACGCTCTTGAGAAGGAAGGTTCATTTAACTCTATATGCGGACCGAAACAACCAACGATAGGTTTAGGTAGTAACTAAGAGCAGTGAACGGCATGGCATTCGATAGCGCATTGGTAAGCGCACTGTCCCGGCAAGACAGAGGTCTGTGGTTCGATTCCCAGTCAAGTCGAATGTCGTTTTTTCTGTTTTTAGCTACTACAAATTGCACCAGTACCAGTCACATTAAATAAAAAACTCCATGCAGAAAAGTGGTCTGTCCTATATGATTTCAGTAGTACGATACGTTTTCTGAAAAGGCTTGAGGAAAGAGGACGGCTAAACTTCTCCTAGGCCTTAGTAGAAGGGACTGTCTGGCTTTCGTTCGGCTCATCACAGAGCAACTACCACATGGCGATCATGAAAGTGGTCAGAGATCCAACATATGCGAAGCCTGACTGGGAAGAAAGCAGAAACAAAAGAGCACACCACCTCTGCTGTTGCGCGGCCTTTTCTACATTGTAAATTACAAATAAATTCCTAGCCTTTCAAGTTCAAGTTCAAACATTATTTTTTCATGTATTTGTTTCACTTTTAAAAGCAAAAACGATTAATTAAGTAGTTTAATGAAAATCGACCAAGTGATTCTCAAGAAAAAGGTACATAAAATTCTACGTTAAACTGCCCCGATACCTCCCTTAACCTTCAAACAAATTACGACCTAAATAGTCTCAGTTAAGATTGATATTGTAAAAATTTAACAAAAAAAACATAAAATAATAATAACATATTATAATAATGACAATATTATCATGTACATATGTTTTTACATTTATTTATGTACTCGTATTATCACTTTTAAAAAATCTTCAAAGCAATGAAAAATTTCCCATAAATAAAAACTTATTTTCAATTTACATATTTAAATAAAATAATCACAAAAAAAAAAAAATAATATGTACTCACCAATAATACTTGGTTGACTAATATCTGGTGGTGTACCAATTGTACATAATGCTGGACCAAAATTTCCTGCTGAACATACCCATACAACTCCATATTTATTCACAACTTCATTTATCAATTCTCCAACTCGTCTAAGTTCACAGAAGAAGAAAAAACAGAAAGAAAAACAAAAATAAAAATTAATAAATACCTACATAATAGAAAACAAAGAAAGTACAAAAGTAACAGAAACAATCACTTTCATAAAATCGTATAGGTATATTAGAGAAATTATATAAGGATAAACAAAAGAGAAAGAAAAAAAAAGTTTTAATTCATTACTTTTTCATGCAAAATGCACAATTTTTCGTTTTATCTTCTCTTCTCTATCTTTTTGTCTTATTTTTTTATATCATTTTAAATTTTGTAGTTTTTTATATAAAAATAAAAACTCTCTAGAATTTATGAAACTAATGCAATAATTTTAAAGTACATAAACTACAATAGATACATTAATTATAGATACATGGATATTGTAGTGCAACGTAACATTATAATTTAGTGTTATAAAATAGAGTATGTGTTATCCTGTATAAAAATATCAAAAATTCATTTAATAGACTAAAACTAAATAATATAAGTATGTAGATACATCAATTACTACTAAAATTATACAAGTATGTATTGTATATCAAAGTGTCCTTTTTCATATAGTACGTATCTACAGATTTTACTTTAGAATTTTATTTATTTTTACTTTTTTGTTTTTTTTTTTTTTTTTTCTTACCCAGAATTAGACCAATGTGCATGTTCTCCATAACTCATATTTATGACATCAATTTTTGTACCAGTATTACATAATTCCATAATTTTAATAATGGCTCTAACTAATGCTGTACCAGTTTCCATAGAACCTAAACGTCCATCACCTATTGTTAATGCAACAATTTTAGAATTTGGTGCAACACCATCAAGATTTTTGTCAGAATGATTTCCGCTTGCAATTGCTGCTACATGAGTACCATGGCTTGCTATTGTTATTTGATTATATTTTATACAAGAAGAAGAAAAAAAATAAAACATATTATCATTATTTTGTTGTTCCATTGTAACCAACACAAAAAATTTAAATTGATGATGATAATAAATGACATAATAACAAACTATAACGATAATGATGACAAGAAAATGATGTGATTGCAGAAGAGATTGTAAAAAAAAAAACAATATACATATGTATATAAAAACTACATAAAATATAAACAAAAGGAAAAACGAAAATACATAAACAAAATTTTCAGTTATTAAAAAAAAAAAAAAAAAAAGAACAAAAACAACAAAATTTATAAAGTTAACAATTTTTTACTTTGTTGTTTCCCAGAGAAAAACTTGAAAAATTTTCACAGTTTCATTTTATTGCTCATATAATAAATCATTTCATTTAAATGAACTTTTCATTAACAAATTTTTTTTAACTTTTACTCTTTTACTTTACTTTTACCATTTTACTTAATATTTAATTTTGCTTTTCAGTAGCTCTAAAACACAAATATAAGTGTACAATACATACATATACACATATATGTATGTATAAAACTTTAAAGTTTAAAAATGACTAGAACTAATGTATAAAAAGGCTATCTGACTGTACATATTGTATTATTTTAAAATATATACATACATACATATGTAATCATAGGGTGTTAAGTGCTAACATAACTTAAAAGCATTTGATGGCGAAAATGTGATAAGAATATTTAAAATTTCTGTGGGTTTTTCAAAATAAAAATTTACCAAAGACAAATTACAACCACAATTTCATTTTATTGATATTTCACTCAGCTTGAAATTAATTTTATACAATAAATTTTATTCTCTAACAATGACTCGTGGTTTGCAATCCACATAAAACTGTTAATCGTAAGGGTTAATTCTCACTTACGTTACGACACGTAACGTAACCAACACGCCAATAAGTTCCTTTCATTCATACTAAGCGGTACGAAGCCGACAGACATTAGACTATGTAATTAATTTTTCTAAATCCATTTTGCACATATTATGTATATGTCTTTGCTCATCGACTTGTATATGAAATGTGCTGACAACACGTAAACTGTCTGCTGGATATCTTCTAACCGACAGACGGTTAGGTTACGTATCGTGTCTTATCAGTCATTATCATGTAAATACTTCGTTTTTGATTCATTAATATGAAATCGGAATCCCATTTTCTTAACAGTCGTTTGTTAGTTTTATAAATACTTCTTTTGTGACCTCCAAAAATGTTCCTATTATGATGATATCATCTTTATAGGCTAAAACTTGAGTTTGATTTAATATCAATTGCTCCTGATCTCAGAATTTTAGTATTTATTAATCAATAGAGAAAGTAACAAAACACCAATTGCTAAATTTAAAAAAAAAAAACTTAAACTCCTTTATTTTTAACAAAGATCTTTATGGTTTTATTATGTCTTCGAAAACTACACTGTATGTACTTATATTTTTAAACAAATCAAAAAAATATACAACAAATTCAATAAAATTCAGTTCTGGCTAACAAATAATAATATACATATGTATAACTAACACCCTGTTTGTTTTTATAATCACGTCAGAATTAAAATACATTTCACATATAAAATGAAAAAAAAAATTATACCGAGACAGATATTATGCAAAACTTTGTCATGGACAATATAAAATACATACAAACATAAATTTGAAAAAAAAAAATTTTTGAAAAAAAAAGTTTTTTAGAATAAAGTTTGAATTGCTTTTGTAAAGTTTTTTTATGACTTTTCCTGTTAGAAGAAACCTACATACTTTTACTACCTTTTTTTAGGATATATGTATATGTATTTAAAGGTATATAAATAAATACATACATACATATATCATATCATGATTATGTACATATATGCACATATATTCAAAAACAAAAAAGGTAACTAAAATATGTACAACATTTACCTATATATGTATGTATATCTATTTAACTAAATCTACATATTAAATTGCTCATAGCATATATGTGTTATGTTGTTTGCATTTTTGTTTTTTTTTTTGTTTTTGTTTTCAGGATACAACATACATATATGTATCTACCTACAACATATATACGGATATACCTTACCTTATATTTTCACAATTCAAGAGAGAAAAAAAAAGTTTTACTATATAAAGTACCTTTTATTATAAAGTAAAAGCAATTGTGCAATAGTGATGCAATCATGAACACATTTCATTCAATTTAATTCAACGTTTTGTGAACTATACATTCTGAACTCCTTATATGTATGTACATACATTTATATACAAATAACATTCACGTAAATATACATAAATGAATGAATGACGAAATTTAAAAAAATAAATAAATAAATAAAAATAAAAGGTAAATTTCTGCAATTTTGCACACAATTCTACATTTGTTATCTTATAACGATGACAAGAATTTAAAAAAAAAAAAGTTGATAGTTTTGCCCATAATTTTCCTTATTTTTAAAATAATTAAGATAATTTTTCCTTATATGTATGTATATAGTGATATAAAGGATAAAAGTGGTGGGTCATGTAACAAGAATGAGGGAAGATAATTCTGTGAAAAAGATCTGTAACAACGAGCCTAAGATTAGAAAAACCGGTTAAAAAAAAATTTCTGACAGAAATCGACGCCGAAATCATCATTGGTGATGATGATAAATTTAATTACAACAAAAGATGTTTTATTTTTAATTACTTACAGCACATTCCAACGAATTCCAGAACATCGCCATCATTGTGAACATTTATTGAAAGTGACACGTATTCATCGAGTTTTTTAACTTCATGTGTTTTAGAATATTCACCAATTACAACACCATTCTTTAGATCACCCTATATAAAAAATTAATAAACATAATAAAAAATTACTTCATTTAGTAAAGACTGAAGATACACGCTGATCAAAATGTTTAATTTAAATTTGACAGTCATACATTTTAAGTTCACTTTACAATTGAATAACATTTAAATTTCAACGTGATAACGTTAAACTAGGACATATTTAAACTAAACAAAACGACAAACTAAAACATTTCAAAATAAATACATACATATATCATTTTGCCATATTCTTTTAGCGCCTTTTTATACATAAAAATGCCTGACATTCTAAGCTATGTACATATTTGCATCTTCGAAAACATCAGATGATCATCAATTGACGAAATTCAGAATACAACGTTTTAAGCTGAATATTGTCTATTGACGATCGTTTGACGTTTTCGAAGATGCACTTTGTCACACAGGTTATGAATCTATCAATGAAGTACCAAAGAGGTGATACTACGTTTGAATATCAAATTCGGTGAGACAAAACCCGTCATTAAAATCGGAGTAAAACTACTCCAATCGGAGTTTAACGACAGCACTGCTATAGCTATAGCACCAAAAGAGATGAAGTTTCGTATTGTACTACGTTGGCACTTGACATGCGCAGAAGGAAAGATACTTACACACATGCGTTTTTGTTGTTGTAAATTCTAATAAACAGTAGCCTGTTTCTGTAACTTGATCGAGAAATTCTCGATCAAAAATGGCGTCTTATGTTCTCGATTGGTAATTCTCGATTGATCGAGTATTAATGTTTCTGTAACTCAAAAAATTCTGTGGTTGGTATTATGAATCGAAACGGAATAATGGAATTGAAACTCAAATTACCACAGTTTGACGGTCAATAATGTGATTGTGCTTCTGTTCACTTATTACAGAGTTTAATTATAAATAATTAAAATTTTGATTTTATGTATTAAATTGTCTTTCTATTGGAAATATATAATCCTGAAGAATTAAATGGAAGTATTTCAATTTTGAACAAATTTCAATATTGTAAGAAATGATTTCCGATATAAAATGAAAATTTTAATTTAGTTTGAATATATGTAATAATATATTATACTATATTCTGGTGAAAATATCATTTCTTCGTAATTATATGTAATAATAAAATCATTTTTGTAAAATCATAGGAGTTGTCACTATCAAAACACCAATCGAGAATAAACTCGATTGACAGATAGTCGGTTCTCGATTCACCACAGTTACAGAAACACTAAAGTCGAGAATTATGACAGATCGAGAAAACCAATCGAGAAATGATACAGAAACGGGCTACAGGTTTCTTCTTTCGCATATGCATACACAAGAAGATCACTACGCCATGTAAAACATGCGCAATGAACCTTCAACTGAAATAATTTCAGCTATACGCTACCTACTAGTATTCTAAAATTCCAAAAGACAGCAAGTATGATAGATCACCAGATCTATCCTATTTTCTATTCTAATAAAATTTAAAATCAAATTTAAGAAAAATAAAAAAAATCTTACATTTTCTGATGTATCTATAACAGCATACCAACATGCACCAGTATCAAATAAAACACAATCATATGTCGTTTTTATATCATTAAATTTTTTCTCACAATTATTGAGAAATTCCAATGTTGATTCAAAATTTTCTTTTGTCAATTTCTCTTTTAATCCTAAATTTTGTAGATCTAGAAAAAAATGAAAAATAAAAATTCAAAATTTTCAAACAAAAAACAATTATTCAATATATGGATGCCTCACTTGCCAAATCGATTAACTCCATATAAAAAACGGCTATAAAAGAATTAAATTAGCTCCGATAATAAATTAATTATGATTCGAAGACCGAAAAAAATATATTTAATTTAGTAGTTTAACGCCTTATCATCACATTCAATTATTTCGAATATGAAAAAACCAAGAACTAATCGAGTTCTGGAACTAAAACTAAAAAAACCTCAAACATGGAGTTAATCAATTTGGCAAATGAGGCATCCATGTATTTATATGTATATATTTTTTTTGCCTGTATTCTGTATTTCGAAAGTACTCATTTCACGTGAAACATCTGCTATGGCTTTTTTATGTGGTTCATCCCATTTTTTTAATTTCTCATCAGCAACAATTTTTTCACGGACTTTTGATGGATATAAATCATGAAAGCTTTTCAATCCTACACGAAATTCGTCACCCATAACATTCTTTTTCATCAGACTACTTACCTAAATTATACAAAAAAAAAAAAAAGAGAAACAAAAAAAAATTTATAAAAAGGGTTAAATTTCTTTTCTCTATAAACTGATTTTATTAAAATTACTTTAAGTGATCTTCCTGACAGACCAGTTATATAGCCATCGGAATTGGCAGTGACTTTTTTTGTCATATTTGTATCGCCACATCCTGAACAATCATATCTTTCGATTACTTTAATGCTTCCATCTTCAACGGTCTTGTAAAGGAACAAAGAAAAATGAAAATTTAATAAACGAAAAAAAAGTTCTTTGTTTTAGACTATTTAATATATAGTATGTATGTACATAGGTAGGGGTATGTGAGCATACCGTTTAGGCGTTTATGTACATATATGTCTATATATACAATTTATAACAAAAAATGACTTTGCTAAATTGATAAATTTTTATAAGTAATTAAATCATACATATACTAACCTGTAAACCGGCTGCTCTTGGATCTGTACCAGAATCTAAAATTGCAATCGTAACGCCACGACCATCATATTCTGGATATTTTTGTAAAAAATTCAATACACCAGTCTCAGATTTTGGAACTAAAGAACCAATAGGAAAATCAGTATCAATAATACCACCACTTGCCATTTTTAATTCAGCTGAAGTTGTTTCTAGTGATGATTATGATGATAATAAATTTTGATGATCTCTAGTTTTCTTCACAATCTAGCTAGATAGATATGACAAAATATTATCTGAAGTGGATGACTGGATGATGGCAGTAATAGTAGCAGTACCAGCCTGAAATTTCTTTATTCACCTCATTATTCATCAATCAACAATGCTTTTTGACGTACTGTATGTATTAATATTATGTATATCGAATTTCGGATTCGGTAAGATTTTTATCACGAAATATGACATCCAAAAGCTGTTTCCGTTTATTATGTTTCACGTTCTCTTCAAAAGATGGTACTAATATTTAATATACATTATATTAAAAACGTTGAAATTTTAAAAAGATTAAAGCTAAATATGCTAATCAAAAGTACGGCGGTCAAGAAATTTTGACGTTTTTCTGAACATTAGCATATGGGCTAGAGAAAGAAACAAATAAAATTTTCTTGAGTCAGTACTTGACTGTTTTCCACCACCATACTTTTGATTAGCACAACTCTCCGAATATGATTGAAATGTCAAATTGATTTTGAGGTTATGTTTTTTAATTTGTTGTTTTCATTACGGAATTTTTGTGTATCAAGTTCTTTTACTAAATAAAAACACATGGTCTTGGGAAGTCTGAAATATGATTTACAGAAGACTTATGTCTTGACATCGAATATGTCTCGTATAGACCGCTTATGTCTTGTAGACATAAATGACAAGACATGGATGTCAACACTTATGTCTTAGCTACGATGTCTTGCAGACATGAGCAAATGGCAGTACCCATAGATGGCAAGACATCGATGTCAAGACTTATGTATTTGCTACGATGTCTGCCTGATATGAAAAAAAAATGGCGGTTTCATATGTTTTGTGCAAATGTATCAGATTTATCAGACTTTCATCGAGAGAAAAAATTGCAAATGTGAATTTTTTAATAAATTTAAATTAATTTTTAAATGTACAAAGTTATTTGGACAAAATTTCACAAAAATATATTTCAAAAATTTTACACTTTATATTCACTTATTTGAAATGCCCAGACATGAAAAATATGGCAAGACATGAACAATGTCTAGACTTATGTCTTGATTTTTTAGAGAATACAAAATTTCAAAAATAAGGCTCTCCACTTTAAAGGATTCAGATGAATTGATGATAGTTTTAATATATTTCCTGTAGAAGTTTTATAATTACCCAGCCAGGAAAAATAATATATCTAACAGCACTGTTTTTTCTTGTGTACGCATATCGATTCATTAATTTTAAATCGATTTTAAATATCAATCTTGTCGATGTTACAAAATTTCCCTGTCCAATATTTTCTTGAAGATTTTCAAAATTTCCTATAAGAGATTAGTGGTTGATTCTTATAGAACTAGGAATTATTTTTTATACCTTGATTTCACGGTATACATATACATACTACAATCATCTTGATTTAGTCTTCATAAAATCACTTGTTACACACTTTTGAACTAATTTTGTTTTTGTTTATCGATATCGAATCGAAACTGACTGACAGTCGTCGACTGACAGTAACTGTCCCACCACACCACTCGACAGTCGACACCGACAGTAGTAGAGTAGGGTAGACCTAGAACCTAGACCAGTGTTGGGACTTCTGCTACAATTGTAGTATTTCTGCTACTTTTTGTACACCGATAATTGTTACTACTTTTTTCGTGCCATCTACTACTTTTCTTGATCCAAGAAATTATTACGGAATTATCACTAAATCGTTTATCGAATTCAAGAGTTTAATTAAAGTTGGAGATAAAGCTATGCTGAGCTATGTTACTATCACTGTTTGAATGTGATTTTTCTTGTTTCTCTTTTTTATTTTTTTGTTTTTTATTTTATTTTTTATTTTTGTTGAATATTAAGTATATTTTATTGAATTTAAATAGACTCTCACGATTAGGCCCTAAGTACATAATTTTATTAAAATTGTATTTGTTTTGTTTACTTTACTTACAATTACAATACAATAAAACACATTGAAAACTGAAATACGAGTATACTACTTTTTTTCAATTTTACTACTTTTTTCCTCTACCGTTTACTACTACTTTTCAATCTCGAAGTCCCAACACTGTCCTAGACAGTAGACACTAATTACATATTTTCATTCTTGACAAATTGTCGTAATAGTCATGTGTTTTTGGAGGGAATTGTTTGAATTGTGATTGTGAGATATTAAAATTTTTTATTAGCTTTAGATTTTTGTGAATTATGCTACTTTGTAGAAAGTTGTTACGAAAATCATCTATTCATCTGAAAAGGTATGCCAATTGACTAGTACATATTTGAAATTATTATATTCTTCTTATGTTACATTCCAATGATTTTTTTTTCAGAAATTTCGAATCTTTAGGTGCAAAAACAATAAATTACGATTATGATGTTATAGTAATTGGTGGTGGTCATGCTGGTACAGAAGCATGTGCAGCTGCTGCAAGAATTGGTGCTAAAACATTATTAATTACCCATAAATTTGAAACAATAGGTAACTAAAGTTCTTTCTTGCCTCTTGTCCTATCTTTAAACATTTTTTTTTTAAATTATAATATCTTACAATCTTACTAATAAAACCTTTATTTTAGGTGAAATGTCATGTAATCCATCATTTGGTGGAATTGGTAAAGGACATTTGATTCGTGAAATAGATGCATTAGATGGAATTTGTGGAAAATGTTGTGATATATCTGGAGTACAATATAAGGTTCTATTCTTTTATTTTTGATAAAAGAATTTTAGAAAATTATTTTTACACATTATATTTTTCTTCTCTCAATCATATTAGATATTAAATAAACGAAAAGGTCCTGCTGTTTGGGGTCCAAGAGCACAAATTGATAGACAATTATATAAAGAAGCTATACAAAAAGAATTATTAGAAATGAAAAATTTGAAAATTTTATGTTCATCTGTTGAAAATCTCATTATAAATGAATTAAGTATAAATAATAAAACACATAATGAAAATTTAATTGAATGTAATGGTATTGAATTAAAAAATGGTGAAAAAATTTATAGTAAAACTGTAATTATAACAACTGGTACATTTTTACGTGGACAAATTAATATTGGATTAGATGTTAAAGCAGCTGGTAGAATAAATGATGAACCATCTATTGGTTTAGCAAAATGTTTAGAAAATTTAAAATTTCGTATAGGAAGATTAAAAACTGGTACACCACCAAGATTAAATGCTAAAACAATTAATTATAATTTAATTGAAAAACATTATGGTGATAATCCACCAATACCATTTTCATTTATAAATGATAAAGTACGAATATCAGCTAATGAACAATTACCATGCTATTTAACATATACAAATGAAAAAGTCAATTCAATTGTTAAAAATAATTTACATTTAAATAAACATGTAACTGAAGAAATAAATGGACCACGTTATTGTCCATCAATTGAATCAAAAGTACTTCGATTTGCAAATAAATATCATCAAGTAAGTAAATAGAAATTTTTTCTTTTTTTCTTATATTATATATATATACAGGGTGTTTCACACATCATGTGCCAAACTGAAATGGGAGGTAGATCTGGTCTGATGGTTCTCTATGGAAATAATTCTCATTTACCTCTCTACATTGAGTGAATGCTAAAATTTGTTGCGAAATGTGGAACTGGTTATTTTTCGAAAAAAATTGTCTTTAACCTTGAATATCTCGGTAACCATTGAGAATAGACCCCTCTTCCCATACGATTTTTTTGTTTCACACCGAGATCTACCACCCATTTCAGTTTGGCACACGATGTGTGAAACACCCTGTATATATATATATATATATATTTTTTTTTTAAATAAATTTTTCGAAGGTTTGGTTGGAACCAGAAGGATTTAATAGCAATTTAATTTATCCAAATGGTTTATCTTGTACATTACCAGAAAATTTACAAATTCAATTAATTCATACAATTAATGGTTTAGAAAATGCTGAAATTATTCGACCTGGTTATGGTGTTGAATATGATTATATTGATCCAAGAGAATTACAACAAACATTAGAAACTAAAAAAATTACAAATTTATTTTTTGCTGGACAAATAAATGGTACAACTGGTTATGAAGAAGCTGCAGCACAAGGTATTTTAGCTGGTGCAAATGCTGCTGCCAAAGTAAGTTATTTTATTTATTGGAAATTTAATAAATACAAAAAAAGAAATATAAAAAAAACAAAAAAGTAAATTTATCAGGTAATGAATAAGTCACCATTAACAATAAATAGAACTGAAGGATATATCGGTGTACTTGTTGATGATTTAACAACTTTAGGTACAAATGAACCATACAGAATGTTTACAAGTCGTGCTGAATTTCGATTAGTTTTAAGACCAGATAATGCTGATCTGAGATTAACTGAAAAGGTTTGCATTGTTTTGATATATAAAAATTCTTAAAGATTTTACTTCACTTTTCCTTTTTGATTTTCTTTCTTTTTTTAATTTTGAAGGGATTCAATTTGGGAATGGTATCAAATGAAAGATATGAACGTATGTTAAAAACAAAATATTTATTACAAAATGGTATAGAATTATTCAAAGATATAAAGAAATCAACAAACGATTGGAGAAAACTTTTAAATTTACCACTATCGAAAGTATCCATGATAAAAAGGTAAATTTTTTTTTTTTTTTTTATCTTTTAATGTTGTACAATTTTGTTTAATTTTTATTTTTTTAGTGCTTATGAAATGTTATCAATTTCAAATGATGAAACAACATGTGAAAAAATCTGTGATTTAGAATTTAATACACTCGGTTGGCTAAAAGAATATCCAATAGTTTTAGAAAGAATTAAAATTGAAGCATTGTATGAACGTTTAATTCATGAACAAGCTAAAGAAATTGAAGAAGTTAAAAAAGAAGAAAAGCTTCTGATACCGCATAATATTGATTATTTTGAGTAAGTACAAAAAACAAAATTTAAAAAACAATTTTTAGTAGTTTTTGCGAATTTTCGTTCTATTTGTTTTTGTACCCCAGGAAGCAAAGTGAACTGTCTAATAATCGTAGAAGGAGATTTTGGTGAAGATTTTTTGTTCACCAAATCTTCTTCAAAAGTCTAAAAGTGAATCTCTGATATTGAGAAATATTTGAGGGCATTGTGAATGTGAAAAAATGATACGTCAACGAGTTTTCTAAAATTCTTCGAGTAGAATATACGTTTTGCATTTTTCCAGATAAGAAATTATATATTGTGTTTTTTGACAAACATTAAAGGAATCGCTTGAAATTTTTTCAATATAATATTTCTATTTCTTTGATGGGAATTCGTCTAAGTTTATTTTAGCAAAATATTCGTTCTACATTCTTCTGTCAGAAAATTAGAAAAATCTTTGTGTTTTTTTTTACGAACATTAGATGTTTTTTTTAGGTTAATATTCTTCTATTGGTTTAACGGGAAGTTAACTGAATATCGTTGGTATTTCCTATATCGAATATATTTTGTTATTTATATTTTGCGACAATTGTGTCATATTTTCTTGTATAACGCGATCGTGTGAACCCTTTTATTTATTTTTTTGTATATTTTCCTTGAATAACAATTTTAAAGTGGCGTTAAATAAAGTGTATACGCGTCCATATACGTTGTTTTTTTGTTGTTGTTGTCTTTCAATGAATAATAGAATAAACGAATAATAAACTTAATTAAAAAACATCTATTCTTCTAGAAAATCTCTTAGTTTATCAAATGAAGAAAGAGAAAAACTAACAATGATCCAACCAAGAACGGTAAGTATTTTTTTTTTCTTTCAATAGATACAAATTTATTACTTTTTTTTTTTTTTGTTTTTATTAACTGAAATATTTATAATGAATAGATTGCAGCTGCAAGTCGAATACAAGGTGTTACACCTTCAACAATTGTACGATTATTATGTTATGTGAAACATAATATAAATAATTATAATCATAAAACGTATATTTAATGTTTCATTCTATACATGTATATATATAAAAATAAAAGTTATTTATTTTTATTAAATAGAATAATGAATTTGTAGTAAAATATGTAGGTATATATGAAAAATAAATTATATATGTATGTAATAAGTTTTGTTTTTTTCTTTTCTCATAGTTATTTGCTTTAAATTTATGAACAACATAATATAAAAAAAATTATTTTTCTGAATATATGTATACTTACATAACTATTATTTTAATATCTTTGAGTATAAATTGAACAATATTAAACAATAATGTTTTAAATATGTATCTTACAATTTAAATAAGTTTCTGAATACAATTATTTTGACTAAAAATAGTTTCGTAATTCTAAAAGTAAAAAAAAAAAAAACAAAAAAAATTAAATTTGTCAGTATCTTAATGTATTATTTAATTTTTACTTATTTTGTTGTCTTTTTTTTTGTTTTTTTTTTTTTTTTTTTGAAGAAAAATCGTACTAAGTAGCACCGTATTTAAAAATTAATTAATGAAAAAATTGTAATAACAAAAAAATTTTTTATTATAGTCGAACTTATACATTAAAATTTAATGAGAAAAAAAAAGCTAATATTTTTATGGGATTTTAAACTAAAAATTTAATATAAAATGGACAAACAAAATATTTGATATTTACTATTTAGGTAAATACAGAAATTAAAGAACATTGTTTTTTTTTTTTTTTAATTTTAAATTTCTTATGGCTAGATAAGAAAAATTCAATCGTAAAAAATTAAAAAAAAAAAGTTTCATGCTTTCATTCGGACATTTTAAGTTTTTGTTTAATATAAATAAAATTATTTTCTTAACTAGTATGTTTTTAAAATATTATGTATGAGCTTTTTGGTTTTTATTTGTGAAATTCATAAACATAAAATATTTCATAGAATAATGAGAGATAAGATGAATTTTGTTTGTTCTATTTATTTAGTTTTTTATTTCTTCAAAATATTTTATTAAATTTTAAGCTGTTAATTCACTACCCTGTGTTTCATATGGTAATAATAAACATGCAATTGCTGCAGAAACAGCAAAAATACCATAAACTAAAACAGCACTCCAAACAGATGTTTGTATTAATACTTGTGCAACATATGGTGTTGCCATTGCTCCAAGACGTGCCAATGCTGAACAACCACCAACACCAATTGAACGTAATGCACTTGGATAAACTTCTGGTGTATAAACGTATGCAGCTTGAAATAATCCAGCAATAACACCACGTGCAATAAATAATATTAATGTTAAAAGTACACGACTAAAAATCAATAAAAAAAAAAAAAAAAACATTTTACATTTTATTTCCAATGACAAAAACAACAATAAATTTACTCTTTTGTTGATGTTAACATGATCACACATCCGGCATATAGTAAAAATTGTAATGCCATTGTTCTTTTTCTACCACATTTTTCAATAATTGTTATTGTTGCAAATATTCCCGGAAATTCAGCTAATGTTGTCCACAATAAATCCATATAATCAGTTGTTGCTAATGGATGACAATCTTCATGATTATTAACATTCGAATTTTCTATAACGGATGGATTACTTGCAAATAATTCTGTTGACATTAATACAAGACCATAATAACAAAATGCACATGACATCCTAAAGAAAAAAAAAATATACAAAAGAAAAATCCAAAATCTCAAAACTTTTCATTTTTTCCCCCACAAAAGTAAAAGCTTTTCTTATTTATTACCAAATAAACCACAAAAGTATTGTTGTTCGTCTTAAAGGAGCACTCAAAAGTGCTTTAACACTTCCTTTATTACTTGTTGGGCCATCGATAACAAGTCTTCCTAACAGCATTGGTCGTTTATTATCTCTAGCTATCTTTAAATGAAAATTTATTTGAATATTTTGAATGTTTTTCTTTTTAATGAAAATATAATGTGATAAAATTTTCATACATCTTCTAAAGTTTGTAGTGCTTTTTCATTACAACCATTAGCAACATTATATTTAGCTGATTCAGGTAGCCACTGCAAAAATAAAGAAAAAAAAAGATTTTTTTTTTTTAAATAAAATTTTCCGTTATTATTAATAACTGTTCTTATATTATATAATAATATGTTACCGGAGTTATCACAGCAAAAACGAATAATGGTGCAGCTGAAAGTCCTAATAACCATCTCCATCCTAAATTTGGAGCAACAGCAAGTGCTAATGCAACTTCAAAACATGCTCCTAATGCCCAAAAACACTGTATAAAATTTGTTTAAAAAAAAAATTACTGTTATTTTTTTTTTCCTTTATCGAAATTCGAATTAAAGAAAACGAAAAATAAAATTCTACTTACATCTAAAAGGACAACACATTTTGCTCTTTGTTTTGTCGGTAAAAATTCGGCATAAAGTGTTACGCTTTAGATTTGGAATAAAAATAAAATAGAAATAATTTAGAAACAATGATTGCATATACATATTTTTTTTTTTCTTTTTCAATTAATACATACGATTGTGGAACACAGCCAATAGCAAAACCAACAAAACCTCGAAGTAAAAGTAACCATCCAAAACTTGGTGCTACAGCACTTAATAATCCATACAAAAATAAAAGTATACCGCATAATGTTAGTGCCTTAAAAAAAAAAATCATATTTTATTTTAAAAAAAATTAAATTATTCTCTATAAAAATAAAATATGAAATTAAAAAAATTCACCTACAGGTTTTCTTCCATACCGATCACTTAATTGTGTCCAAAATGTTGAACTTAACATCATTCCAAGGAATACAATTGTTGTTGTTAATGCTTGTTGATATTTACTTATATTCCAATCACAATGTAATGCTGGTCCTAATACACTTAATATTGTCATTTCCATTGAATCAGCCATCCAACATAAACCAACACATAATGATAATTTAACTTGAAACCATCCAAAACCTAATGCATTTACAGCCTGTTGTACAGTGAATGTATCATCTGGTACAACACTAACTGATGATAATTCAAATTCTGGTCCTAATGGTGGATCTATTGATGTATTCAATGATTGAGATGATTGTAATGATGTATTATTTGGTGTTGGTACATTATTTCCAGTCATTTCTTCATATCCTCTTAATCCTCCTGCTCGACGTACTCCCATTATGATTCTTTAATTTTTTTTTTTTTTAAAGTAGAAAACTAAGAAAAAAACAAAAACTTAACAAGCAAACAAAAAATAAGTGTCAATAGATAGCCCGTCCCCTTCATAATATGAGACTTAATTTAGGTCTAGGGGTTTTTTTTTTTGAAAAAGTCTATAGCTTTTCTTTAGTTCACAAAAATTTGATTTTGAAAATTTGATAGTAAATAGTTTTTAGACTCAAGAGGTTATTCAGAAAAGGTTAATATGTTATGTGTATATCAAGTCGGAAAAGTTCCTTATAAAGTGTGTGATAGCTTACATCAGAAATATATCTTACGGCCAGTTCCACAGTCGAAGCTTAAGCAGAGTTTAAGTTAAATCTAAAATATGGCTTAAGCTTCACTTAAATTTTTTTTCGTTCCTCAGTCAATTTATATTTCTAGCTTAACTATCTTTAGTTAAACCTATCATTGAGAATGAATTTATAATGGAACATGTGGAACTTGCAGATGTCATTGTATAGCCGCTAGATGGCAGTGGCATTTGTTGTGACATTCTAACACTTTTTCTTATAAATTTCAATTTATAATAAATTTAGGACAAAAAAGATAGATATAGATGCCAATTGTTTTTTTTTTTTTTTGACTTTTACTTAAACCTTAAATAGAGTTTAAGCTCCCAATTCGTACGGCTTAAGTTAAACTCAGTTTAACACTTAAGACTTCACTGTAAAACTGAAGAAAGTGCTTAAACTTAGTTTAAAAGTTAAACTCTGCTTAAGCTTCGACTGTGGAACTGGCCATTAGATTTTTAAAATTATTTTTTAGTTATTGAACGTTTTTAATGATCAAAGTTTGAACTTAGCAACTTTAAATCAAATATATGTACTACAAGCTTTGTTAACAAGCCACGTTAGGTGACAAGTTATTTAAGAATTTTACTAGTCTGGGCAGACAGAAGATGGTAGAAATTACTTTTTGTGTACCACCACACCACCGACCGTTGACAAGCTTGATCAAATGAAGTAGGTATCTAAAACAAAACAGCTAGAGTCAAACAATAATATTGAAAACGATAACTTTTTACTTGTAGATTCATTCAAATTATGATAGAATACTGTTATGAAAATTATTATTATTAGTTTAGGAAGTTTAAATTAATAATAAAAAAATAACATTGAAAAATTTATTTCTAATGCAAAAATGTATGTTTGTATGTACTTACTTCAGTCTTACAAAAATTAAAAAAATAGAATAAAAAAAAACAGCAACAAAAAAAATGTGTTATTATTATTTTTAACTTTTTATTTTTTATTTATTTTTTTTTTTTATTGTTAATTGTAGGTATATAATTTTTCTTTCCTCTATAATGTTTAATTTTTTTTTATGACATAAACAAACAATAAAACAATTATCATAATATTATAGTAGGTACATTGAACTTTTCACAACATATTATTGAGTAGATGATACCTACAATAATGTATCTATAAAGTTATTTAATTGTTAAAAGATTCTTTTTTTATTTTGTGTGCGTTATTAATCATTGAAAACCAAATATAGAATGAATTTTATTTTAAAATCTTTATACTTTTTTTTTATAGGTACCTATTATATTTTTTTTTTAAATAATTTTTATTGCACACATACCCACATAAGAATCAACATTTAAAAAAAAAAATAAATAAATTTGAAAAGAAAAACAAAACAAACAAAAAGAAAAAAAAAACACAAACTTTCTGTTTTCTAGTATAGCTGTATAGGTAATGCTGAAAGAACAATTTCTTGCACCACTGATCACTTAGGTTAAATCAAATTAAAAATTTTTCATTATTATCCATCGTTATTTTTGCTGTCGTTGCATTATTTATTATAAATATTACTTGCTTTGTTTTATTTTATTACATTTTTTTTTTTTTACTTTTAAATTTAATATAAAAATCATGAACAATTTAACAGCAACAATTTTAGTATTTCTCCAACTTATTTTTTTTTTTTTTGTTTCGCTTTTTAAAATTAATTATACATAATTAAAAGTTTGTTACATATGTTATTAACAAAAAAACTTCTTTAATATATATATATACTCGTATATTTATGTATCTGCATTCTGCCACATATAAAATAACATAATATAGGTATGTACATGATGTCATTTCATATACAGTATAGGTACATGTATAGATTCACGTTTATAATTCAACAATACTCTAAATTGTAGAAAAATCAAACTATAACAACAACAACGACAACAACAAAAACAACAACAAATGTTTACGGAAATAAATTTATTGAAATTTAAAAAATAAAAAATAAATAAATAAAAATACAAATTAAATGTATAGAGTAGAGTACATAATATCCAAAATAATGAGTTCTTTAAGTTTTGTACAAACAAATTAATTTTTTTTTATCCGTTTTCACTTCATCATGAATATTTTTGCATTCACTTTTTTTTTTTGTTTTTTTGTTTTTTAATATTTCAAAAATTTCTCTTATTTATTTTTTTCTTTTCTCTGTTTTTTTAATTTTTAGTTTTTATTCACATTCCATTTAATTTATATGAAAAAACCTACCTTTTTATTATTTTTGTTTTTTTTGTTTTTCAAAAATGTATTTTATAATAATGTAAAGGCGTTTTAAATTTACTAAAATTTACATATTTTAATATTTGATAAACAAAATTATTGTTCCAGTTACACAAATTCAAAGAATTTTTTTTTTTAAATTAAAGAAAATAAAAATTAAAATTACGTTTTGTTGATTTTTTTTATTTTCTTGTTGATTTTTATTTTATATTTTATTATTAGAAATATGAATAAATACGTATACAATACAAAATAACTTTAGAAAATATGTAAAAGAAAAAAAATTTATGTATACACATTCATCATGTAAAAAATTTAAAATAAAATCAATGGGAACTCGTGTAGATACTTTTCTCAATGCTCGATTAAAACTGAATTGTAAGTTTTCATATGAGGAAAAAAAACAACTAACTCAGACTGACTCTTTTTATATACATATATGTATGTATGTATGTACATGTATTATGTACATTATATCTATATAATGATATAGCGGTTACTTATATATTATAAACATAAGCTTGAATTTAAAAAGATCCAACACACATAATAATCAAATAAGAGAGTTTACTTATCCATATTAGGGTAATGGTGCTTGAAAAAAGAATTTATTTTTTATTTGATCTTTTAAAAAAAAAAATAATAATAATAATAATGAACAAAAAAAAAAGAGGAAGAAATTAATTAAAATAATTAAATGTACATTGAACACACATTGTTGGCTCACTTTTCAATCAGTAAAATTAGAGAAAAGCACAATTTTTCACAAGTCTTCATTTCATTTGCAATACCTACATACATATTATGTATTGAATTTTTCAATTCAAATTAAAGAAAAATGATACCGTATCTATTTTATTTCTTCTAAAAAATTTTGTATTCATTTTACTTGATTTTGTATAGTCAATATTCGAAAAATTATATTAATTGACGTTTTCAAACAGGCCCAATGATCATTTTTCTTTAAATATTATATGTATACCTACATTGTTTTGATTTGCTTAACTGACAAGATTTTTAAAGAAAAGAGAAATTATTATAATAAAAATAAAATACAAAAACTTTGTTTAAAAAAAAAATTACCTTGAAAAAGAAAAAAAATATATAAAAATTCTTTATGAAATCTCATAATTGGTTTTAATACCCTACATTCCAGGTGTATGTATATAAATATAAATAAAATACTTATTTGTATTATGAATATTTACAAAGTTATTTACTCACTATCTACCTGTTGATCAAGACTTCAAATCAAGAAAACTCACCTGTGAAACAACCGAATGAGAGTAAAATTACTGATTGCATATATACAATATGAAAATACTATCATATAAAATTCAACTATGAGAATATGTTAAATGTGGAATTTATAACATGTATATGCATGTAGGATATATGTATATTAAACTGAATTTATTGTATTGTAAGTTATATCTTTTATAGTATTTATAGGTACCTATGTGTAACATTTTTTATTTGAAATAGAGAATTTTTTATATTTGAAAATTACTTATTTGATTACGTTTAATTTGTTACTACTTTTCAAAGCGAATTATCTGATAAAAATTGTCAATTTTAGAAGAAAAATACAATATGAACTAAGATTTTGAAAAGTAAGAAAATAAATACAAAGCTATACATACATTTACATACATACATACATAAATGTGTTTTTTCCGAGATAAAATGAAAAGCAAAGGTAAAAATGTTGAATATCTTCATGGTTTTTCACGTATTTTGATTTGGTTGAAAACTATGGTACTTACAGGATAACTGCATAGAAATTAGAATTACTCTTGAGCAATACTTCAACAAATATTTTAATCCAAAAATATTAGCTGTTGATTTAGAGGATGCTGAGATGTGGATCTTCAAAGTCAAAACTAGATATTAGCCTTTATGAATGTACATAGAAGAATGTATGAAACATTCACATTTTTCATGTTATTTTGTATTTTATCTTGAAAACTAAAACAACTACAGCAATACTGTAAAAGACAATACTAAAGAAAACACTTTGATAAATGTTTTAGTACAAAAATATTAATTTTTTAGATTACGCGATGCTGAGATACAGATCTTTGAAGTTGAATTTCAAGTCAAATTTGTGTTTGGTGTTTCGTCTTGAAAATGAATGGGAATTTTTCGTCTCTTTACCTTGTTTTCCACTTTATCTCAAAAAGTAAAAATATTAGAAAAAAATCGTAAGGTATAATCCAAGAGGAGGAAAAATTAAGGGTTTTGGTCCATATTCTCCGGGATGCTGAGATACAGCTCTTTAAAAAAAAAATTCAAAATTTTCATACAAAATGTATGGTATATGTACATACATTTGCATTCTCACGGCCAATTTTGTGTTTTTGCACGAAAAAGGATTTTTTGTTGTACCGATTTCGAGCTAAGTCCTTTAAAATTGAGGTATATAGGGAAAACCCTCCATTGGAGGAATTGGTGAAGGTTTCAATATATACGATCAGGCAATCCAAGGTTAAAAACAAATTTTTAGAAAAAGTGGTTGGATGTTTAAGGTTAAAAAAGATAGTTTATTAGAAAATAGTTTATTATTGTTAAAAAAAGTGGTTAGTCGTTTAAATTTAAAAAACAAAAAAGTTTATTATTGTTAATAAGCAACCGTCACAAGTGTCAAATTCTAGTCTTCTCTTTGATTTTCAGAAAACTGTAGCTAAGTTGTTCCTGTACTTTTAAAAATTTATTTATTTATAATTTTTCACAAAGTTTCAGGTAGCAGTTGAAGTTTTTTTTTTTAAAAAAAACTATAAGTATTACCTACTCGTTTTTTAAATGAAAAATATTTAAATTATTCGAAAACATAGAAATTTTAATTTTATTTCAATCCCATAAAATATATTATTATTACAAAATTATGAAATTATATTTCATTAAATTGATTTTTTTTTTTCACATATTATGACACATGAAAAATAGCTTAATTCCTATTTTTCTAAAACAGTATTTGAAATTATTTTTTAATCTTTTACACAAACAAATTAAAAACATTCCAAAGAAAAATTACAAATGAGGACTTAACATTCAAAAAAGTGTAAATCAACTGAGTTATTTTCCATTCTCATTAACTTTACATTATGTAAGTTGTAGAATATCTCATTATCACTTTTTAAAATGATAATCCTCAAATGTTTACATATATGTATATGTATGTATATAATCATAGATATTATGTATTTAAAATAAAAAGAAAAAATAATAATAAATAAATAAATAAATAAATAAAAAACATGGATATGTTAATTAAAGGACATTTTTATATTTAATTTATTTGAATATAATGTGAATTTTTAATCTAAAAATAAAAAACAAAAAAAAAAATTGGAAATATGGCTTCCTTATTTTGTTCTGTAGAACTGTAGAAATTGTTAATTTCTTAATGCCTTCATTCTCTTGAATTTGGTGGAATTTCATAATCAGAAGTAAATAATGTATTTATTTCTATTCGATATTCTCGATTGTATATATTTTTGAAATTATCAAATAGAGAAAACACAGTAAGCCACAAATAAAAATTGAATGCTTAATAAGAAGAAGAAAAAAAAAAAAAAGTGTAAAAAATAAATTTTCCATATTGATGTACAATGTACAATGCACATACATACATATAATTATGAATTATATATTTCTTACCAAAAATTAGAATCAATAAAGCTGAAATTGTCAAATGATTTTCAATTAAGGCTATAAAAGCACCATAACCATATAAAAAAGTACGAAATATTTCAATAATTAACCATGGTAAAAAATATAAATGATTCCTTTGTACAGTGCCGAATATAAGCATAGCTGATGTTAATACATTTATGATATAAAATATCAATGAAAGTCCAATTGACAAGGTAGAATAGTCATCTAATGATAATGTGGTATGATCAACATTATCAAAAACTGGACATCTCCAACCTGGAATATTAGTTAAAAGAAAAAAAAAACATCACATTAACATAATTTTTTTTTCCATTTTGAAAATTGTCAATAAATAAGTATGTACATATTTTCAAATTAAAAATATCATGACCATTTAATTGAATATGTATATATATTTTTTAATTTGAACAATTATACAGAAAATTACTTCTTATTACACCGTAGAATCCTAGAACCGTAACACCAGTTTCTAGAGAAAACCATCCAAAAAAGTTCTTTAATAAAAACATGATGAATGATAATTTGAATTTATGTTTACAATTTTTTAAATTGTTCTTTCAATTACAGTCTTTTTTTTTTGTATTTTTTTATTTTTAACAATTTTTAAATATTTATTTTTAGGTACACTTTTTAATACACTATTTAAATCTGATATATGTAATCTGTAAAAAATAAAATTATAAAAAATATTACATATAAATTATGTACTATTTAATATTTTTTTTACTTGTGAAAATATTATTTTCACATTAGTGACATTAGCCCTACATTACATGTCGTTGTGTAAAAAACTTTAATGCAAATGTAGGTTACCAGGGTATGCCGGCATACAACTATTTATTTTTACAAAATAATTGTATGCTCTCGTGGAGGCTGTCACTGTATACCCCAAAAAGATTCACCAGAAATTTACTATTTTTTTTTTTGACAGTTTTCGTAGAGATTTTTTTCTTTTGATTTGATCTTAATAATCTTCTTGTCCCCGCAAGATTATCGATTCTTCTTCCGATAATTCTAACAGATTTTTATCCATAATTATATTTTTGATTCCATTTCAAACGCTAAAAATAATTATGAACAACTTATTTTGTACAATATGAAGAATTAAATGATAAACAAAAATAAATTTACGTACCAAATACAGTTTGCATCTTCAATTAAAATTAAATAACAATAATCAGATGATTCTATTTGCAATCTACTTATAATATTTTGCGTGAAATATTGCGCTGATTAGTGTGTAAACTACGCAATAATATCATGTTACGCTTAAGTGAAATATTTTTCAAAGATGGCGTTATCTCTGCAATATTGCATCTTGCCCAATAGTTTACACAGTGCAATGTCTAATTCATGAAATTTTATCATATTGTACGCATATTGCATCGTGGACGAGGATCTTTAAATAAATAGTGTAGTAGACAATTCATATTCAATAATCGACTCGCCATTGCATTGTTTCATTTATTACTGTTTAGTTGAATTTTAAAAAAACAATTATTCTATGTACCTATGTATAACTTTAATCATAAAGTTAATTCACAAAAGTGAGTCTGAAGCTAGCTAGAGAGTCGATGGGTCGACCTTTAAAATTAAATAAATTAAGTATATTAGATTAGATTAGATTAAAGTAGGGCTACTGTTGCACTTCGACCTTTACAGATCTTTTATACTGCCCGTGCTTCTTATAGATTTAGGCTTTTGATAAATCCTAAGATTCTTTTCGAAGGTGCACACCAGATTTCCTCAGGCTTGAGGAAAAATTGGTACATGTGTCGCACTCTTTTTGAGACCAACGCCTCGCATTCAGACAAAATGTGTTTTAAGGTCTCTTTGGCCTCTTTGCAGAACCTGCATTTGTCATCATCTTCTTTGAGCCCTATTTTGCTCAGGTGAAAGTTGAGCGGACAGTGCCCAGTGATAAGTCCCGTGATTATCCTTAACTCGTTCCTATTGAGGTTGATTAGTTTCCATCTTCCATTCTTTCATATAATTTTTGGTGTGGCTTTTAGGCAGTCCACAGAAAACAAAAATGATATATGTATATGTATGTACCTACCAAATATTTTTTAAAAATTGTGTAATTTGTGGAAATAAAATTAATGCTCAAAAGAAAAAAATATTTTAATTGTTATTAAATATAATACAATAGTTAAATGGAACGACACAAAACTCTTGCCCATATTTCAATAAAAATAGCTAGTTTTTGTTAGTGAATTTTTTCTTTTGAAAATATACCTTAGATGTTTTAAACTTTGGATGCAAAAATTTTGCTTGTTTATGAAGCCATTAACAGAGTTGAAATGTTCTTGATAGTTTAATTTCTGCAAATTTAAAATTTCGACTTTTTAATAATTTATTCATAAAAATTCTACAATTTATTCCTTCTGGTCCTCTTCTTGTAGGAATAGCCTGCTGTTTATTTAGTGACTGACTGAAGTACTAACGTACTTGTGGCTATTTCAATATAAAGACACAAATTCGGAAGTACAATAAGTCAGACAATCAATTTTATAGAGTAACGATTGAGTAATTTCAGCCGACTGCAATGCAAGCTTGAATTAATGAACATGATACCATTCCACGATTGCACTGGGAAGTCATTTCTGAACATGATTTTTACGCCGTCAGCGCCATCGACGCATTCATGAAAGTATTCAGAATCTTTTTAAAACTCACAAATTGCTATAAAAATTTTTGTCTTGGCTTTTATTTCAAAGACTGATACAGGGTGACAGAGGGTTTCTATTAAGAAATAGATAGACACCTTTAAATTAAAGTTAAAGCTTGGTTATTCAGAAATCATAGCTAAAATTGAACTCCGGTCTAAACTGTGATTCCTTAGGTTGATTATACATGTATAATCATGTTATAAAAATAATGTTTTAAACAATCAAAAAACTTACTTATACCTCAGAACCTAAGCTTTTATCAAAAGAAATAAATTCATTGAATGTTTTTGTTTAATTCTAATGACATAAATATTTTTTTCTGATTTTATTATATTTATTACTGTTAGTGACATTAGCCCTACATTACTACATTACATGTTGTTGTGTAAGAAACTATCATGTAAATGTAGGTTACCAGGGTATGCCGGCATACAACTATTTATTTTTACAATAATTGTATGCACTCGTGGAGGCTGTCACTGTATACCCCATAAAGATTTACCGAAAAATTTATATTACAATTTTGAAAAAAAATCAACATACAAAGTAGTGATTACAAAATATACATATTCACGGTGAAAATAATCTAGGCTTCAATTTTGAAAATTTTTCGTATGAAATATTAATATTTTCACCAATGACATTCCCGATGTAATACGACATAATAAGAACATTACTACAACTAAATCCTAAGTTAGTACTTTCACTATTAGCATACAATGTTATTTTTTCCAAACCAAATACTTATATACGTATATACGTATATATACTTCAAATTCCTTAAATAATCCGAGAGAATGCGATCCAGAAAAATAAAATAATTCGCTTTTCCCTCGTCTTTATTCAAGCCAACCTAACTTAGAGTACCTCACCAGTTAGCATAACCTCTACTTTGTTAAGTAATAGATGTAATGTATAAAGAACTGGACCAGTATGTTTTCTTGAAAGTGGTATAAGTCGTTTCAGTTTGTTGAAAAAAAAAAACTGTGGAAACTGACATTACAATATAACTAACTCTTTTCAGTCGTTTAACTTGTTCACCACTTACAGTTGTTCTCCATAAATCACACAAATCGAATACCTCACAATTTCGTAGCTCACAAAGTTCCACTGTTAAGTCCACTGCCTCTTCTTCTCTTACCTTCTTATCTCACTTTTGTCTCGAATGCAGCCAGATCTACGACTGAAAAGCGTTTAAAACAGCTAAAAGAACATGTCAGTCTCCATCTGAAATTCATTATAAATCTCCATCTCGTACCGTTCTCGTATCGGACTCTCGCATTAATGTAAATCCACCTTAACTGAAAACAAACTCAAACACCTTCGAAAAAAAACAACAACTGGCCAGTTACCGAATCATTTCCAAAATTGAATGCCTAAATCTTGAACGAATTTCCACTCAACCCAAGAGGTATCGTTCCAGAGCGTTAACCGATTTAGTGCTCGGTTCCCCAAAAATATTTTCTTATGAATCATCAAATGTTTTCGTCACTTTAAAAACTTTTTCGAAATTACTAAAAAAAATTTAGTTATAAATCGTAAATTAGAAAATCGGTAGGTAATTCATAAAAATACGGATAAAATCTCAAAATTTAAAAAAATGTACATATCACCATAAGAAAATTTTTTTAGGCCTATAACACATAACATATTTTAGTAACTACCTATATAAGTAAATAAGACATATAAAATTTCGTTTATTTGTTTTATGTTAATTCAACAATAAACATATGTATTTACACACATATATGTATATGTAAGTATTAGATTAGATTAGATTAGTGGACCAGCCTAGAGGTGGAGTGTTGTTCCCTTATTATTGCGACCCGTTTGGATGTTTGGATCTTTTGTAGTACCCTATTGCTGGTTTTGATCTAAAATTCCAGGGCTTTGATAAGACCCGACTTTTTTAGGTGAGGTGCCACAATTCGTCCGGTGTTAGGTACATTTGGTACATATGCTCGAGTCTGGGACGTATTATGCCTTTACACCGGCACAAGATGTGTTCTGAAGTTTCTGGTTCATCTTCACAGAATCTGCAATTTTGATTTTCTATAATTCCTATCTTTGTTAGATAGTATTTTAGAGGATAGTGTCTGATGAAAAGTCCTACCAGTGTCCTTAGTTCTTTTTTTTTTCGGAAGCCTTCAAAAAAGTTGAAAAGTTCTTGATAGTTTAATTTCTGCAAATTTAAAATTTCGACTTTCTAATAATTTATTCATACAAATTCTACAATTGATTCCTTCTGGTCCTCGTCTTGTAGGAATAGCCTGCTGTTTATTTAGGGACTGACTGAAGTACTAACGTACTTGTGGCTATTTCAATATAAAGACACAAATTCGGAAGTACAATAAGTCAGACAATCAATCTTATAGAATCTTTTTAAAACTCACAAATTGCTATAAAACTTTTTGTCTTGGCATTTATTTCAAAGACTGATACAGGGTGACAGAGGGTTTCTATTAAGAAATAGAAAAACACAATAACACAGCTTTAAATTAAAGCTATACAGTTCTTCTGTTTAGTCGCTGATAATACCTTTTGTTGAATTCAAGGGTCATCAGTATCTAAACTTTGCAAAAAAAAGTCAATAATGAACAGCGTTTTCTGCACTACTTTTAAAAAAATGTCTACAGCCTATATTGCATAACAATTGGTCTTTTTTTTAAAAGATCTCTTTTGGGTGTTTAAAAGTTCGATATTAAAAAAGAATTTTCTTCAATTGGAAACCTAAATAGCTTACCGTTTTTTAGAAAAAAAAAACAACTAATAGGTTATTGAAAAATCATAGCTAAAATTGAACTCCGGTCTAAACTGTGATTCCTTAGGTTGATTATACATGTTCATTATACATACATAAACTTAAATATAATGTGTACGTACAAAAAAAAAGAAAAAAAAAGCATGTTATAAAAATAATGTTTTAAACAATCTAAAAACTTACTTATACCTAAGAATCTAAGCTTTTATCAAAAGAAATAAATTCATTGAATGTTTTTGTTAAACTCTCATGATATAAATGGCAGTCACTTGAATCAATTATACATAATAAATCATATCCAGTATTTTTAACATTTTGTACAAATTCTACTTCAGAAGGCAGTAAACTACTATTTTCTTCTGATTTTATTATATTTATTACTGTTAGTGACATTAGCCCTACATTACTACATTACATTACATGTTGTTGTGTAAGAAACTCTCATGTAAATGTAGGTTACCAGGGTATGCCGGCATACAACTATTTATTTTTACAATAATTGTATGCACTCGTGGAGGCTGTCACTGTATACCCCAAAAAGATTAAACGGAAATTTACATTACATTTTTGTAAAAAAAAATCTACATACATACTCAAATTTGTGTGAAAATTTAAAAATTTTAAAAACTGCCTGAATCTTTTAAACAAATAACACGAATTTTGTGATTATAAAAAATATATACATATTCACGGTGAAAATAATCTAGGCTTCAATTTTGAAAATTTTTCGTATGAAATATCATTATTTCCACCAATGACATTTTCGATGTAATACAACATAATAAAACATTACCACACTAAATCCTAAGTAAGTACTTCTACTATGAGCATACAATGTTGTTTTCCACAAACCAAATATGTACTTATATATCGTACTTCAAAACTAGTGGCGGAGCCAGAAGTTTTTTCCCGAATGTTTAGATTTTTTTTTAATGAATATAGCGCTTCAGAACAAAAACACAATTATTATTTAAGCTACAGTTAGAAAAGACATTGAAGGGATATTTGGTTTCTATTCAAAATAATTCAAAATATGTACGAGTTTTCACTCTATCCAAGAGGTATCGCTGTCAGAGCGTTAACCGATGTAAAGTGATCGGATTCCCTAATGTTATGTGTATAAGTGTATTCAAAAAATGGTGTGAAATTAAAAAAAAAATTGTCATTTAAACTGCATAATTTAAAAAAAAAAAAAAAAAAAAAAAAAAAAAAAGTGTATGGCAAATGGGATCGAGACCCCAAAAGCCACAACTTTTGTCTACGCCACGGTAACATAGAACAAAAGGCGGTACATGGATTAATCATTAAGCATTATTATATTATAATACTAAAAGAG
Source organism: Bombylius major (assembly GCA_932526495.1). Lineage (NCBI taxonomy): Eukaryota > Metazoa > Arthropoda > Insecta > Diptera > Bombyliidae > Bombylius > Bombylius major. Next base: position 781,577 of record OW052046.1, read on the forward strand.
AAACAAAAACAGGTGATTCTCGTGATTTTCAGTGGGTCCATTTTTAAATATGAACCTGACTGATGTACAAGGTAAATAGAATACAATAGGTTTGATTGAGCCAGTATGAAACGAAACTTCTCTCTCTTTGTCAGCTGTTTTTAAATATCACTCAGATGAAATTATTTAAAAGGCTAAATGTGTTTATGATGGTTAATGGTAGTGCGAGTAGTTTGTTTTTGTTATACAATATTATTTTTCTCTAAATATAAATTTTAAAAATAATATAATGGTTAATTGTGCAGTAGAAAGTTGTAAAAATTACACTAATAAAAAAAAAAACAATAAAAGTGAAATATTTTAATTTTCCAAATTAAAACTGGCATGTAAATAGAAAAATAAATAGAAAATATAAAAAAATTTCAACATAATATATTAAAATATGTATTTTTATTGTTAAATTAAATTCCTTAAATTAAATTTATGACCGTACCATATTATACTTTTCTATATACCATGACTTAAAAATTTCAACTGAATGACGTCACATAATTGAGAGAAGAGAGTATACTGGCTCAATCATAATTTGAAAAGAGAAATATGTATGTATATAAAACAATATATGGTTTGCTATTGCTAAAAGTACATTTACACTACTTGATTTGTCATATCACTTTATGTATGTTATTTTACATATGTATGTATTGTCATACGACTTTTCATAATGCTGATAATCCACTGAAATAAAAAAATTCAAATACTACGAAATCAAATAAAATGTCATACGAAATTAGAAAAAATCTATTTTCATGATATGTCGAGTGTAAAGTCGTATGACAAAGTTTCTCAATAAAATCAGACAGTGTAAACGCTGTCAAACTTTTACCAGTGACATATAGTATGTAAAGTGATATGAGAAATCAAGTAGTGTAAAGCTACTTTAAGATTTATCTAATGTTCATTTTAAAATGTAAACACATCATGCTCATATTGCATATTACACAGGAAGAACAAATGAGAACCTAACTTAGGCACAGATTCTCGATGTTCTATCAAGTAAGCAATGAATTTGAATTTTCACTTTGTAAGCACTTTTGCTAAATGTTTTTATATATGCACATAACGTATAAATTTTTATTATATTATGTTAAAAATTCGTCTTTTCTCTTCCAATTTTAGAAATTTCCAAGTTTTAATTCATAATTGAAATTATTTTGTTCATGATCAACTATTTTTTTTTTCAATATTAATAATTTTTACTGTGTCACCATTATGTATAAATTGTCTCACCAACTTTATTCATTATAAGAACAAAATATTCCAGTTAAATTGGTATTTAGGTTTGACTTTCTACTTATTTAGGCCCTTATTATGATTTTCATCAAATGATCGAACAGCGTTCGATTTCATATTTCGGTATTACCATTTTCGATGTTTTTCTATTTGTTCGATTAAAGCGGCTGTTTCGATTACCTTTTTACTGACGAAACACAATTATTAATACGAAAAATGTGCAAAAAAAGATGGATATTTCAAATAAAATGTAACTTTCAATGTTTTAAATGTAATAATAATACTAATTAAATGTGTTTTTTTTAATAACTACATACATATATTATTTATTATTTTAAACGAATACATACTTGTAGAAATAAAATCTTCAACATACTTTGTAAAGAGTTTTATAAGTAGTATACGTACATACATACTCAGTTTTATGTTATTAGTAAGGTGCTTTTATAACTTAAAACAATTTATTCAAATTTGTATCTTCAAATTTTAACAGCTGAAAAAATTGTTTAAAGAAGAAAATATGTATTCACAATAATTCACGATAATAACGCTTGTATCCAATGTGTATATGGCAACGCTTTTTGGTTCGATCGATTGAGTTACATAATACCGAAATTAAATTCAATCGAATCGAAGAAGATTCTTCGATCAACCTACGAATCGAAAATCATAATAAGCACCTTATCCGAAATTTTAGTTTATGAACTGGACCAGTAACTGTTGACTGTTGAACAAAAACTGTGAAAACTGACACTACAAAGTAACTAACTCTTTTCGATCGTTCAACTCGTTTACTTACAGTTGTTTTCCAGAAATCACCCAAATCAAGCACCTCACAAAGTTCCACTGTTGACACTGCCTCTTCTCTTATATTCTTATCGCACTTTTGTCTCGAATGCAGCCTATGTCCTATGCGAGATCTCGTATCTGTCTCGTTGAAGCTGTCAAACTATTTCCACTGAACATGTTTTTATGTAGCAATATACATTGGTCCGAGATGCGAGAATACGATACGAGAGAACTTCGAAAAATTGAAAATTTCTCGTTGCGAGATGCGATCTCAGCTGTCAGAAGTGTCATTTATGTAGAAAACATATTCTGTGGCTGTGATTTCAAAATATATATAGTTTTGTTTTGTTTTTTGTGGGTGGGGGGAATGCGGGTTAAGCATCCACGAGCACTCAGACAGGAGAGTCCATTGTACTCAGCACCCCGTCTTTCTGCCATACATGCACCTACAGTTTAAAGTGGAATGCGAACCACAAAATATATATTACTAATAAATAAAATATTATAATCATAAAGTTATTAAAATTATATCAAATAAATAATAAAATTACTTTGTAGAAGTACAATAATTTTACTTGAAATGGAATTTTTTTATTAACTTTCCGTGTCGTTCTCGTTGCATTATAAATTGCTCTCCGATGTTCATTCGAGATCGACGTTAGGACGAAATCTACATCTCGTATCGGACTCTCGCATTATTGTAAATTCACCTTAACTGAAAACAAACTTAAACACCTTCGAAAAAAAACAACAACTGGCCAGTTACCGAATCATTTCCAAAATTGAATGCCTAAATCTTGAACGAATTTCCGCTCAACCCAAGAGGTATCGTTCCAGAGCGTTAACCGATTTAGTGCTCGGTTCCCCAAAAATATTTTCTTATGAATCATCAAATGTTTTCGTCACTTTAAAAACTTTTTCGAAATTACTAAAAAAAATTTAGTTATAAATCGTAAATTAGAAAATCGGTAGGTAATTCATAAAAATACGGATAAAATCTCAACATTTAAAAAAATTTACATATCAACCATAAGAAAATTTTTTTAGGCCTATAACACATTACATATTTTAGTAACTACATATATATAGTTACTATAGTTATCTATAGATAAAACATAGAGAATTTCGCATTTAAGTATTTAGTTAAACAATAAACATAAAAACATACATATCAGCATTTCTAAATATCTTGTAAATTACAACTATTTTAATTTTCATCCAAGCAGAATTTGACAGACCGACATTCAACATAAGTGTGAATATTATTTATTATTTATATTTGATTATATTTATATTTCTAACAGCAGTAAACAAAACCAAAATATGACCACAAATAATGATAGAAACAATACAGTACAACCAGTCCGTTAAAAAAAGCATGGAATCCGAAAGAGATTTCAATAATAAAAATATTATTTTACTTCATAATTCAAATATTTATAGACTATGGGGTGAACAAAGTGTGAATAGTATCCTTTTTTATTGTGTATTTGTAAATTTTTGTAAAAAAATTATTTTGTATAATTTTCTCTATAAATCACTTTTATTTTGATCGCCGAATGAATCAGACGTTTTTAAAATTGAAAAAGTTGTAAAAAAGAAATTATTAACTGTCGCCCGAGCAGGGACCGGTGTTCGGTGCACAAATAGTAATATCTTTTTTAACCAAAAAAAGATTAATACAAAATTATATAATTAATTATATAATATTTACTACATAACTTTTGTTTAATTCCATTTTCAAATAGCTATCACCTATAATTTTTACGTGATGAAAGTATCACAAAAACATAAGAAGTAACAGCTTCACATGAATGATCCAGGTTTAAGTAAAAGAACTGAATAATTTTTTTTTATAAGGTATAATTCAAATAAATATATATAATTTTAAAATACAAAATTAAACAATAGAGTTCATTATTTCCCTCCTTATTCTAACTCTAGTTTGATTATTTTCGTTTTCATTCAAATTTATTAAACGTAAAACGGAAATGTTACCGTTTGTAGTTCATAATTCTATCACTTCGTAGTTACGATGAAATCATCGTATCACGCGAATCTCAGAATACCATTCTTGAATCGAAGTGATCACTAATTACGCTTCTTATCACAAGTGATGCGCTCCTCGGAATAAGGGTCTATATCTACATATGTAAATAATCTTTTTTCAGTTGATATTTGTAAAAAAAGGTAGAAAAACCTTAGAGACAGCTACAAGAAGAGTAGAAGACAAGATTTACCTTCTGGAAGTGGAGCACCAGATGCAGTAAGAAGGTGGAAATACTACGATCAAATGCGGTTCTTGGACAACTTTGAAAGTTATAGAGTGTAAGTAGAGAAAACCATGAACTTGTATAAGTAGTACATTTTAATTAAATTGAAGTATATTTTATATTAAAAATAATAATTCTTTCATTGCAGTACAATTGGGAATATACCACCAAACGCAGGCACCAGTGAGGGAAGTGATGCAACTGATTATTTTGAAATTATAATGGGTATGTAATAAAAAGTTGTTTATATTTTTGTAGACTATTTTAGTATTTTACAATAAAAACTATTTATTTTCAGAGGAAGATTATGCAATGAATTCAAATGAAAGTGCTAGCACTGCAGGTGATATTTCATTTTCTAATTTTCCAACTGTATCAACACAGCATCAACATCATTATCAGCAATAAGAGCATCAACATCACCAGCAGCATCAACATCATCATCAGCACTAGCAGCACCACGACCACAAAGAAAACAAAAAAACGATTCGTACCCAGAAGAAGTTAAAGTTTTATTGGAAAGTGCATCACAGGCAATCAGAGCGACAGTTTTCACAACAAAATTGATTCTTTTTTCTTAAGTCAAAATGAAAAGAAAAAAATTAGATATTCTAATGTATTCTGAAATTGAAGTACAATTTTTTATATTGAGAAAGTTAAAAAAGTTTTTTTAAATAAATAATAATTTCTTTCCTTAGTTAAAAAACAACAAAAAATTATAAAAAAGGGAGAAAACAAGAAGAAAAAATACATATACATAAAATAAAATAAAATATAAACGAGAATGAACAGGATCCAATATGATCTACTGTTGTCGCTGGTGAAAAAAACTTAACAAAGTCTTAACAAATAACTTCTTTAAATTTTGTTGCTGATAATGCATTCCCATTAAAGACTAATTTGATGAGACCGTATCCAGGACTTTCCACTGAAATTTAGAAAAGATAATTTTAATCGACGGCTATCTAGGGCCAGGCGTGTAATAGAAAACGCATTTGAAATTTTGATTACTCGCTGGCGAATACTCACAACTTCTATAAAATTTCATCCTAAAAATGCAGACAAAGTAATTTTGGCTTGTGTTATCTTACATAATTTCATAATAATAACCAGCACGCTATAATTGCAACATATATAACCAATCCAATTACACGGACAGTTATGACGAATATGGTAACTTAATTTCAGGACTTTAACGAGAAGAAAATATTCAACTGGAGAGCATAAGACATTTTAATGGGAGTAATAACAGAAGCCTTGCTTGTCAGAGAAACATTAGCGGATTATTTTATGAATGAAGGCATTGTAATACAAAATAGAAATAATAATTTTTTTAAAAAAAGTAAAACGTATAAAATTCAATTTTGCCATTCACTCAACCCTCCTAAAAAGAAAAAAACGGTAAAGAAAAAAAATTTATTAACGGAAAAGAAGAAAATGTGTTCTGTGGTATATTTGTAGGACATTGTGTCGTCATAATATTTAGTATAGCAGTAAAATATATGCACTATAAAACTTTTTTTATATACTACCTACATTAAAAGAGTATTTATCATTATTTAATCCAAAATGTAATTGACCAAGCACCAATGACTTTAAAATAAACATTAAAACATACAATATATTATTATAGTATAGTAAATTGGAAAAATAGAAATGATTTCGACAGAAGAGTTTATAGCTATTTTAAAAACATACGAAATTATATGGAATAAACAACATTCCGATTACAAGAATCGAGAACAAAAAGCAGTAATTTGTGCCGGGAAATATAAACGTATCGTAATAGCAGATACCCTATCCAGATTGTCTTCACAAATAAATAGTATGACCTCAACGCAACACAGCGACGAAAAATCATCCCATGAGCTTATATCGTGTGTAGAAGCCCCTATCAATGCCTTTCGGAATCAATTAATATTAAAAACGGGCGAAATTGCAAAGTCAGGTTTACGTCCATTGTAGAACTATTCCTAGATAGATCTCCAAGAAAAGCAATGATAAATACATAAAAAAAGGAAAAAACAGGTAGACTCGTGTAATATATCGATAATTTAATACATTTTTATTATAAAATATGTAATTTTTGTTTTATGTATTTATTTTATATTTTATTTTTAAATAAAGTAATAAAAAGAAACATTTTCTTTTATTGTAATTGTCAAAGACATGGCGACGCGACAATCTATTATATTGTACTAATAAGAAATCTGGTCATAGAATGTTACAAAGAAATGTTCTTTATTCTGGATATTCCCAAAGTTATGAATTTTTTAATTAAAAGATGTTCTTAAAAATAATATTTAGTGAGAAGAAATTTGTTGAAAGAACTTGCAGCAAGTGGAAAGTATATTGAGTACGTGAAAGAGGTAAGGTTTATTAAACTCACATAAAAATTTAATAAAATAATACTTTAACATTACCGTTATAATCAATTTTGACAAATTAAACCAAAATGACATGTGGGTTCCTCAATTAAATAAGAAAAAACTCGAAATCGAAGCCTACAAGGAACCTCTCAAATAGAGAAGTTTGCCAATTACTTGCTCGCCCCCAGACTAGACCACTGAAATTTCAAATTGTATAAACTCGCTCGCTTCCAGATCAAAAAAATTCTATCACCTTTAAAAATAAGCTTGCTATATTCTGCTACTTGCTTTCTTTTCTTGCTTAAGTTCAACAAAAGTACATAGCGAAGGAATTACAATAATTATTATCATTGAAAATAAAGTGCCGAAAAGTAAGTACCTACATATTTTAAATATTTTTTATTTGGCTTTAAACAATATTACTAATTAAAATCGCCTTTCTTCAAATTATTACCAAATAAAGTGAATTTATTTTTTATTTCAGTGTTCCCTTTCAACTTATTAAATATTTTTCCACGTCCTGGAACAGATTTAAATGAACCTCAACTTTTTTGTGGATTTCCACAGCTTTTCAAGAGTTTGTTTCTCGGCAACAATTATTATGTCGTGTTTTAAGTTCGAAATCGAGAATTAATGCTTCATCAATTCCAAATGATCCTACAGATTCATCCCCCGAATCAAATTTTGAAAATTTATCATTTTTTAACCAACTCACAAGACTTTTAACACTAACTTCTAATGAAGTTGCAGTTGTTCATTCCGAACCAAACAGTGACATTTCATCACATCAATACGTATCATCATTTTTCTGAAGTCTAGATTCTTCAGACTACGATGAAATGGAAGATTCTGAGGATGACGATTATGACGAACCTATAATTTGGAAAACTTTTCAAAAACTGAACAAAACAGTGTGCGAGATTCAAATGAAGAAAACGATGAAGAAGATTTAACTAAAGACAATGATGAGGAAGATTCAGCCAATGAGAAATTAAGCTAATTAATAAATTCTTATAAGGGCAGGAAAGCAAGATTTTTTGTACAATGTTTTGTTTGTTTATAAAGTGAGGTTATTGTGGCATATCACCCTCACTAACTCATGAAGAGGCTACTTTATTATTTTTCTTTTTTCCGTAGTATTACTTTTTTCCAAAAGAAATTTTGCTTTATTTCAATGAAAAGGGAATTTAAATATGTGCTACATGTTAAATAGAAACATGGAAAGTTTTATCTTAAAAAAAAAAAAATTGTGAAGTGTAGGTATTTTATTCAAATATTTTTCAATAAAATACTTCATTCTTATAAAAAGTCTTGTTTTTGATTTATCATTGAATTGGTGGCAGCTGACCTTTCAATAGGGGGATTAACATGTGAAATCGTACAAGACCGATGGAGCATGCCGTATCTATTGAATTGTCGGAAGTCCAACTATGACCTCCACGCGGTGCCACTGGTAACAGACTCTCAGTACGGTCATATCTCTGCTGAGAGTCTGGCCAACAAAAGATTGGGCGTCCAATCCAAGAGTGGCTCTTGAAAATGGTGGGAATATTCCAACAGATAAAGTTGAATTTCTCCATAGATGCCGTAAGCACAATTGTAATATTAGTTCCTTCAAATTAAAAAATAAAATAATATATTCAGAAAAAACTCTAAAAATTCTTGGTGTCACTTTTTCAAAAAACCTTAAATGGAACATACATGTTAAACAGGTAGTGACTAAATTGGATAAGATCTTGAATCTGATTTAGATTTTGGCTGCGGGTAGAAATGGAGCACCACCATCGGCTCTTATTCCTATTGCAAAAAGCTTACTGTATGGTATTTCCGGTTATGGTTTAACCTTAACTGGAGACTGTTCAATTACCATCTTGAACAAATTACAAAAAGCTTGTAATAGGATTCTTCGGGCTGCTTCTGGTGCATACTGTTCCACACCAATTCCCATTCTGCTGGCAGAATGTGGTATTTGTAATGTGGAGGACAGGACATCGAAGTTAAGACTGAGGTTCGCTACTAAACAGTTGGTCGACTCCAGAGCACCATTATATACTAAAGCCCAAAACTTTTTAAATAATGATTATAGAAAACGTACCTCCACTCAAGGTAATCAAGGAATCATATACTCTTGAAAAAAGAATGATCTTCCCCACATTGTGCTTATGGAGGCAGTACCCGATGAGTTTTTTGTCTTGGTAATATTTAATTTAAAAGATTCACCTCGATTGAAATTGAGATCTGATCACCCCACACACGAGACAGATTTTGATTTATTCAAACAATTTGTGAAAGAATATAGAAAAGTATGCCTATCTTGCCTGTACTGACATCCAAAAAGAAAAATAGTATAAAATTGAATAAATTTCTGGAGCATGCGATTTAGCTCCCATTCTTTTACGTTAATTTATTGGTTCTTCGAACAACAAATCGAAAAACATCACAATCCCAAAAGAGATATGATTGGATGGTTATCCAGTATTGGTTATATAATTTGTATCTTGTATCTATTTCTAGCTATATCTTATAATCTAGCAGTAGGCAGTAGCATAACAGGAGTATCTAAATTTGTGTATCTGAATCCCCAACCCCATAAAGTAAATGCTTATTTATTTTTATGTTTTTGTTTATTGTGCACTGTACGTAATTCAATTACACAAACAGTTTATTAACGAGAGAATTATAATTAGGAAAATTTAGGATGATATGATTTACTACTAGATTTTAGAATTCAAAAGAATAGAGTTAATAGATTGTTTCTAAAGTAAAGACGTGTTTTTCGAAGAAAAAAAAAAGTGAAATTGCGTAGTTATTGAGTGAAATTTAATTTATGTGTTAAGAATTCTCGTGAATATGTGCGCTAAATAAAAAGTGGTCCTTTAAAAAAAAAAAAAACTAAGTGAAAAAGAAAGAATTTCTTTTAATTATTCAGAAAATTTGAATTTCTGCTGTAGTTTTTGTGATTTAACAAAAAAAAATTAAAATTAAAAAAAAATGACAAGTTTTAGTACAGAAAACATAAGCGGAGGAGGAGATGGATGCGTAAAATCTTCTTTATGTCAATCAATAAATACATTTTATGAACCACCACCTAATGTTTACTATACAACCACAATTTATCCAACAGATACTCATCATCATTCTGGAGGTAGGATATACCTAATGTTTTTTTTTTTAATTTTTATTGGTGAGCCACGGCGTAAGGATATCCCTTTAAAGCACTTAGGGAGTAGCACAACGCTGGCGTATGTAGATTAAAGAAGGTCACGGTGCATGGGTGATGGTTAAGGGGGAAAATAAATGTTCAAATGTTATTAACAAGCTACTTGAAAAAAAAAACAAGGAAAAGATATTCAAAACGTAAAACGTATAGATATTAATTTTTTCATCACTTGGATTTTTTTAAATAAACAGGGCTACCTGTAGGTACTGTGTTGTGGGTGAATTTTCAATTACAAAAAACTATCATATTTCAAATTTCAAATATGTATGCGTTATAAATCGGACTAAAAAAACGTGTAATATGAAAATTATTATAGATACCAAAAATTTGTCATATTCCACTTGAGAAGGTATCACACCCGTTGAGATTTCATGTTAATTTTTTGACTTTTTGTTAATTTTTTTTTCTTCTTCTGTTTTTACTCCTTCATATATCTTTATGTACTCGATCATATAGTCTCGTAGATGCGCAGATTAAAGTGCAGTTCATTGCAGTATGTATTTACATACATACCTTAATATCTGTTTACATGACACATTCAATTTTTATTGCTTCATGTTATTGAACTATGAAAAAAAAAACCTTTTAAAATTACTCTCGAACATAATAAAATGGCCATTAAACACAAAATTTATAAACAATCTTTGAAAAAAGAAAAAGAAAACGTAAATAAACCAACAAAAAATGATTCTATTTTGGAGTTACTCTATTTTTAAAATTTTTATGTGCTTAATTTTTCGCTAACTACCTTTTATGACTTGCTTTTGTTTTTGTTTTCTTCCTGCTTAAACGTTCAAAGAAAATATTTAATAAAAGTAATTTTTTTTTTACTCAGAACTGCGAGTTTAGAAATTTTTTATTTATCGAACTGTCGGTAATTAAATTTTATCCTAAAATGTTGCAATTATTAAATTTCATTACACAAGTCTTGAGTACGGTTATTATGCAAGCACAAGGCTCTAGCGGGGCAGCTTGAATATTAAGCAACAAAGTTGAAATAATGAACAAGACACTACTAAAGGTAACGTATGGTTTAGAAATATATGAACAATGAGTACAAAGAATCAAAAGAATGAATTAACGAGACCCCTGTTAACCTTTGAAAGGAAAATTTTTTTTGGGATAGCAAAGTATGCTGATGCGAGGTTTATATTCTATTCCAATGAACCATAAGCTTGATCAGCTCATTAAACGTAAAAACATAGTCCAATTTATTAAATCTCAACCGAATGTCGCAGAATAGGCTGCACAAAATTGCATGTGGAAAAAAATTGATACACACCAGAGCTAGAGGACGACCAAAAAAGCGCTGAATAGATGGTGGAAAATGACATCAGCACCATGACAATAAGTAACTTGATGAATTTGAGGAGAATTAGTCCATTGTGGAGGAGATTACAGCTCATATTGGACTATAACGCAATAAATGATGATGTTGATAGGCCACAACTAGTCCATAGAAAATGTAGTCACTAGATTCCAAGGAAAATAAAGTTCAACACAGTTGAAGAATATCGCTTACAATCGCTGGTTTATATCAAAAATGAAATCATTTTAGTATTCAAGTTAATCCCGGTTGTTTAAAAAAATTTCATGATTTACAGGGACTTTTATTGTGAAAGGACCTCAAAAAAATTATCCATAAAAATTACGTTCTATAAAATATATTTTCCAATTTAGTTTTTACCTTTTCACTCTTTTATGAATTGAAACGTGGACATTGTTCTTTATTTTTAATCGAATAAACAATTTTTTGTTGATCCGAAAACGCCCCTTCTAGGAAAAGATAGCATAAATTTAATCGTAAAATTTAAAAAAAAAATCTATTTTCTCTCAATTGCGATCAATTGAATATTTTAATAAATATTTATCCCAAAAAAATATTTTAATTTTTATCTATATTTGTTCTCAAGGGAAATGACAAATACAGCGTGAGATTTGGCAATAAGAAGACATCTAATGCGTCGAAGAATTTTAAAAAGGATATTCTATTCACACATTGCCCATTAGGTCGAAAATTCTTTTTCTTGGCGCCATAATTAAAGTTATATTAATGCTCGGGCTTACAATTAGTTTGAATCCTCGTAATTCAGAATTAAGAAAGTTTGAATAGTCGTATAGACGTTTAGAAGTATAGAAAAATAGGCCAAAACAGTATTCAATTTCAATTTATTTCAATTTCAATTTATTTCAATACATTTATTCACACTCTTTTGACGTTAAAACATAAAAATCTATATAAACGTCTTATTTACTGTTACTTCTTGATAAAAATTGATAATAATTATTATTGTTCAGTTCAGTCATTGCATTCTATGTTATTTTATTTGAGCCTTTATACCTTTATAGCCTTTTAAAAAGTTCCTTAATATATGCGTGATAAGCAAAAAAAAGTAAGTTCTGAAGTAAAAAAAAGCGTTTATAACTCGAGAAAAAGTGGAAAATCTTATTTTGAAATTTCATAAATTGTTAAAACAGCCAAGTTCTAGTGTGAAAAATATAAAAATTAATTTTTGCAAACCTGAACCGAACCGAAAGTAAGTGCGGCTCGAAGCCCTGATTTCAAGAGATAATGACAATTGTGTTAATAATTCTATTATCTTCAACTAGGTGGAACGATGTCCTTATATATTTTTGGCTATATTTTGTTGGAGTGGTTCCAAATGTTACTGTTATAAGAGCATAGTCTTTAAGTTTTTCATTTGGGTTCAACCTCCACACAATACGTTGATAATCTTGCTGATCATTAATTTTATTTTACCATTTCTATACATTTTTTCAACATTACCTGTGAATACTTAATAAAATTGTCTCCATTTTAGCAACGTGCTTCACCAAGTTGTTGTACCTTCTTTCGGGTATATAATAATTTGTTAGATCAGAATTATCATTGTATTTTATTTCTATCATAAGCCCTAGCTGAAGATATTCTCCGACACATTTTTTAAGAGAAAGTTAGAGCTTATTAATTATTATTTAATCCAAAATTTAAATGACCAAGCACAAATAATAATTCAACGATTAAAAAATATTTTAATCACAAAAAATATATTATATTTATACACAATTGCAATGACCACGAAATAACTCATGTCAATGTGAAAATTCAATTAGAGAAACATTTTCTTTTATTGTAATTGTCAAAGACATGGCGACGCGACAATCTATTATATTGTACTAATAAGAAATCTGGTCATAGAATGTTACAAAGAAATGTTCTTTATTCTGAATATTCCCAAAGTTATGAATTTTTTAATTAAAAGATGTTCTTAAAAATAATATTTAGTGAGAAGAAATTTGTTCAAAGAACTTGCAGCAAGTGGAAAGTACAAGTATAGCCAAATAAGATTGGCGAAGGGGAAGCATGCGCAGTAGGATCTGCGTATCCTTTCCACTGAAATTTCACTGTGATCTCAGCATCACATTTTACAAAAATCCTTTTTGAAAAGAGAAATTCGCATTTTGTTACTTTAGTAGGAATTAATTATAAACATATGTATATACATATTTTCATTTTCTTATTCATAATAATTTCCTATTTTAAAAGGATACTTATTATCACGTCAGATGATCGTCTTTTGACGAAAGTCAACAATTCATAAACTTTTTGACGAATGCGTCAAAAATTCAAAAACTCGATGAGTTTGCAATTGACTGCAAATATTTGAGCAGCAAAGCATTCAGTTTAGAGTTACTGCAAATTTGCTGTTGTTGTGATGCATTTGACTTGTCAACGGCATGTCAGTAATATCAACAGAATCAAGTGATCGTCAAATTTTTGACGTTTATGAAAAGTACCATTATTTTTGTTATTCTGTATTTTCTTCACTTTCCATTAAATTTTTTTCCAGTAGTATGGCATTCGTTATATAAATTTGAGTTGGGGCACCCAACTCAGACTTGCAGGCGGGCGACTCCTAGTCTTGCGCCGGCCCTGAATCTATGTAACATAAAGTGGTCTTCTAAAGATACAATATCGTTATGGTCAGAAATATATTAATACACGGATGCTACTGGATATGCCCTGTATATAATTTTTTTGGAGATTTTAAGATGTCTCAGCATATTGAAAATCTCGTTCGTCGACTTGTTGCACTTGTGAAGTGCGATAACTGCAATCCTTCTTTTGTTTTTCACTCCATGTTACCACTAGCACTAATTCACTTTCACTGTTGATATTTTCTAACTAAACAGACTACATATACTTTTCAGATCCCTAGGTCTAGGGAACACCTAAGATATGACTCACATGTTTTTTAGGACAATACATATGGCACGCCTAAGTAAATTATTTTCTGTTTTGGTGAGTTTATAATTTGACAAAATTACACACTTTAAAGATTCTACGATTGGCATATACTATACTTTTAATCTCTCTTTCCAATGATATTTTATGGATTTTTTTTTATCAAATTACTGTTTTTACAACAACATCAAATAGAATTTAAAAATTTGCTTAAAATAAATAGAAAAAATTTTCAACTTACCGATCAAATATCCTTTGCTTTTTTTAAAACATACATTTCCCAAAATTTATATAAGCATCCAAGAAATTAGGATCTAATGTAACTGTTTTCTCAAAATCATGAATTGATAACTATATTTCACCTTGTGCATTGAAAACACATCCTAAATTACTCTATAGGCTACTGCAAATCCTGGACATGTTTCAATTGCTTTCAAATAACAAGCCTTTATTTGTATGTGAATGTATGTATGTTTTTTTTTTTTGTTGTTTCAACTCGTTTTTTTTCAATGTTCAATGGAAAAAAAGGATAAAAATAAAATAAGATTAATAAGATAAAAAAACAAATACTCAAAATATATACAAATACAAATACAAAAAATAATCAGCAAGTACCTACGTCCTGGGCACACGATTTTAAGTTTTTATCTAACAGTTCTAAAAGACCATTTTTACCGCTGCAAAATATGCAACTTTGATGGAAAGGCCGGGGTAACTGAAATTAAGAAATACGAAAACAGCGCAAAGCATAAACAAAAATGCCAGTCCCTGTGAAAAACAAAATTTAGTAAATATATCATTCAAGTAATTGTCAGCCAGTGATAAAGATTCGAAAGAAATTGAGCTGATATGTAATTGCAAGTTTAACTTCCCAACATGATCTGCCATTTACTTTAGCTCCAGATTTATGCGAACTTGCCAGAAGTATATAGTTGATACGACAACTGAAAATTTATTTGATCGTTTTGATAAATTTTTTAATGAAAATTCTATTAATTATGAGAAAAATATGATTGGCTTTGCATCCGATGGAGCAAACAATATGTTAGGAATAAGAAATTCAGTTTGTTCGCGCGTTTAAAAAGAAAAATTCATGAATTATTTACTTTAAAGTATACTTATACGTATACGTATATCATTCTTTTCACTTATTTATGTGCATCCCATGCATGTGAAACTTTACCAGATACTTTAGAAAAAGGTTTGAGAAATATATATAGTACAAGTATGTTCATTTCAGTTCAAAAAGGACATATGAATTAACAGCATATCAAGAATTGTGAAATTTTAAACCCAATAAATTACATATTATGTACCTATATTCTTTTTTTTTTTCCAAAAATAAACACACTAAAGTTTTTATAAGCGTAGGTAGGTATCTATACTGTTTTCGATTTCTAAGAAAACTATAAATTTCCTCCTCCATTGAAAATAAATAACACATTAGTTTCACATAATTTTTAATAAGCACCGCCTTCTTTGATGATAAACCAATCAGAATTGCTTTATTATACTGCAAGTTTTTCTCCATTGAAATATAATTTCAATGTATAGTTCAACAAAACACTTATGCTAACTAAACAGTTTTTTATAATATTCAGTTATTGTGAAATATAAAATTATAACATAAAAGAACAGAAAGAATTCTTAGAAAATATGTATGTACATACATATGTTTATGTACATAATGTAAAAAATTAAATAAATATTTTTATTCACGTTTATTTTCTTTAATTTTTTCTTCACAAAATCAAATCATATTTATTTCTATCTAATAATCAACTACTTTATCTAAAATATATACTAATTTAATATTTTTTTAACTTCATTATTGTTGTCTTATAAAATAAAAATTTATCGTCCAAATTGAGAAAAGGCGATGAACAAATGAAATGCAAATCTTTAAACAAAATTAAGAAAAATAATGACAGTTATAGAAAAAAAATTAGAAAAAAAAAACTCACTAATTCTTATTAATAAGATCAAGCATAAAAATTGTTTGACAAATCTCATTTGAATATATCATGTTATGTAAACGACATGCCATAATCATTGTGAAAGCGCTTATCCAAAATACAAGTTGAATATATGATGAAATAATCCATGGTAATAAATTATTAAGATTTCTATCATTTAACCCGTTAATCATTTTTAATGAAACATGAATGTCATATATTATAAAAGAAATCACGAAACAGCAGATCACTTTTTCAAATGTACCATGTCCCAAATTTCCTATAAGAACTTTCTCCACAAAAAATATACCCAAAAAATCTCTTACTATTGATAAAGTAGCAAAAAAACTCATTGTATATTCAAAACGAAAATCAGGAAACGACATTTTATTTGTTTAAATATGAAATTTAACTTTAATTTTTTATTTTATAAATTAAATGATCTTTATCGATTCAACTATATAGGTATGTACCTATATATGTATTTATTTATATTCAAATATTTATAAGCAAGGTATAATATATGATACAACACTCAACTACTTCAAAAGACAAACTATTATCTGGCGATCGACGGATTGATTCAAGTGAAGATTATACCTTTTCAAATGACTATATGCATAGGTATTTTTAGCATTTTTCCAGTGCAATTCCATAGATGCACAATGTTGTTGTTAATTCATTTTGTTGTCTGATTTAATTTGCGCATGCGAATTGTTAAAATTATGTAGGGGAATTATTAAGAAAAAATTTAAAAATATACATTATATGTATATTATATTGGTAAAGTAGGAGTTTCCAAATTTTTTTTTTTATTATGTACAATGTACATACTAAATTTGGTACCTATTTCGTTTTTGAAATTTATGCACAAAATTATGAATCGCATTTATGAAAAAATCTGTGACTGAATATTTAATAGGTAATAGCTTTTAACCATTTTTTAATTAAATAAAAAAATGTATATGTGTATGTTTACCTTTTTCCGTATAATACGTAAATTTTCAGCAAAAAAATTTTCGAAGATGCAGTAGGTACCTAAACAAAAAAAATATATCACCTTACCACACAATCACTACACACACGGACACGACTAATAATTTAAATTCGAAATTCAAAAAATTATCTTTACATCAACTCAAACACGACAATAGGCTGACAAAAGTTGGCAGCTTCGACCGAACTAAGATCACGAACCAAACACTTTAAAATACAAACCTTTACTGACGATTTCTATGGCTATTATTTTGTTTTTATATGTTTTTGTTAAGTTAAAGTTAACGTTAAGTTAACAACGACGCTCTTTCTCTTTCCAGTTACATTCCGTTTTCCAATTCCAATTCCAATTCGTTAATTTCTTTTGAATTCGCTCCACTCTCTTAATTAAACTGCGCATTGTATTTTACTTGATAATTCGATATAGTTTTTTTGGTTTGGTTTGGGATTGGGTGGGAGTAAATTTCAATAGTTTGTTGATTTGTAGCTTCTCTTCTGATTTATTAATAGTTTATTATATGTACAGTCAACCAACATTGTCGAAGAAAGCCCAGGAGTAACGATTAACGAACGAGGAAAATGAAAAAGCAATTTTGCAATTTTATAGGTATACCTATATAATAGATATATGTTCAATATATATGTACATACATAAAGTTATTTATTGTTAAGTCTTAAGTGGTAAGTACAATATCTTATGTACATACAGATGTAGGTACCTATATCAACGAAAATCTAATGGATCGTTTTTTCCTAACTTCGTATTAAAAATTCTATGAATTGACTATTGATAAAAATTCCATAGAATTTATAAAATAATTTGCTATACAAAATGGTGGCAATAATTGCAATAATATAATTAAAAAGTCAATCAATTATATACCTACCTACTTTAATTATATAGGTATAGGATATTAAAATAATAAAATTGGAATTTGTGATGTGAGATTGAAAAATATTTGCAATGATTTTTGAATAGGTATACCTACATACGTAAAAAACTTAATAGGTATCTAAATTATTCTTTTCTGCAAACTTTGAAAAGTTTTTAAGTATGAATATCTTAAACACTAAGCCTCGTACAGTGCATTTTTTCAGGTTTAATATCCAACTCGCCTAAGTTAAGATACCTATAACAAATTATGTTTGGCAGGTCGTTAGCTCGATTTAAAAAAGATGCCAAATTGTATTACATAGAAAACTATTCTCAGAAGAAATGTTCAAAAATGGATGAATTTACTTTTGTTTTTTTTCCAGTTATCGAGTGTATGTGTGAGATATTGGAATAAAACTTTTTGATATATGTATGTAGAAGCTTTTAAATATTCTGTTTAAAGTGGCATGTGTCCTAATAAAGACAAATGCTATTTTATAGCCGAAAAGTACCTACTCTTAAAAATTTTGTGAAAAATTGACATGTTTTACGAAAAACGTTATTTCTCCGTTTCAGGATATTCCAGGATAACAGTTAGCGGATTTTCAAGACAACTTCTTTTTCTTTCTATAACACATTTTATTCCACTTTGATCGAATTAATAGTTCTTAAGATATAGGGACCTAAAATCAAAATTTCTTGGTTTTTTTAAATCTTCTTTTGATGACAATATAGGTATTATCTCTGAAACTTTTTTTGATATTCTATCATATTATGAAAAGTTATTTGGTCCCCTTTACAATGATACTTGATATAATTCATATATGTTCATATAAACCCTATATGAATAGAAATATTAATAAAAAAGTTTGAAAAAATGCGCATTTTTGACTTGATAGTTATAGAGATTCTAAACACTCCTGAATCGAGTGTTACCATTAAAACCAAAACTTATTTTATCCGTTTTTTTGACATCAAAAATTTGACTTTTGGCCAGCCTTTTTTTTTTTTTACATTGAACCACTGTGGAATGAGTTATTGAAAAAGATACATAGGTATAACATGAATAGCCAGTTATTCTATTCGTATAAATGGATATAAATTCCATTTTAATGTGGAATCTAACGAAACCGAATAATCCTTTATACTTTTCCACCAAACACTATATAATATGCAACCTGATGGCATATGGACATGAGCGTTTTTAAACATTTAAAAAGTGAATTGAAATAGATCGTAATGAAATGGCAAAAATCTTTCGGCGTAATTGAAAATGTCACTAAAAGTAAAAAGCCATCTTTTTGTCCACTTTTGTCAATTTACGAGAAGTGAAGCTGCTATTATATAAATGTAGGTACAAATTGCCAATTGGTATATCATTTAAAGAATAAGAAGAAAGACAAAGGTTCCTTTTTATTTATTTTTTAATTAATATTGTTTTAGTTTAGCTGATGGTGATGCATATATAAATTGATTAATAGATATAGGTACCTATATACATATGTATATGTATACCTATATGAATAAATAAATAAATTTTTTTAATTTTTGAATTTCGAAATAGGTAAAAAACACATCAGGTAAATATTATGTATGATACATAGGTACCTATATATTAATATATACATACAGGGCCCGGGCCGTCTTATGCTATAGGCACAATAGGCACTGTGCCTAGGGCCTACGATTCTACAAAGGCCTACGAAAATATAATTGACCTTTTTTTTTTTTTTTGCTCGTTAGAAAATTTATTAGACAACTGTAGGGGCCCCGTGCATAGACAACAAATTGACGTTTTTTTTTTTTTTTTTTTGCTCTTCTTAATCAAAAGTGCCTACGGCCTACGACAACCTTAAAACGGCCTTGTATACATACCTATTTTCTTTTTTAAGCCCATACTTTTTTTCAAATGCTTTAGTTAGAACTAATATGTATATTTTTGTTTTATTTTCATTTGAATGCTATTCTATAAGATTAATAAGTTTACAAACTACAAAGCATGATTAGCCTAGGTGACCGGTAATTGAGTTTTGTTACAAGAAACTGATGAAATTTAATTTTTTTTTTTTAAATTATCTACTATTTGATTTGCAATAATGATTATTCGTGTAGCAGCAGTCAAATTTACAAATCATTTAAAATAAACAATTTCCACTGCTCCGACGATTGGCACATTTACGTCATTTACCCTATATTCATCTATATATATTTTTCAAAGTCATTTACAATGACACCAAACTTTATAGGTAGGTATACCTATTATTTTTATTATGAAATTTTATTCATTCAAACATAGGTACTTTATGTAAAAATAAAAATAAAAATGAAATAACACGAACAGGTTTTTTATTTTCCAAGTATAATTTTATCAGTAAAGTAGGTAATTAAAAATTTTATTAAACACAATATTTTAATCTAAGTGGAGAAATAACGAAAAAGCCATACATATGTTTTTCAATATGCTCCGCCTTCAAAGTTGGTCTACAATTGGACTGCTTTATTATGATGCCATTTTGTTCTCAATTACAATCATTCTCCAGGTTACTGAAAGAAAATTTTTATTCAATTAATTAATAAATAGAAATAAAAATCTATATTTATTCATGTAAGTAATGTATGTATAATAAATGTTCCCTATTTTATTGAAATTGCTTAATAACATGATAAAAAAAGACAAATATGAAATACAAAATACATATACCTACATATATAGATAGGTATACATAATGTATATGTATTATGTACCTATGTATATAAAAAGTATAAAAATACATAGATATAGGTATAAATAAAGAAAATACTTACCAATTAATTTTATTGCTATTAGCTAGACAAATATCATTTGGATGTTTGAAACTAATTAAATGATATACCATGATCAATGTAAGAGTACTTGTCCATAGGACAAGTTGAATGAATAATGAAACGACCCATGATAAAAAGTTATTACCATTTCTTTCACTCAGCCCGTGCATTGTTTTAATTGAAAAATAAAAGTCATATATTATAATAATAATCACAAAATAACATATCACCCTTTTAAATGTTTCTTGTTCTATATCTTCAATTAGGATTTTTAGCAAGGAAAATATACCTAATAAATCTCTCAATAATGAGAAAACGGCAAAAAAACGCATAGAATGTTCAAAGTTAATAATAAGAGAACTCATTTTTATTTATTATTAATTTAAACACTTTGGACCGTTTTCGTATAAAATCCGTTTTATAAGTTGAATATCTCGAGAACCTTTGAACCGATTAACTTGAACTTGTTATTCTCTAAAAAAAAACTCCTTTTGACATGCAGTGGCGCAAGTTAAGTATAGCTTAGAGTTAATTTTAAGTATTAAAATGTTATAACTATTTTTTGACTTCTTAGAAAAGTATATTCTCGTGAGACTGAGAAGCTGAAATTTGGCATACCTATATATTTTTTAAAAGACCTTATTATATATAAATTTCAAACGGTGAAAATTTGTTCACATATAGGACAAAAGTTATAGGGTAAAATACAAAAAAAGTCATTTTTTCGACAAACAACTTGTTTCTTCTTTCTATATGGCGCCGTCTCTAATTCATATCCTTGACCCTTGAAAAAAGTGTGCATTTCGTTTTCAATTTTTGAATCATTTCATTTTATTTGATTTAAATCGGTGCAACACATCTCGAGATATAAGAGTTCAAAGTTGGCAAGTCACATGTTTTTCATATAATATATAGTGAACAGATTCTCACCATTTAAAATTCATATAATATAAAACCTTTCAAAAAATATTCTGCGGTCAAATTTCAGCTTTCTATAGTCCAACGGGAACAAACTTTTCTAGGGAGTCAAAAAATGTAATATTTTGATACTTAAAATTGATGTACGTAGATAATATGAAAAATTTTAAATAGGTATAAAGAAGTGATAATATCAATTACTTCACGACACAACAAACCACAGTACCACACTTAAACACCTCTAAAAACGAACTATTTGTCTATTTCTGATGAATTGATAATCATCGGAATCGGATACGATTTATGAAATAGGAATTCGAGTTGAGACTTGAGTGCATGTTTTACCTGTAAAATATAAATATATAGTCAAATCTAGCGTTGCCGCAATAGAAAAATTTTACATGCTATTACGGACAGAAAAACGTGCCATTTTTCAAAATTAAAAACGAGAATATAAAATCTTTTTGTGTCACGGTCTTATTTGAAGAAAAAAGTTTCATATAGGTAATTGTGCCACAACGGCAATACGCAAATCAATTTCCAGTTTCCAGTCTAAGTTTCAACTTCAACTTCCTTAATTCCATTTTTCTCTCACTTAATTTATGTTTATTATATGTTTTATGTACAACGTAAGTATGTGTATTTGTGTGTACTTTTAGAAATTTTGTTCAAAACAATAATTATTTCCCGGCCTGTCTCTTTTAAATTTAATTCCAAATTGAATAATTGAGATTTGAGAATTGAGATTGAGAATAGAGAAATAATGAGGAAAAATGAAAAAACAAAATTGGAATGCGATATTGCCGTTTTTGTGTAATAAAGTAGAATTATAATAAATCCTAATTTTTTTTATTATCTAAAAACGAAGCAATTTTTTAGTCAACCATTTTGTTTTTTTATTTTACAGCAAAAGAATGCCATATCTGTATAGCCGGACATTTTTTATTACAATGTATGAAAACATATAATTTTATAACATAGGAAACCAAATTTTTGTCATTTATTTTAAATAAAAACTTTTGCAAAACGTTACTTTTCATATGAACCTATTGTTTTAAGTTTAAAAATAATAAATATGTACCTTAGGGCATATCTATAGTATAAAGTGAAATTATGAGTAATAAGAGCTTTTTTTTACCATTGCATTCCAGGAAACATAAAAAATTCAAATTCCATATTTCATTATTTGAAAATAGGTATATTGAAACAGTGGAAATATGCAATGAAAGAAAAAGATTTATATAATGCAAATGCATTTTAAATATCTTTATATATGTACACATACGTATATACATATACCTATGTATATATATTCACATACAAAAATTTTCTCCTATTCGAATCGAACTATCATTAAGTATTGACATTTGTCTTTTTTTTTCACTTACATTGAAATATTGTTGTTTCAAGCAATCACCCGATAATGTTGTTTTACTTTACAGTTATTATTTAACAGTTAACATTGCCTAATATGGCTATGCCATTTTCATTGGTTCAACTTGATTTGTTCTATTGTTTTATTTTCATTGCGCACACACCACAGTCCACAACACAATCTAATCTTTTCCAGTTAGCCATGAAAATTGAAAACAAATGAATGGAATGAAATTTACATTTTTTTTTTTTTGGGGGGGGATTTGTTGCAGCTATGTACAATGTACATAATATATTATATTATGTACACAAAAAAGGTTAAGGAAAATTAGCTGTTGCTAGGTGGCAATTATAATTGTTTTTAAATGTCTGGCAATTTTTTTTTCTTTTTTTTTTTTTTTTACAAAAACTCAACAAAAGATAAACAATACATTACGCAAAAATGTATAGAAATGAAATAAATTGATTTCAATTTAACTAAATTTACTTTCGTCTGAAAATATAATTCTCTTTCAGTACTCAGAAGAATAATTTCTATACATTTTTGCATATTCTATAATCTTTTGATTTTTATGCTTTTAAGTCATTTGAAATTTAGAAAATAATTCTTCTATAAAATTTATTGTTCTAATCCACGACACTTTTAATTTTGATTTTTAATCTGATTATAGCACATCTTAGTCATCAGCACTGTTTATACATATACATAAACCTATATGTATATACATGCATGTGTATACCTATAGATAGAATATATAGGTACAAAGAAATTGTCAAATTAATTAAATATATATACATTATACATATATAGGTACTTTTAAACAATTGTTTACATCTATAGACTTCAAATTTCAAAATTTGTCTTACATATATGCTTTCTAGTTTTATTTGCATGGCCTATAATTGTAATCAAATGAAGAAAAAAAAAGAATCGAAAATGTAAATAAGTCGAATCTCGGAGAAAAAAGATGCATGGGTAATTGAATAAAACAAATATGATTTGTGTTATTTTCTTCTATTTATTTTTCTAATTTTTTAAAACTAAATAATCATAGAAATATATCTATATGGTTTATATACATTATACATATAGGTATAAATTTTCCTTTTTCTATATTATATAGGTATATTTATTTTGTTTTATAATTCAAAATATTAGAAATTAAAAGTGAAAATGTTCTATTTCAAAAGTAATTTAAAATAAAAAGATAAACTTTAAAATATGTTTTTAAATTTTTTCTGTGACATTACATAATAATTTAGCCTTAACATCGTCCTTACGTTGTAGATCATTGTTAATTTGAGCCTTATGTGAAGAATCATTGTGAACTTCAATTGTGACGTGATGTGATAAACCACACTCATCCTTGGTTTTATGTGCCGGCAAATCACCCTTAACATCGGTCTCGGTCTTATGTGGCAAATCGCTCTCAACTTCAGTCTTCTTATATGGAAAATCATCCTTAACTTCTTGATTACATGACGACAAATCCTCGTCAAATTTAGTATAAAGGGACAAAGATTCGTAATCTTCAACATTTATTGACGACACATAAGATAACACAAAATCTTCATGATTAATTCCAATTTGATTGTCATCTAACATTTCCAAAATACTGTTATCAAAAATTTCGCCACTTATACGGATTCTCTCACGATTGAAAATTTCATCAAAGCTAATGCTATTTGTTACTTTATTGTAACCTTCAACAATAACACCATCTTCATTTGTTTTATTTTCAGCTTTATTTTCATCATTTTTACTTGTACTAGCGCCATTATCATTATTAATATTATCTCTAGGTTGTGAATTTTCTTCAAGTCTTCTTTGTATTAAAGTTTCATTATTAAGTTGTGGAAAATGATGATCTATATTGATATAGAGAGCATTGATAAATAATGCACAGTATAACGTAAACGCTGAATTTAAAAAATAAATGAAGCAAAAAAAAAGGAAAATAAATATTGAAAATCTAATACCTATTCGAAAGAAAAAAAAAACCATATTATTAAATTACCATTAATACAAACAATAATTAAACAAATCATTGTTGCATATTTATTATTGAACCAGTCAAAAGTTACAACTATTATAACAATAATTGTAAATAGAATAATTTGGAAATATGTAAGAATAAGCCATGGAAAAAATGATGAACGATCTCTGTCTCTGATGCCACATAACATTCGAAACGAAAAAAACAGATCGTGCATCATAATTGCAAATGCACAAATACAAGTACCCTTTTCAATTGTATACCGCTCTGTATTCATAACTAAAACACATGCTAAAAATATCAATGAAAATAAATCCTTTGCAATTGATGAAAAAGCGATAAGGCGTACTGCCTTTTCAATTGATAAACAAAAACAAAAATACTTTTGTGGCATCATTTTTCTTTTATTTGATTTTTTTTTATTTTTTCTTAAAGCTTTTATCTCTTTTTTTTTTCGTTTTCTTTATTATTTTTCTTTCAGTGTAAAAATTTCACCCCGAAATATTAATTTACGATTTTATTATAATTAAATTATACAAATGAACTATACAAATAAATGTATACGAAATTTTAATAAGTAGGTATAAATAAAAAAATTTTTATACAAAAACTCAAAAATATGAAAATATATTATATAAATTCAAAAAATATTTAACTATATCGACCGATTTAACAGAACTTAAAAGACAAGAATAATTTGATGAATATAACTTTAAATGAATTTTTCATATGAAAACCAAGAATTTTATTCACCCCTCCCATAAAAGTTTCAATTGTTTAAATATGTATTAACATATATATATACATATATATCAAAGCTAAACTAAACGTAAAATAAGGAAGATTGTGCATGTGTTAAAGTACAAAAAAAGGGAAACGATAAAAAAAGTACATATGCAAATATGGTTAAAGAGAAATTCCATATGAAAACAATATTATTCTTTTTTGAAAAAAAAAAGCACACATTTAAGAAATTCAAACTTTAAAAAAAAATTCATATTTTTATTGCAAACAGATGATACCTAGTATGTAAAAACTAAAAAGTGTTTAACGTTTTAGGGTAAAAATGTGATTCCAAAAGCCATATTTTCAGCTTTGAAAAAATAAATTAAAAAAATTTATATTTTAACATCATGGGCATTGAATTGCAAATATACGAGTATATAATATATATGCAACATACGCCGCCCCTCTTGTTAGAAAAATTCATTTTAATCAGATTTTAAAGTAAAAGTAATGACAATATGTATTATATGCTCTGTGGTTAAAGTAAGTATATAAAGTGTACATAAAGTGCATATAGAATAGTGTAACTGTGAAATATATCTTTCAATTTAAGATATATGCATGTATGTATATTTATGTATTCAAAAAACGCTATGTATATGCATTAAAGAATATTATAGTTACAATTATCTGTTTAAAGAAAAAAGGGTAAAACACGAAAAATATGTAATTCAAATGTAATTAAAAATAAAATTTCCTTAAATTCAAATCCAAATTTGATCCTGAGTCAATTTAAAAACTTTTTTTACATTCTGAAACACATCATATTGATCAGCAAAAAAAAACCCTCGGGTTTTTAGTTTTGATACTTGTGGAGAAGTAAATAAAAATTATTTCCATAGAGAACCTTCAGACTTTTCAAAAAATGTCTTTTACAAAGTTTTATGTTAATTGGTTTTAAAGTTATTGTAAATCAAAGTCAAATTCGTCATTTTTATGTTCAAGGTCGAATATCTCGAAAAAAACCCTTATTATTTTTCAAATTTTTTAGCTTAAATAAAAGTTTATTTTGTTTACTCTAACATGGCTTTTGTTTTATTACATTATTTTTATCCGTTCCTTATTTATGAATCATAATTTAAGGGCATTTTTTTCAAAATTAGGTGAATTTGTTGTTCTAAAGAATTATTCAATTCAATTGCCTTTTGGTATATGTTTTATTTGACTATCTGATGTGTAATTACTTCGTATTCCTGAAAAGGGCCAATTCTAGTCCTGGGTAGGAGTTATTTTAGTCCTGAAAAGGACCCATTGTAGTTCTGAGAAGAGGTTATAATAGTCCTGGAAAGAGCTTATTGTAGTCCTGGAAAGGACCAACTGTATAGTCTTGGAAATGACTTATTGTAGTCCTGGAAGGAGCTTATTATGGTAGTTTACGATGCTTTTGCATATTTTTGGAGATCTTCGTCTGATTGCAACAACGTTTTCGTTGTTGTTTTGTTTTTTATATTATTATCTTATAAACTAAAAAAACTACATAACAATAATGTAAAAGACAATACTAAAGAAAACACTTTGATAAATGTTTTAGTATAAAAATATTAGTTTTTAGTCTACGGGATACTGAGATACAGATCTTTGAAGTTAAAATTCAAGTCAAATTTATGTTTGGTCTTGCAAATGTATGGGAATTTTTTGTCTCTTTACCTTGCTTTGCACTATATCTCAAAAAGTATAAAAATAGTACAAAAAAATCGAATGGGGTAATCAAAGAAGAAACTTTGTACATTGTATACCTACTCACGGCCAATTTTGTGTTTTTGCAAAAAAAAAGGATATTTTGTTTTACTGATTTTGAAAATTGGATCCAATGGAGAAATTGTTAAAGTTTCAAGGTCCTATAGCTAAAAGGGATCATACTTATTTAAAATAAGGGTAAAAGTCCGAATGTATATATCATTTGTATATATATACGATCAGAAATCCTATAGGGTTAATCAAGCTTATACACATACATATGTATATATACATATACCTATACTATATGATTCTAATAGTATGAAATGAAAAAAAAATTACAGGTTTCTATATAAGCAAATAAATAAAACAAAGTGCAAAAATTTTATACCTGAAAATATCGGCGATGGAGGAGTAAAAATTGAAAATATAAGTAACAAATTAATATTATTTAGGTATATATATATTATGAGAACAAAACAAAAAATAATTTATATGTAAAATAAATTCTTTATTTTTCATGTATAATAATGTTTATACAATAAAATATAATTGATTTACATAATATATGTTTTATAAAAATGGCTTTGAATTGTCATTTTTATTTGTATTTTATGAAAATTTCGCAGAAACTTCTTCTATACATAACATATAGACATAAATTATGCCAATGAGGACATATAGCTGAAACATTAACCAGTTCTTCAAAACTTAGATGCTTAAATATCTCAATCATAATTTCATTCGGCAGATCATGTATAGTCGTCATAATTATATGATGTTTGTATATATACGAGTATATGGCACAAAAGATCAAAATGGCAGCAATATAGTTCCTAACTATATATTTATCAATATATTTATCTGTATAAAGAAGAAAAAAAAAACAGAAAATTTAATTTTTTTAAAGTAATTTATAGATTTGCAATTCAATCAATTTAAACGCGCGGTTTATAAACATCAAAGTCAAATGACTGTATGCAAATTCGACTGTAAAAAAAAAACGATAAAAAAATGTTTATCCTTTTTTTTTTTGCTTTTTAAACATTCTAAGGTAAACTAGGTAATATCTAAAGCTAAAATCTGTTTATATAGCAATAGCTTTAATATAATACGTTCAATTGATGAATGTCACAATATGTCAGACTTCATTAATTTATCTTTTTATTATACATTTTGAATGAAAATAATTTTGTTAAAAAAAAATTTTAAAATAAATAAATAAGGACAATTGAAAGTTTTAAAAATTATTTTAAAAAAATATTTAAAAGCTCATTATATGATCGTACGCATTAAAATTTTTAAAATATTTTAAATCCTGGCTATATATAACCTATTCAACCTATACACTTTTACACTTATAAAATTGAACTAAAAAATTGTTTTTATTTTTTCTTTAAATAAATATAATCAAAAAAAAAAAAGCTTACCTATGTATATAAAAATATAAATTTCACAAAAGTGTATATATACCTATTATTTATTATTTAAAATTTTCTAAGCTCAACACGTCTTATTTATGCAAACACTGAATAGTGAATACTGAATGGATAATCTACTAGCAGAAAATTTTTATACTTTAATGCCTCTATATATATTGAAATTCATTATATACCTACCTTATGTATTTATATACATATACATATAAATATATATATTATAATATAGAATTAATGGGAAAATTATGCATTTATATAAAACACATATGGAAATAATCATGAGTATATATTTTATTGAAAACATATTATTATTGACGGAACGGAAGTCTGAAAATTGAAAACGTGCCTTTTTTTATTTTGCAGTATATGTACATATACATATATGTATACGATATATACTTAGTATGTTTACATTTTTTTTACCACCACATTAGAAATAAAATATTAAAAAATGCATATATAGATACATAATCATTTGTACAGGCTTATAGCGTATTGGATTAAATTATATAGAGTAAGCAATAAAAGTTAAAATTGGGAATTGGGATTAAAATAATACATATGCAAACGTTGATACACGTATATAGATACAAAACCATCTATTTCTTCTTTCTTTTTCATTTTACAATTCGTACCATAAAAATTAGAATCCTCCATATTGCATATTTTACGTTACACATACATTTATAAAAATTGTGATTAAATCCAAATAAATTGGCTTTAAGCCAAAATCCGAATTAGCGGGTTTATACCACGCATAAAATTGGGAGTAAACCAAAACTCGTACATTAAAAGTGGATAAGCTTTATAAAACTGATAGGTATATGTATATACTATATATACATTGAAAAAAGTTTAAAAATTGCAACTTGCAAGCGTGTATTTTTATTTCGCACGCGTCCATAATGCGCTTTTTTCTTTTGTTTTACCATATATACATGTATATAGGTATAGGGTAGTGGACCCACTTAAAAAACTTAAAATTAAAAGACTTTGCCAAATAAATTCTTTATTATTCCATAGAATTTTCTTTTGCGAATCAATAGAAAAACCTTTTTATGTTTTTATGTCAATTGTTTGATACTTGTGACGTCACATTGACGTCACATTGATCACTTTTTTATTGTAAGTAGGTAATGCCTATGGGAAGATGTAACCTATATTATATTAACCTTGGTTATACTTATATAGTCAAAAATACATACAGTTGGTGCCTATTGCCAGACAAAATTGTTCTTAATACCATCAGACAGTACTGAAATGAAGTGTTTAAACTTGAAAGTTGATAAATATTGAAAAAGAAAACATATATAAAATGTTAATAATAAGAAATTATAGATTTATTCAACAAAAAGAAAATTTAAAAAACATTTTATAAAATATAAATTGAACAAAGATTTTAAAAAAATATATATGTACCTACATATGTACCTATAAATTGACAAAAAGTATAGGATTCATCAAAAATAAAAAAGGACCTAATATGTATATATATTATTGATTATATAAAACTAATAAAAAATAAAATATAATAGGTCTTAATGTTTCGTGCATATACAAAGCACTTAAAACTATACTTATATGGATGCCATGGAAGTATAGGTTTTGAAATCAGTACATTTTAAATGAAACTATATATATATATTATACATAGCTATATAAGACAATAATCGCATCTTATATTCTGTAGTTCTTCATTTTTCTTTTTGTATATCAAAAATTGCTTTTTTAAAATCAGCTTTCCATTTTAAAAGCATTCAGGATATAATTTTATGAAAAATATGCAAAAATCGAACATAAAAATAGAGATAAAAGTAGGTATGTGTCGCGGTAAATAAACTGCTGAAGCCTAACACCGGACACCAGTGTCCGATAATAAAAAATTGTACAAAAGAATGCGTCTTCTACAGGACACCATATATGTATTATTATTGTATAAAAATTAAAATTTTCAAATTATTTTTTTATTTTTCTGCTTATATAATTTTGCACTGAATCGCTATTTTAATATAATTATCTTCAAAATTTTTGTTTTAAAACACTGCAAATCTTATTTTCCAAACCACTGTTTCTTGAAGAAAAATTAAGAATTTAAACTACTCGTATGACACGAAACATCTTCATTCATCAACATGCAGAACATAAATGGTAAATTTTACATAAAAATTTTAAATTTTATGAGAAAACAACAAAATGCTTGTGTAAACAAACCGGAATCTTTTTTCACGCGGTGGAAATGGATGCGTTTCTTGTAAAAAATTCGCAAGAAAAGATTGTATCATATTATTTCCATCCATTGAAAACCATGTTACAAATTGACTTATAAAATGTATACAAGAAATGCCGTTTAAGAACACCTACATATATCATATATATGTATATAAGTATCTAGAGATCAACAGAAAGAGAATTCTTTTAAAATTACATAAATAAAGGTATAGTTGCGTAAAAAGAAATCAAGGTGTATCTAAAATATTATGTTCAAGTAATTTTATTTTAAATTAAGTATTTCACCTGGTATATATAGGTACAATTAATTTTTAAGATTTCTAATGCTATAAAGAAAATCATTTTTTAACCAAAGAGAATTTTCATTATTAAATATTAACTAAAAATATTGGGTAATTTGTCCTTTCAAACACCCTATTCACTTGAAATTATGGAAAATTTACGAGAATGGATATACGATTTTTTTTTTCTTGTTTTAAGATTTAATACACAGATTATTTATTAATTATATAATAAAAATTTTATTTGAAATTTATTTTTTGGATATAATGCATATGAATATTATTATATACTATATTATTAATTTTATTATTGGAGAAAAAAAACTTATTTTTGTATCTGGCTTCTGATGATGTTGAAGATGTCAAATCAAGTGAAATAAAATGATGATAATTCGTATTGATGTTCTTGAAATTATACGTGCACGTTCATCTTTAAATAAATACGAAAAAAAGAGAAAAAAAACAGGATACAAAATATAGAAAATAAAAAAAAAAAAATAAATATATAAATAGGTATTTGCATATATGCATATATACATATGTATGTTTTCAAAGATATTTTATTTTAATTGAGTTTATATAGCTTACCAATTTTTTTTTAAATTTTATATTTTCAATATTATTCATAAGTAGATGAATTGAAGAAAATATAAAATGAATTCCATTCAAATTTATGATAGATAAAAAATAAAATGCAAGCTATTATCGAAAAAACAACTTGATAGCATGTAATTGCAACCCATATACGGAAATAATGATGACTCCACATTCTGGTATTAACCTGGAAAATTACCTTAAGTGAACAATATAAATCACTTGTCATAATACAAAATGCTGAAGTATATGCAGCTCTTTCGAATGAACTTCGCTTCTTAGTCTCGGTTAAAATATAAATTGCACAAAACATATAAAATAAATCTTTCAATACTGAAAGAATTGCAAAAATACGAACTGTTGTATAAAAATTAATATATCTTGGAATACACATTTTTTTTATTTTTTTTTATTTTTCCAAAACCAATATTATTTGAAAATTTTAAAAGAAAATATAACTTTTATTCAAAATTTTATGTTTAAAATTGAAACAAACCGAACAAACTTTTATTTTTATAATATTATGTTATGTAACCGTAATGT
Source organism: Bombylius major (assembly GCA_932526495.1). Taxonomy (NCBI): domain Eukaryota; kingdom Metazoa; phylum Arthropoda; class Insecta; order Diptera; family Bombyliidae; genus Bombylius; species Bombylius major. The sequence goes on from OW052046.1 coordinate 814,214, forward strand.
TTTTTTTTTATATATATTTATATAATTTATCTTCAAAAATTAGTACCATATAACAAGATGGGTCAAATACGAATGATAATAAATACCCAAAATTCAAAGTTTTTAACCATTAACTCTTTATGATAAAGCTTAAAAAAATTTAACTTATTTCTGCCCTCCACCGCTCCACCCCACCTTCAACAAAGTAAGTCATGGTTCATTTCATATTATTTTCAATATTTTATTTTCCAATTACCCTATTACTCAGTTTTAAGAGAAGTTTTAATTTCCAATTCCATATTTAACCATATAATTTTTCAATTCGCTTTGTTCTCTCATTATAATTTATAAATTATAATTCATATTTCATATTTCATATTTCATATTAATGGCTGAGCGAGCATAGCAGGCGGGCTTATAACTCTTTATAAACCTAATTGGGGTATTTTGTTTTTTTTTGTTTGAGAAGGGAATAAATTCTATTGTAACTGGCCTAGTGTAGTCGTACTTCGTAGTGGCCTATGCTTATGCATATGAATTATGAGTATAATATGTATCATAGGATAAGAGAAAATAAAATGAACAAATTTTCCTTTTGGTTCTGTTCTGAATGTTTTGTCTTCTTATAGCTGTAAAAAGTTTAGAAAAAAAAAAAAAAAAAAAACTTGAAAAGACATACACGTTGCCATTTTTAATATTTTTTTAAGGGAATGTAGAATATACATATAAATTATTTGTTAATACTGAAAGAAAATTAATGAATTTAGGAATTTTTCTTTCTTTGTACAGGCAATCCAAAATAAATAAGACAATTTTAAAATTAATGAAATGTTTTGATTAAAAGTAATAAGCTTTATTTTTTTTGTGATTGCAGTCCGAATCTGAGTATGTACATACTTTTAAGACTTCAAGAAAGTAAAAACACCACATAAAACACATGATTAATATACATACAAAAAAATCGGGGTATCATACCTTTAAAAATGTCCTTTATTATTGTTATGATAGCAGTAAGTACTGTATTAACTATTATTACATACATTTGACACAAGAAAGTTCCGTAAAACTACCTATACATAGTGTCAACAAAGAAATTCCTCGAAAATAAAACAAATTTTTCACCCAAAACAACATCTATAAATATTTGTAACTTTTGAATGTTGCAAACTGCAATTGCAAAGAAAAGAAAAAGCCCAAATTTTCGACGCAGTGCAGTAGTATAAAAATAAAACATACATATGCATATAAGAATAATTAAAATTTATTATGGAAATGATAAAAAAATTACATGAAAATTATATGAAATATAGAAATAAACCTAAAATTAATTCTTTAAAGAAAATCTTATAATTACTAATAAGAGCAAGAAATCGTCTTTATTTTGTCTTTAAAAATAAAATAATAAACTTATTGTAGGTATAAACATTACTAATACATAGGTAAATTTTGAATTTTTAGTAATATCAAATACCTAGAAAACATATAAAAATATGTAGGTATGTGCATTTTTAAAATGCTTCTTCAGCATAGAAATCATCAGAATCATCGTCAATGTTCACGGCAACGTTCTTTCCTGCACCATTACGATTTTCGGTCTTATTGTAAACAACTGTATATGTTTGATGTCTTCCTGGTAAAATTCCATCAACAATCGGAATATGATCACTCATGTTAAAATAAACATAAGTCACATATATGGCGCAATATAAGATAAGTGCTTGAGGAAAAATTAAAAAATAAAACAAAAAAAAAAACAAAAACAAAAATTAAAATTTAAAATGTTCTAATTCCTAATATGTACCTACTTATACCTACCTATATAAAAATAAAAATCAAACAAATATAATTAATAATTACCATTAATCACAATGAGAATTATAAAAATTTCAGTACCACAATCATAATCAATCGCATGATAAGTTACCATTATTATAAGACAAATTATCCACATAATAATTTGTACATAAGTAACAGTTAACCATGGTAATAATGAAACTTTGCATCTTTTATGAATTCCACATTCCATTTTAAGTGAAAAATATACATCATGTGCCATAATAACGAATGCAAAAATTGATGCTGCTCTTATTGTTGTATCACTTTTTATATCAGAAATCAAAAATGATCCCAAAAATAAAATAAAAAATAGATCTTTTACAATTGATAAACCTGCAATCAAACGTACTGCTTTATCAATTGGTAAAAAAAAGCAAAAATATTTTTGAATACACATTTTGCAAGTTTTTTTTTTTTTTTTGCTTGTTTGATTTTATTAATTATTCAAAAAATTTCAATTGAAATTACAAAGTGAAAATTAAATCAAGTTTTAAAATAATTAATTTTAAATTTGATTAAACTTTAAAAAAATACGAATCAATTTATTTACACGACCGATCGATTGAACGAATCAGTGAGATTTGAGTTTAAAATTCACACCGAAATCAATGGGTTAATATTTAATTTATGCAAGTTGGTATCATGTATTATTTACTACTACCCCCTCCAAATTTGTATTTATTTTGTTTTTTTACTTTAAATAATTCTACATTCTACATAATTTTTGTTTTAAACATGCTTTTGTTCTCTCAATAATTTGCATAAGTATATGTAAGTAAAGTATTGTTTTGCAAAAAATATTACTCACTCCCAGTCACAAAATACCCAGAATCCAGAAATGCAGCAGTTTTTTCAGTTTTTTGTAAAATTTTTGAAACATATCTCCTAAATTGGTAAAAATTATAAATTTGAGATTCTTTACTCGAAAAGAGGAATATGAAATTTTTAAGAGCAAACAAAATCAAACAAAAGAGAATTTAACATTTAACAATTAACATTTAAAGCATCATGTTCATGATTGAAATATAGCTGACGAAAAAAAATCTATACATATGTATGTATGTATGTATATTGTATATTCAATTTTCTTTGGGACTATATGAAAATTTCAAAGAGTGATTGGTAATGGAAGTGATGATGATGAATCACCCGATAGACGCAAATTCTACAAAACCAAAAAGTTATTTCATTTGCTTCGTCTTCGTCTGTTGCCACTTTCATATACATAGATTTATTTACATATATGTAAAATATATGTATGTACATAAATACATTTAGGTACTCCTTATTATATTTTCTTACGTAATTTTCTATATTTAAAAAATATAAATTTCAATTATGAATTGTTTTGGCATAGCAAAACCGTTTTTCAAATAGCCAAAAGTATGTACATACATAATATGTGAAAAAAAAATACCTTGAACAGATTTCTTACATAACAACTCTTGAATCACATTAACCGACAGATCTCAATTTCAATCGAGAGAAATCTTTTAAATTAAATATTACCAAGGACAACAAACTCATCGGGTACTGCCTCCATAAGCACAATACTGACTTCCAAAAATAAAAATAGTATAATATAAAAATTTTTAAAAACAAAATTACTTATACTCACAGGAAGTGTTTAAAACCAATAGGACCACCACTGTATATATAAGTAGATCCTATTTTACAATTTATAACCAATCGTATGAAATTGAATGAATTTCGATTCCGAATTTTTTAATTTTTTAAACATGATCTTTTTTGAGCTACCTACATTACATTCTTGAAACTTCATCAATTCCTTCTTTAAAGGGTTTCGCAAAACCTATCTTTTTTATAGTTCTATAGCTCAAAATTGGTATAATATACTAACATAGGTATTATTTTTATGAAAACTCAAAAGCTACCAAAAAATATATAGACAGAAAGATGAAGTCTTATAATTAGTATAGAAATGTCTCATATAGAAAACTTTTTTTTTTGGAATTCTAACATTGAAACCCCATTATCGAAATAGCTTTGCAATTTGAATGTACATCGGCATGTTTTAGTTTTATCAAGAAAGCTTTTACTTCCTTCCTTATTATGCCGTACTGTTCAATAGTCTATAAGAATTTTTCTATCTATAATTTTGTTGGTATAGCTATATACATTTTTCTTTTAGGAAAGTAATGAAAAAATTTAATTACCTATTTTCATAATTAAAATTTTTAGGCATTCAAATTCATGTATTTTAACAAAACTCTAGAGTAATAGAATTGGACTGATCGTTTAAAAACGTATACATTTTGACTTTAAGCTTTTTTAAAAGTATAAGTATACCTACATTTATGTCCTTTTTAGTTGGGGCCGTATTTAGGATCTGTAGACCCCTATGCTAGACCTGTCATGCGGGCCCTATCGGGGTTGTTTATATTTCTAACAAGCAAAAAAATCTTCCTTTGGCTATCTTCATCTAACAAGCTAACAAGCAAAAAAAAAAAAATCTCACTCATTTTTTGTAGTGCGGGCCCCTATGTAGCCTATGCTCTATGTAGCCTATGCTTAAATACGGCCCTGGTTGTGACTATATAGAAAACTTCATCCATTAACACAAAAAATTCATCAATTTAAGTTACAATAACTTTCAAAACATTCAATATACAACTTTATAAAAGACATTTTCTGAAAGGTCTGCTACATTGCACTAGCGCTGAAATATGCTGCGAAACCATTAGGAATATCTGTAGAATACAATTTTTTTCATTTCTCATTGAGATCTAATCTTTCTGTTCAGTTTGGCACATGAACTGTGAAACACCCTGTATAAACATATGATGTTTCAAATTATAATATGTTTATACATATACATACCTATTTATTTTTTATTTTTTATTTTTAATTGGGAAATAATAAAACAATTTTTTCATTTTCTAATTAAACTTTCAAAGTTATTTATATTTTCAAACATTTATATGATTTGATACAGAATTACAATTATGTATGTGATATTTATTACGATATTAAAAATATGTCTACATAGATACATCAGAAAAAAAAGAAAAAAACAATTCAATTTTTTTTTTAATTAAAATGTGATTGTAAAAATAAGTCAACCCCTTAAAAAATTTATTATCCTCATAGAAAAAATAATTTTTTTTTTTCATTCTATCTTTCTCTGCACGTTCAATATTTATTCATATATGTACGTACCTACATACATAATAAAATTTTTAACTTAACAATTTAAAAAAAAAAAATTTCTTCTGTGTCTCTAAACTGATGTTGTATAACGAGTTAAATTTTTTGTTGTTCTATTTTATTTATTTATTTTTATTTCTTTTTATTATTTTTATTTTTTTTTTAAATATAATAACATTCACAATTTGAAAAATACAAAATTACAAAAAAGAAAGAAAAAAAATCACTAAAAAAAAAATAATAATTTTTACATTAAGTATATGTATATATGAAATTATAAAATAAATATTTATACATATATGTATATTTATTATCGCGTATTTCTTTATTCATCTTCCAAAAATTATATAAGTATACCTACATACATATGTATATACATATACATATGTATATTTCCCGTTTTGTTAAACATAATAATATATAGATAAAAAAAAATTGTATTGATTATTTTTGCATCATTAAATTAAAATTGATTATTTTGTTTCTTATTTATATTCTTGTGTATGATGGTACTCCAGCAGAACTTTTATTTGGTATAAGACGTTGATGTTGTTCGCTTGACATTTGAACTACTTTGAATAATGAGTACATAGCAAGCCATGCCATCATTTGTATACCTTTAAAATAAAATTTTATTATAAAAATATTATATATGTAATTTATTATTTCTTGTTTTAAAAAAAAAAAAAAAAAAAAAAAAAATGTTAATTACCAATAACGATTGCTGCAACAACAATAGCCATTAAAATTGCTGCGAACATAACTTGATGACTTATACAAATAATAATAAATATAACAAAGTTAATAATGTTGAATGTTAATGATACACCGCAATTAATTAACCATGGTACAATCATTAAATGCCTTTCCTGTGTAAATTAAAAAAAAAAAAAGAAAAAATTTAATATAGAAAAAAATGTTGGTGTTACATATTAATTGAAAAAAAAAAAAAAAAAAAAAAAAATCTTTATTATTTGTCCACATACTGCAAGGATATACATATACCCCTCATTTTTTCAGAGGTACTTTAATGTACTTTAATATAAAAGACATGAACAAATCTATATCCAGTATCCACATTAGCACTTGAGCTACAAATCAATCAGAAAATAATGGATCATTTTCGACAAATAACTTTTTGAAGTCCTTATTATATGAAGCTCTCCTTAATTTGTACCCTGACCCTTAAAAAAAGTGTGCATTTCAATTCTTGAATTTTTTTCTGACCTAGTGCATTTTATTTGAATCAAATTGGTGCAACGCAGCTCGTGATATAATAGTTCAAAGTTCAAGTCAATCGGTTTCATAGAGTCACGAGATAATTTACTTTTGAAATTAGATTTTTGACGAAAACGGTCTCAAAAATAGAATGAAGTGTTAAAGAAAAATTGTGATTCGAAGAAAACAAAAAAAAAAAAAAAAAAAGTGTACCTACATATATGTATATTTATTTCTTGAAGAAAAACAAAAACTTGATTACAGATCAAAAGAGTCTGATTACTGATTCATGTTTTGTTCTTCTTCTATTTTTTGATCTAAGCCTATATATCATTTTATGTTATATCTCAATTCTTAATCAATTTAAAGTGGATAAAATCTATTTTTCTCATGTGATCTATTGTTCTTAATTCTTTCTCCCAGTAATTTCATAAAATTTTGTCACATTTACTTCAGAAGTTTCTAATAAAATTTCATGAACAAAAGTAAACTTAACTCAATTTCTCTTTTCTTTTCTAAAAGATCGGTTATACCAGCAGGGTTTGAAAAACATACATACATAATTACTAAATAATTTAAAATTTAAAAAAAAAGAAGAATATACATAATATGTATGTATATACATATGTATATCTAATCATTTTTTTATATTTTTCTTTGATATACAGTTACTATAAAATTCAAGTTAATTTGATTACTTGATTAGGTCATATTATAGACTCTTACATGAGTGGGAGTGTGAATGAGTGATCTTTTCAGTGTATTGTCAATGTCAAGGCTTGATATTATCAAACGGTATTTCTCACAAAACTTAAATTAGAAATATGCCAACAAAGATGCTTTTTTTCATTAAAACAAAACAATTTGAAAGAAATAAAACAAGATATTGAATATCGAAATGAAGATCTCATCTCTAAGCGCAAGTTTATTTCTTTTTAAATTCTAATTAAAGATTTATATACTCTTTTTTTTTTTTTTTTTTTTTTTAAGGTAAATTTAAAAAAATGATTATTTAATTTTATTTTTTTTTTTAAATAAACACTACGGTTTATTCTTGTGTGGTATATACGTTATATGTTTACTTTAGAATCCCGTGATACGATTTAAGATTTAAGTATATAAAATGTGCGTATGATCCCCTTCCAACTTCATAGTCCCTGAACATGAATTTATACATTTTTTATTTTAAGAATTATAAAAATTTCATCTACAAATATTAAAATCAACATTTTTTTTTTTATTTATATTTTTATTTATACTTTAGCACGACAATAATTCTCTAAAAATAACTGATTACAGTATGAAAACTCTTTCACGTAACACACGGTGGTTGGTGACATTGGCCTTCGCGTATGTTAAAAAATATGAGACTTTTATTTTCAACATATTTTTAAATTTTTTTTTTTTTTTTTTTTTTTTAACTTGAACTTCTAAGAAATGAATTGACCGAGAATAATAACAATCTTTGTTTGAAAAACTTATATAAAAAAAAAATAATAATAATAAAGAAGAAGAAAAAAACAAATGTGTATAAGCACTTTGGTTCATTATATTCGATAAACATAAAAAATATATACATATATGTAGATATATACCACTCTCATTTATACACAACATACAAGTATGTAGGTATATAGATTCTCGTTTTTAATAGCGATTCTAAGTCTCATTTAAAATCTTGACTTTAAAAAAATGTATAATCAAATATATGTATACTTATATGTACATATAGTATGTACGTAATACGGGAGCCTATATTTATTAAAACTGGAAATAAAAAATTTTTATTATTCTGTATTTTGTAAACAAAATTTCATTTCTGGGATGTTAAATGTTCTGTATAAGCCTATATAATATATATCTATACCTAACATTATGTATATATGCATAATGAATTGTGGACCTACTACGTCTTTGAAAGAAAATTAACTTGAAACCTTGAATTAAGGTACTTTTTTTTTCTCAATTGAATGTTGACTTTTTTCTAAAAAATAAAATTATTGCTTCTGAGACAAAAAAAAAAGTATATTTTGTAGAATGGATTTATTGTATACAAACGTATATATGTATATAGATCTGGACTTTGAGTCATATTATAAACATGATTCTTTTGAGTTGCGACTTGCGACTATGGAACTTCATCAATTCCTCTAGGATTCAACAACGCAATCTCCCGATTTTTCGATATACATATCGTCGGTTTGCAAGAAAAGTGGCACAATTCAACGTGAATTTTTGATTTTCGAGAATGCAAAAGAAAAAGAGGCATTGTGTCTGGTTAAACAGTCAGATATTTTTTGGTTAACATTTGAACTTTACTAATAGCATAAGATGCTGATATACAAACTGTTGAAAAATAAAAAAAAATTAATAAATTTCCATACAAAGTGTAAAAATTTAAGTATATTTTTATTTAAATTATCCCTAGGATCGCTTGATCAACATTGTTAAACTTTTGGCCATGAGTATACAAATGTATAAAATATACATTTTATATGAAAATTTTGAATTTTTTTTTTTTTCAAAAAGCATTAGTATCTCAATTTTAAGCATCCCGTGGGTCGAGGTCGAAAAGTAATATTTTTACATTGAAAATTTTATTGTAGTATTCTCTTTATAGTGTTGTCTTTCTTGAAGTCATACACAATTTTTCTAGTTTCCGAGATAAAATGGAAAACAAGGTTAAAAATGTTTAACATCTTCATGGTTTTTCGCGTATTTTGTTCTTGTGGTTGAAAACTATGACACTTACAGAATTACCGTACAAGCTAGATTTTAAGTGATACTTCAACAAATATTTTAATCAAAAAATATTAGTTTTTGGTTCAGAGGATGCTGAGATGTAGATCTTCAAAGTCAAAACTATATATGTATGGATTAGCCTTTATAAATGTGTAGAAGAATGTATGAAATACCCACGTTTTTCATGTTGTTTTGTATTTTATCTTAAAAACTTAAAAATTACAATACAGGACAATACTAAATAGAATACTTTGATAAATGTTTTAGTACAAAAATATTAGTTTTTAGTCTATGGGATGCTGAGATACAGATCTTTGAAGTTGAAATTTAAGTCAAATTAAAAGTTTGGTCTTGCAAAGATATGGACATTTTTTATCTCTTTAACTTGTTTTTCACTTAAAATTTCCATATAAAATGTATATGGTATATACACTTGTATACTCACGGCCAATTTTGTATTTTTGCAAAAAATAAAAGGATACGGATTTTGAGCTAGGACTTTAAAAATTGAGGAGTATATGAAGGACCCTCCAATAATGTAGAAATTGTTGAAGTTTCATGGTCCTATAGTTTAAAGGGATCATATTCAAATTAATGCTCAAAGTCCGAAAGTACACTTTTGTATATACGATCAGGCAATCCTATATGTATAGAGTTATTCAATGTATGATAAACAAGATTCATGAAACAAACAAACAAAAATTCAATTTCATTTTTATCAAAATTCATTATTCAGCACTTCAATTAATCTATATGCGATTAAATAGCCAATTTTTATATTTTTCAAATATATCATATATGTGAGAGAGGTGTTAAATTAAAATAAATGTTGTCGCCGTATTTATTAGGTGTAATCGATATATGTGAATATGAAATTTGTGATATACTATATACTATATATATGATGGAAGTTAATTTTTTTTAAAATCATTTTTAGAATTTTAAATCCCCAGAGTCCAGTGACACAATGAAAGTATTATCAAAAAAAAAATTGTCATTTGGTTAGTAACAAAAGTGTTCAATAAAAAACAATTCTTATATGTATAGTTCATATAATATTCAGATTGTAACATATGATGAGTAATTTAATTTCATATATGTATCTACGTACGTAAATAAAAATCTTTTTCAATCCTTATATGAATAAATAATATTATAATAATATGTAATTATGTATATATGTATATAGTTATAGAATTATAAAAAATCATGAATATTGTTTTTCATATCATTGAATTGATATTGAATAAAATAATGACTAATTTCTATCTTTTTTTTTTTTTTTTATGAAAAATATTTTTTTGTGATAAGAATGTAGAAAAAATGTACATAATATATACAATTACGTTACGGTTGAATGTTTTTATTTTCTTTTGTTTTTTGATAATGAAATATAATATGTATATCATTCAATATTTGTTATGTAAAAATATTATGATCTCATAAATAAATTATTTCAAAATGAAAGTAATAAAATCACAATAACTTGAGATTGTTGAAGATATTTCGTTCCACATTATTTTTAAATGATTTCTTTAAGAAATAAATAATATAAGTATTTACATATGTAAGTATATTAGAGCTGGTGCAGGTGGTACATATATGTATGTAGTATGTACATATAATAGGTATATGTATAAATATTCAATTTTTGCAATATTGAAAAATAATATTTTCCACATGCTTTTATACATGTGCAAAAATCGTTTTATTTTTATTTTTTTTATATAATAAAATAGCTTTTTCTTTTTGAATTTTTGCCTTCTGCAAAACATATTTTACAAAACACACATTTCCAATTTATTTAAAAAGAAAAAAAATGTTTTGTTTTTTTTTTCTCGTTTATTCAATTGAAAAAGCAATGAAATTTAATTAAAAAATTGTGAATTACCTCATAAATTTCAGAATTATTGATTTTAAGCACAATTTTCTTGAATATATGGAAAGAAAAAAAATCAATCTTCTAAAAACGATCACTTACATATGTATATATTTATTAATCTTTACCATACTTCAATCCTAATACATATAAGGCCTGGCCTGGCCTCCTTATTATTTTTAGCATATACCTACCTACATATATGTATGTATATACGAGTATGTGAAAAAAAAATAATTATAAAGGCACAAAAGTGAAATGTGCAAAGTATTATAATATATTTCTTTATTTGTTTTTTTTTTCTCAATTTTATGGCGGCATATTGGCATATAGTGGAAGCGGAATGGAGATAGCCGCAATAATTTTTGCACAATTAAATAAAAATATGTAAGTTTTTTTTTTTTTTTTGCGCTTTAGTTGTTTAAACTTACAAAGCTAATTTTTTTTCTTCTGAATATCTGTTCTCTCAGTTTTTTTACTTTTCTTTTATTTTGCTGAAACAAGTAGTTTTATAATTACAGTTTGTGATTTTCAACAGACATTTAATTTAAAATTTAAATTGTATTTGAAATTTTGTACATATATTATATCCAGTATTTTTTTCGTTATTCTCAATAAATTGGTGCCTATTTAAAATTTATCAATTTATTAATTTTTAATATGATTTTTTTTGAGTTGTAGTGCACTAATTCAAGTCAAATAAAAAAGTGACACAATATAGAGAAAGAGGAGTATAGAAGAACCAAGGTAAAAACTAACTTTTTCTAACCACTTTTTTTTTAAAGGCAACTTTGCTATCGATTTTTATCTATAACTCAGGTCCTGGTGAACAGATATTAACCATTCAAAGTTTTTATTTTTTAATAAACTTTCTATGAAAAGAAGTACTCTGACCAAGATTGTAATTGCTACAGGGCCGGATTAACCATAAAACAGAAGTAGCAAATGCTACGCGTTTCTAGGGGCCCGCGCATAGAGAAGAGTTTTTTTTATGTTAGCCGTAAAATAACATTTGCTACCGGCTTAATCCGGCACATAGTTCCTATTGTCATATATGTATAAATAGGAAAGTCCTTTTTGAAGTAAAAAAGCATTTTCTACTAAAATATAGCCGCATGTAGGTGGATATGTATATATAGTAAAAATCCGATTAGGTAAAATTTATAGAATTGATGATAAAAATATTAGATATAAAACACTTTTCATCGTTTACCAATTATCTAATTTTCAATATAAATGTATGTATGTACATACCATATTATTGGTATTATACGTACATACATATATGTTTTTTTTTTCTATACATACCTTCATTGTACCAGCAATAAGTAATACCGAAGCAATACAATCAATTGCATTGATTGCTATGTAAATTGTTAAGACTGTCAACGCCACTGTAAATTGAAAGAAAAAAGAATTAAAATGTAGAGAAATCTGTAAATTATGTAATAAAGATAAAAAAAAAAACACACATTCTGAATAATTATTTGTGTAATATTTAATTGATTTCTAGGTGTGTTTAAATTTTATTTAATGGGCACATACGTGCAATAGATGTACTTTTCTTATCGCATTAGAATTCATTTCATTAAAAGGGTAAACAATGTTTTTTTTTAAATGTTTTTATTACCTTGCTTTCTTGTCTGTCTGTTCGGTACAAAATTTAGAAATTGTCCTCAAGTCAAAGTATTTTTATATACTTTCACATCAGATGTTTGACATTTTAAGTTTTAATTTAAAATTTAATATAGCTTCTTAAAAAAGCTTCAATTTTAAGCGAAGGTTAAGTCACCAACTATAAATATACATATTATATATGTTATATGTATAGGCTTAAATGTTCCTTAAATCATATACTTAAGTGAAGACTGTAAAACCGAGCATAAATCACAGATAAATTATAAATTATAAAAAAATAGGCCTAAGCTGTTCATTTTGTTGGCTGTTATTTGCCTCAAGTTAATCATTAAAAAAAAAAAAAAAATTTGACCTATTAAGAAATTGAGTATAAAAGATAATTAAATGACCTCTATTATAGAAAAATGTTTAATGCGAAAACAATAAAAATAAATACATATGTACATACATAAATAAATAATTATACTCATTGATATTTTAAGATGAATCCAATAGATTCAATTAATAATTTTTTAACTTACTTGTTTTAGCTGATTCTTCAGGTATTGGTGAATCATTATTTGTATTATTTTTTATAATTTCATCCAATCTTGTTAAAATAATTGTGTATGTGATTATATTCAATAAAGATGCAACTGCATCAATCCATCCTAGAACAATACCAGCGGTATGTAAACGGAAACAACAAAAACGATTTACGATTGGCATTTTTTTTTTTTTTATGAAATTCTTTTTATTTTTTTTTTATTATCTGAAAAAAACAAAAAAATAATTAAATTTAAAAAAAAAAAAAAATAAAGAGAATAGAAAAAAATAAAATTTTCTCTAAAAACATAAAATGCATAATTTAACACTTTTTAATTTTAATACCAACAATTTTTTTTTAATAATACATATAATGTATATGTAATTTCAAACACACTCCACTTTTTTAACTAATTAATTGCGTTTCTCGTAAATTAAATAAAGAAATTCTACTTTTGGAAAGAAGATTATAAGGAAATAATGTGATAAGATAATCTTTTTTTTTTTATATATTAAAAAAAACACAGCAATTTCTCATTAACACTTTCACATCGGCATGAAATACATGGGCGGTTCACAACTATTTTACAAAATATCAGACTGTGTAACTCACCGGTCGGTATAGTTCAAATCAGTAATTTTTTTTTTTTAATTTATTTTTTTTTTTTACTGAAAAGATAAACCAATTGAAGTTAAAAGATCAGAAAATTAAACAAATTATGACCAATTTTCCAATGAAATACATCTATAATGTAACTTAAAATCCATTTTTCACAAGGCATGTAAATAACATAAAGAAAATATGTTCCGACATGAACGTGTTAAAATATTTTAAAGAGAAAAAATTCATGGACACAATTGATGACTATCAGTGTTTATTTATTTATTTATTTTAGTTTAAAAAAAATTAGGGTTCTAATTGAAAATTATATTCAAAAAATTCTAATTTATACATTTCACTACTGAAACGATTTATATTAAAACAAAATGTACTGATATTATTGCGTGTAATATATTTTTCATTTGTAAAATTGAAATTTAACTTTATTCTGGATAGAATTTGGCAGATAATTTCATAGAAATATATATTATGTACATATATATATTTTTTAATTTATCCGAAAAGAATTTATTCGAATACAAAAAGAAATTATGTACATAGTATATGAAAATTTAAATTATTTTTATTAATGAATTTATTTAGAACAATAACAATTAACAACAAAATAGGTAGTATAGGTACACAATTTATAATTGAATTTTAAATAAGGCTATACTTTGTGTTGAATTATATTTAAATTAATCTATAGTATAGATAGTATGTATGTACTTACTTTTCTTACAGTATAAAATAAACTAAAGTATGATTATTTTAATATAAAATTCATAAAAATAAGTAGCTTATAGAATTAAAAAAATTATGTATAATTTATTATTGTTTTTACGTTTTTTTTCTTCCAAATTGCGTATGAATCACGCTATAAGAAGAGTACTCGTATATTAAATTAAAACAAAAAACTTTTTATTTATTTTAATTCTCTTTCTATTTGTTCATAATATGTATTATTTTTTTTTTTACAATTTCATAACAAAATAATGTTAATATAATGTACATATACTCATATACATATTTAGGTATGTACATACATATATATACTATGTATTCGCATGTATGAAGAGATACCTCATAAATAGTCATAAACAGTGATTTATATATACATACATATACATACATATGTATGTAAATTGTAAACTTATCTTTTTGTATAGATAAGAAAAAAAATAATTTTATAAAAAGAAAAAAAAAACAAATGATTTAGATAATGAATTTGAGAGAAAATTCTATTATGTATTTATATAAAAGAAAAAACTAATTTTGTACTTACCAATTAATTATTTTCTTTTTGTCTTTTCAATTAAAATGTCCAATCAATAAATATTTTGTTGTTGTTAATATTTGATAATAATGTCACACGCGTTTTCACATAAAAACTAAAGTATCTACATATCTATAAAACCGCATAACAAAGTAGCTGTGTTTTATTGAAACTGAAAAAGTGAGAATTCTGAAAATTTCTAACTTCCTCACTTGATAATTGCGTTTTTTTTTTGGCATTCATTTTATTTATTAGTAGACAATAGATGTCGATACGAAAGATCTCATTTACTCAATGAACAAAATAATTATCCATAAATTTTATTTGCTCATTTGTTCAATATCGGTTTTTATCAACTGTTTTCATGTAAAAGTATCACATACATAGAATTGAAATTTCGGATTACGACCATGATTTTGTTCAAATATATAATTTTATTTTTTTCAATCTGTTTTTTTTTTTTTTTTTTTTTGCAATTAAAATGAACATATTTTCAAAAAGAAGATAGGTGAGCTGAATTAAACTTATGTGAACAAATCTCATTTCTTCAGTTCCAATAAAACACAGTTAATGTTAACAGCTGATATCAGAAAATATACCTACAACTACATAAATAGTGGTTTTTTTATACAATTACAATTTTTTATTATCTATCACCTAGTTTAAAAAACAAAAAAAGATAGAGACATTGAGATTGTAAAAAGAGACACAATGATGTGCTTTGTATTTTTTATAGCGTAAAAATGACAATTCTATTAAATTTTTATGATAATTCTGTAGATTAAAGTATCTTCTTCTTTATTATTTTGTACTTTTGCACATATCGGTAATCTAACGGTCAACCTTTGCAAGCTTTATAAATTTCATAGAAATAACAAACTAAATTTTAATGTTGTGTTTTTTTTTTTTTTTTTTTTTCAATTAAAAAAGAAATATAAAAAAGACAGAATTTATAATGTTGAAATACTCAAGTTTAATCATAATTCTTGAGTAATTTCTAAAGATAAACGAACATCCAGATAAGAACCATATAGAGAAATTAAAATCTTATTTTAGCCGACGGCAACAGCAAACTAATGTTATGTATATGTATAGGTACATGAACATTTTAGATTTAGAAATAAATAAAATGTTTGAAAAAAAAAATGGAAAAAAATTGAAATATGTATTGTGATAAGAAAATGAATGAATTTCACAAATATATGTGTTATAATTATGAGGTTTGTCAGTTAAGATAGAAAATCTGCAATCTATAACGACTGCGTTGTACATCAATTGAAAAACAATCTAAAACACTCAGGGTAATAAAATTATATATGTAATGTATATGTATAAAATTATTTATTTTCAAAATAAATGTCGTTTTTTATTGAATGATTTTTTGGTAGGTAAAGCTTCAGTATATAGCAAAAATTATCTGTGTTTTTAATTGATAAAAGTTGTCATTTGTCAATACCTAGCGTTCACTCAATGTAGAGATGTAAATGAGAATTACATATTTCAAAAGAGAACCTTCAGTCAGACCTTTCAGAAAATGTCTTTTACAAAGTTATATGTTAAATGGTTTAGAAATTATTGAAACTCTAAGTCAAAAAATTTAAAAAAAAAAATCGTCATTTTTATGTTCAAGGTCGAATATCTCGAAAATTTCCTTTTTTTTTTATTTCGTTAGCTTAAGTGAAACCTTATTTTGTTTACTCCAACATGGCTTTTGTTTTATTACATTATTTTAATGCGTTCATAAATAATGAATCATAATTTAAGGCCAGTTTTTTCAAAATTATTTAAATTTGTTGTTGTGAAGAATTATTCAATTGTCTTTTGTATGTTTTATTTGACTTTTTGTGTTAATTTCTTTGTATTCCTGACAAGGACTTATTCTAGTCCTGGGTAGGAGTTATTTTAGTCCTGGAAAGAGCTTATTGTAGTTTTCCATGCTTTTGTATACTTTTAGATCATTTCGTCTGATTGCGCTTTTTAAATTAATTATTAATAAATTTTCTTAACTTTTTGTATTTTTGTATTTAAAATGGAGGGAGACACATCGAGAACAATTTTTCAAAGACATTTTAGGTAATTTAATAATAACTCCTTCTATATAAGTCAGGTAACCAATAGTAAAGGTAGTAAAAGAAAATAAAGATACAAAATAATAAAAAGATCGATGGAAAGAAACAGTCGATGCACATGCCAAAAAATTATTATCATTCTAAAAATAATAAAAAAAGTGAAGTTACTAATCGCAACGTTTGATTGGAGAAAAAAGATTCTGGAGCCAAAACATAAAAGTTTTAACCTGATATACAGGTACAGCATTTGCAGATCAATAAATTCTCGTATGATACATTTCTCATAATTACAAGACATTAAAACTACCTACCTACAATAAAACAGTATCTATCATCTCAAAGCTCACCGTCCTACAGATTTATATTATGACCTAAAAAGTATAAAGAAAAATGATCAAACCAATCAGGAAATCTTTGTAAATTTCAAAGGTTCAAGAAAGTAAATTCTTAAGAAAATATGAGTAATCTGAAATAACTGCAAAGCTCTATACTTTATTTAACAATTAAAGTCAGTACAGGCAAGATAGGCATACTTTTCTATACTCTTTTACATTTCGTTTGTATAAATCTGTCTCGTGTGTGGGGTGATCAGATCTCAATTTCAATCGAAAGAAATCTTTTAAATTAAATATTACCAAGGCAAAAAACTCATCGGGTACTGCCTCCATAAGCACAATACTGACTTTAATTGTTAAAAAAGGTATAGACAGTGCCTAGTAAATATAATGTCGGTTTTGAAAATTCATTATACGTTTTATATATCTGAGAAAATCCTTATTTAAATTTAAAAACAAAGTGTGTGTCCACCTGTATAACTCAGGTGTGTAAAGTAGTTTTTTATTATCCTCTGCTGTAGTGTAGCACAGGATACATATACCTATCTTTAATAGAAAAATGTTATAATCACAAATGATACTGAAATGTCACTTTTTTACATTCAATTTCTCTGTACATACTTTACATATTGTTGATAAAGTATTGAATTTCACAATAACCATAAATAATGAATTTTTGTAAATAATATCATCACAATTTTCTCATGGAAATTCTTGTTCAATTTTTATTATTCTTTATACATGTAATTTGTTTTTGTTATTTTTTTAGCTTTCTATCA
This sequence comes from Bombylius major, assembly GCA_932526495.1. Classification (NCBI taxonomy): domain Eukaryota; kingdom Metazoa; phylum Arthropoda; class Insecta; order Diptera; family Bombyliidae; genus Bombylius; species Bombylius major. The sequence goes on from OW052046.1 coordinate 832,259, forward strand.
AATTTAATACACGCAATAATTATAATCTGAAATTTTGTCTTCAAAAAAAAAAATCTCTTATCGCTTTTCCATTTAATTTAACAAACGATACAAAAAAAAAAAAAAAAAAAATTAATTAGTCACCCAAACAAAAAAATTGAAATCAAAGCAGTATCATTTCCCTCCTAAATTTTTTTTAACCGTCTCATGAATAACAATCTTTTTTCTCTTTATACAAATTGTTTCTAAGAATCAAAACACAAAATAACTAAAATCTATATGCGATCATTAAAAAAAAAAAAATAATAATAAATAAATAAAAAAAAGAACTGAAAATAATTTTTTCCAATATAATAATTTTTGCTTATTTTTCATATTTCATTTTTTTCTTATATAAACAAATAAAATCATTGGCAATAATATCAGATATAAAATAAAAGATACAATTATAAATTTCTTCAGATTCAATGTTACCCTTGGACAAAATAAAAAAGCTACCGTGTGTTTAGCCTATCGATCTTCATTTCTTATAAAATATATTATATGTATACATACATACATACATACATACATATTATTATATGAACATGCCACTTTATAATCTTTATATTATAGTTCTTAAGATATTTTTATTTATCAAGAAATATGAAACGTCTTAGATTTTTTTTTTCATATGTACATTCATATTATATAGGATGTATGTATATATTTTTTGTTTTTATATAGAGTTTTGTTTATTGAACTCCTTTTGTCGCTTTTTTATGGTTCACTTTGAAAGTTTAAAAAAAAAAAATCTGTTGGTATCATACATAAAAATATATTCTTATTGTGTGTCGCAATCTTAAAGAAATCTCTTATTTCAAATAATATAAATATTGTTTTTTTTGTTTTTATTTTTTTGACAACGATTCAGATTTTATTGTAAACATAAGCTCGTTTTTTTCATATTCGATATTCCCAACAAATAATAATAATAATACATTTAACTCATATTAACGTACCTATGTAATAGATATTTCCACTTTAGAAAAATAAAAATAAATAAACACCTATGGTGGCGGATGGCGAAGAATGGACTTATTCAATATTTGTGTCTATCAGTTGCAAAAGGGATCTTTGTCATGTTAAGTCATTTTGAGTTATTAAGCAAAATTGTTTCTGAAAGAAACTATTAATGAATGTAATGAAGAAAGTTGACCAAATTGTTTATTATTACTAATAGAACCATGATTCAACAAAAAAGTAAACAAAATAATAATTTTGATCGATTTATCGAATAAATTAAAATGGAAATGATCCCTTTTGCAACTAACCTAGTATTATTTTACTAGAAAACAGTACAATTTCGCAGCAAAAAGTACTCTTTTTCAGTACAATATTGTTGCAGTAAGAGACTACATTATATATGAAAATTTGAGGAAAAGGTATACCGTTTTGCAACTGAGCTCATATTTTGGCGATCAAAATACAGAGGAAAAGGTTTTTTTTTTGCTTTTAAAAGTAAGTAAATAAGTAGATTTTTAAAAGACCTTTTAAATGACGTATATAACTCATTTTTTTCAAAATATGGAAAAGATCCCTTTTGCAACTGATAGACACTTTGTTCTATATTTATTTATTTTTTTTTTTGCTATTTAGGAAGTAGGTATGTAATATATAGAATTTTAAATGATTTATTTCCTGCTAGATTTTTATAAATCAGTTCAAAAATAAAATTTGAATGATGAATTTATGATCGTTCTAAATCATAATATGTACAGTCGGGATCAAAATTGAGAGGACATTTGGATTTTATCAATTCAAAACAATTATTTTTTAAAATTACTAACGGTTAATGAATTTAATTATTATTGATCATAAATATTGGTCAATCTTTGTATTTTTATTTTCCATAATAATATTTATAATTAACATTTTTTTTTAAAAATCAGAATTTCTTTTCTAAAACCTTATTTTAAACACGTGTCCTCTCAATTTTGATCCCGACTGTATATATGTTTTTGTTTTTCATTTTGTTTGAAAATTTACTTATATGAAAAAAAAGTCATGAAAAAATAAATATAAAAATTCATTTTTTTCTCTTAGTTTTAATGCTTTATACATATTATTTTCTATAGTTTTTTTTTTTTTTTTTGTATTTATTTTTTATTTTGGATACATATTGTGATATCCACAACTCTAGAATGCCTTACTATATGTAATGTACGTACTCATTTCTTTCTATATGTACATACGAGTGTATATATGTACATAGCTTCGCCTAAGATGATCTACAGACTTTTATCGTTGCACCTTCTGCATATATGTGATATCATCTGACATCTGCATAATATTTATTATAACTATATGAGTTCACTGAAATAAATAATGTTTTTTTGTTTTTTTCACATTACGTGATTATTCTGTAAGAAATCAGAAAAATAAAATTGCAGAAAAAAAATGAGGCCAAAAAAAAAAAAGGAATGAGGCAAAAACAAAAGAATGAGGTTAAAACAAAAAATGAGGCGGCAAAAAAAAAATAGGAAATGCGAAAAGAGTATATATATGTATTTTCATTAGAAATTTTAGAAAATTAGAAAATATTAGAAATAGAACACCATTACCACATAATGCAGAAAAAAAAATATATTATTGGTTGCAAATTTATTATTATAGGAAAAATATGATTTATGTAATTCATACATCGAATCTTTAGATTCTATGCATAAATATTAATGACGACCAAATGCCAATATTATGCATATTATATGTATGATGTACATGTACATACATAACGTCTTTCAACGTTTCATTAAATATAAATGTGACGAAAAAAAAAGAAGGTAATAAAATAAATGAGAACAAAAAAATTGACTTAGGGTACATAAAGTATATTTTTATTAACAAGAAACTGGATTTCATCACGTCCAAAACTGTCAGAGTATAAACAAATGTTTTTTAATTTAAAAAAGCTCAACCAGGATCTAAATTTTTTTTGTGTTCATTTGTTGGGGAGAAATTTTATTATAAGAAAAGAAACCTATAGTAAAAATCATGAGGCATAGAAAATTTTAGGGTCAGTTTAGGCCAACGATTTATTTATTTTTTACACATTATTTTTGTCTTGTAAGTGCTGATTTTTTTTTGTAAAAGTTTCAGAAGATCCTGCAGATGCGATAATTATTTTCTATATACTAATTACTATAAGTAATTTTTGTAATAAAAAAATAACATGCATTTGAAAGGCTAACTATTTCACATAATGATCGTTTCTAGGACAAAATTAAAATTTAGTTGCTTAAATAATAATATAAGGACAGTTTCGTCCTTAAGAGATAACAAAAACTACATCATCCAATTTTTTTTAAAAATAAGTGTGATCTCATATAAGAGTCAAAATTCGGATATGATAATTCTTTTTGTATCCTTTTTCAAGGACTAAAGTTATAATGTATGAGCAAACAACAAAGTCAGTTTTTAAAAAAAGCTTTGAAAAATGTGGTTTTTCTTATGATTTCTTTATAAATTTTTTATTCATACACGAATTTCGAAAAAAAAAAAACAGCAACAAAAAAATTCAATCTTACAGTGCTTCCTAATCTGTATTTGTACAAGAAAACAATATGTCTTATAAATTTTGAATGGTGATATCTTGACTCGCATTATGTACACCTGTACCGGTTTAGATAAAAAAAATATTTCACAGGTAGAGAAACATATACATAAATTAAGTTGTAGGCGGGTTTTTATTGAAACTTAAAGGTGTACACGAAGGTAAGATACTAAACAGAAAAGGGGGAAAAAAAGACAACATTTTCCCAGATCTATAACTTTGATCATGAAAAACGGATTATTACCATAAAAAGCTTGTTTTATAGAAAATTCTTAAAAGAATATTTTGGTTAGAATTTCAGTTTATTATTCTTACAGGAACATACTTTTATAAAGGATGTAGATGAGTTTTACTTTTTACCACAGTGTTAAATAAAATTTAAAGTTAAAATTAACTTATATACGTATATATAGGAGTGTCGAATCAAGAGGTTTTGTTATTGAATTATGGGCGGATTCAATAAATACACAATTTACACAAAATGAAAGTTTATATACATACATATATACATAATATGTATATAGGTACATTGAAAAAATGAATCATTGCATATGTTGTGACCTCATATAAATGCTTTCTTGTTCTAAATTTGGAATATGATTCAAAGCCAAAAGCAATTAAATTAAATGAAATAAAAAGATTTTTTTTTATCAATAAAATATTTATTTGTAGTAAATATGATTTTATAATATAGCATAAACATTAATAATTTTTTTTTTTTTTTTAAACAATAACAATTTATTTTGCTTTTTCACTCTATCCTTTTTTTTTCTCTCGAATTTTCTTCATTTTCTAATTTTTTTTCTTTTTTTCCATATTTCATTTTTTTTTTCTTCACATAATTATCATATATACTTTTTTTTTATTGTATAGGTATTATATTTTTCTCTTATTATTAAGAAATGTTACATTATTTTGAAATACATACATACATATTTATTTTTCTTTCATATCTATATGTTTGTTTGTTTTTTTCCTTTTTTCTAATGCTTTAACTAAAAATTGTATATTTACAAAACAAAAGAAAAGAGAAAAAAAAAAATAATAAAATAAACACAACAAAAAATTTGAAAAATAAATCAAAATAGGAAATTATTTTTATAATGTAACTAAATTGCAAATTTTTTTAAAAAAAAAAATAATAGATATAATTTTATTAATAAGATATAATATACAGAATAAATTCTTTTTTATTAAAATTATTAAAATTAAATTAAAAAAAAAAAAATAATAATAATAATATAATAAGGAAAACAAAACAAAAGACGAATTACATTCCATTTACAAAAATACATTACACAATTAAAAAATAATAATAATTGTAATAAGAATAAAATAAAAACTATTTCGAAAAAATACACTTTTTTCTCTCTTCTTCTTCTTTTATTGTGGCTAAGCCTTTTTGCTTATAATTTAAAAATTAATTTTATATATATAAAAAAGAAACTCATATACGAACGATAAAATTTATTAAATTTATTTTTTTTCATATTAATTATGGTGATTATTTTGTGTTATTTGCTTGTTTTTTTTTTTGTTATACTTTTTACTTAATTTATTTTTTCAATTCAGTTAATTTTTTTCTTCTGTTATATATTTTGAATCCTTTTTCCATTTAAAATGAATTTTTACTTTATTTTCAAAGTTCATTTGTTTTCTTATTACTTTTGTATTTACACTAAAACAAAATAAATTTCTTCTGTTTAGTTTTTCTCCATTTTTTTTTTCTTCAAATATCTGTTTTTCATTTGTTTTTTAAATTTAGATATTATGTATGTAAAAGGAATTTTGTTTGTTGTTGTTGTTGATTTTTTTTTTTTGAATATTATTAAAATAATAATTAATTAATAATTATAATAGGTATCTATAATAATATTATAGGATCACACATAATATGGGCTGTTACTATATTTGGTATTTGTTGATGTTATTACCAACGGTTTTCATCTTGGTGTTGTACTTGTTGACATTTTTTCCAAAAAATCTGATGCTAATACATCTTCAACTTCATTTAAACAACTTAATATTGTTTTATCAGTATCAGCAAAATTACGTGGTGTTGAACATGTAACACTTAATGTTGAAAAGAATCCATATAAATCTTGTAGACTAGATATTTGTTGATAAGTTAATACTAAATGATTACCCTTTTTGAATTCATTTTTCTTTAACGAAAAAAAGAAAAAAAAAAAAAAAAAAAAAGAGAACAAAATGAAAGTAAAAATTAATATCTTAATGTACCATATTGTTTTTTGTGTATGTATGTTTTTTGTTTTTATATATTTACCGGTGAATGTACAGCATATTTAAGATCCATTAATCTAGCAATACGTCTAACATGTGGTACATAACCCGAACCATAATATAAATTTAATTCATCTAAATGACCACCATTTGTTAAGATTTTATCATCTGGACCATCAAATTCAGTACCAACGAATGCCCAACGATACATTTGAAAATGTGGTAATATTGTTGCTGGTAATACACAACCTAACTCTAATAATTTTGCTGATTCTAATTGAACATTCCTCCAATGTTGTAAATGACTTTGTGCTAATAAACCATTACCAGATGTTAATGCCCAGCTTACATCTAAGCCAGATAAAATTCTTATTTGCTGGCTATATTCAGAACAAAGAACGAAAAAAAAAAAAAACATTATATGGGAGTTGTGTTTTTTAAGTATAAGATGGGAAGAAAAATGAAAAAATAAAACTTAAAAGAAGGGTACGTCAGCTTGTTTAATCAATAAGCACAGAGATCTGGTAATCATAAAATTTTGCATTTATATTTAAAAAAAAAAAAAAAAAACAAATGCATAAAAATAGTAATATGTCGTCCATGAAAGGCAGCTGTGTGGCGTTATGAGAACATTATGGTTATGGATCAGTAGATTTTCTGTTTATAAAACGTATTGTATATGTATATGGTACATACTTGTAGATATATATGTACTTTTATCAAATTGCTTCAAGATGCGAATTGTTTACTTTTATATAAAATATGGCAGAGAATTAACTTGAACTTTCAAGGTAAATTGATAAATACATACATATGTGTACTATACAGTATAGGCGGTATGTATTTTTAAAACTGTGTATGAAATAATGTTATGCAGTGCCAACAGCCCAACAAATAGGGCTCTTACTAAAAAAGTAAGAATGGCACGTTACAGTAGAAGTTTTTAAAAATACATTTTTAATAAATATTCTTCTAAAAAATATCAGAAAATTTTGATATTTTGAGGTGAGCTGAGCTGTTAGAGCATTTTAACCGTATGGATTACCTGATTGTATACATTCGAACTTTAACCCTTAATTTAAATATGATCCCTTTGAGCTAGGACCTTGAAACCTTGAACAATTTCTCCATTGGATCCAATTTTCAAAATCAGTAAAACAAAATATCCTTTTTTTTTTTTTGCAAAAACACAAAATTGACCGTGAGATACAAAGTACAGTGTCCTCTTTGATTACCCCATTCGATTTTTTTGTACTATTTTTACTTTTTGAGATATAGTGCAAAGCAAGGTAAAGAGACAAAAAATTCCCATACATTTGCAAGACCAAACATAAATTTGACTTGAATTTTAACTTCAAAGATCTGTATCTCAGCGTCCCGTAGACTAAAAAAACTAATATTTTTGTACTAGAACATTTATCAAAGTATTCTATTTAGTATTGTCCTGTATTGTAATTTTTTTAGTTTTCAAGGTAAAATACAAAACAACATGAAAAGCGTGAATATTTCATACATTCTACTACATTTATAAAGGCTAATACATATCTAGTTTTGACTTTGAAGATCTACATCTCAGCATCCTCTAAACCAAAAACTAATATTTTTTGATTAAAATTTTGTTAAAGTGTTACTTAAAAGCTATCTTGTACCGGTAATTCTGTAAGTACCATAGTTTTCAACCAAAAGGACAAAATGAGCGAAAAACCATGAAGACGTTCAACATTATTAACTTTGAAAACTAGAAAACTATAAGACAGTTTTGCGCTTTATCTTGAAAAGTAAAAGGAATACAAGAAAACTATGCACAACAATTTGAAGGAAGATACTTAAAAAAACATATGGGGGTCAAAGAATTACGGTTTTTGGTCCATGGGATGCTGAGATACTTTTTGAAGAAAAAAAAATCAAAATTTCCATATAAAATGTAGGGAGCTATATAAATATGTATCTATGTATGTATACGATCGATAAGTCGATCAGGCCGATCCTAGGGTTAAAAAAGTTAATATTCTTTATAATTTTTTAGGAGAGTCCGAAATAGGATTTCTTATCAGTAAGAAAAAATTTTATTATATGTATATAGGTATCTACAAAAAACATGAGAAAATAAAAACGTGAAAAAACAAAAAACGCTCTCTAACGAAAACAAATTGTTTTGAAATCAGCGCGATATTCTAACGACGCTAATCATGCACGTTTTGAGGCCTTTGAGGTTCAAGTTTTATTCACGCAGTTTAGTGGTTATTGCTACTAAAATATACGATATACCTATATGTATGTAGGTACATATTATGTTTTTGTTCGTTCTAAATAAAAAACAGTTACTATTTAACAGTAAAATTGTATATAATAGAGTTAATATAGTACCTACATATACATATACATATGTATGTAGGTACATTTGAATTTTTTTGAAAATTTATGTTTGAATTGAAAAACAAGTTTTTTTTGCCTGTGTTGAGAATTAAAAAATCGTTATTTAAGTTTTTTTTTCTTTTTTTCTTTTCACAAAATTCTGATCATGTCTCTGCAATTGTTTTTCCAAATTTTTCCATACACATTTCACTAAAAAAAAGGCAAAAGGCTACTTGATCATAAAATAGGTTTTTGTTTTTCAAATAATGTAATTCAACTTACCAACATTATTTAGTTTCAACTGTTTCAAGTTCATAAAAAAAAAACGAAACGAAAAAACAAAAGCCATCATCATTTTCTCTTAAATTGAGAATTTAATTTCTTTTATTCCATTTCGTTTCATTCCAATTCCAATTCGACAAGAAGAGAAAAATTGTGAATTCGCCATCACATATAGCAAATGCTAGAGAAAATTCCAAGTTCCATTCCAAATTCCAATATAAGGGGAAAAAATAGAAAAGAGAATAATAGAAATGTGATGAGAGAGATATTGAGATGTGAATATGTGATCTCATTTTGATCAACAGTCCTCTCTCATGCTCATGCACTTGCAATCGAAAATTCCAATTTATAATTATAATTTTGCATATTTAGGTTAACATGGCTGCCATGGAAAATTTTTTAATTTTATATTTTTATTTCAATAATTGAATTACGTTGCTTTTTAGCTTTGAAAGCAAATTTTTATCGTTTAAAAAATATCAATTTCATTCGCAAAAAAAAGCCATTAAAATATTTCCAATGAAATTTGATTCATTTTTTATTTATCAGATAAAATTTTCGATTTATTATTTTAGTTATTAAGAAAATAATTTTATTGCATTGAAATTCTTCTCTTATCTTTAATTGTCGATTTTAATTATGGCGACTGAAAAACAATTACAAATTTAATAATAATGGTGAATGCATTAATCACCACTGAAATTCCTTTGTTTTCATAATACCTACATTATGTACATATTTTTTATTACACCTATTTCGTTTTTCATATAATCAGAATCGACCTTGCAACAAATAATTCAATTTGATATATGAATGCTTCATTTGCCAAATCGATTAACTCCATTTTTGAGGGTTTTTAAGTTTTAGTTCCAGAACTCGATTAATTCTTGGATTTTTCATATTCGAAGTAATTGGATGTGATGATAAGCCGTTCAACTAAAACTACTAAATTAAAAATATTTTTTCGGTCTAAGAATCATAAAATTAATTGATTATCGGAGCTAATTTATTACTTTTTTAGACGTTTTTTATATGGAGTTAATCGATTTGGCAAGTGAGGCATCCATATTACCTATTATGTAAATTGCAAAATCAATTAATTACGAACTATCTTTTTTTTTTTCATCTTGAATTTTGAAGATGAAGAAAATGGAAATAAAAATCACAGAAAGGGTGAAACAAAACATGTAATTGGAATAATTAAAAATTTTTCTCAATTTCGCGGCGAGAAATTTTGAAATTTCTGGTCAATTCAAAAAAATTAATTCGAAAAAAAAAAAAAAAACGTAGCATCATTACAATGACTTACCTTAATTCATCACTATCAGACTTTAATTCTTGTTCCATTGCTAAAAATACTTGAACCATTTCAGCAATAATAATTGGCCATAATGATGTTACATGATCTGGTGACATACGAAGTAATAAAACACGGAAACATAAAAATACAGCAGCTTGTATTGATGGTACTACGGATGGAAGACGTAAACTGTTAACAAGTTGCTCTGAAAATTCATAAAAAAAAAAAAAAAACGGAAGATTTGAGACATTGACTTTTTCTTTCTCATTTGAAATAATAGTTAAATTTTTCATCATAATTATTTAATGTACCTTGAATTTCTGGCATGTATTTGTGATATTGATCTAATTCACTGCAAAATATAACAAATGCTAAACGTTTTAATAGAATTGCCCTTTGTTCATATTCTTGTTCACGTGAACTAAATATACTTAAACCACTTGTTTGTGCAAGTGATACACGACTCATTAATTCTCTAAATGTTGTATTATCGTATGTCATTAAATTATCTAGAATTTGTTTCCAAAATGGAAGACAGGATATATCCATTTGAAAGAATGATGAATCAAGAAATAAATCGAACATATCCTTACGCCATGCTTTTCTTGTATACTGTTGTCAAAAATAAGAAGAAAAAAAAACGAATTATTTCAAATTTATCATTACAAAATTAAATAGAAAAAAAAAAAAAAAACAAACAATAAAATAAAAATTACCTGATAGCCACTTAAATTGGCAAGTAAATGTGAACATGCAAAAAATGATGGAATGTTTCGAACTGTGTGATTTTTCAAATATGGTGTTATATTGTATAATAAAGTCGTTAAAATTGTAACAACTTTATCTTTTTCTTGTGAACCATAAGCAACATCTAAAAGATTTGCAAGAGCGAAAGCTAGAACCTAATAGATGACAAAGGTAATTGATTTTTTAATTAACTTGTAATTTTGAAATCTTAATTAAATGTTCTTTAATTCTTTTGTTCTCTTACCGATTGAGCTTGTACACAATACTGTTGATTACCAGTTAAATCTTTAATGCTACCATCTGGTGTTGTTGGTGCACCAATATCTTCTTTAACAGCTAAATTTCTTCTTAACCATGTTGTTTGTTCTAAACATGAACCAGCAACATTTGATAAAGCTTCAACTAAACGTGATGTAACATCATGTAAATCTCTTAAATCTTTTTTATCAGGGAATGGTAATTGTGGATATTTTTGAACGAATTCATTAAGTAACATTAATAATACAAATTGTGCTGGTGGTGATAAATTAATACCATCACGTAATAATGCAAGTAATGAACTCCATGAATCACCAATTTGTGGTGCTGGTGCACTTTTCATATAAAAATAAAATAATTCTAATGCACTAACTTCAATTGTTAAACCGACTGGTGGTCGATGAATTGGTGGCGGAGATTTAACAACTTGATGTAATGTTTGAACAAATGAATCCATTGGCATAACACGTATACTTGAAACCAATTTAACAAGACTTTGTTGTTCAGAACTTGCTTGTGGTATGGCATTTTTAATATAATGTTCACTAAATGAACCTTTTCTAGATAAATCATTTCTAATTGTTTCTTGTTGTTCTTTTTTAAATTGTTCACCTCTTTCTTGCCATGTAACAGCAACAGCTGCTAAGAAATTAACACCATGATGTAATGATATTGGACTTAAAAATTCCATTAATTGTTGTTTAACTTGACGTATTTGTCCTAATTCACTATCCCATATTGCAGCTACTGTTGCAACAATACGTGATAAATGACTTAAAACAGCATTTCTTGCAGCTAAATGCTGTGCATTACGACTTTGATTTTCATTTGAATTTTGTGATGATAAAAATGAATGTACAATATTATTTAATAGTTGACCAGTATTTGAACTTTGAACTGATGCACTTGTTTGAGGATAAGCTTGATTAAATAAATGTGATAATGTTGTTTGTTGTGTATTATCAAGTAAACAATAATGACATAAAATTGTAATTGCTTCTAATTGTGATACAACATAATCTGGTGGAAAATTACATTGATCTTTTAATGGTATTTTTGCAATTTTATCAAGATTATTACATAATTGATGAACTACACTAATTACAATATTTGTTAAACTTCCAAAATTGAAACAACTTAACGATGATGTTACTAAATCTGTCCAATTACGATGTAAATGACGTAAATGATCAGCCTGGTTAGAAGATTGTTCAAAAGAGAGAAGAAAAAAAAAAGAAACAAAGAATTTTAAACATTGAAAATTCAATTATTATTCTTCAACGGATTAAAGAAATTCAAGGGCTCTTAATTTAATAAAGAGTTTTGATTTTAAAAAAAAAATGAAAAGAAAAATAAAGTTAACTTACCTGTAAAGCATTTAAAACGCTAGCTAAAAACATTGGTTGTTGACTTATTAAACAATTTGGAAGATATTTAACATTAATGGCAGCTGCATTTGTTAATCTTGTTGGTGAATTTGAATTAATTGTATTGGTCATACCATTATTATCATTTTTAGATGATGATCCAGTGTTATTTGATTGTGATGATGTAACTGTTGTTGAATTAATTGTTGTTGATGTTTCATCATTTTTTAATAAATGTACTTCATATTCCAATTTAATCACAGCCATTAATAAACGTAAAAGTTGTATTTGAAATGATTCAGCATGTAAATTTTCATCTTGTGGATAATTAAATGCTAATATTTGTTCACTAATTGTTGTATTCAATTTAAAATTGATTGAATTAAATGATGTTGCTGTTGCTGCTGTTGATGTTGATATCGATGAATTAATTGAATTTATTGAACATGATGAATTAAATGATGAAAATGATGATGATTGTATTGTTGTTGTTGTAGCAGCAGCAGCAAATGTATTAAATAATAATACAGATGAATTTAAACAATGTAAAATAATTTTTTGCATTTTACATTTAGCCATTAAATCAGCAATATAACATGCTAAACCTTTACCCATACCTTTAACAATTTCAATTAATTCTGTACATATTAATGTTAATAGTTCAACACTAGCTAATTGAACTTTACAATTACCGCATATATCATCAAAATTTGGTTTATCATTTTTTTCATTTTTTAATAATGTATCATTTTGAAAATAACTTCGTCCATAATATAAACATATTTGAACTAATGCCTCTAAATACATACATCCACGATATTGTTGACTAAATTCTGTATTTGTTATATTACCATTAAAACCTTTACCAAATATACTTTTACGATGACGTATTAATAAATTTTTTAATGATGAACCATTTGGTATTGATGTCGTTATTGATAAACATAAAAATGTTCTTGTATCACTTGCAATTATATTTCTCAATGTTTGTAATGCATATAATGTTTGTTTTGTATCATAAACATCAAAATATAAAAGCATATGTGTATGATAAGGATGTAACTGTGAAGAAAAAGAAGAAAAAGATAAGAAAAGTATAGTCAATAAAAATTCATCAAATAAATCTCCGAAAGTTTAAAAGAAATAATAGATTGGTCTAACAGAAAACAAAAGTAAAAGCCAATGCCCTTCCATCTTATGAATTCCTTTCCCACTTTATAATTTGCTGCAGTAATTTAATTAGGGCATTCATCAGCACTTGCTCTCTTTTCTTCTTTCCCTCCTCTACATCTAAATTAACCAGTGCTATTTCAAGATAGTACAGAGTAAATGGATTATACCTACGTTTTGGCTCAATAGACTCTAAAGAGTCTAAAATTTGCAAGAATATCAAATGATGATGATATAAACAAATTATTAAATCGAATGATTATTTGGATCACATAATCAAGTTCATTTGAAGAATTTTCGTCTCATTTAATATTCGATAGAAGCAATATTGCAAATTGTAAAACTTAAAGCTTTATTTTATCTTTCTTGAGAAGTAGGTATATAATCATTCTTTTCATTTCGGAACTTCAAAGACGCTTATTAGGAATTTAATTCTCTGAAATCAATCTGTATAAAAAAATAAGAAATCATTTCTCAGAAGAAGAAAAATCATGAATTCTAAGTACATATTTGTTTATCGTTCATTTCATTCGTTATCTTCAGATTCATTTAAAAATAATTTTTTTTTTCATTGTTTGGCCTTGCTAACAAAGCGTAATTTCGAAGAGAGAAAAATATCTTTATTGTGTTGTTTGAATCAATTAAATAAAAAATAAAAATAGCAAAAGAAGAAATACAAATTGTGTAAGATAGGCAAAAATTAAAATAAAAACAAATAAATAATACATAATAATAATAATAATTTGTTGTTTATCAACTTACCCTTTCATAATAATGTTTTTTTCCATCAAATATTTTTCTTTTAAGTATTTTTTTTCCTTGCATATCAGCAACAATTTTTTTTCTTAATACTTCAACATTTTGTTTACTTTTTTCTAATGTTTCTTTATCTAATTCCCAGTTAATTTTATTTGATGATGATGATTTTTTATTATTTGTTTTTAATGATATTGATAATGATGAATCATTTAGACCATCATCAATATCATTACCACCACCATCACCACCACCACCGATTGTTTCAGTTATTGTTATTGATTTTGTTGTATCTGCATCACCATCATTATCATCGAATATTTCATTTTCATTATCACTATTTGAATCATCACCACCATTACCTGGATCATCATCATCATCAACATCAATATCAACATCAACATCATCATCAACATCATCTTCAATATCATCATCATTTATATCTGAACATGATATTTCATTTTCATTTAAACTACGATCTAATGTATTTGCACTTGTATTACTACCAGTTGATGCTTTTGAATAACAGCTAGCACGTTTTTTATCAATACTTGATGTAATACGTTGTTGTTTTCGTATTAATGGTCTCTTTTCAGTTGATTTTTCTATTTTTGATAATGATGATGATGATATTTTATTACTATCTTTTGGTGATTTTAAATCACTTTTAATTGAAGCTTGATCTAATATATCATTAACGAAATTTTCAACAACATCTGTACCACCACCAGATGATGAACTAAAATATTCTTCAGCTGTATGTGCTGATTCTTCTAATAGATTTTGTGTTTCATTTGATGATATCGCATTAATTGCTGAATTTATTTCAATTGATGTAGTTGAAGATGAAGTTTGAGGAGGAGGAGGAGTTGAAATTGATGTTCTTTGATTTAAATGATAAGTTTTACGATTTTTAGCACGATCATGTTCTGATAATATTTCTGAAACATGTTCACAATCACCAACGAATCTTTTAAGTTCATTTGATGTTGTACCAGTAATATTATTTGATGGGGCAATTGTTGTTGTTGGTGATGGTAATAAAATTTCTTTTTCTGCACTTGTTTCTCTTTGTTCAGATTCAGTTTCGGTAAAACTATCATCGGAATCATCAGATGTTGAATAATAGTCAGTTGTTGAAATGCCAGCTGTTGTTGATTGAGGTTGTGGTAATGAAGATTGTTGTTGTTGTTGATGTTGATTTTTAAAATCTTTTTCTGTATTTTTATTATCACTACTAATACTATCGCCACCATCATTTTTACAATTACCGTTATTATTACTATTATTATTTATCATTGCTGTTGTTACATTATCATTATTTTGTACATGACAACTACTACCTAATGAACCCATTTCAGAATCACCAGCTTCAATATCTGATGATAAATCTAATAATGGATTTATAATTAAACCAATATTATTATTTTCAATTTCATTCCCTAAATTTATTATTGTATTTGATGTTGTTGATGATGTTGTTGTTATTGTTGTTGTTGGTGTTTTATCACTAACAAAATTTGATGTTTTATTTTTATTACCTAATGTAACACCAAAAAATTTCTTTTGTAATGATCTAATTGGACTACGTTTTTGTTTATGTGATGAATCCATATGATATTTAATATTACCATATTCTGAACTAATTGCATATACTTCACGATCAGTTATTGTATCAATATCATTATTATCATTACAAATACCAATTTTACGATTATTATTATCAATATAATCATCTGTAATACCATTTAAATTTTGATTTTCATTTTTTCGTATTAAATGTAAATGTACAATACTAATACGTTTTGTATTTGATGATAATAAAATTTTATTAAATAATGGTTTTAATAAACGTGATAAATCACCACGTAATAATGATTCTTGTAACCATTTAGTAACAAATGTTCTTATTGATATATTATATGGTAATGACAATATATCAAATACACGTAATAACGTACGTTCAAAACATTTATTTTGTTGTGTTGTTTGTTTATCTCTACCTAAATGCCATAATAATTCAAATTTTTTAAAACTTTTTGATTCACTTTCATTTAAATATTTTTCATAATCAATATTTGATGATGGTGGTATACACATCATACGTATTTCAGATAATCTATCTAATTTATAATTTTTTAATATTTTCATATTATTATTATTATTATTATTATTATTATTATTATTTGTATATTTCGTTGATGTTGATGCTGCTGCTGGTGTTGTTAATGAACTTTTATAATTATTATTTTTATATTGTTGATTATCATCATTAAAATTATTTGAATTTGAATTATTAAATGTTTTTAAAATTTCATCATCAATAAATTGTGTATGTGCATTTGACATACGATTACCAATAACAGTTTCAACTAGACCACTATCAAGACAATTATGTAATTGATATAATAATGAACTTATTTGTGATAGATCAATATCTTTTGTTTCACCTAAATAATCCCATAATATTGATACTAATAAATGAAATACACGTGTTTTATTTTCTAAATAATGAACATGACCAAAACGTAATAATGGTAACATAACAACAAATGTAACACCTGGATTATTATTTGTATGTTGAATTTGTGATCGTAATAAGCTAATTAAAGATATTTATTTTAAAAAGAAAAAGAACAAAAAAAGAAAAAAAAAACATTTATTTAATATCTCATAAAAAAAATCTAAATTTATTTATAACAATAATAATAATAAAAAAAATTTCTGGTAGTGCGTTTCTGTAACTTTGGTAGAAAATAATTTTATTATTTTGACATCACGTATTTTTTCAATTCACTTTTGAATTTGGTGTTTCTGTAACTACGATTGAAAAGAGAGCAGTGAAGTTAATTGGTGTTTTTGAAATATTGGAATAAAAACGTAATTACGGCCACAGCTGTATTCTAGAGAAACTATCAATAGAATGCACTATGCAATATACAGATTACCTCGTTCCGAAGTTAAATCTTGACAAAAACTTTAAAATTCCCATCAAGAAGAGTGTGTAGACGGGGTGAGGCGTTGTGAGAGTAATATATCAGAATTTCACGGATGGATCTAAGACGAACGAGATTGTGGAAGCAAGTGTTCTCCGATAACCTCTCTTTATCTATCCGATTACCAAACTATGCGAACATTTTCCAGGCAGTAACACTTGCTATCCTAGAGACCTGCAGATCATGGGTCGGAAATCGGAATTGTACGAAGCTATGACAAAGTAAGTGTATCTTCCTTTCGGTTATGTGAAGAGAGTTGTGCAATTTCAAGGAAGACCTGGTCATCTCATAACAAACAGCGAACTGGTAGCCTCTTCAACAGAAGACGTAGGGAAATTGACAGGGTCACGGCATGTACCACATGGTACTAGCCAATGCAGAGAGAATGGGTATCTCCTTCAACATCAATTGCCATAACTGCAGTGAAGTCAATGAGAGAGAAACCCTCACCCACTATTTCTGCAGAGCAAGATTTCAGACACAATGGGGAAAAAAACTTTGACATAGCTCAAGATCAAAATGCTACACACTTTGCTAGTGAAAAGAATTTCAAATATTTGAAATTTTTTCTTCAATTTCCTTACAAATACAGAAACATGCACAATAGAAAAACATTCCAATCCAACTAATTGAATTTTCACTAAACTTATCATAAAGAAACAGTTGAATTGAAATCTACATCATAATGATTGTAAAATTGAATAATTTCTATTGAAAACTTTTCTATACCAAGTTATAAAAACGCACTATTTATTAAACGAGTAACTTACCTAATCAAATCAAAAAGTGTTGCAATTGTTGATAATTGTAATTCTTTATCACTTTGTGTATAACAGGCAACAATAGTTACAACTTTTAGCCAACTTGGTAATTCTAATTCTGTTAAAAAAAAAAAAAAAAAAAAAATTAACATAAAATTTTCTATTTTATGAAACATTAAAAAAAAAAAGTATGTAAATATGTACAACAAAAAATTTACCTTGATGATCAATGTAGACATTTTTATTACAATTTGGAAATGTTGACATTTCAACTAATAAATTTGATGCTAATTTTATTGAATTCCTTTGTGCTTCATTTAATTTCATTGACATTATTTTATTAATTGTTTTTTCAATATTTTCTTCAAATTTTTGAATTTTTATTTGATGATGATATTGATAATTATTATTAAAATATAAATTATCATTTTTTTTATTAGATGATGATGCTGTTGTTGTTGTTGATGTTGATTGTGGTGGTGTTGGTGATGATGAATATTTTTGATTATATGTTAAACTATCTAATTTTTCTGTACTTGATAAACAATCTTTAAATTCAGTATCACTGGTACTTATATCACTTGTTGAATCATCTGTTGTTGTTTTAATTAATTTATTAATTGATTTATTTAATAAATTATGTAAATGTTTTAAACGATTTATTGAATTTATTTGTAATGTTTCAAATAATTTATTAATTTCATTTAAACGTTGTTCCCAATCACCATCATAAATACTTTCATTATCAAAAATATTCTCATTTATTACATTATTGCTATGATTTGTTGTATTGCTTGTAGATTTTAATGATGATGTTAGTGTTGTTGTTGTTGTTGTTGTTGTTGTTGTTGTTGTTGTTGGTGATTGTAATTCACTTACTTTTACTGTAACTGGACATACGGTTTTTGAAACTTGTTGTTGTTGTTGCTGCTGTTGTTGCTGTTGTTGATTATTACAATGATTGCCATTTATTTCAAGAATTTGACATGATAAATATACTTCATAAAATATTTCATATTGTTTAATACATTTTTCTAAAATTGTATTTTTTTGTATTGTATTTGTTGTTATATTATCATTTAATTGCGGTATATTTAATGAAAATGAAGTTTTTGTATCATTTTTATTTTCATTATTTTTATCTTTTTGTTGTTGCTGCTGTTGTGTTGTTTTATTTGATTCTGAATTATCTGCTGTTGTTGTTGTCGCTGTTATAGTTGAAGTTTCATGAATTTGATTTGAATTTGAATGTAATTTTAAATGTCCACTACCCATTAATTTTTTATTTTTTGATTTTTTCGAATTATTATTATCTTTTTCACTTAATGAATCATTTGAATTTGATTGTCCAGTATCTGGTCGTATCTAAAAAATGTTTAATTAAAAAAAAAAAACAAATATTTGTTTAAACACAATTTCTTTTGAAGAAAAAAAAATAAAATTAATGAGAATTTAATTAAAATAATGAGTAATTTTAAATTTTCTAAAATAATTTTATAAAATTTTTCTTTGATAACGAATAAACCTTTGAAGCGACATTTTTTTTTTTGCTATAAAAATATGTTAGCTTAAAAACAAAGACTCTTAAGTCAATAAACAGAAGAATAACAATTAAAAGAAAAAAATAATAGAAAAATTAGTTGAAAAATTACAAATAAAAATATCTAAAATTATCTAGCTTACCTCTTTATCCAATTCTAATAAAAGCTTTGAATATGATTTAGCTTTTTTAGTTTTTTTAGGACTTCTTTTATCAATGTTATGATTTGAATTTGATCTTCTCATTGGTTCATCATCAAATGAAAATTGATTCAATTTCGAATCAGATTTACTTTTTTCTAATGCATTACAAACATCACTTACATTAAAACTTTTTTGTTCATCATGATTTGTTGTATTTGTTGTTATACAATTTGATGTTGCTCCACATATACCATTATTCATTTGTGATGTTATTGATGAACGTTTTTCATTTGCTAAAATTTTAGCAGGACTTCTATTTAAAATATAAAAAATACACACAAATTAATTTTTTTAGAATCACAAAATATTGTATATAAATATATTTTATTAATAATATAACTTACGTAATCATTGGTTGTACTCTGGATACAATTTTCATACATAATTTTAATGATGCTGTTACTTCATCATGACATAATGAATCCGAATGAATTGTTAGCATACGTGTTATGGCAAGAAAAACTTTTGGTAAATAAACTCTAGTTGTTTCATTATACATTTCTAATGATATTGTTTCCAATAAAAATTCCGTTAAATAGCATACTTCAATTAAATTTGGTTCACCAGAACCAACAATACATTTAAATTTTCCATCATTTAAATATGTTAATGATGTTTGATTATTATTACGTAAATTTAGTGATAATTTTGAAATATTTTGTTGTTCTTGAGCCTGTTTAGAATACAGAAAATTTAAAAAATATGTATTTAAAAAAAAAAAAAAATCTTCTATTTGTTTGTTTACCTTTATACAATTTTTTTCATACATAATTGTCATAAAATTCCAAATATATGCTGGATCGAATGTTGCAAA
Organism: Bombylius major; assembly: GCA_932526495.1. NCBI lineage: Eukaryota > Metazoa > Arthropoda > Insecta > Diptera > Bombyliidae > Bombylius > Bombylius major. The sequence continues at coordinate 852,623 of OW052046.1, forward strand.
AAGTAAATTAGCTGATTTACCAACTTCTAAATTACCATTTGATAATGACATTGTACGAATAACATCACATAATACATAATCTAATACAGCTAAACCAATTTCAGCTTTATCAAGTAATGATACTAAAATTCTATATGGTTTCAAATCAACTGGTGTACTTTCTAAACTGTATTGTAATATACATGTTAATGCTTTTATTAGAATATCTTTTGAATATTTATCAAAATATGATGTTGTTAATGATAATGATGATTGTGAATTATCATCAATATCACATCCATTTTCATTAATTGATGTTTGTATTGTAAATTCATCTAATTTTTGTTGTTCATTTGTTAGTATATCATTATTAACATTATTATATTCAGCTGACATTTTTATAACTTCTGTACCTAATAACCATGAATATAGACGACGATTTAATGACATATCACGTCGTAATATTGTATTTAAACCGTTTGTAACTAATTTTATAATATCATCACGATTTAAATAATTTGTATGTATTGGAAAACCCAATAATAGAAATTCTAATGTATTTCTTTGTACTAATATTACGGTATCATTTAAACATGCACATAAACCAGACATCATAATATCATGATTATAACCCATTATATATATTTGTTCTTTCATACCTAAACGTTTATTAAAATGATCTAATAAATATGATATTGCTGATAAACGTATTGCTGAATTTGTTGTAACACATTCCCATAACACAGAATAAAAATAAATTGGTCCAACTGTTTGACATACTTGTGTTAATAATGAATTTGTTCTATCAAAATGATCTAAACCAGATTCATAACCTGGTAATACACCACTTAAAAAACCACTTAATGCTGGACGTAATTTTTCACCTAATGGTACAAAATATTTTTCATAAATTCCTAATAATGCTGGTCGTACATTCATAGCAGCATAACCTAATAATGGAAATAATCCAGCACTAAAATGAGAAGAAAAAAATCAATAATGATTTTCGAAATTAAATTTTTGAGATTTGTTCTTTTTTTTTTTTTTTTTTTTTTGCGAAGCAATTAATATTTTACCTGTAAATAAATAATTCTGTTGCTAATCTTTCAGGACCAGTTTTACTAAAGATTACATCATATGTTTCTAATGCTTTTAAATGTACACCAGATGGTAATGCTGGATGCATACATTGTGCTAATCTTTTTGATATTTTTATTCTTCGAGGAATTACTTGATAATGTGTATTACTAGATATCGCCTGCAAAAAAAAACAAAAACAAATATTACAATTAAGATTAAATTTATAAAAAGAAAAATAATAAAAATATACCTTATTCAATTTTCCCAATGCTGATATTAAATCAGCCCATTCACTTGAATATTCGAAATTTCGTAAAGCTTTATCAATATTTGATGTATAATTTCGATATTTAGGCTCATTCATTAATTTTTTCTCTTCGACAAGTGTATCTGATGACTCCATTTTATTTTTTAAATTGTTATTATTATTGTGACAATAATCTTTTACAATTTCAAATTATTGCTAAAAAAAAAAAAAAGAAGAAAAAAAAGTAAAAATATTAAAACTATGAAATATTGAATTTAATTTAAGATTTTATCTATAATAATTTCTTAATGAGTTTAAAACAAACAATACATAGTTATTCCTCTCCTACAAAATCGTAGTTAATAAACATTACAAATTGTTCCTTTTCTACTTTTAACGAATTTAATCATTTAATTTAAAAAACAAAAAACAAAAAAATAACTGACAGATTTACATATAGGTATTTATTTTATTATTCTTTATCGAGTATCGAGTCTATTATAAAAACAAATCAATATAGATTTTTTTCCTTTTATTTATTTTTAATGGCGTGTTGAATATATGTATATCGTAATGATTGAATATCATCACATCACAATTTTATTTACATTTAACTGCATAACATGTAAGTATATAGAAAGCAAAGTTTAAATATAACAGAGAAATATCTAGAAAGTAAATAATTCACATTGAAATTTAAAAAGAATAAAATGTACATAGGTGTACACATATGTGCATCGAGGAAATTTTTAAATTCAATGTTTTCTGCTTAATTTAAATTGAATTTTTTACATAAAAAAAAAACTTAAACAAAAAATTATATACTGTTCAAGTTCATATTATGGAAATTAAATAATAATGCTTGAAATTGTTTCTATTTACTCTAACGAATTGAACTTCTATTGAATATTATGTACTTTTAAATCTTAGCAAACAAAATTTCTGTTATACTATATGTACACATTTTCTTCTCAAATAAATTAAAATACGTTCGAATAAATTTAAAATTTTTTATTATATTTTTTTTTTATTGCAAATTTGTAATATTCATCAGACTAATGTTTAAAAAAAAATTCTCTAATTTAATAAACAAATCTGCAAAATTCTCTCTGCGATGAAAAAAAACTTCTAAATTATTAACAATATTAAATTTCATTTAAATTTAACACAAGGGTTTAAATTTGAGAAGAGAAAAAAAAACTGTTTCACACTGTGTAGTAAAAAAAAAATAAAATAAAAAGCTTACTAAGTGGTATTATTTAGTTTTGTATTGTTGCATTGCATATCTATTCAATTACATAAAAAATTATCTACAATACAAAAAAAAAAACAATGCTTGAATAAAAAATAACGTATCGTATCGAATGAAAGATACATAATACCAATGATATTCAATTCATCTATTCTTTAATTATATACAGGGTGTTTTTTTTCTACGTACCAAGAGTGGTACCACGATATTCTTGCACCCCATGTATCGTAATACTTCTTTTCATTATAAATGGATATCAAAATAACCTTTCATTTGGTGTATTAATTATTTTATGTAATAATGTCACTTTCAAGAAAAGAGGTCATAAACTTGAAATTTATGATTTTTTTTCCAAAAATTTTCTTAATTACATAATTGGGCTCCTGAAAAAAAAATTCACTACCGAAAATTTTTTTAAATTTATTTTGAAAGCTAATATTGTGTATAATATTATAATGAAACATAAAAAATTTCAGTTCAATAGCACTATCCGTTATCTTGTAATTAAGGATCATAGGTGTGTGCGGAAAGGGTCAAAAAAAGTTCAGAAAGTTATAGCTGAAATTATTTCAGTTGAAGGTTCATTGCGCATGTTTTACATGGCGTAGTGATCTTCTTGTGTATACATATACGAAGGAAGAAACCTGTTTATTAGAATTTACAACAACAAAATCGCATGTGTGTAAGTATCTTTTCTTCTGCGCATGCCAACGTAGTACAATACGAAACTTCAACTCTTTTGGGACAAGCTTATACAGGCGATTTTGTGTTGAAAGATCTTGCATAAAACTCATAATTTTGAACGCCCTCTAGCGGCGAAAATAGACACGATCGAAAGTTTCACTATGATATTTTTATTTTTGGAAGTCAGTATTGTGTTTATGGAGGCAGTACCCGATGAATTTTTTGCCTTGGTAATATTTAATTTAAAAGATTTCCCTCGATTGAAATTGAGATCTCATCACCCCACACACGAGACAAATTAATTCAAACAATTTGTGAAAGAATATAGAAAAGTATGCCTATCTTGCCTGTACTGACATCCAAAAATAAAAATAGTATAGTATAATTTTTTTCATGAAATAGTCCAGGGAATATCGTGGTACCATCTTGGTACGTAGAAAAAAAAAACACCCTGCACAGTATATAAATTTTTTTTTTACTTTAAAAAGTTTTGATTTTCGTTTTAATTTCGAATTTATTGTTTCAATTATTTCAAGTAATTGTAATGATAATGAACAAAAAAAATTATAAAATAAAGAAAAAACAAAAAAAAAACTTACAATTTGTTATTTTTGTAAAATCACAAAATTTGTTGCTGTTGCTGATGTTTTATTGCTAATTTTGATCTCTTTATTGTTTTTTTTTTTAATTGATCAAATGTATGTTTAATTTATGATTGTTAATTTTTTTTTTACAATAATTGTTGTTGTTGTTGACGTCGTCGGTTTTGTTGTTTTAACTGTTTTCATCGTCTTTGTATTAAAATATAATTTAGTTTGTTGATTGTGTGTGATTCATAAAAATAAGATAATTTATCTTTCTTATTTTTCATATATGTAGGTCTATTATTTGCTTTTTTTTTTTCCTCTAATATTTTTTTTTTTTTTTGTATTACTAATTATTATTCAGTTTTATTTCTAAGGTAAAAAGATAAACAAAACATTTATTTATACATATGCACATATATTCCAGATAAAATGATAAAAATGATGATAACACAGAAAATTTATATGTATCTGAAAAAAAAATAATAATAATAATAATTAAAAAACAAATTAGGCAGGTATTTTAAATAAAACAAAAAAACAAAATGTGTACTCGTATGTACATATATTTTCAGAATTAAACATTATCATAACTTAATAATGAATGTGTGTTATTCGTTATTCACAAGTCACAATAAAAGTGAATATAATCAGATTTTTTTTTTTATAAATAAGTATTTTTGTAAAAAAATGTAGATAAGCTTAATAATGCGTAACTCATATATTTTTCTTGGAAAAGAAAAAAAAAATGCTTTAAATTAAATTACTAATACATAAAATTTTTATTATAAGATGAAAATAACTTTCTTTATCTATTAAAAAGATAATAAAATTAACTAATAATCTAATTTAAAAAAAAAAAAAAAGAAGTGTTTAATTGAAATTCAGAAAGGAAAAAAAAAACATTTAGGTAATTTATTATTATTTTTTTTTAATCGGATAGATGAGTTTTTTTTTCGATGCTCTCTTTTCCTATATTGTTTATTTTTAATTTCGTTATATACATAAAGCTATGTATGTATGTAGGTACCTATATGTCGAACCTACCCTACCTCTAATTTGATTTGGATTTCTATTACATAGGTATTATGAAATTCTTTTTCCTTTTTTTTGCAAAGTGCGAAAATAAAAATCTTTTCTAACATTTATTAAATGATGATTGTATACCTATATTATATATAGCTTAATTATGTAGATAGTGAAAAAATAAATAAATAAATAATAGGTAGGTTGGTTTGGTATGTATATTTCTGTTTTTTTTTTTTTTTTTTTCTAATAAAATTTATGGTGGGCGAAACGTGAAACTTGAAAAAAAAAACAAAATTTTAATGAAAATTAAACAAGGGTCTATGCTCCAAATTGCTCATGGTCAGCTGACGACGTTTTTTTTTTTTTCTAAATACATGTGTATTTTTTTTATATTATTATTATTATTGCCTTTATACCGTTCGTTGATGATGATAATGCTGATGGTAGTGGAGGTGGTGGTGTGGTTGATGTTATCATTATAATCACCCAATACCCATCATCATCTTCATCATCGCGTTTCTAAGTCTTTGTTGTTGTTGTTTTTTTTTTTTTTGCATTAATTTAAAAGAAAGAAAAATCTATTTTTTTTTTTATCTTTTTTAATTTTTTTTTATTACACCTATACCAATCAAAAACTATAGGTATTTCTAGAATTTAAAAATTACAAAATAAAAAAAAAAACAATCACCTTTGTCTGCATTACTAGACTATCTAATTAATATCTATCTAACCTATAGATTCTTTTTTTTTTTGTTTTTTCACTAGAATTTTATTGCTAATAAAAAATGTTTCCATATAAAAATTGTTATCTTACATTTTTTCTTTTTTGCTTATAAATTTATTTTTCCAGATAATTTTTTATCATTCTTGATAATGTACAATGAATGATTCAAAGATATTCAACCATAATACTTAAAATAAAAATTAATTAATTTTTATTGAAAAATCACGTTCATACGTACTTTTCTTTTTTCTTCTTTATTTTGCGAATTACATTATGAGATTGAGAAGTGATGAAAAAAAATGTTTTTTTTTTTTTTTTTTGCTTGCTGTTGCTATAAATTGTAGGGCACACACAGAAATACAGAATAGAGTAGAATAGCAGTATAATCCACCATAAGCACACAACAAAATTTTTTTATATCTAAAATTACTTTATGTTTAATTTTCCCAATGTAATTAATTCAGTATCATTTTTATTTTTTCACTTTTTTTCTTCAACAAAAAAAAAAATTGATTAATTTAAACACTTAGGCACATTAAAATTCAATCAAAATAATTCTAAGTTTCAAATTACTTAGATTTTTTTAGCTCTATTTCCAATTGAACAAAAAAAAAAGACGAAAAATAATAAGAAATTCTATCACACCAATTATAAAAAAAAATTTTTTCCTCCAAACGTAACGTACTTGTGGTGTAATTCGATCGTTTGTTAAGTTATATTTTGTGTTGTGTTGTGAATTGTGATTGTGAATTTATCTTTTATCTCTTTCTAACTTTATGATTCAATATTTTTAATGATTGTTTCTTTTTGTTTTTGCTGTCATTCAATAAGCAGGGTTGCTACTTATTTTTCCAGAAAAAAAAATCCAAATCTGACAAATAACTATGATTTTTTCATAGGATTGCTTTTAAGACTTTATTAGCTTGAATCTGTTAAACATTTTCATTATTTTTTTCCATTACATAAAGTGTATCAACAATATCAACAATAGTGTTAAAAGAAATTATAAATTTGGTGACAATGTTGTTGCTATAGTGCCTACCCTTATCTGAATCTTTAAACAAAAGAACTGGAATAAACTAGATAAGAACGTTAGCATACGTAACGTAATCACATTTAAACATACATGCATATAATATATGCATAATGAAACAAAAGAAGAAAAAAATATTAAATAGAACGATTAACGAATAATACATCCCCAGACCACAAATCAAATGTCAAAATTATGTACATATAATATACATAATACATATAATTATTTATTTTCTGGACCATATATGAATATATGATTTCCGATTGAATTGTGTGTGTAGGGGAAATAGAATTAAATCAATATGACCAGATATTTTTTGACAGCATAAACAAATTAAATGGTGTTGGTAACGCTTTGATTTGAGGAAAATACCCAGATAGCACAGGACTGATGAAAAACTGATACTCAAGTATGAAAGTATCGATACCTTTTAGTTACCAAAATTGATGTTTTTATATGGACCATTTATTTTGAGCATTTTGATTTGATGAATTTGAAAAAGGGTGTGATTCCTTGCATCAAGTATGTACGATACTGTATTGATATTTCGCTAAATAAAAACAAATAAGAAAACAAAAACTAAAAAACTAAATTATAAAAAATAAAAATTTTTTTACGCAAAAATAAAACGCAAATCATGCGAATCAAGTTCATTTCTCGATTTTTAATTAGTGGCTAAAGACATCTTCGCGTTTATTGATTCATAGTTGTATTTATTTGTTTTGTTTTTTTTTTTTTTTGGTTTTAATGTCATTTAGAATAGAAATAGTAATGTAACATTTCGAAGTCAAGGGCGTAACAAAAAATGCAGGGTTGTAACATTGTAACAAATAAAAGCTCATTGTAAAAAAATGTTACAATCGTGACATTTGTGGCAACACTGCGATGAATAGTGAAAAAAAAAACAAACAAAATAAATAAAAAAATCTTCAATACTATAATGTGTCACCCGTTTCCGAGTCTTTATTTATATTGTTCATTGAATTATTATTTAAATTTAATCGAGATTTTTCATAATCAACAAAATCATCAAATAAGCTTGGCCACGCTTCGGTATCATCGTATTGAGCTATATCACATGTTTCAGCAAAATTTAAAAACATATTCCATGTATCTTTTGGTATTCCACGGATATTTGGATGCTTCTCCAAAAAATATAACCATTTATCTAATATATCTGGTCTATATACTGTGAACACTAAACGCCACAATATGATTGCCATATCAAGAGATAAAATTCGATGATCCGGTTCCAAACCAAATCTAAAATAAATCAAAAAAAAAATAAAATTGATGTTTGAATTTAACGTCCTAATTTCTATTTCTACGTCTATAACAAATTTTCAGCTAAGCTTTATGAATGAAAAGTTTAGAAAAAAAAACAAAAAAAAAAAAATCTCACCTAAATGTAAAACGATATAATTGTTTAAACATTTCAGTATCTGTTTTAAGTTTTTCAATTGTTTGTTCCAGTCTTAAACGTATTGCATCAATTGTATCAGCTGTCATTGTTTGTAAACCCTGAATAAATTCTGATTTTGTAAATCTGCACATTTGTGATGCATCCAGACGCCATGCAAGCACCAATATTGCAAAATCATCTGGTTGATATCTTAAATCTTTACATAAACGTTCAATACCTTCTGATAGTATTGCATCTTCATTAGGATCTTTGTACTCTTCAAATAGTAAATTTAATGTATTATCTGATACTTGTGTGGGTTCTTTTACTGAAAATTAGAAAGAAAAAAAAAGAAAAAATATAAAAAATAAAAAACGATAAACGATTTTATAAAAAAAAAAAATAAATAAATCACATAAAATATGTAATTAAAATATATAAAACACATAATAGATAGATAGATAGATAGATTATGGGCTATCATTGCACTTCGATCAATATTGATCTTTTGTGCAGCCCGTGCTTCTTATAGATTTAGGCTATTGATATATCCTAATATTCTATTAGAAGGTGCACACCAGATTTCCTCTGGCTTGAGAAAGTACTGGTGCATGTGGCACAGTCTTTTAGAGGCCAACGCCTCGCATTCACACAGAATGTGTTTTGAGGTTTCTTTGGCCTCCTTGCAGAATCTGCAATATAATGCAATAAATAATAATTATTCATTCAATTTAATTATTATATTTGTAATTTTTATGTATTTTTTTTTTTTTTTGAATTTTGAAATCGAAATGATTGAATTTAAAAAATAAAAATGAAAAAAATTATATCAATTAGACTTTTTTTTTTTGAATTGTTTTAAATTACTTATTATTATTATAATTATTATTTTAATTTATTACTTTTTTTAAAAAATAATAATAATTTCATTAAAATTTTATACCTGTTGTTATAATATCCCCCATATTATTAGCATTACCGTTAAGCAAAACTATAGATTTCTTAAAACTACTTCGTTTTGTATCACCCGCAAGTTTAAAATTGGCTAAATGCACCGGACTTGGTGAAAGCAATTCATCAGTTTCTGAAATTTTTAGATAAAAAAAAATATTTTTGTTTTTTTTTTCTGTTTTTTTTTTTTTTATTCATTTTGTTGTTTTCGTGGGAGAAAACTTAATCAAGGTTTAAGGGGAAAAATAAACTTTCTAATGCATAAAATTTTTTATTTGATTTTTTAATTTTTTAAATTTTTGTTAAAAAATGAATTTAAGCAAACTTAATAAAATCCAATGTATTTGAATTTTTTTTTATTTTTTTTTATTTAAATGTACATAACATATGTATGTATTTCATGTGTTGAATTTTTAAGCAAATTTATTTGCCTTGAGCTGAATTTAAATTCAGGTATTGATAAAAAAAAAATGTAGAAAAAATTGTGTTTAAAATTATTGGTGGCTTCGAAAATATGTACCATGGATGACTTAAAAACATGGAGATTTTTGTTTTTAGGTTTCATGTATTAAATAGAAAACATTTCTCTGTATTCAATGAATTTAAACATAATTATAAAAAATTATTGTAAGCCTTCTACAATTTGTTTTATGTTTCTGAGAAAAATACTTTTTCGGTAAGCTCTTAGTACTTCCACTTCTATTCAAAAATTATGGAGCTTCAAAGTTTTAAAATTTTTAATAATGACCATGTTTTTTTTTTTTTTTTTAAATTGTAAAAAATGAAAGTTAACCAAATCGAAATAATAAAACAAAACTCCAGAGAGCATTTTTTTTTCCTTTTATTTATTGTTTTTTTGCCATCAGAAGGTTCATTATTTCGAAACCACTTATATTCATGTTTTGTTTTTTTCTATTAAAATTTTTGTTAGTATATTTTTCTCCACTAATTCAATAAATTGTAAAATAGTTTTCTAGTTAAATAAGAGTAAAATTTAGCATATTTTTTTAATAACATATTTATTGTTTTAAAAAAAAAAAATTCATGCTATTATAAAACAAGCAAATTTCTAAAAAAATGAAAAAAAAAAAAATACCTATAGTTATACAGAAAAAAGCTGAATTTGTTTTTGTTGTTTTTCAAGCAAGCATATAAATATACATAATATGTTCATGATAAATAATTTATGAAAATTTAATTTGAAAAACAAAATAAAAAATAATCTTCAATATATGTATTAGTATATAGGCTTACCTCCCGGACGATCAGAAAGTACATTTCGATCATTTATACCAGCTCGTGCATTAATATCTGTGGATTGTGTTGGTGCTGTGGAGCACGATTGATCTGGTGTTGATTTGAAGCATTGTAAACAATTACCCATAATATAAATAAATTGAATTAATTATATAAAATTTCGCCTTTCTTGTTATTTTACTTCGTTTTATACAATACAATACAATATATCAATATATATATATATAAATCTCCTTATTCTTTTTTTTTTTTTAATTTATATTTTGCAGGACACAAAAACCCGGTTAACGATAAATTATTAAAAACAATTTTTTTTTTTTCATTTAATTCTAATTATTATTATTTTGTCGTTTTTTTTTTTAAATTTTATTATTTTAAGTTTTAGTTTTGTATTTATGTTTTTTTTTTTGTAAATTTTAAATCAAAATAAATTTAAGAAAAAACCAAACAAAACAAAACATGTTCTATTAGAATTGAAATTGTGAAATTGTGGTAGAATTCTATTTAATATTTTCTTCTTGTTGCTTATTTTATTTAATGGAAAAGTTTTTAATGTTAAACAATTTGAAATGAAAATTTGTTTTGCAAATGAATTTTCCATAGCCTTGTTTGATTTATTTATTTTATTTTTTTTTTTTTTAAAAGTTTTTCTAGGTATTACAAAACAAAAGAAAACTAATTAAAATGAACTTATTAAGAAAATTATAGAAAAAGATGATTAATTTAATTGAGTTACTGTTTTTTTTATTTTCTTTCAATTAAATATATATTTTTGTTTTTTTGTTTTTTACTTTTATTTAATTTACTATTATTTATGTATTTATTTTTATTTAAATTTAATTATTATTATTATTATTATTATTTATCTTTTTTATTGAAATAAAATGCAATGAATATATACAATCTTTTTTAATCAATATAATTTAAAATAATTGAATTGTAAAATATACCTATATTTATATATTTTCGTTTCTAAGAATTAAAAAATAATAATTAAAATTTAATGTTTGTGTATATTTTTATATATGTATTTATTAATTTTTCGTTTAAATTCATATTTTAATGAATTGTTATTATGTTTTAGATTTTTTATATATGTCATACTTAATTTAAATTTATCTGATTTTTTTATAATTCTCTGTAATTAAATTAGATATTGGTTTTTTTTTTTTTTAAATTATTTGTAAATTTCATTTCTTTATAATTAATTACATTTTGTTATATTTTATATTTCTTTGTATAAAAAAAAAGTAAAAAAAAAAAAAAATGATTTTTATGCTTGCTTTTTATATATATTTATTATTTAATTTTTATTGTTGTTGTATTTTATTCACTTTTATGTTGCGTTTAATGCAAAATTGGCACGATATAACGTTTTTTTATAATTGGCACTTTTGTTAACATTTTCTTTTTTTTTTTTTTTTTTAAATTTAAAAATCCAAAAAATTTTGGTATATTGTATGTGACCTGTAATGAAGAATTTAAAAAAAAATACAAATTATATTTAAATAGAATCATGATAGAAGGGAAAAAGCAAAAAAGTAAAAATTTGAAAAAAGAAAAAAACAATAGCAGGTCAATTTTCATATACATAATATGTACATATTATATGTAAAAATGTATCTTCAAAATCAAAATCATAGTTACGAAAATATCTCAAAGACTATTCGATCGATTTCTTTGAGAAGTTTCTCTATTCTTTTGTTTTTTTTGTAATAAATTGATCTGCCTCTATGCTTAGAATGCTATTTTATTAGGTATTTAAATTGAAAACCAAAAAAAAAAAAAAACCATAATAATCACCCATGTTCTGTATTTCGATCGAAATTGAATCGAATTTGAATGAATATTCACAATATTTCGTGTCATTCTCATACAAATGCTAATATATGCCATATGAAATTCATTTAAAATATCTAGTAATCTTTGATTTTTAATATTTGTTTAACAATTTCATTCGATCAGGAAAAAGACATCAGAATATTTTCGATTGCAATCGAATAAAAAATTAAAAGTCGTAGATTACTAGATATTTTAAATGAAATTCATATGGCATGTATTAGCATTTGTATGAGAATGACACAAAATATTGTGAATATTCATTCAAATTCGATTCAATTTCGATCGAAATACAGAACATGGGTGAATAAGAAAAATGAATTCGAATTTTTAGATTTGCTATCAGTTTATACTTCTTTGAAAGAATTAAAAGGAAATCTTCAATAAAATAAATATAGATAACATTCTATTTCACATTTTAAATTTAATTAACGTTCATAACAATACACTTAGATATCAGTTAATTTTGAAGATCAAACTCTATAGATATGTGAGTATGTATATCAAATATGTATGTACAAAATAAAATTGAAAAATAATGATTGTGTTTTGATTGAGATTTCTGCAACAGCTTCTATAAATGTTCTCAAAGCTAACAGATGATTTTTTTTTTTTTTTTTTTTTTTTTTGTGAAAATCTCTACGTTCAGGTGTTATAAATATCTTTAAACAATACTACCTTGAATTAATCAAAATTTCAAGTCTTTCTATTTAAAATTTTATAAAATAATATGAGTATCTATACAATGATACACATCACATATTATGTAGATATATATTGTGTACGTACGTACTACTTAGAATCTGGCTGATGATGATTTGAAAATTATGTACATATCATGAAAATAATTAAAGTGCATACGTTGATGATTTTATTTTCATTTTCAATTTAATGGCATATACTTCAAATTAATTAAAAAATTTATTATTTATGATAAATACTACATATATAATGAAAAAAAAAAAAACAAATTAAATACCTATTTTGTGTATCAATATGTTGAACCTGAAAAGAGAATAACATATAAAAAAAAGAAAAAGAAAGAAAAATATGAAAGTAATCAATTTTATATATGAATTTTTTAATAAATACATAACATTTTTAAATGCAATAAAAAAAAAGAAGAAGAAAAAAGTAATAAAATAATAATTACATTGTAATTGATATCCATTTTCATCATCAAATGTTAATAAGCATATTGCATTTTACAATAAATTTTACTCGCACTCATTCTTACTAATTGATTTTTGATTATTATTTTTATTTTTTAAATAAATTTATGTATGTATGTAAATATCAGCTATATATGTAATTATATTTTTTGTATTTATATTTTTCAAGATAGTCCTTGTTTTAATATACATATATTACTTTACGTTGTTGTTCTTTTTGTAGATAATTTTTCATAACAATTTTGTTTTTCTGTGTTTTTTTTTTATTTACACATTTATTTTTCTTCTTTTGTAGTTTTTTTTTTTTCTTTTCTTTGCAGATATTAATATCAATTTTTTATTACATGTGTTTAATAAATCTTATATACAATTTATGAATTTAAAAAAAAAAAGTATTTATCAAAATGTATGGTATATAATATATTTGTTTATTTATTGAAATTTAAAACAAAAACAAACAAAATTTAAAAATTATATATGTACATATTATTTTTTTTTTTTGTTTTCGTTTTTGTAAAATAAATAAGATCCGCGATGAGAAAATGATAATTTCATATAATAAAAATTAACTATAAAAACACTAAATCAAAAATTTTGCAATTTACTTTTGTTTTATTTTATTTTTTTTCTTTCTTCAATATTTAATTAATATTTTAATTGATTTAAACTTTTTTTTTTTCAAAGAAATCTCTTTTGATCAATTAGTTTATTTATATCATTATTTTTTTTTTTTTTATAAATTGTTCTTTGTTTTTGTTTCCAATTATGTGTGGTGCATTTAAAACAAATTTAAATTTTAAATAATATTTTAATTAAAAATTAAAAAATAAAAAAATAAATGAAAAACTATACAGAATTTTCTAATATATAAATACACAAGAGAACAAGAAAAAAAAAACAATGAAAAATTGAAATCTATATAAATGTAGTAATGTATGTATGTATTTATGTACGGTTGGTTGGTGATGTAGAGGAAAAAGAAAAGAATTGCCAACAAAATAAATTTCAAATACAGAAGACAGAAATACAAAAAAAAAAACAAAAGAGGGAAGATAACTATACCCAGATAGCACAGGACTGATGAAGAACTGATATTCAAATATCAAAGTATCGATACCTTTTAGTTACCTACTAAAATTGATGTTTTTATATAGACCATGTCCGCATTTTGAGCAATCGGATTCGTTGAATTTCAAAAAGGGGGAAATTGACTGTGATTCCTTGCATCAAATATGTACGATACTGTATTGAAATTTCGTATATACACTTTTTATATGTAATTTAAAAAATTCAAAAAATTACATATGAAAAGTGTAGAATTTAAAGTTTGCAATTATTTTGTTAAAGAAAATGCAAGAAATATTACTTTTTGAACAATGAGGAATATTTTCATTAAAATAAACTATTATGTTTTCTTTATACGTCACACTATAGTGAATGAGGGATCAAAGAAACATCGGTACGGTACTACATCAATCGTGCATTCCATAATTTTCCCCTTAATAATACGATAGTAGGATACTGATCAAAAATCAAAATGCTATCTGGGTATATAATAAAAAAGTAAATATGTATGTAGGTTTTTTTTGACGTCTTCTACGTTTTTATAAAAATTGAAGAAGAAGAAAATCAAATTCATACAAAAAGTACAATATTGCCATGTAAATTGATTTTTTTGACATTAATTTATTTTTTAATATAATTTTCAAAGAAGAAATGGCTATTAAAAAAAATATAATCACTTTGAATTTTATTAAATTCTTTTGAAATGTCATAAAATTTTTAAATTACGTGTAAAATCCTGAATGGCTTGGAAAACTAAAATATGTATAAATAATTTAATCAATTTGGAAATAATTATCAAGCAGTAATGATATTTGTATTAAAATTGAATGAGACTGAAATTTAAAAAAACAAGTTCATTTTGAAATATTTTGGATTATGACAGCTAGATGGCGATCATATTTTAATAAGAAAATCGATGATAATTGAAATTTCAATCGAATAAACTTAACAGTGTGAAGTTTTAGGCGGTTTAATATTTATTTTTTTTGGGTTCGGTCAGTTAAAATTTTCACTGTTGTTGTTTTAAATTTCTTTTTTAACCCATTTATCCGTAACAACGAATTCAATATGTGGCGTATTATTGGAAGCAAAAGTGCACAGTAACAGTAAATTAAATGACGCTGACCTACTTCAGCAGGACCTCGACAAATTTTACTATTGGTATGTAATGTCAATCGTTTATCTATAAACGTTGAAAAATGTAAATTGATGTCATTTTTTCGTACTAAACATCCTTTTTCTAATAATTACCATATTAATGGTATCACATTAGAAAAATTGGATAATATTAAGGACTTAGGGGTACATTTTGACTCGAAACTGAACTTCCATAGACATATATATGGATGTAACAGTTTCCAGAGCTAATTGTATACTAGGTTTTATTATAAGATGGACTAAGGATTTTAATGATCCGTATGTATTTAAATCTCTATATGTATCTCTGGTTCGTCCTATCTTAGAGTACTGTGTCGTTGTATGGAATCCTCGCTATGATCATTATAAAAATCGCTTGGAATCAATACAACGAAAATTTATTAAAATGGCACTGACGAGGTTACCGTGGTCTGGCTCATTAAATCTACCACCCTATGAAGACCGGCTACGGCTTATATTATACCTACTTTAAACAAAAGGAGAGAGACCTTCCAGTCCTCTTTTATTTTCAAAGTATTGACGGGGCAGATAGACTCTCCGGATCTTCTCAACTCAATTAGTATAAATGTATTTCCACGAGCGTTAAAAATAAATTCAAATACTGAATTTGTAAATATTGGTTATCATCGGACCAATTATGATAATAATGAACCACTAACGGCTGCTTCCAGATTCTTCAATTCTAACTATACACATATGGACTTTAATGCTTTTGCTTTTCCTTTTTTTTTAAAGTAATTTTTTTTTGGTGTATCTTCTCAATTCCTTAAACGCCCTTAAATCAATTCATATGCAGAGGTTTCTGTTAAAGATAATGACATTTTATTTAATTATTAATTCCTTTACTTAATTAACTCCTCTAAATAAACACACGCCACAAAATCAGAAGGTGTGTTATAAGTATGTAAACAGTGGAGGTCAAAATATGGAGATCTACACTTTTTTTCGAATGTAATACTTTATTACTGTACAAGTCTAAACTGACTCTCCACTTTTGTGAACTTCTACACCTATTTTCATACACTAAAGTGTATAAGTGAAGACGTACTTTAAAAATACCAATTTTAAATTTCGATCTCAAATGACAATTCACCTCATGTCAATCGACTCTGAGAATAAGGCCTGTATTTTAATTTTTAAACCTATATTATAAGTAAAACCAAAAAAGTTGAGGTAATCTCGTGCATGTCTTACATGTGTTAGTGATCTTCTTGTGTATACATATACGAAAGAAGAAACCTGTTTCTTAGAATTAACAACAAAAAAATGCATAGTTTTCCAATATAATACGATTCCTCAACTCTTTTTGTTCAAGATATAATTTCTTTTTTTTTGTACCTAACCTACACAATATCAATTATTTTGCGTAAACTGTATCAATAAAGAAAAGAACAATAACGTAAACTAGCAATACGACTTTGTACGACTTTTTTTTTTTTTTGTTTTTTTGAACCAACTAACAGGTGTATGAACATGAAGAGGAAATTGACTACATAACTGTTTGTTATTTTAATTCGTAATTCTTTATTACACACATTTAAAAAAAGAAATAGTAGGTATTTACATATTTGTTTTTCATTGCAAACTTTTCATTTTTTTTCTTCATGTTCTGAAACGTATATATATATTTAAAAAAAAAACGTCATTTTACGTACAATAAGTCCTTCAAACATCTTTGAGCAAATAATAAAATGTGCATTATTAATAATTATTATTATCGCAATTAGTAATATATTTTTTGGTTTTATTAATCATATAATTAGATTTAATTGACGATAAGATAAAACACTTTTATAGATACACTTAATTGTCTTTTTATTTTGTAATTTATGAAACTAATGAAAATTTTAGTTGAAAAAAAAAAAAATGTATGTACCTATGTACCTATTTACTTTAATTAAAAAAAATACAACTCAAAAGTTTTTTTTTTTTATTTTGGCAATATTTGTTTAGTTAACAATTAATTTAAATTGTTGCTCTTGACTTGGTTATTTTAATAATAAATCCAATTTTTTTCCAAAGAAAATTCAAAAACCTATAATAAAAAGATTTATGTTTTCTGAACAACAGATTCTTGAAAAACTCTCTTTAAAATCAGATTCAAAACTTGCTCTCTAAAGCTGTTATGGACTTGCCATTATCCTGTGGAGATCAGTAGATTTAGTAGAATTTTTCAGTTTAATAAACCATTTGTTATCCTAAAAGTTCATATACATATGTTGTGAATAAAGATTTTAAATTTGAATAGCCTGATTTAGAAGAAAATTCAGGATTCGTTTTAAAAAAAAAATACAACAAAAATTTTTTTAACAAAAAATGAAAAATAAAAAGTAATTTGTAAGCTTTTATCTAAAAAATGATGGTTTCATTTAACTTTTGATTTTATTATAAAAGAAGAGCATAAAGAATAATAAAAATTTTCATAAAGAGCTTCTTTATAATATCATATAATAATCTTACCTGTTATATTTTATAATACCTGTGTAAAACATTAATAATAACGTATAGATATGTATAGATAACATATGTATCCTGTACACGTACGTATGTATGTATATGGATTCAGCTTTTTCCCTCATCCATATGGCATAAAATTTTATATACGATACATATAATATGTAGGTACATATATTTTTTTTATTGCTGTAGGTCGAATTTAATAAGAAAAACCAAAATACTTGAATTAAATGAAAAAGATAAAATGAGATGGTATATACCATTGAAAATAACTAAATCATATTATGTATATAGCCATTTCATTCAATCTTCAAGTTTTGGTCTTCATATCTGTTTTAGTTTTTATTAAAAAAAAGGTATGATACACCTGAATTGTATCTTTTTAAATGGTAAATATAAAATTTCAGTAAATTTATACACCTGAATAATATAGGGTGATGATAAAATTAAATTTGTATATTAAAGAAATTGTATTTATATTGTACTCAAAATATTATGAAAATTTTGTTTTGCTGAAATTTTCTACAGTTATATTTGTTACAAAATCGCATAGTTTTTTTTTTTTTTTTTTCACATTTATTACATGCCACTTAAAAAGTATAAACTCGCTATAGTTATATTGAGTGTTGAAATGTTTCATGAATCATAAAATGTAAAATAAACAAATAAACAAATTATAAATGATATTTTATTGATAAAAAAAAGATATTAGATACCCTGTATATTATGCACAATTATATTATATAGATATTGTATGTAAGTACTATGAAAATTCAGTTACAACCATACTTTAATCAGTTATAGTTCACTGGTAAGCAAAGACTATAAGAGAAAAATTTAAAAAAAAAAAAATAACTCGCTGCTTTACTCGTTTTTATTTTAGATACATACTTAAGTTAAATGTGATGAGATGACGCGAATATTATAAATTTTTCTTATTTGTTTCGAACTTTCATCATTATTTTGAAAATCGAACGTTTTAAAGGAAAAATAAAAAATAAATAACGATTTAACAGATAATAGATATACAATGTGATGGTCATTTTTATTAATTTTTTATTTTTAAAAAGAAAAATACAAATTTAACTTAAAAGCTTAAAGTTGATTGAACCTTATTATACGATGTCGCATTAAAATATATCTTTTTTTTTTTTTATTTTAAACTTGATTTCCTGTATTTTATGGAAATTATTTGAGAAAATGTGGTTAGTTCATATTAAAACAAAATAAAAGTGAAACTAGAATACAAGAAGATATATTTATCTAAAATCTCTTGTTTATTTACAAATTATGCATTTTATGCATTTTATACACATATGTAGGATGTACAAGAAGTACAAAAACAAATTTGTTTACGAAAGATAATTATTTTTTTGATAGATCAGCAAATAATTACCATAGTAATTGTTTACATTATAAGCGGGTGCAGTGTGTATAAACGCGGAAGAAAAAAAATATGTGTAGAAAAGAATTCATATAATATCAAAAAAAGTGTTTACTTAAAAAAAAAAAAGTAAATAAAAAGCATTTTATCTATAATTATTTTATTTTTAATCTAAAATTTAATTTAAATTGATTAAAAACAAATACGTCGCCGTGTATCTATAACTGATAAAAATATTAATTTGTTTTTTATTTGTTTTACGTTGAAAAGTGTAAAAAGTTAATCATTTTTTTATTTAGATCAAGAATTTCTAATATAAATGACATT
The DNA here is from genome assembly GCA_932526495.1 of Bombylius major. Lineage (NCBI taxonomy): Eukaryota > Metazoa > Arthropoda > Insecta > Diptera > Bombyliidae > Bombylius > Bombylius major. The sequence goes on from OW052046.1 coordinate 872,250, forward strand.
TATAACAGGAAATTAAGTATATTATATTATATAGTGCAAAAATATATATATACATATATATAACTGTATTATAAAAAGAATGTCGTACGATCGATTTCACAAGTAAGTTTTTTTTTATTTTTTATTTTTCATTGATCAGTGAATTATGTCAGCTGAGCTGGTGAGATTTCAACTTACATAGAAGGCTTTTATAGAAGCTCATTATTCCTGGGGCCAGCATTTTTTTTAAACTTTTTTTCCTCCCTAAAGTAAGGTACACATTATCATTTAAACTGACAGTTTTTGGCATAAGTGTCAGTTCAAGTGACAATGTGTATGTATGTGTAAGTTGTAACTGATGGAAAAACTGATACTGACAAAATGATTTCATGGTTGTTCAGTTTTTTTCATCAGTCGCCAACTGTCAGTTTAAATGATAATGTGTACCTCGCTTAAATATGCACCAGAAATACGTTTCGAAATTAAGTGTGGTTTATGAGTATTTCTATACTATCTGATTCAGCAATTGGGAAACAAATTGAAAGGATCCTTTTATTTTTTAAAAAAAAGTAATTTTTTATTCACTTTTTCATTAAAAATGTTTTTTTACAAAAACAAGAAAGCTTACAAAAAAGTGTGAGATAATTTTTTTTTCATGAAAAGAGGCAGAATTTCACTGAATCAGTAATAAAAATATGTGACATATAATACGATAAATAGGTTCTTTAGTTAAGGAAAAAATCGGACACTTATTGGAGAAATCTGAAGTTTTGAAAATTTTACAAAATCGAAAGTTTGTGTGTTTTTTTTTAAAAATTATTAGGGTAGGATTTTAAAAATCCAGGTGTATTTTAAGAACAAAGCATAAGAAAAACTTTCACACGCTTATTTTGAAGAAAAAATATATCATTGGGTGCTGGATCTCTATAAAGTCCAGTATTAAACCTTAGAATAAATATTTTATTAATATTTTTTTTTTTTAGACAATCGATTTTCAATTTAAAACGTTTTCGAAAAAAAAAAATTTTTTTGTAGGGCAGCTAAAGATGGATTATTATACGTGCTTAAAGAAGCAACACGTACGGAAGCTAATAGCAAGGATGAGGATGGAAGGACTCCAGTACTTTGGGCAGCATTTGAAGGACGATTAGATGCATTACGTTTATTAGTTGGAAGAGGGTAAATTAAATAAGTTTTTTTTTTTAAATTTTTTTTTTTAAAACAAGAATTTGATTTATTCATTGTGGTGTTGTTTTTTTTCTAAAGAGGTGATCCAGATAAAGCTGATAAATTTGGTAATACAGCCCTTCATTTATCTGCTGCTAAAGGACATTTACATTGTGTAGATTTTCTTGTAAAATTTGGTGTTAATTTATACGCTTTAGATATTGATAAGCATAGTGCAAAAGATCTTGCTGCAATTAATAATCGCGACGATATATTGCGTTATTTAGATGCAGCTATAGCTAATTTAGAACTAAGGGATAGGTAATTCAATTTAAAAAAAAAAAATAATAATAATAATAATGTCGATAAAAAATGATTAATTTGATTTTAAATTACATATTAATTTGTTTTTTCTTCAGAAAGAAAGCTAAAGTACTTAAAGAATTAGCAGAAAAAAATTGTGAAAAACGTATTAAAGATTATGCGAAACGACAACAACGTTTAGATGAAGAATATGGGAATACAAGATCAATACCACATAGACCATCAACAATGTTGGCAGCACTTAAACATAAAATTTGGTCATGTAGTCAAGGAAATTTAAAACAAGCGCTTAAAGATCAACCAAATACAAATGGTGCAAAATTTAGTGAATTAGTTAATGGTACAGTATCAAGTCGAGCTGGAGCTGTTCAAAAAAAAGCATATGCATCAAAAATTCGACAACATTTACAAAATCAACAAAAAATTGAAGATGGTGATTTTAAAATTGGTGAAATTGAAGCAAATGGTAAAAGAACGATAACATCATTACAAGGACTCCGACGTGATTCTGAAGTTTTATATGTTGGTAGTTTTAGTTCGAATAGTGACAATGGAAAAAGAGGAAAAATTGTTGATATATTCGATTTAGAAACAGTCGATGATGATATTGATTCTGGAGGAGGTGGTAGTAGTGTGGTTGGTGTTTGTAAAGAAATTGGATATGGTACATTATCAAGATCATATTCACAACCAGATTTTCTTGCTATGAAAACAGATGATGATATTAGTGCAGAAGTTAGATTACAAAGACCTGCAGGATTATTTGATAGACCATCACTTGGTAGTTTAGCATTTAGACGATCTGTAACGGCAGCTTTAAATCAATTACATCCTGAAGCATCATCAATAGATTCATCAAATTCTTTGAGTGAATCTAGAAAAAATATATCATTATCTAATAAATCACGAGGAATAAAGCCACGTTCATTTTTAAGATTATCAGATAGTGATTCAGAGGGTGCTAGCGAAAGTGATGATGATCATCAAAACATTGGTACATCAATTCAAAGATTTTTAGCTGTTTGGGGATTAGAAGAACACTTGCACATGTAAATTATTTTTATTATTTTTCTTATTATTTTCATTGATAATTTTGAAATTTTTTCTTCTTATTGTTTAGATTTCGAAAGGAACAAATCGATTTAGATACATTAATGTTATTAACAGAGGGTGATATAAAATCTTTAGGTTTACCAATAGGTTCATTCAGAAAATTAATGATTGCAATACAAGAAAGAAGAAATGCTCTTGCAAATCCAGGCGCCATATCAGATAGTCGACTTTGAAAAACAAAAAAAGAACAAAAGAGGAATTTAGTAAATAAAATTGTTTTTTTTTTCTTTCTTTTTTACACATATATTATTATATTTATACATAAATTTGTAAATTACAAAGATTTTATGAAGAAAAAATTTCTGAATTTTTAGGAATATTTTTTTTTTAAATTTTTAAAATGATAATTTTATGCTATCTGTTGCATCAAATATAAACTAGCATAAATTCCATTTATTTCCATAAGTTCTTCATGTGTACCCTTTTCAACAATTACACCACCTTTAATAACGCATATGGCATCAGCATTTTGTATTGTTGTAAGTCGATGTGCAATTGTAATACATGTACGACCTTCTCTTGCAGCATCTAATGCATCTTGAACAACTTTTTCACTATGCATATCCAATGCAGATGTTGCTTCATCTAATATTAGAATTTTTGGATTTCGAACAAGTGCACGTGCAATAGCTACTCTTTGTTTTTGACCACCAGATAATTGAGCACCATTTGTACCCAATGATGTATCATATCCCTATATAGAGAGAATAAAAAGGAATGTTTTGAAAAACCCAAAAACAAAACGAAATTAAAAAATTCAATATAATACTTACACTTGGAAGTCCCATAACAAAATCATGAATATTTGCTTTTCTTGCTGCTTCAATTATTTGAAGCATTGTTAGATCATGAAAATTATCACCATATGCAATATTTTCAGCTATAGTTCGATCAAATAATATTGGTTCTTGTGATACAAGACCAAGCTGTGATCGAAGCATATCAAATGGAAATTCTGTTGTTGGTGTTCCAGTTAAATTAATTTTTCCCTCATCTGGATCATAATATCTTAATAGTAATTGAATGCAAGTTGATTTTCCACAGCCAGATGGTCCAACTAAAGCGACAGTACTACCCTTCACAATATCTAAATTAATACTTTGTAATACAGAAACTTCTGGTCGTTTTGGATAACGAAATTCAACATGTTCATAACTAATGTCTCCATCAATTTTCTATAAAAAAAAAATAAAATCAATATTTTATAACATAAATAATATACACACACCACTTACATCAGTCGTATTATATGGCAAATTAGGTGGATTATGAATTTTTGGCACACGTTTTAAAAGTTTTAATATACGTCCAGCAGCAGTTGTAGCAGTATTAAGATTTGGTGCATATGCTAAAGCGGCTCCAAGTGTCCATGCTCCAAATATTAAAGCTTCTGATACTCTATTGAAAAAAATAAATATATATGATATAAGAAACGATTATTAATAATATTGATTTCATTTTGAAAATTTCTTTTACTAACTTGATAACATTTTTATATTCTAAATCAGTTGTTGCTACCAAATATCCACCATAGTATAAACCGATACCATATGCCAAAGATGGGATCGTTTGCCCTAATGAAAATACACAACCACGAAATCTTATTTTTTTTCTTGCTGCTGATAAACAATTATCAATTTCTTTATTATATCGATCAAGGATATGGATTTCTTGTCCTAAACTTTGTACAGTTCGTATATTTGTTATTGCTTCAACAGCAATTTGTGATGCACTTTCAAGGGCTTCTTTTTCATCGACATCTTGATAATCTATATAACGAGATTCTAAATACACTGAAGCCAATACAACAGGCACTGTGCATAAAGTGACTAAAGTTAAATTCCATGAGTAATACAATGATATTCCTGTTCCTACAACTAATGTTGAAATGGATTGTACAATAATACCAATTCGACTTCCAGTAGCCTATATGTAAATCAAAATTTCTTCACTTTATCTTTTAAACAAAACATAAATAAAAAATGAATTAACTTACACCCTGTACTTTTGCACAATCACCAGCTAATCTAGTACATAGTGCACCTGTTGAATTCTTTTCATCATCAAACCATGCTATCTCCTGTGCTAGCATACTTTGGAATGTCATTTTTCTTAAGCGTGATGTTAAACGTGTTCCAGCTAAATTAAACATATGAGTTTGAAGCAATGTACCAAAACCAGCAATTAAACCAAGAGCAATAAAGTAATATGAAAAAATTTTTGATTGCTCGGAAACTTCATTTTTATCTTCTAATGATAAAATCTGTGAAATAATAAAATTTTTATTAGTTTAAAAGTAAACAGAAAAACAAAATAAAGAATAATTTACTCCGTAAAATTCTCCAAAAAGTATAGCAAATGTTGGAAGTGATGCACCATTCAAAACCGAAGCTAAAATTCCGATTAAAATAAGTTTCCATTCGGGTGCGTTAAGTTTCATAAGAGTAAACCATGATACGTTATATTTATCCTTTTTGTTTGTTGTGTCTGAAATAAATTGAAAGAAAACAAAATTTTAAATTAAGAATTTTATTTGATATTTTGTGGTTTTTAGTTTTTTACCATTTATACTATCATTACTGCTGCTCAACTCTGAAGGATCAGCCTCAGAAGTAACTCTTGCTATAGTTTTTTTCTTATTTTGTTTTTGACCTTTTCCTTCTACATGCTCTTTTTTCGTTGTACTCTTCACCAATGAATAATATTCTCCTTGTTTTTCCATTAATTGTTCATGAGTACCTTCTTCTACTACAACACCATTTTGTATGAAAACTATTTTATCTGCACCAGTGATTGAAGATAATCGGTGAGAAACTACCAATGTTGTCCTACCCTTACTTGCCTCTTCTAATGCATCTTGAACACGTCTCTCGGAAGTTGGATCTAAAGCAGATGTTGCTTCATCTAAAAGTAAAATTGGTGGATTCCGTACAAGTGCTCTGGCAATAGCAATTCTTTGTTTTTGTCCACCAGATAATTGTGCTCCACGTTCACCTACTAAAGTATCATAGCCTTTTGGTAATTTTTTAATAAATGAATGACAATTTGCTAATTGTGCAGCTGCTTCGATTTCTTCTTGTGTAGCTGATGGTTTACCATAACGAATATTTTCTCCGATTGTTGTTGCAAATAAAACTGGCTCTTGTCCGACAACACCAATTTTTGATCTAAGCCATTCAGTATTTAATTCATTCAATTTTATACCATCCAATGTTACATTACCATTGAATGGATCATAAAGTCTTTGAAATAATTGTATACATGTTGATTTACCACAGCCTGATGGTCCAACAAGTGCAACCGTTTGACCTGGTTCAACAACAAAATTAATACCTTTCAAAACAGGTACATCATTTCTAGCTGGATATTTAAATGAAACGTTATCAAATTTTATACGTCCAGTTACATTTTCTGGTTTTAAACCACTTTTATCTAATGTATCAATTGATGGTTTTCTATCAATTATTGAATATATACTACCAGCAGCACCACAACCTGATGAGAATGCTTCAATATGCGGTGATGTAAAACCTAAATTTTCTGCACCAACTAATACACCAAATAATACAATAACTAATACGGCTGGTGTATATTCACGATCAATTTTATCACGATCCTCTAGAATCAATTTAACCCCATACCATAATGCTAATGCATAACAACAATATATTATGAACCACATAAAACCACCTCCTAAACCATTATATAATCCTTTTCTATTACCATTCTCTTCTGCTGGTCGTAATCTTTCCGTATAACGATTTAATTCTTTTTTTTCACCACTAAATGCAACAACAGTACGAATACCAGATAATACTTCTTCAGCAACAGAACCAGCTATCGCATATGATTTTAATTCTTTATGTGCCAATGATGCTTCAATTTTTGTGACAATCGCTACAGATAATATTATAAATGGTGCACAACTCATAACGACTAATGTTAATTTCCATCCATAAAAGAATGAAAATATTATACTTGTTATAAAGGACATTACATAAAAGAAGAATATACCAAGTTTTTCAGAAATTGCTTCTTTTATTTTATCAAGATTTCTTTGGAAAAAAAAAACAAAAATAGAAGAAAAAAAGTAGAAGAAATTAAAAAAGGAAAAAAAAAATTATAAATAATCAACTTACTCAGTCATTTTTGATGCAAAATTATTAGCTGTAACTGTATCATACCAAGACATATCCTGTCTTAAAAGTGCCTGAAGAAATAGTGTTCTTATTCTATTCGTTTGTGCTAATGCATGCCTGTTAATTAGATCAATACCAATTGCAACTAATGTAAATTGAAAAACAAAAAGTACAGCACTTGCAATTGCAAATGCTTCAGAATCTCTAATTAATGCATTACGATTCTCTTCTTTTGTTGCATTTGTTCTAAAAATATTATAAAAATCAAATATTTGTTATAATTAAAAAAAAATATCCGTTACGTACAAGATTTGTCCACCCCCAAACCATTGTAATATAATTGTTTGTGTTGATGTACCAACAGCTACCGTTCTATCAATTAATAATGATGTAAATTCACCATACATTATCGTTGATATCGGTATTCCTAATGAACCAATTGAATTTAATAATAAACCAAGAATTGTTGCTGTTATTTCCCATGCTGTAGCATAACGAAACTATTTAATGTGAAAAATTGAAACAAAAATAAATAAAAAAAAAAAAAACAAATAAAAATAAAAATGAAAAATAATTATAGTGTGCATGAAAATCATGTCATTACCAATTGAAAATATGAAACTGTTGGTCCGTCGTCTTCTTCATTATTCTCAGAATGAGAATTATTATATGGTCTGAAAAAATTTTTTTTGATATATGTAATAAAAAAATAAAATACATAAGTAATATGAAATTTATTTTAAATATAATTTTTTTTTAATCGAGATTTTTTCATCATTAACACGTTAATGCCGTCATTGTAATTTTTATTTTGTTCTTTTTCAAATTTGTAAATTAAAAACGTTTATTTTACAATTTACACAAATAAGTGAATCATATAGGTTGTAGATACATGCCACATTCATGTGTAAGCCACCAGTTACAGTTGTATATACATATTATGTATCTCGACAACGACATTAAAGTGTTTAAAAGAAGCATCAACAAGTATTCTATTAAATATAAAACAAAGCAATATAAGTGTGAGAACATTAAAACATGACCATTTCAAATCTAAGGTAAGAAAATGTTACACCTCACACATGAATAAATAATAATAATCATCGAAAAAATTTCAAAGTATCTAAACGTATACATAATTATGTATATCACGTATGTATATTGTATATTACATATTAACGCCGGCGCTATAATTTACATTTTACAATATTTTTAAGGGAAGATAGATAGAAGACATTATTTTGTTAAAAAAATTAACTGATGTAATGTATAAAAAAAAATTTTTTTTTGTACATTATTCAACGTCTATTCATACCCGTTATTTCTGAAAAATGTTAAAAATTATATACGTAGGTCACTCTATAAGTTTTGAGATACAGAAAAATTACTAATGATTTTGAAAAACAAACTTTATTGATGTTCAAAATACTCCCTTCCAACATCAAAGCACTTCTGCATTATAATTTTCCACAAGTGGAGTGCCTCTAGTCAGTCGCTCTTTAAAACGTCTATTCATTCTGACTTTTGAAAATCAGTAAGATAATGTGGTACCCATCTCATTACAACCTTCTTTTAAATGAAGGTGTTCGTGTAAGATAGTATGTACCGTTGCGGATCCTACGCCGAGTGTTTCCTCTATCATTTGGTATGTGCATCGCGGATCTTCTTCAATTAGTCTCTGAGTCTGAACGTTTGCAATGTTCTCATGGGTGACGCTTGAACACGGTCTTCCCGGACGTGCTTCATTACTCAATGAACTACGGCCTCTTTTGAGTTCGGCATACCATCTATTCTAAACACACTCGCCCTGGATGGAGCTTCTTATTCTTTTCGAAATGCTTGTTGCAGTCGTCCGATGCACTCATGCTCACTTAAACCGACTTTAAAATCATAATAAATCATAGCACGGTAATGCTCACGTGACAATTCAATTGTTCACTTTGAATAATTATTTATAACTTTACTTGTAACAAGTTAAAACAAGAACTGAAGACTAACGTTCCTATTTATGCATGGTAGCCAATTGTAAGTATTGCTGATATTCTGTATCTCAAAACTTATAGAGTGACCTACGTATGTACCTATAAAATTTCAAATAAACTTACTCAACAAATTTATCTAAATTTGAATTTCCATTGTATTTATCCTTTATTTGTGCATCATTTTGAACTAGATTTCCTTTTGTTAAATTTTGCACAAGATTTACACTTTTTTTCGTCATTTTTTCAAAATAAATTTTTTTTTTTTTGTTTTTTTTTTTTTTTTTGTTTTAATTAATTTGATTTTTTTAAACAAACAAAGAAAAAAAAAAAACCGACAAATTTATGTAAGATAATTAATAATTATGTATATTTTTTTCTACAAAAATTTTCAAACAAAAAAAACTACTTTTTTTTTTTTTGCTTTAATTTTTTTTTTTCAACACACTTTAACACTTGCACAAAATTTTTTTTTTTTTAATATTGTGTTTTTAAATCCGATAGTTTTAATTTATAAAAATTTAAATTATTAAAACTTTTTAGAGTACTAAATATACTTGTTCTATTAAAACTTAAACGATTATTATTATTTAATTGCATAAATTTTTGCATAATTTTTTTTGTAAATAAAATTTTTTTTTTTTTAATTTAGTGTGTATATTCGCACGTTGATACGTTCAGAATGTAACTGGACGATGATAATGATGATGATGATGATGATGATGATGATGATGATGATGATGATTATATGATGATTCTATTGTTTTATATTTCTTGTTGAATGTCTGTAAATAAATAAAAAAAAAAAAACAAATCAAAAAATGAAACAAACAAATAAACAAAAATACATAATATTACTGATTGGATAAATATACAGTAGTAGTATAGTTAAAAAATTAATAATTTAATATTTGTAAAAGCTTATAGGATAAATTTTTGAAATTTCATAAATACAAAATGCATTTATGTACACACACACACACACACAGCCACACAGACACATAGATACATATATTTTTTCACATAATTTACATGAAATATTTCTAAAATTTTTAATAAAAGGATGTTGTTCTACTTGCAACATGCATATCCTTTTAAATTTCACATTAAAAAAAATAATTTTTAATTAATAATTTCACAGAAAAATATTTTTTAAAATATCAAACGAATTTTTTTCTTTTTAAATGCGACAAAAAAAAATATATATATAGCTATACTTATATATTGGTCGTTATTTTTTTGAATAATTTTTTTTTGTTGAACGTATATGTACATAATTAATGTTTTTACAATATACATATACTTTAGTTATTTGATTTTTTTTTTTTTATGATTCAACAAGTATGGATGAATAGTTTTTACAAGAAAATATTAATTAGAAAATTTGTTACACTAGAACACTAGCTTTAAAAAATGCACTAAAAATACACATCATCATAAAGAATTTTTATACGTTTTTATACCGTAGAAAATTTATATTGTATCTGAACTTAAACTATTGACCTTTAATGTAATGTATATTATATATTATGTACATACATTTTTATTTTATAAAATTGTTCAGTGAATCGTGATTTGCTATATTAAGAAAACTGATGTAAAAATATATTCTTAATTATTATATGAGAATTGAATTTCAATTTTATCATAAATTCTGAAAAATAAAATTACCTAGGTGATTTTTTTTTTTTTGTTAAATGAAATATGAGCTTATTGTTTTTATGTATTTTTTATTCACTTTTATTTTTATTCAATAAATGTAAAACTATAGTTAATATAAGGTTTTTCCTTTGACAACGCAAATGATTTGGTTTCCATTCGCTGATTTCGTATCTATGGTATAGTAAAAATTTTTGTTTTGCTAAAAGACGTTTTAAATCATAAATTATACCTTTAGATTTTTCTCTGGTCTAGCACTTAGCTAAAAAAAAAACTTTTTATCCTTCTAAAAATGCCCACACCCGGCTTCGTATCTGTATAAACGTTCTAAATGTCTCAAAATCAAAATTTTTAAACATAATGTACATACAAAGCAACTTTACTCTTTTTAATACGTATAAGAGTCCTATTTTTTGACATTAATTATCGTCATTCTCTTTACTTACAGAGGATGAAACAAACACAAGACACAAAATAAGCTCATAGTTCACCAATTTTTCGGCTCCGTGTCTGCTGAAGTCCTTTTTCTTACATTGTTTTTATATTTCTTTTCAATTTTTGAGATACATCGACAGTTGATATTGATAAAAAAAAAAAACAAAGTATTTTTCTACTTTTATATTGTCATAATGTATATGTGGGAGTATATGAAGCATAAAGAGGTATTGTATTACTTAATTACTTAAATATGTTTTTTATACATTATAAATGGAAAATATATACATAATAGAACCTAAATGGATAATCGGAAATATGAAGGAGTTTAAATTTAAAAGAAAACAAGACAACAACAACAAAAAAGTTATTGATTATGTTTTTTTTTCGTATTATTCATACGCGTGTATAATATGATTTATGCGTTAAAAATATTTTGCAACTGAGTTAAAATAAAGAATATCTAGAAATTTTCACGAAAAAAAAAAAGTAGATAATATGAAAATTTCGACTTTGGAGGGACGGGTCTGTTAATTTCTTTAATATTCTGAATAATTCTATGATTGCACATACATATTTCAATTACATATTCTTGTAATCTGAAATCATATTAAACGTATGTCATCAAACAAGTGTTTTTTACACATATACCATTCATATATGATAGTTAAGAAAATGTGCTGTAAACTAATGCAAAATTTTCAAGAAGAAAAAATATGTATATGTATGTATATTTTTTTTTTAAAGAAAAAAACTCACATATGTTAAGTATATCGAATAAAGGAGAATAACAAGGTTAAAATAATTAAAAAACAAGTACAAAATTTCAAATAACTGATATAGCTATATGTATAAAATAATGATTTATGATTGTTCACTGGTTTTAAACACTTATAGAAAACATGAATATTGAATTTTTGTTTAAGGAAAGATATAATCAGTTTTTTTTATCATGTACTTGAACAAAAAACAAAAAAAAAAAGTATATAAATTTAATAATTGCCAAATAATTGTTCAATAATAATTTAAATTATTATCAAAGGCCAAAGAAATTAAAAATGCATATATATATAGATACGAGTGTGTATGTAGTTATGTACTAAAAAGTATATAAAGGGTAATTAAGATAAATATAACGAATTAATAAGTGTTTCATTCGATTTATATTTATTTTTTTATTTTTTATTTATTTTTCTGAAAAAGCAGAAAATAAATTATGATTTTTAAATGATGATAAAGAATGACTTTTAAATTTTATTCTTTTCTGTTTTTTTTTTTTTTTTTTTTTTTTTTTTTTAACGGAAATCCTATTTATTGATAATGAGAATGATTGTCAAAAATTAAATTGATAAAAATATCACATACATGATATATGAAGAATGAATTTGCAGAGTTTTTCATTTTCAATTTCTTTCGATATTTTGCAACTGTGAATACATATACATACAATACATATACCATATACATATATATTTTCATATATAAACAAGAAAAAAAATTATAAATTTGAAAATATCAAAGATATAATAACATATATGTATATAAATTAAAATTTTTATTATCTGGGGATTTACCAAACAATAAAACAACACGAAAAAAAAAAAAAATGAATTATACTACTCGTACTATTACTGATGGGGAAAAAAAATGTCATCAATAACGCAATACCCAATTATTGTATTGCAAATGAATTGGTATTGATTCAAAACTTAGTGAGCCTGGAAGAATTACAGCTCGAGATCTTTAATTTTAAAAGTCAACAACTCTATATGTATAACAACTTTAATCACTGATCGCCACGGAGCAGAATGTTGTTGGTTGGGGTTAATAAATTATGAATAAAATATTTTATTAGCAAAAAAAAAAAAAGATTTTCGTCAACATGATTAAAATAATTAAGTCATTTGGTATACAAAACAAGAATAAAAAGATGAAAAAATACTTTAAATTAAAAAAATGTTATCTTAAAATAAATTAAAAGAATAGATAAAATTACATGAACAAATATACTTACATATAAGCTTAATTATTTTTAATTTTGCTTCCCTTCTAATTTATTCTAAACAATTTAATTTTAAACTTTCCATTTTTTTTTTTTGCGTCATCATCATTATTGTTTTTTCTAATTTTTCTAAGAAATTTGTCATAAAAATATGAATTTTTTTTTTTTTTTAAATAGTAAACAAAGTAAACAAAACAAAATGTAAAAGAAAAAAAAATAAATTCTTAGATTTTTATCAATGAATTAAGTAGATATTTCATAAAAATTAAATACAAGCAAGCAAGTCAATTAAGTCATAACATATTCGAAAAAAAAAAAATATTAGATAATAATAATAATAATTACATACTCGTACATGGTGGCAAATATATTGTATATAGTTAGTCAATATGAATTATTATTGATTAAAATTAAAATAATTTTTAATTATTATCTTTTGTCTGAATGGATAAGTGCTTATTTTGTTTTTTTCATGTCTGCTATTCTTCAAGTATATTACTTGAGATTTCTTTGATTATTTTTTTTTGTCATACATACTATACATGCGCCTACAATTTAAAGTGGAATGCGAACCACTGGATTCGTTGGTAGAGAACGTATGATTTGGCTGTTGGACTGAACTGATATTAATTGTGTAAATATTGGCTTTATGTACTTTCTTATGGTCAGTAAGCAGAGCAACTTAACTATATGTACATACTTCAGTACTTATAGTTCATACAGTAATTACAAACAAAATAAAGAAAAAGTAATGATTATTCTTTCAATTATTTGTGTTTAATTTTTCAAAAATTTTGTGTATATGTATGTATGTTTATGTAGACATGTATGTATGTGTGTGTGTGTGTGTGTTTTTTTTTTTAATTTTCAAATTGTCATCGGATAACATGAAAACAATCAAATTAACTTGATGATATATTTCATGATATAAACATTATTACTTTTATATCGATTTTTGAAAAATACAAAAAAAAAAAAAAAAAGAATCAATTAAACAACATTGGAAAAGTATTTTTCATTCAGAAGTTATGATTAATTTGATAAAAAAATTTATTATAGGTCTAAAAATTGAAAAGAAGCAAAAAACAAAACTGGATAAAAAAAGAAATTAAAAGTGAAACGTTTTATTGCTCGCGCCTTTTTTTTTGTATTATTGTTGTTGTTTTTTTTTTTTTTTTTTTTTTTTTGATAAAATATATTTGTAATTAACGCATTTAAATTTTTTTTCCTTAAACTTTTTCAATATTATCTTCAAATATATAAAAAGTATTCTAGTATCTTAAATTTTTTTTTGTTGTTGTTTAAATTTGATAAAAACAAAAAAAAAAATTAATTGAAAAAAAATTTTTTTTTTTTTTTTTTCAAATTTAATTTTTTTGACAGATACCTATACTTTTGATCTGATACGTAATCAATTTTTAATTAATTATGTTTAAATGTCAGACGTACACATTATTGAAAAAAAAAAAAAAAAAATATGTATAATCTTAAAGGGGTACTCTATTTTTATCATATCGAATCTATAAATTAAAAAATGATGTCATGTTGGTTGTAAAAAAAAAATTCCAATTAAGAAAAAAAAAAAAACAGAAGAAAAGTCAAAGTTTGCAACAAAAAGAATAGAAGTTTTTTTTATTGCCCAATTTAATGATTGGTATAAGTGAATTTGCAAAATTTCAATTTTTGTATTTATATATTACATTTATAGCAAAATTTTTAAATAAACAATAACGAATTACTATTTTTTACTATATGCTTTTATTATGCAAATATGCATAGAACCGGCACATTAAGATGAAAAAATTAATAGAAGAGGAAGGGCTAAGGGATGGAAAGAGGGATGAAAGTATTTGTAGATTAACTTTCAAAGTTCCTACATATACTTGATTTATTAATTGAAGTCAGTACAGGCAAAATAGGTATACTTTTCTATACTCTTTTACATTTTGTTTATATAAATCTGTCTCGTATGTGGGGTGATCAGATCTCAATTTCAATCGAGGGAAATCTTTTAAATTAAATATTACCAAGAGCAACAAACTCATCGGGTACTGTCTCTCTCTGACTTTAATTAATAAATCAAGTATAGAGTCAAGAAGAATTGTATGAGTCATATTGATGGAAAAATTAGCCACATAGATAGGTGGTTTCAGATAAAAATATATACATATATATATTTTTTTTTTGGATCCCATAGAACATATAAATTAATATTAAAGGTAGAGAACAAGTACAAAAAATAAATTAATAAAAGATATGGCATAATAATATAATATTTTCAGTTTTTTAATTATAATAAGAATCTCAGTCTAGGTACCTAATTAAAAATATGTTTTTTTTTTGCCATAAATAGACTTGAAGCTTGTCGATTGAAATTATTGTTATTTTTTTTTCCAAACATAATTCAATTGCTTATAATTATTTTTATTTTTTTCCTTTTTTACAATTTAAAAAAAAAAAAGATGTAGTTTTTTTTCATTTCGGGGATTTTTTTTTATGAAAAATCTTTTTTAAAATTAAATTCAAAGTTAAAAAGTTAAATATTCTCATTGTATGCAAATTTAAAATTCTGATTTCGAATGTGACATGAATTTTAATTGATAGTTTGAAAAATGTATTTTTCAACATATTCAAATTAAGTAAAAAGGGGAAAAAACTGACTGATGGTAAAAAAAAAATGTTTTTTTTTTTTTTTTTTAAAAATTCATTGAAAAAACTTCGAAATAAGTTCGAAATAATCAACAAAAACTATTTTATAATAAAATTTTTTTTTCAACAAAAAGATTTTTCCCTGTTTTTTTTTGTTGTTGTTTTTTTTATTAATTGATATAATTAAACAAAAAAAAAAAAAAATTAATCTTTATTGTGTTGTTTAAGAATTTCTTTCTTATTTCTTTATCTGAATTTTCTCATTATGTAAGTTCAATATTAAAATCATTGTTTGGGGCACATTTTATAAATGACTATCAAGCACACGTATGTACATTTATTACATAATTTGTATAAAACTTAGTTTATTTGTTTTTTCTGTGATAATATTGTATTACAATGATGAATGAGGAGGTAAAAAAAGAAGAATTACGTTCATAAAAACTTAAATATAAAATATTATAAGTAAATACCAGTATAAATACCTATCATTTCAAAGATAAGAAACAGGCTGTGAAAGAAGCTTATCATTTTTTGTTGTTGTTTATCGTTTAATAAAAATTTAAAATTTTAAGAATTTAAAATATCTTAAAAATTATTTTTTTCAAATAAAAACACCTGTTTGATAAATACGTGAGATGTGAATTTTATTAACCAGCAGTGCAAAAAAAAAAAAAAAATGTCTGTAAAACCTTATTGCTATTGCTGTTTTTTTTTTTATTTTATTATTTATTTTTTCTTTTTTATAATCACAAAATAATGCACACGTTGTGATTAATATTTAATACATAATATGTATGTACGTATTTTCCATTTATTTTAAATTTATTATTTAATTTATATAATTTGTTCCATTTATGGCTAGAATTAATAAAATTTATTGGAATGTTGATGATCATATCGTGGCCGTTCAATACATACTGGGCCTTACTAATACTTAGTACATATGTAAATTTAATTTCGACTTTAATTATAGGTTATAACTTAAAAATCTTATTTATATTAAAATTTCTATTGGCCCATTGTATTTAAATTTGAAAATCGAAAATTCTGTAAATTAACAAATCACTAATGCTGATGGCTTTTCATAGAAATAAATTTGAAGTTTTGCCATTTTTTTCTGATGTACCTACTTAGATCGTTCATAAGGGTTAAAGTTCGAACTAGTAAGGCTGTGGTATATAGAAGAAGCTCATTTAAACAAACCCATACTGGGACCCTATCCCCCTTCATTGACTTGAGGGTTATAGTTTTCACAGAACAATGACGATAATTATGTATGTTCATTAAATATTTTGTTTCTAGCATCGTGAATTTTAATTATATTTTGTTATTTAGATACTTATTGTAAGATACATGCAATATTTTTATATTAAAAGGATTACTTAGATCCTTCCAAGAAGCGTGCCCATTTTGTTTGGTGTATTTATACGCTTTTATATTGTTTTCTGAT
Organism: Bombylius major; assembly: GCA_932526495.1. Classification (NCBI taxonomy): domain Eukaryota; kingdom Metazoa; phylum Arthropoda; class Insecta; order Diptera; family Bombyliidae; genus Bombylius; species Bombylius major. The sequence continues at coordinate 889,149 of OW052046.1, forward strand.
TTTTTAAAAATAGAGAAAATAATTTGAAAGATAATTAATTATCTTTCAATTGTGAAGAAGATTTTTCAAAATTATTAAATTACAAATTTTCGTGAAAATTTCGAAGAGAAAAATAAAAAATTTTACATAATTTCGAAATACTAAACTCTTATAAATTAATTTTTTTGTAAAAAAGAAAAAATTACAGGATAATTTGATTAGTCGGGACAGGGCCGTTTTAAGGTTGTCGTAGGCCGTAGGCACTTTTGATTAAGAAAAGCAAAAAAAAAAAAAAACGTCAATTTGTTGTCTATGCACGGGGCCCCTACAGCCCTACAGTTGTCTAATAAATTTTCTAACGAGCAAAAAAAAAAAAAAAGGTCAATTATACTTTCGTAGGCCTTTGTAGAATCGTAGGCCCTAGGCACAGTGCCTATTGTGCCTATAGCATAAGAAGGCCCTGAGTCGGGATGAAGTCAAAGAGCCGGTAAGCCTAAAAGCCGGGAAGCTTTAATATATACTCTAATAGGTATATTTTAATAGGTATAGATTGATTATATGATACCTTTCTAATTTATGAAACAATTTTTTGAAAACTGAACTTTTTGAACAAAATAATTACTTTGTTTTTTGTTAAACTATAGGAAAAATTCAACAAAAAACTGTTATTTTAATTTTCTTATAAAAAAAAAACTTCTCTACAGAAGTTGTATACAAAAAATTTATTTTTTGTTTTTTTTTTTATTCATTTTTGAAAATGTAAATTTGTTAAAAGAAACGTAAAATTGAAGTTTTATGCGGAAACAGTGCAATATAGGTGCGAGTTCTCCTATACATCGATGACTTTTTTTTATATATATTTTTTTTTTAATTTTTCTGATAACGAAATGTAGTAAAAGTACATTCATGTGCAAATAAAGTTAAAAAAAAAAAAAAAAAGAAGTTCAAGATCAAGAACATTAACTTATACTTACTTTTTATGATTTGATGTAGGTATAATTATCGATTTTTGTTTTATTTTTTAACACAACAAATTTTTATGTTTTTTCTTCTTCTTTATACTTTTTTTTTTTTTGTATTTAAATTTTCACAATTTTTTCAAATAAAAATCACTAACGTTTTTTTCATTTGTAATTAAAAAAAAAATAATAATTATTTTGTACAGTTTTTAAAATTTAAAGTAAAATTTGAAAAATATAAAAAAAAAAAATAGTAATTATTTAAACACATGCATGAAATATAGTTCTTTCTTGTGTGTGTGTGTGTGTGTGTGTTTTTTTTTTTCTTCCTTTCACTATCTAATTAGAAAAAAAAAAAATTATATAAAATTTTATTTTAATAACGAATAAAAAAGAATATAATAATAAATTTTATTTAAAAACCACATATTATTTAAATTTTTAATTTATTATTATTTTGTTTTTTTTTTTTTAAATAATTTAAAACCACTTTTTTTTTCAAAAATTTAAATTTTTTTGTTTGTTTTTTTGTTTTTTTTGTTTTTGTTTTACAGAACTACTTTGAACTATACATTTATTCTCTTCAAATGCAAAATAGTAAATATTGTATAAAAATTTCTTAAAGAAAAGAAAATAAAATAAAAAAATTTTTATTTTTATTTTTCAATCACACATCACATCTAATTTGCTTTCCGTAATTTTTAAAACTGAAAGCATTTTACATTATGTATGGGTTTTTTATCATGCGCTAACAACTGATTCCAGTAACAAATCTAATCACGCTGTGAAATCATATTGCCCCGGTATTAATTTTCTTTTCAGATGCTAAAGATAACATATCCATCATACATATGTACAATGTATATATATATGTGTACATACCATACTACACCTACATTTATAGATATATATATTTGTAAATTTTGTATTTGATTGTATATACATATGTTTGTATGTGTGTGTGTGTGTGTGTTTTCTTATATGTATAGATATATTATTATTTTCTATATTACATGCATTTTTTTTTATTAAATTTTTTTCCTGTTAAAATATAATAATTCAATATTTTCCAATATAATGTATAGGCAGGCACCTACCATACAATCCAATACGATTATTTGTATAGGTGTGTAAGGAAATTTTTTTAATTAATTGTATTAGTTGGTAATCACCTTTGTAAAATTAATAATTTGGAAATGATATCACATGTTCTAACTCTGTATAATATTTATATAGAAACGAGACATGAGTAAAAAAATAAAAAAAATGAGAGAAAATAAAAAGTAGAATTTACACTACCTAACTTTTTTTTTTTTCATTTCTTTTCTTGTTGCATATAAATAGATAGATAGATTGTTATTTTTTCTTAAAGAACATGATATACATATGTATGTACGTACATATATTTGTTATACCATTATTATTATTACTCATATGTGTTACTTATTTTTTACATATAATTAGGAAAAACAAAAAAACCAATCATTTCCATTTTTTCATTAAGAAACAAAGAAGAAAAGTGAAATAGAATGAAAAATAATTTGAAATTATCTGATTTTTTTTTATCGTTTTGTATATTTTTTTATTTTTATTTAATTAATAAATTTTTATTTTTGGAACGAATTTTTGGAAAAATTTTTTTTTTCTTTTCAATTAAAAAGTGAGTATAGATATTTTTAGATTTCAATTGTTTTTTCTTTAGAAATTTTTTTTTTTTTAACAATGGGGTTTTATTGATTAATAATGTTAAATGTTTTTGTTTTAATTTTAAGACTTTATTTAATGAAATTATATGTATATTCAACCTCATATTTAGTTTCTGTTTTAAGCCCACATTTATTACACATTTCATTTGTTTTTATATCTTTTTTAAAGTGCATATAAGATTTGAATTCATAAGTGTAGAAATTTTAAAATTTTTAATTCATCGTACATACTGATTTTGGTCTCTGTACTAAAAAAAAAAAAAAAAAAAAAAAAAAAAAAAAAAAAAAAAAAAAACAGATTGATCAAAGTGGTCTCGATTAAATTAAATGAAACTTTGGAAATGATAGTTTTGTGTCAAAAAATTAGTCAAAGATATAGGATATGTTCTTGAAGGTCACAATGTGTGTAAAAGTGTATTTGAAGATGTATGGAAGAAGTATATTGATTCATATATTTTCATATGGATCATTAAATTACTAACTCAGCAGTTGAGCCCATAGACTGAAGACCACCCATACGTTTAGTGAAGCTTTTTTTTTTTTTTTTTGTAACTGTACCTAAAGTTACTCTCAATCATAATTTGCAATATGTCTGGGTATTTGTGAAAGGGTTAAATATTAGTATTGTATAGTATATATGTAATATACATATTTACATATTTAAAAAAAAAAAAAAAAAAACAATAATGAAAAAATGTACATATAAACTTTGAAGTAAAAGTTTAGTTAATTGTTGTTATGAATTTCTGCTAATTATTTTTTATTAGAAAACTTGATGATCTAATATAATAATAAAATTTCTTTGAAGTTGATAGCTTTAATTAACTTATTAAGCACATACAAAAAGTTATAGATGAAACTTGTAGTTAAGAAAAAATGCATGTCGCTAAAATTGTTTTTTTTTTTCTTTCGAATTTTATTTGTACAGAAATGTAAAAATTAATTGAGATCTTAAATCTTTGACATATTTAAAACACAAGGGTTCAAAAGTGTATACATACATGTATATTTTTTTTTTCAGATTATCAATATAATTTATGAAAACAAATTGTTTTTGAATTATTTAAATTATAATTAGCCGTAATTAAAAAAAATAAATTTGCATTTAATGAAAAGTTACGCGATTATTGAATTTTGTATGTAGAATTTTATAAATTTGTGTTTTACTTAGAATAAAAATGTATTATATAGATTATTTGTTTTTTATAATTTTCTAATTAACTAATTTCTTTTTTTTTCATAATTAAATGGTAAAATATGTTAAGGATGCATATTGTATAGGAAGACGAAAAAAATTATCTAATCAAAATGTATCAATTATAATATAAAAAGAACTTAAGTAAAATTCAACATAATAATAGTATAATTTTTCATATAATTGGATGAGTTCTAAAAAAAAATTAATCGTGAAGCGTTGCAGTTTTGAGAAAATATTATTGAAATATTTGATTTTTTTTATGTTACAATCAGGGCTGTCGTTTGGGATTTTGGAATAGTATAGTACAAAGCTAAAAAAAAGGAGGGAGTACATCACAGAAAAAAGGAATACGTTGTAGACAACAACAAACTTATGCGCAGAATATTATGTTAGATCAGAGTACTTTATTCAACAAACAAAAAAAAAACATCTTTTTCTATGAAAAATTAAGTTTTAAGAAAAGAAGAGGCATTTTCGTTTAACTAATGGTTGATAATAATAAGGGAGATGATAGGGATACTACTTCTTTGGAATGTAAAATATATATTATTACAAACCATTTAATTTGATTTTTTGCAAAAGAAACATAAACCAACACATTTAGATGGGTGGGAGGAGAGGGGCGTGTATTGTTATTTTGTTATTTGAACAAATCGCACCACAACATTAAATTTGATGCTGCAATCTGCAAATATTCACTTAGTGTTGACCTGATGTTGTTAACAAAATGATCACATGAATTTAGCCGCATAATTTCTTTTTGAACTTTTAACTAATTCAATGTTAATGCCAGTATTAAATTTTTGAACCTATAGCCACTATATAATTGCGATAATAGATACATTGAATCACATTACATTTTTTTTCCAACAAAAAAAAAAAACAAGCTTAAAGAAAAAGTAAACAACAGCAAGTTTATCTTATATGTATGTGAGAAAATCAGACGGTATATACATAAATGCATCATATACGAGTGGTGATCCAAAAGTAATGATAATCGGTAATTTCCTGTCCGTATAAAAATCAAAAAAAATTTTTTTTGCTTGCTTATATATCCACTAGATCAGCATAAAAAAATCACATAAACAGACCACGATTTCCGGGAGGTACATTCATTTAAATATAAACCGTCGAAGAGATAAAATAAAAAATGGACAATGCACCGGCTCACAAAGCTACAGCTGCGATGGGTGCTATTTAAGAAATGGGATTCGAATTGCTCGAACACCCTCCTTATTCACCAATATCTAGCTCCCAGTGACTTCTACCTCTTTCTTCGGCTCAAGGAACACATCCGAGGCAAGAAATTTGAAGACGATAGCTAAGCTAAGTGACGGCCGATGTTGAGGCGTTTTGGGAAGGTAAAGACAAAGATTTTTTTTCTAAGGAAATACTGGGTTTAGAAAAAAGATGGACTAAATGTATTGACTTGTTAGGAGAATATGTAGAAAAATAAACTACTTATTTTTTCAACTATAATCACGGTGTTTTATTTTCATTATCATTACATTTGGATCATCCCTCGTACATATATAATGTATATTATGTATTTAATTTTTATTTATTTATTTTTTTTCAGAATAATAAATAAATCACTATACAATATAATAATGATAATGCTACTATGTAATGTGCACACCCAAACACATATACACACTATGAATAAATTATAAATCAAAATAAAATACATTTAATTATAATATGCATGCGCATAGTTTTCCGTATATGGTAGAATAATAAATTATTACTAGGTTGAATGTAAAATAATGCATAATGTATGCATCAAATGTCTATATGGCGAAAAAAAGTAATAGTATAACTTTAGATATGTATATTTGTTTTACTTTGTGTATTGCTTTTCAATAAAACGTTAAACGTTGTCAGTTCTGAACTTTTTCAAAATTGTCAACATTAGCAATAACATCTTTGATATTCAATAATTCAGAATATTGTAAAGAGACCGGTGTTCAAAATTGTAGAACGTAAGCCTTAGACAGATCACATTCAACGGAGACACTTGAGCAGGCCAGGCCAGGAGGACTTGTCCAGGATTGTAGTGCCAACACATAATGATCATGACCCTTGACTGGTACAAATGCAAGTGTTTTTTTTTTCTTTTCAAATTTCATTATTTTACATGAAAGCCTAAAAATCAAGCTTTTTTTTCGCTATATTAGAATATTAATGATGATTTAAATGACTATTATAATTATGTGATGTAGATTATGATAATTTTTATTGAAGGCAATTAATATCATTAAAATTTTTTTTTTTTTTTAAATTTTATTCTTCATACTTTTGTTTTTTTTGTAGAAATTATGTAAAAAATATTTAATAATACGTATATACGAGTATGTATGTATAATTTGAAAAAAATAATAGTATAAGTATCTAATTTGTTGAAATTTGTAATTAGTATAGATAAATGATTTTATCTGAACATTATATAGAAAAATAAATTTTTTTCTTCTCCGCATTAGAAGTCAGATATGTGTCTAACTGTCTATAGAAATGCATATATGTACATAAATGTATATGTATATAATTATCTTTATTATTGGTCATCTGGAAAGTGTTGATTTCACAATTATTTTAATTATTTATATTGAAATTTTATAAATAATAAGGAAATGAATGCAATCATGAGAACATTTTTTTTAAGAATTATGTGAATGAAAAATTAATTGATTTTGTATGTGCTTATATGATAACGTGTGCGTTCTTGTTTAATTTTTTTTTTTTATTTTCAATATAAGATTTAATGTTAAACATATTATGTTTGAATACATTTTATTTAAAATTGAAAAATTTGCAAATTGAATGATTGTCGGTTAAGTAATAAAATTGTCTTTTATTTTTTAATAGCACATTTTTGTTTTTATCTTAAATAATAAAAATAAAATAAGGAAATTAAAATATGATTTTGAAAATTTCCTTTAAACAGCATAGTTCCTTTAAAAATAATATACAACCATGACTATTTTTATAGATGAAGGGCTCTTTTTGAAACATTTATGCAAACGAAAAAAAAATTATTTAAATTTGAAATAAATATGTTAAAACATTTCAAGTTGTTTTTAAACAGCTTACAGTAGTAGAAGAATTATTATCCTTTTCTTCATTCTTTTTTTTTTTTTGCGCTCATAATAACCTTTCAACTATTCCAACTAACTTAAATTCTCATGACTTTTCAATATCCATAATCACTAATGTATATAGGTATGCATCTTCGAAAACGTCAGATGATCGTCAATTGATGATATTTAGCAATTCAAAGTTTTAAGTTGAATTTTTTTAATTGATGAACAAATTTTCATGTGTTTTAAACCATAAGCTTGTTAGTTCAAGGCTTTATGAGAAATTAACGATTTTAACACTCCAATCCATGTTTAATTTTACTACCTCCCATCCTATGTTAAGGAAATTTTTGTAGACCTTTTTGTCCCTTTAAAAAAGTATCTTCCTGTAGGAGTAGGATGTTGAAATTTAGCCAGGATATTTCTTGAAGAGATTGAATATCCATTGACTAGGGCAAAACCTATAGGGTAAAATGCACAAAAACGTCATTTTTCGAAAAATTAACGTTTTTTTCCCTCAAATCGGTTTAACAGAGCTCGAGATATAAAAGCCCAGAGTTGACAAGTCCCATTTTTCCCATATAAAGAAAAGAACCCTTCAAGGAATATCCTGGCCAAATTTCAACTTCCTACTCTTGCAGGAAGATACTTTTTTAAAGGGACGAAAAGGTCTACAAAAATTTCCTTAACATAGATGGAAGGAGTTTTTTTCTTTGTAGCCTTATAGCTCGCTCCCTGTTGCAGGGATCTTTTTTGTTTGAAAGAAAAATTTGTAGGGAATGACGAGAAGAATGCTATGCAGAAATTTCAAGATTTTTCCGATCACAAGGTCCAGAGATATTCAAATTTGAAATCTGATTTTTGACGAAAACATGCTACATATATAGATCGGAGTGTTAAATCGAATTTTAAAAATGAAATAATATAGAAAAAAATCCCAAAAATGTTTTGTTTTGTTTTTTTTTTTTTTTTATCATAAGAATACTCTATATTGATTTATTACATTTCAATTTTAAATTCCTCTATAATTTCATATCTTTGAGGTAGGAAAAATTTAAGAAATGTATTTTTTTTTTAAGATTCAACAAAGGGAAGTCCCGATTACCTTACAAGATATTCAACCGCGTACACATTTTTTTTTAAATTAATTTTTTTTTTTTCATGCGTTTAATTTATGTTTTATTTTTTTTGTTTTGTTTTGTTGTTGATTGGGGTTTTTTTTTTGTTAAGTGTAATTCTGCGCGGTATTACGTTGTAAAAAATTATTATGTATTATATTTTATTTCATTTTTTTTTTTTCTGAGTGATATAAATGATCATTAATATATACAGGTGAGTATATTAGCAATTTATTATACAATCTAATCTAAAGTAGGTAGCATGATTATTAAAAAATTATTAAGAGAAAAAAAAAATTCAATTGAATTTTTTATTGAATTGAAAAAAAAAAAAAAAAAATTATTTATATTATCTTGAAATTATAATTATATGCATCACAAATTTGTTTCTTTCAAGTCCTTCATTAATATTTTTTTTTCTCAGGTATACTAAGGTAGTATGAAAATATGTATGTATGTATTTGAAATCTTCCTGTTAAACAAACTCACCAATATACATACATATAGTTTATTTTGAGATAGTCTTTATTTATGAAATATTTTTCTAAGAGTTATTCAGTGACGTATTTAAAATAGCAAATTTAGATCCTTAATAGTCCTTGATAAAAGTTGCTTGAATTTTTTTCAATTTATATATTGATTAAAATTTTGTTGTTGTTGAAAATTTTACTACAGTCGTTCACCACTTAGAAAAATTAGTTAAAATAAAATAAAAATAATCTGATTCTAAAAATATGAAATTTTGATCGAAATCCTTAAAAACTAAAAAAAAAAAAAATTTGAAAGAAATTCAAGTCTGCTTTTGTCGTTCACAACTTATTATAGAATAAAGGTCTCAATGTGTTAATACATACAAGATACATTGAGAGAAACATAATAAATTCTTAATGAACACCCTCTTAAAATGTGATTTGTATAATAAAGTGATAAAATACTTGAATTCGTTAAATTTTTTACGATATTGTCTTGAATAATATGAATAAAATTTTTTCCAAAAAAAAAACAAAGTGCTTATTACTTTTTTTTTTTAAATGTAGATAATTATAAAAATACTATTTGTAATATATTATGTAGATACAATAAAAAAAAATTAGAGGGACTTTTATTATTTTTCATTGTACAATATGTTTTATTAATAATAATTTGTAATTATAACTACCTAATAGAAATCATGAGCAATTATAAATTAATCACGTTTCAATAATATGCAGAGAAAAATATACAATTATACAAGTACATACATACATATGTGTACCTATATGTTTATATAAAATTTAAGAAAGTAAAACAAAAAAAAAATAAATTAATTTATATTTTATGGAGCAGGTGAAACATACATATGTATGCATGTACATATATAAGTATGGATATATGTACTTGTATGTGGATGATTTCTATTATAATATACTCTCATATGTATGTACATACATATGTACCAAGAATTTTGTACAGATAGATCAATAATGTTTGTAATAATTTATGAATTTATTGATAAATTAAATTTAATGCTCATGAGAAGCTACATAATAGGTGAAAAAAATAATTAAAAAATTTAAAAAAATTAAGAAAAATAAAGCATTCTTAATATTTTGAAAATTTTAATTATTTTTTAAGTATTTTGTTTTATTGTTTTTTTTTTTGTTGTTTTTTTAAAAGTTATTTTGCAGCTGTCTAAAAACTATAAAGCTGAAATATAAAAAAAAAAAAAGAAGCTATATGAAAAATGAGTCTTTTTTGAAGAAAAGAATAAAAGATTTGACAAGATAAAATATATTGCTTTTAAGAAAAAATATAAACTTGAGAGCAAAAGAATTACGCCTTCAAAAAATAAAAAAATAAAATACAATTTAAAAAAAAATTACTTTAAATGACCAAATTTATTGTTTCGAAAACGTTAGCAACAATTCAAAAACTTTCGCTAAAATGATACTCTCAAAAGGAGATTACTATAGACCATATAGTGAAGAAGAATAAAGGACACTAAGTCAATGTATTGACTTTAGATCTTCGGCAGGCTACAAATTTTTGAGAGAAACTCTTGAAATGCGGCTTCCTTGTGTTTTCTCCTTATAAAAATTAATTAAATTAAAATTTAAATCTATTGATGGAAAATTTCAAAAAACAATAAAAAATACATTTATCTTAATGTGACAATAAAATAGAAATATCGGTATTATGACGAAAATATGTATCTTTATGGAATTGATGACAAAATTAAACAAATTACAAAAAGATAATTTCCTTTACCATAAATTATTTATTTAAATTACATTCTTAGAGATTTCTGAAATTTTTTAGCACAATGCAGAACTTAACTAGCACGAATCAATAATTATCCACATTTGGGTCATGACGACGTCGCAGCATCAAAATGTGGTGACCAAGTTACGCACTGTAACGTCTTGGTGACTTTTGTGGGCCTTATATGTATGTATGTTTCGAGTTAATTAATTAACTTTTAATTTATTTTTAAACAATTTTCAATGTGAAGTATGTACTCGTATATAGGTACTTTATTCAAATTTTGCACTATCGATTTGTCCATGAGAATATAATATTCTTTTTGCGTCGAAAAATCTAAATTTGATCAAATAATAATAAATGTATCATAAATACACATGCAATCTTACTCAAAGACCATAATATGTATAGTAACTATAATTCCATGTTGTTTTTTTTTGAAAATTTTCAAGTTTTGATACCTTTACAGGTGATTTTCTTATTTTTTTTTTTTCGATAATTTATTTTTAAACACCACTAAACAACAACTGTACGTAAAATTGCGGCTTACAATTTTTATTTTTTTTTATCAGTTTCTTTTTATTTTTTTTTTATCAGTTTCCTTGATTTTTTTTTTTTGTTAAAAATATGAAATTAATCATTTTGCTCTTTGAGCTGGTTGGATAATACAAAATTATATTGCTTTCTGATAAAGTCTTGAAATTTTTTTTAAAATTTTTTTAAATATTTTATTTTTATTTTGTTGATTTTTATATTTATTTTTTTTTTTTCTTTTTACAAATTACATTTTCAATTTGTAAGTATGTAATAAAAATTCTAAAAATTAGAGAAAAAAAAACTAAGGAAATGAAAAAAAAAATGAAAAATACAAATCCTTCAATAAAATTGTTTACTTATAAAACAAAATTAAATTTTATTTTTCATCATAAATTTTCCATAATTCATAAAAAATAAATACATTTTGATTTTCTTGTGATAAAATATATTTATTAAAATACAATTACACATATACTCTCATACTTTTCAAAATTTTAATCGATTTTATTGACAAAAATTGAAATTTCATCATTTACTTTGTTTTATTAAATTTTCCATTGAATAACACAAATTCAGTGTAAAATGACATACATACATACATACATAGCTATAAAGAGTGAAGTTAAAAGTTGATATGAAAAAATTTTATCAAAAAAGTAACATGAATCATACACTATGCAGAAAAAAAAAAAAAAGATATTGTACAAAAGATATTTAAACTTTTTCATAATAATTGAGATTGTATATGAAAGTGTTAATATTAATTTGGAATAGTGTCAAAATTTACTGGAATTGATAATTTTTGTATTTTAAAAAGAAAAAAATATATTGTGGGCTTTTTTTGTTTTCTTGTTCTATTACTAAATGCATTTCAGTAATTTTTAGTCCTATATTTGTTTGGAGTGCATAAAGAAGAAGAAAAAGACTCGAAAAGTAGAAGTGATACAGTTGTGAATTGTGATTTGTCGTAGTGCTAGAGATGCTGGAAAATATCACAAAAACCAACGAACATTTTAAAAAGTCCAAAGAATCATTCAGAATCCAGAGAAAAAACAGACTTCACGGAAAAATGAAAAAAAAATAATAATAATAAAATAAAATAAAGAAAAAAAGCCTCAACAAAGTTATTTAAAAAAGTTTTGTTTTTCTAAAATAAATTTTATTTTCAACAAAATTGTAATAATTGTATATAATCGTTACAAAATCAGTATGTATGCTTGTTGAGTACAGAAATATACAAAAAAAAGTTTGACAATTTCATACAATTTCGATTTTGTATGAAGGCATAATGATTATATTTTAGATATTGAAAATTGAAAGAAAAAAAAAAAAAGGAAGTCTCAAAAAAGTATAGAAAACTTTTGATATATAGTCAAAATAATATAAGTTGACGAATCTCGCGCATGTCTTACATACGATTAGGCATCTTTTTTAAATCGAGCTATATATAGTTAAATTTACTGTGGAGTGTGTGGTTAGTACGTTAGATGATATAGTGATGATGGCAGGATGGCAAATAAGGATGTTGTGTGACTGACCACTGTAAGTGGTCCTGCTAACAATTCGTTTTATTCCTTTTTGCTTTTTTTCAAATTAAAGTCATAACTAATTTAATATAGAAGAAAAATTAAAATAGTAACCGTAGAAACAGAAATCTGACAATGGACGATAGAATTGAAACTTAAAAGTTTTTTTAATCATTTTGAATTTTTAGAGAATGTACGCCGAAAAGTATGTTATTGGTACGAAATATCAAAAGAAATAACGTACATAGTTTTTAACCCTTATAACTTTTAAACGGTAAGAGATACAGAAGCATGTAAGGTATTGTTGAAAAGAAACCCCAGGGCCCCAGGGATCCTATCCTATACAATTTTGCAAAAGCGTAGATGAGCCTAGCGTGTCCTATAAAAAGTTATAGGGTTAAACAAGGAAAAAGTAACAAAAAATTTCCCCCCCTCTAACTCCGTGACGGTTGAGATTATAAAAAAATATTATTATAAAAAATGATATTATAAAAAATATATTTATTCGCAAAATACAGTACCTAAATTAAAAATAACAAAATATATGAAAAGCGTTAAATATACGTATAAAAAATATATAAATTTTTAAAATAAATTGGTCAAAACTAGAAAAAAATATTAAATATACCTAACAATTTGGATTGAATTCATTTTTTTTTTTTTTTGTAGAATATCACAGAAAATTTATGATTCATTGTTCAATTTTAATTTTATAATTTTAATAAATTAATCTTTTTTCACCAAATACTTTTTATTTTCCAGTAATTCAAAAAAAAAAAAAAATATTTTTATATAATTTAATTTTGTTCATGATTTTTTCTTGTAATTTTAGTTTCTTTTTTATTTAACATTTTGTAACCTTTTTTTCCTATGAATTGGACTTTTTTCATAATTTTGATTTTTATTTTAAGTCTTTTAAATACCACATTTATTTTCGTCACTTTCACTATCAAATGAAATTTTATTAGGCTGTACAACAGCATTCTTACGATCGTAAGACCCAAGTAGATGATCACATTCATAGCAATGAAGATTTTTAACATATGATGGTTGAAATAGCCAAGAACAAAAGCAGCCTGGAAGACATGAAGCGATACAAGCAGCAGCAAATGCCGTATCAGCAATCTATACAAAAAATAATTTTTTGTTTTATTTTTTATTTGAAATATTTCATTTAAATTCACCTTTCTTGTATGAGATTTTATAATTGGTATCCCATTAGCACCACATACTGGACAAACAATTTTTTGTAATCCAGGTCGCCATTTCTTAATTGTTATTCTGTATAATTTTTTTTTTTTAGGGTTATCAATTAATAATGGCTTTTTATACTTATATTTTCGACGATATATAGTTTTCTTTCCATCAGCAGTTTTTATAATACCTTCAGTTAAGTCCTTTAGATATTGTGTAGGACAAAGAGCTTCGTCATAATGAGAAATTGCCTGTGGATTTTCACTTTCACTATCATCATTAATTATCTCTTGACTTCGTTTTTTAAAAATCCAACCATCCAAATGTTCAGGTACATTTGATAACAATCGTAAAGTTTCACAAGAATCAACCCTAACATGTTCAATATAACCTATTGGTATTAAAGAAGCGCAACTGCCGCTGCTTTTGGTTTCAACTAAAATTATCGTACCGCGATGTATATAAAAAAAAGTAAATAAATTTATATTTTATGTTTTAAATTTGGAAGTTTTTCATACCTGTAAAAGTAACTGAGAAAAAACTCAAATTAATAAAGTAAAAGTATCAATAACAAAATACTAAAAAAAAACCCTACCTTCTAACTTATAAGTAAAAACTAATTAAAAAATAATATTCAATAACTTTTTTTTTTATTACTGGCAAAAAACCATTAAGCTTAACTGCTATATATTTTTATAGTATTATACTTAGTGAAAAAACTTAGTGAATAAGGTATATAGGTATGTATGGAAACAAAAAACAAACCTTCTCGTTTTAGTAATCCAGTTCTAGAGATACTTAAGGCTGGTGATTTTCTGGCCGATCTTCGTCTTTTTGACTGTTTATGTTTTTGGCTAACTGAAAAAAAGAAAAAATTTTTACAAAATTAAACTGCAAAAAAAAACCGTCGTTATAAAGCTAAAATTCACTAACGACATTTTGAATTAGCGATTTGCAAAAGATTTTGTATTTTTATTATTACTGGAAATTTTATTATTCACGAAGAATTATTATGTTTTACATACATTTTTTTAAGAATAAAGTATAGGTATTCCAAAATAGAACAACAAAACATAATTTAATTATTAATAATATACGCATGTGGTACTTATATTTCATTTGGGAAAAAAATACATTTTGTTTTAAATGCATTTTTTTTTCTAGGATGAAAAGGCTCAAGAATGAATGAGTTTAAAACAAAATGAATAAATGTAATAGACAGACCTCAATAAAATATTACCCCTTTAAAAAAATTTCATACCTCTTCATTCACAACATTTATTCTTTGCTTATTTATTTATAAGCGTAACGCTAAGAGTGAAACATGCAGCAAATAAAATTTCATCTTTTATTAAAATTTGCAAATAATAGAAATATAAATATTTCTCAAAATCCGAAAGAATCCCAAGAATCAGAATCTTCTGCGCCGAAGATTCTTTGGGATTTTTTTGGATTTTGTTCATTGGGATTTTGGATTTTGGAATTTTATTTTTAAGGATTTTGGATTTCGGGATTTTGATTTTTGAGATTTCGAATTTGGGGATTTTTTTTTTTTTGATTTTGGATTTGAGGATATCGGGGGTAACCCTTAAAAATCCCAAAATCCAAAATACTGAGAATCAGAAAATAAATACTTACGAATTTCTTCAACTGATATAAATATTAAGTTAGAATGATGTGTAAGCACATGATCAATCAAAAAAGCATCAAAAATTTCTCCATCATCACTACTTTCACCACTTGTACTGCTTCTAACTATTACACGTCTATTAGTTTTACTTTCCTTTTTATATTCACCCATTTTTTAACTAGCGATATCCCAAATTTTTATAAAAAAGTCTTATTTTTTATAATTTCAATTGCAACGATGACGAAAAGGATAATTTTTACTACTCAACTTCGTTTATTGCACAATTAGATTATAAAATTTACACAAACACTGGGAGCCTTCAAAAGTAAAAAAGGCAAATGAATTATGAAATATTAAAAAATTCGTGTTAATCTATATTCTTGATAATCAATTTGATATGATCGTGGTGGAATGACATTTGTATAAGGCATGGTGGAACTGGAATGACATTTGTATAAGGTGTGTGCTTCCCGATGAAAACAATCGCCATAATCAACCAAATTGAATCTGACCAATCAGAGAGCATTTCAATTCAATACAAAGAAAAATGACAGTCGTGATGTTACCAACCCAAATAATTTTTATAATATGTTGACTAACTTGCTGCTTTTCGTTTTATTTTCATGACTTGGGCATTATGATATGAAATTTAATTTCTATTTTATCCTTGTGAAGTGTAGTGATTTAAGTGCAAGATTTTTATTTTTCAAGAAACAAACAAAATATATAATTACATATTTAAGCTAAAAATAATTTTAGAACTTTATGTGCGGAAGAAATGGCAACAGAACAAAATTCTTTAACAACTGATGAATGCATTAAAAAAGAGTAAGTATATTATATTATAATATCAAAGTGTAAAAATATCTTGTCCTTTTTATTAAAGAAGAAGAAAGGTTATTTATTGCACACAAATCGCAACTTGTAAAAAATAAAAATATATATTTAAAAAATTAATATTTCAAACACAACATTTAAATGTAAATATTGAAGTGATGAAATTATTTTTCAGATCAAGAATTTATTTTTTTATTAAAAATGAAAATAAAAACATATTATATAATAGATATAAAAATTAAAAAATCCGTATCTGGCAATGCTGTTTGGAGCAATCATTTTTAAAGAACACACCTTATACAAATGTCATTCCACCATGGAATTTTTTTATCGTAGTAAAAATTAAAAGCTATATATGTACATAACTTCTTTGTTTTTCAATGAATCATTCTAAATTTAAAATGTACGTAACATATTCCTGTCAAACAACGAATACAAAATGAAAAGGAATTGCGATAATAAAAAAAAAAAGTTCAAAATTACGAATGTAACACAAAAAGGAACAGCCGTGATGGAAAAAAAAGATTAATGGTTTAAACCAAATCAGTCTTCTTTCAGCTTCAACGATCGGTTTTTTAGTAAAGAGAAGGCGTGGTGAAGTAAATTTATTTTTTTGTATATGGTGATGGAGACCCAATGAAGGAATTGGTGAAGTTTCAAAATCCTAGCTCAAAGGTATCATATTTAAATTAACTGCCTTATTCTACATCAAGTCATAACTTGTGACCAGTCATAAGTCTATTCACCAAACTAGTTTTATGACCGTCATAGTCAAGTTATGACCATAAAATTCTTTTAACTGTTTTGCTGACCTATTAGCTTTGCTACTAGCATTTTGAACCCAACTTTGAACTTCATTATGACGGTCATAAACTAGTTTGGTGAATAGACTTATGACTGGTCACAAGTTATGACTTGATGTAGAATAAGGCAGTAAGGCTCAAACTCTGCTGTACTCTAATAACAATGTTTGTTATGTTTCATTTCTCAGATCGTCCATGTACTTTTGTATTGCCATACGATCTTTCTTACGTTTTAATGGCGCCTGAGAGTTCCCATTGATATTACTTTTGTATATGAATTTAATAAAAACAGAAAACGATAAATTATTTTTATTCATTGAAAGTGTTTGAGTATTTCGTCAATTGTTTTTTGTTATCATCAAAAACTATATTATTAATAACAATTAGTTATTATATAGTTTTTGGTGATGTTAAGCCATATATTATTCGATTATACACAGTCCAGAGTGCAAAATTGGCGAAAAAATGAATACATATATGGTGTATTAGGATTTTTCTAATGTTCATTTTAAAATGTGAACATCCTCGTCATACGTACATTTATATGTATGTAGTAGCTATATAATATATAGATACATAGGTTACTTGAAAATGCAAATGAAAAAGTCAAAATTTCTCATAAGCAAAGCTAAGGAAAAGCTCTAATCTCAACCAGTTATTTTATAAAGGTTGCGCAGGAAGTGCGATTTTAATATAAAAAATAAAAAACGTAACAGTCAATTGAATTAAAATATCCTTTACGTTGAGGAAATAAGAAAACTTTTTAAAATTAAATCAAAAAATGTATACGAATAATTCTTATAGCTGTTGTGTTATTTTTAACTAATTTATTTATTAGAATTTGTCGTCAAACATTAATGTTTTCAATTGTACATTTTCTGTTTGAAAATTATTATCAAGTAGGTATTTTTCTCTTGTTTATAATCTGTTGTATGTAATGATTTATCAAAACACGCACCAAAGTGCGTATGAATCATAATAATTATTTTTTTCGTGTTATGTTGAAATCACTGATATAAATAGACTGGATGGAACAACTGTTGGAAACACCATACTGTAAAAATGGGACAACATTTATATTGTTGTCTCACTCTTAGGGAATCCGCCATGTCTCAATGGACGAAGATTAATTTAAACATTTAATATTTTTAATAGATAGATGGAGGCACAATTTTCATTTAAGTTAAATTCAAATTACTGGATTTGAATAAAAATTAAATTTAAATTCGATAAAAATCAAATTGTCCTTAAATAAATCAGTAACTTACTTGTTAATACGTTATTTCAATGAGGGATTTTTCAACGTTTTTAAATGTCAATATATTCAAATTTGACAGCTTCGACAATCAATGAGTGGAAGTGAGGTAGGTAATTGAATGAACGAAAATAATGCATATATATGTCTCACTCTTAGGGAATTAACGAAATTTGGTTTAAGCCCACATGAAACAAATAGTTGTACAGTCCATATTATATATAAAGTCATTGGTTGAAATATACTATAAAAAATAAGAATAAATTCTACATTACCTACTAATATCTCAAACACAATACAGCGGTTATTCGCAACAGCAAGCGGCGACGGCAAGCTTTGCATGTATTTTGTTATAGCTGAAATTATTTCAGTTGAAGGTTCATTGCGCATGTTTTACATGGCGTAGTGATCTTCTTGTGTATACATATACGAAAGAAGAAACCTGTTTGTTAGAATTCACAACAACAAAAACGCATGTGTGTAAGTATCTTTTCTTCTGCGCATGCCAACGTAGTACAATACGAAACTTCAACTCTTTTGGGACAAGCTATATTTTAACAATAACAAAATACATGCAAAGCTTGCCGTCGCCGACAACCGACAACGAAAACCACCGTATTGTGTTCGGGGTATAAAGAGTAAAAGTAGCTTTACCCAGGGTTGCCACTTTTGACTTTGTGCATTGTAACATTTCTGTGTAACACAGGCAAAATTAATGTAACACACATTTACGAGGGGTGTAACAAATTTTGCTAGAGTGTAACATAGGGCTAGAAACTAGTTTAAAATGAAACGCAGACCTCATACTGAATATTATACAATCTATTTTTTGAAAAGATGAATTGATACAAATATTTTCCTCAATAAAAACAAAAACTAAAAAACTAAATTACAAAAAATAAACATTTTTTTTACGCAAAAATAAAATGCAAATCATGCGAATCGATTTGATGAAATTTCCATCGTTTCTTTATAGCTGAATTAAAGATTAATACAAAATATTGACGTATTAACAATATGATATATCAATATCATGATAACAATATCATATCGAGTCGAGTTATGCAACGCATTGACATAAAAAAAATCTTCGCGTTTATTGTTTCATAGTTGTATTTATTCGTTTTTTTCTTGGTTTTTATGTCATTTAGAATAGAAATAGTAATGTAACATTTCGAAGTCAAGGGTGTAACAAAAAATGCAGGGTAGTAACATTGTAACTAATAAAAGCCCATTGTAACCAAATGTTAAAATCATAACATTTGTGGCAACGCTGCTTTACACTACTATGTACATATGTACATATTCTAAAATGAAAAGTTTTCTAATTATGATTTTAATAGAAACTTATTATTATCCTTTAAAGTACCTTTACACTACTTGATTTGTCATATCATTTGTATGTTATTTTACATATGTATTGTCATACGACTTCTAATAATGCTGAAAATCCACTGAAATAAAAAAATTCAAGTATTACGAAGTCGAATCAAATGTCATACGAAAATAGAAAAAATCTATTTTAATGATATGTCGAGTGTAAAGTCGTATGAGAAAGTTTCTCAACAAAATCAGACAGTGTAAACGCTGTCAAACTTTTACCAGTGACATATAGTATGTAAAGTGATATGAGAAATCAAGTAGTGTAAAGCTACTTTAACGTGACATAATGTACATATGTGCTTATTGCTTATTGACAAAATATTGGCAAAATTGACATGTGTTACAAAAACTTTTATTTCTCCGTTTCAGGATATTCCAGGATAATAGAATAATGGATTTTCGGCTATAAAATGGAATTTGGGCCAATAAGGACAATTGTCACTTTGAAGAAGATACACACGTACTTCGAAATATCGTCCGAAAAAAGTCCCGTTTCAGTAGCTCATGCTCACTAAAAGGAAGTTCCCCCGAAGATTTTCTATACATACGTACATACATATTTTATAGTATGTATCTTTAATATTTGTATATATGCTCAATGTACACAAATGCATATAAATAGATTATATACGAGTAAAGCTAATAATAACGAAAATTCAAAAAAAAAAAAATTTATGAAACTTTTTAGAGTATGTACTTTTACGTACGTCGGCGCACTATTTTTGTAATTTCATTGATCCCAAAAGCTTAAAATAATACAATGTGAAAATAAAAGAAAATAGAAAAATAGTTCAGATTACGATTTAACAACTGCCTTTTTTGTGCTTGGTGTTTTTTCATACACATATGTACCTATGTACATAAAAATTTTTCTTCGTTAGAAGGAAAAATTAAGAGAATAAAAAATATAAAACTAAACTATTAGGTAACTAATTTGTTCAGTGGTAAAAAAAAAAAAAAATATCCAGAATTTATTATTTTCACTTGTGTTAAATATTTTTAAGTGAAAATCTTCAATTTCATTTTTACTAATTAAGAATAGTAAAATATTTATAGGACAAGAGAATCCAAAAGTTGGAAAAATGATTTTTTTAAAAAACAAAGAAAATTGAACAATTTTTTTTTTCTTTTCAATTATTTATTTTCCCCAAATTAAAAATAAAATAATTGCTTTTTAAAAAATTAACACACAACACAACACACAATGTGCCTGAATTTTATTGAAAAAAAAAAAAAAAAAGATAAAGGAAATAAATTGATCAATATATGAAACAAAAACAAAAAAACAACAAAATAAAGAAAAAAATGAATGGTGGAAAAAAGAATAAAGAAAAAAAAAAAGAAGTAAATTATAGAAAAACTAATATCCAAGTCTAAGATAAGACAAGCTCACTAAGGATAAAAAATTGAAAAAGTTTTGCACCGTATAATTGTAAGTGCTTATATTAGAAATTTACAAATGATTCGACGAACATACATATAAGTGCAATTAGTTCAAATAATTTTTTCCATTCAAACATTTTACATATTTTTCTTTAATTAAAAAATAAGAAAATAACATAAGAATTACTTGTAGAAAAAAAAAAAAAAAAAAAAAAAAAAAAAAAGTATGTTTTAGTTGGCTTGACGTACGGCAATATTTCTGTATGTGATGAGAAATTTTTTATTGTTCAAATTCTTTATCTCTATATAGAAAAAGTTTTCTGATGTAATATAAAATGTGAAATTAAAGTCTGAATAAAAGAAGTTTGAAAAATAGTGTTCTTTTGTGTTAACGATAACGACTAAGTGAGAAATTTTCGAAAATTTATACACAATGAGGATATAACCATCAATAAAAAGTGATAAATTGTAGTTCGATTGTTAAAAGATTAAAAGATGTAAAGAAAGATAACCTTTTTTAGTTCTCACTCTTATTTGTCGCGAAATAAAATAAAATATATACATATGTACGTACATACATACATATAAAAAAAATTTGAAAAAAAAAAAAATTGTATTAAAAGATGATTTAAACACACTTAAAAAACTAAAAAAGTCGAACGAAAAAATCGAGAGACACATTAAGTACATATGTAATTTTAGTGGGTGATTTATTTTTTTTTTTCTAAACTTTTATAACACACAAAAAAAACTAAAAAGAGACAAAATCAGAAAATTTATTTTTCTCCACTTTTTTTTTTTGTTTTTTTGGATTCATACATAATAATTACTCCACTGCCATCCCTTCACATGTTGCTTGAATGTATGTATGTAACGTTTGGAAAATTTTAATTCAAGCCCAATCGTTTACTTCCAAATGAATTCTTTTTACAAATTACAAATTTTATAAAATTAAAAAAAGACAACAATAAATAAGTCAAAATCTATGTTTGGATATATGTATTGAATTTAGACATTTACTAAAATAGGTATAGTATGTACCTACATAAAAAAAAATGAAAATTATTTTTCAAAAATATGTTGAGAGAACAGTATTTCAAAATGTCGAGAAACAGAAAAGAAATTTTATATTATTATTGTGTCAACATATTATTTTTGTTCAGTTAATGGGACACACATATATAAAAACCATCAGGAAGACATTAAATAAGAAAAAAAAACAAGAAGTAAGATAATAATAAAAAATAAACATTAAAATGGGGCCACTGTGATATTAAAAAAAATTTTAATAGAAAATATTAAATTTAACAGAACAGACGTGGTAACGAAAAGGCAAAGTTGAAATAAAAGTGGAAAACGATGGAAAAAAGAAGGGAGTAAGGAAAATAAGTAGTAGTAGTAGTAGTAGTGGAAAAATCATAGAAGGAAATATAAAATCAAAAAGAAGAAGAAAAAGAAGAAGAAGAAGAAGAAGAGAATTACTCGATTGAATACGTCACATATGTTGGAATGCATGGGTTAATATTTTTTCTTAGTTATCTTATTTTTTTTATAAAAGTACTTAAAGTAGCTTTACACTACTTGATTTGTCATATCACTTTATGTATGTTATTTTACATATGTATTGTCATACGACTTCTCATAATGCTGATAGTTCACTGAAATAAAAAAATTCAAATGTTACGAAGTCGAATCAAATGTCATACGAAAATAGAAAAAATCTATTTTCATGATATGTCGAGTGTAAAGTCGTATGAGAAAGTTTCTCAACAAAATCAGACAGTGTAAACGCTGTCAAACTTTTACCAGTGACATATAGTATGTAAAGTGATATGAGAAATCAAGTAGTGTAAAGCTACTTTTATTACATAGAGAGGTGTGAGACGAAAAGTTTCTATCTCTCATAAAACTGGCTCAAGAAAGTATTGGGACAAACTATATTTTTAGAAATGGAAGATAATAAAAACTTATGAGTACACGTGATTTATGATTTTTTTAACTCCTTTTATTTATCACCTTATTTACTTAATTTCTACAAATTTTCAATATTCTCTTATTTACCGTTTTCTATAAAAAAAAATATATTTATTACAAAACCTCTTATATGTATAAGTCAAAAAAGTATTGGGACAAAGTACATATAATAAATATAAACCATTATTTCAAATTTTTGTCATAATTTTTTTTTTTTTTTTATAGAAAACGGTAAATAAGAGAATATTGAAAATTTGTAGAAATTAAGTAAATAAGGTGATAAATAAAAGGAATTAAAAAAATCATAAATCACGTGTACTCATAAGTTTTTATTATCTTCCATTTCTAAAAATTTAGTTTGTCCCAATACATTTTTGAGCCAGTATTTATATATTTATAAAAGAAAATTTAAGCTTATTACTAAATTACTCCCAACGCAAGACAATAAACAACCAAGATAAATAGAAATACTGTGATATGTATGATTGATAGAGAGCTTTAAAGCTCATCACGTCATTATTAGTAAATTTTTTAGTTAGTACATATTTCTATTTATTTTGGGACTATGTAATAAAGTAATTTGAATTAAAAATTATTGAATTTTTATAAATAATAATTTTAATTAATATATACATTATTATTAAATATACTTTTTTTTTTTAAATTTTAGCACATATTTACATTTTATTTTGACATAATATCTATATTTAATTGGATGAATATAAGAAATTTGATTAACCCTAACTAACTTTGACCCTTGATAAATGATCCCTTTAAGCTAGAACCTTGAAATCTTCACCAATTCCTTCATTGGAGGGTTCTCCCCATACACTCTCCAATTTTCAAGGTCATAGCTAAAAGTCGGAATAACAAAATATCCTTTTTTGTGCAAAAACACAAATTTGGCCGTGTAAAAAAAGTGTATACCATACATTTTATATGGAAATTTTGAATTTTTTTTAAAAGGTCTGTATCTCAGCATCCCGTAGACTGAAAATGAATATATTTATACAAAAACATATCAAAGTGTTTTTTTTATTAGTGTTCTTTACAGTAATGTTCTAATTTTTTTTGTTTTCAAGATAAAATACAAAACAACATGAAAAACGTGAATGTTTCATACATTTTTCTACATTTATAAAGGCAAAATCTATTATTGACTTTGAAGATCTATATCTCAGCATCCTCTGATCTAAAAACTAATATTTAGATTAAAATATTTGTTGAAGTATTGCTTAAAAGCTATCATGTACGGTAATTATGTAAATGCCATATTTTTCAACCAAAAGGACCAAATACGCGAAAAACCATGAAGAAGTTCATCATTCTCAACCTTATTTTCCATTTTATCTCGAAAACTAGAAAAATTTAAGATTTTAAAGAAAGATAATACTGAAGAGAACACTTTAAAAAAGATTTTAATAAAATAATAATAGTTTTTGGTTCACGGGAAGCTGAGATACAGACCTTCAAAGTCAATATGGGTCGTAATTATGCTTGAAATTGTAAATGTATGAAAAGTTTACGTTTTTTAACCTATTTTGCACTTTATCTTTTTACTACGGCTAACCTCACACAAAAAGCTCCAAGCTCTCTCCATATAAACATCAATCATACCTATACCTATCACAGTATTTCTATTTATCTTGATAAATACCTCTAAAAAAAGCACTTCACCAAAATCCTATCTTGTACCACGAAATAATCTCCACTTTCACAACCCGATCCAAAATATATACCGATGCTAGTAAAAACCCTGTTGGAGTTGGTCTAGCAATTGTGCTCGATAGTGCCGTTCCTAACGTCATATCTCACAAACTCCCCCCACACACCCCTGTTTTCATTGCTGAGCTGTCTGCTATTTAGCTAGCTCTCACATCTCCCAACTTGCCAACAAACTGTCCCTCTGTAATATTCACTGACTCCCTCTCAGCGGTACGTGCTATTAAAAATCCAGACAACAACACTTACATAGTTAGCTCTATCAGAATAAAGTTAACATAAAATAATTACTGCTTCTGTTGGATCCCCAGTCATGTTGGTATTAAGGGCAATGAGCTTGCTGACACTTATGCAAAACAAGCATCTTATATGATCAATCATTAGCTCTGCTTATCCCTCCAGCGCCAACATTGATCTGTAACCCTGGTTTAAGTTAGCTTCAGTCTGATATTATTAATAGTATTCCACAAAATAGCACGTATTTGCTTCACAATCCCAATCTTGGTCCAATCATCCTGAATCCTGCACTTACCAGACGTGAACAAATTGTCCTCATTCGTCTCTACATTGGTCACACACACCTTACACACTCTCACCTCATTTCACATAGTCCTCAACCAACTTGCACTAACTACAACGCACCCTTCTCTGTCTCTCATTTCTTTATTGTCTGCCCTAAAAGCAAATCCTTTCTTAGACATCTCTCTTTTCGCAGTCCTTCATTACCAGAACTCCTTTCTCAATCTCAAACGCACAAGTCCCCTATATTCAAGTTGCTAAAGACCCTTGGCTATTTTTACAAAACTTAATCAACCCTTATTAAAACCTCACCCACTCGCCATTACTTTCAAGGTCACTTGTTTTTTTCCAAGTATCAAGCTGATCTTTTAAGTCCATCATATACTCTCTTAATCGCCTTTTGGTCTATGTTACCGTGGCGTAGACGAAAGTTGTGGCTTTTGGGGTTTCGATCCCAATAATTTCGATAATAATAATTTTTATCATAATTATACCAAACAATAATAATACAAGGTGAATCATTTTAGGTGTTCGACCCGGAAAAAACGGATAGTAATTGTTATACTGTAAAAGAAGGACGAAGTATCAAACATTTTTCCCTCCTTTAACTCTGTAACTGTTGTTATTGCTCTTCCCTCCAATACGAATGATTGTTTGTCTCGTCGATTGAAATACATAGTTCTCGGGTCGGACATCTAAACTGAATCATCGTAGAAAAAATTTTTAATAATAATATGATTATTTATTTTAAATAAATTTTAAAAGTTTTCAACAGTTTCCAACAGACTTTTTGTCCGTTGAATGAAACTATGTATTTGTATAAAATTTTTCTAATCCAAGTTTTTAATTCTCGCTTTCAGAAAAAAGCATAATTTGCTGTTGAGGATGTTTACGTACTGACTACGAAATTATAGAATTGGTGAAGAATTTCATTTGTTTGCCTTTTCTTTCAACTTTGATGCCTTTTTGTGAAAAATATAGATCAGCAGTATGACAGTCATAGGTTTCTCATTATATTACTAAAATGTTAAGGTAATTTACTTCTATTTTAATTTAATAAAGTGTTCGTTTTTTAGAGGCAAATTTAAGATTAAGTTAATTAGTAATGAAATTGGGAGTACCAAATATCTTTGAAAAATCACAGTTGCACTTAACTATTTTTCAACTGTCGTTGAAGAAAGTAGTGCTTGGTTGGTTGACGTGCCGTTTTGATACCACACACTTCGCATTTGTCGAGTCAGAGGGTTGTAAGCCCTTCTGTCATACATGCAGCTACAGTTTAAAGTGGAATGCGAACCACTCAATTCGTTGATGGAGAACGAACTTTTCTCGTATGAAAGGGCTTGGTACTAATATGTATTTTTTGCAGTTTTTTGTGGACTTAGCTTATTGTCTGTAAGCTGTACTGAAAATTATACAGATTATTTTAAAAGAAAACCCTAGACAAAAGTATTGATTCTGTTAATGGTTTTTATTACTTGAGATTTGCTACTTGTACTTTGTATGTTTTTCTTTTTTTGGTATATGTTTGTATCTGTGAAGTGATTTTCTTTAATTTTCCAGTCGAAGTAGTTTTGTATAATTGGTTTTCATAGTGTTATATCTATGAGCTGAAGGTTTTGGATGTGAAATTAAAATGTGTTGGTTATTTACTGTTCATTATATTCAAGTTATGGTCATGTATTATTTCTTCTAT
Source organism: Bombylius major (assembly GCA_932526495.1). NCBI lineage: Eukaryota > Metazoa > Arthropoda > Insecta > Diptera > Bombyliidae > Bombylius > Bombylius major. The sequence continues at coordinate 915,886 of OW052046.1, forward strand.
TTCTTTTCCTTTTGTATTTCGATTATTTCACCCACAAAGTGGATTGCGTGCACTGATGTCACCCAAAATCATATATGGGTTTTTAACTTGTTTTATTATGTTTTGAATGTCTGAGGATTTGAGTGTTGTGTCTGAATATATGTTTATAATTGTTATTTTGATTGGTTTATATATTTCTATTGCGTTTGCTTGTAGGTTTATAATTACACTTCACTGAAGGTTATGTTGCTATTGACTAGTACAGCAACACTTCCATGCGCTAAAGTGTTTGTAGATTTATTTTTATAATACGTTGTTGTTTTTAGGTTGTAGGATGTTTATGGTCTTGTTAAGCGAAATGTTTGCCAAGAGAGGCAATAACATTTCCCTCCTCTACAATTTTACAAAAGGATAAATGAGCCTAGCGTGCCCCTGTAAAAAGTCAGACGGTAAAACAAGGAAAAAGTATCAAAAATCTTTCCCCCCCCTCTAACTTCGTAGCGGCTGAGATCAACCCCCCATCCCTATCATACGATTTTTTGTTCGCCTCGCTGAGACCTATCCGTAGTTTCCGGGTCGGACGCCGTAACGAAATCACCCTGTATAGTAAATTTTTCAGAAGTGAGAAATATTGTAGCGACCTTTTCTATGCATAAATGCATAATTATCCACTAAAAGATTACGTATGGTATTACATTAACGTTGTGTGAGCTGTGCATTACTATCGTATTAATAATAATATTTTTTGTATTCCATCAGAAGGTGGAGTACGCTTTCTTCATTTCTTTTGAATTCATTTTTCGGTATTACCATTTTCGAGTTTTTTTCTATTTGTTCGATTAAATAGAACGGCTGTTTTGATTACTTTTTTACTGACGAAAAACAGTTTTTAATACGAAAAATGTGCAAAAAAAAGATGGATATTTCAAAGAAAATGTAACTTTCAACGTTTTAAATGTAATAATAATTCTAATTAAATGTGTTTTAATCAATAAGTACATACATTATTTATTATTTAATAGAAAAAATACAGGTAATAAGAAGCACTTAGAAAAGCTTGCGAATATCACGCAAATTCTGACATAGCGAAAGAAAATATTTAAAATAAATCAGAATCGAAATAAAACTTATTACTTTTTATTTTAATTTACTTACTTAAATAATTTTTCTCACAGAAATCCCAAAAATTGTTCTAAAACAAAAAAAACACTTGCCTTACTAATAAGAATAACATTTTTTTAAAGTCGAATTTAACAAATGTCGACTCTAAAACCATTATGCAATGAAGTTCTGTACACGAATACATACTTGTAAAAATAAAATCTTCAACATAGTTTCATAGCATTCTCAGTTTTTAGAGAAAAATTTTTTTTAAATTCGACTTTAATAAAATATTATCAGTAGTATCTTCAAATTTTAACAGCTGAGAAATTGGTTAAAGAAAAAATATTCACAATGATTCACGATAATGACGCTTGTATTCAATGTGTATACGGCAACACTTTTTGGTTCGATCGATTGAGCTACATAATACCGAAATCAAATTCAGTTAAATCGAAGAAGACTCTTCGATCAACCTACGAATCGAAAATCATAATAAGCACGTCTGTATTTATTTTAATCAACGGCGGAGGGTGATATGGTTCAAGGAGTTCAGTGAACACTCTAAAATTGTTATAAAAGTGATCATGTTGTTGTTTGTGTGGGTGGGGGGATGCACATTAGGCATCCACGAGCACTCAGACAGGAGAGTCCATTGTACTAAGCGCCCCGTCTCTAGCAAAATCTCCTCGATTCCTTATAACCGAGAAGATTTTGTCTAGGGATTAAGAACAGATGTCTTCCATTCTTATTACATCAGAGTTCCATGTACGCAGCCTTATCCTAGAGAAGGCTGGGCAACAGCAGAGATGGTGCTCTGTTGTTTCTGCCTCCTCCAGGCAGGCTCCATACGTTGGATCCCTGACTACTTTCATGACCGCAAGATGGTGGTTACACGTGTTGTGCCCTGTGATGAGCCCAACGAAAGCCTGACAGTTCTTCCTATTAAGCTTTAGGAGACCAAATATCCCTTCTTTCAACTTGTAGCTAAAAGAATATTTTTATGTCTGTGTACTAGAAAAAAACTGATTTTAATGGTAATAAATTCGATTCCATAGCCATTGAAAATGTTGAATTATACTATTTATCGGCAATAAATGCATATTACATATATACATATATGTATAATGGAAAATGTATGAACCTGTGAATTTCATTTTTTCAAAGGTGTTTTTTGTTTTGCATTTAATATATTAAGAGCTTCTAAGCATTATTTAAATTGGATTTTACAAAATTTTACTCTCGTTCTAGATAATCAAATTTAAATTTAAATTAAAATAAAAGTAATTATAAATCAATAAAATAATATTCATAATCATACCTACGATAACAACCGCGGCATATCCGCGGTATATTATGTTCCGCGACAATTACAATCCATCAGCACCTGCTGTGAGTTCTGGTATATGTAGTCCTGGACGTACTAGACGTTTAACTAAACTACCAACCGTGGATCGTTCTCCATCACGAGATTACACATTACGAGGCAGCCCTCTTGGTAAATTTAGTATTAGTTATTTTTTGTTTGTTCAGATTTATCATGTTTTGTTCGAAAATACCAACTTTTCCTGAATATTTTCAAGAGCACAAAACTTTTTCAATAGTTAATTCATGTACTCGCTTTTACTTGATAAAAATCAATTTTATTATTCATAATGTATACATATAATTTAGTATGTATATATACATATGTATATATTATAATATATACATACATATACTCATACACATATGTATATACATATGTATCTACCATCTATATAAAAAATTATTATAAATATGGTCGATTCTCTGGAAATGCAGAAGACATTTTTTATGAGGAATTTTATTAAAAAATTGTTGGATAATAAAAGTGTAGAGATTTGATACTTCTACATTTATTACAATTTGCCTTCACTTTTAAAACAACTATGTAGCATATTTCTATGTTTTAAACTTATGTTTTTAATTTGTCTGAAAAAAGAGGGCGGTAATGCTGATGACTCGTATATATATACATTTATGTATTTCCTTTAAGAATTCTGTGAATTGTTAAGTATTTAAAAATTGTCACTTTTATAGTTTTATTGTAACACATATCCTTTAAAAAAGTATTCAAGTAAAAACCTATATAATTGATCTTTTACAATAAGCAATAAAAATTTATAAGTATAATACATTCCAGGTAACACAAAAAACAAACGAAGGTAACGCAGAATACATTATGAAGTAATTAAAATAAATTAAAATGTATATTGTATTTATAACAATATACTAAAAATTAATGCCGATATCAGGTCAGTTGCTTATAAAAACACAGAATTTTTTTTATTGTATATTTAGTTATTCTTTTCAAAACTTTTACTGAAGAAAGTGAAGATTTTGGTTACATTTTACAGAGAATCGACCAAATACATGTTTATAATTAAAATATACCTACACATACATATTTATATATACGTATGCATACATACATACATACATATGTATTTTGAAAATGTTTTGTTACAATATTGCCCAAAATGCTCAATTTAAATTTAAGTTTTAATATTTCTTACATATAAAAACATTAAAAATAATTCTGAAAAATAAAAATAACAAAAACTAATATACGAGTTTAATTCAATTTAACTTAAAAAGCTTATTTCTATTTAAACTTCTATCCAATTTAGCTTTTTAAGTTATACCTAAATTAAAGTGGAAATTAAATTCGTATATTGGTAAGGCCCTAAATGTCTGACTTATTTTTTTGTAAAAAAGAAAAAGTATTTACAAAAATAATTGAAAATATATTTTCTTTTCTTATTTACATAATGCATGTGCATGTTATTTTATTTTTTTAATTATATTTTAAACTTTGTGTTCTCATTTCCAAACTAAAAATAAATTCCCTTCTGCTTTAAACTTTTATTTATATTAAAATTTATTGAAAGTTTACACTAGAGTATAATGAATACTTACATAGTAGGATCACTGAGAGCCGTATTTTTTTTTTTTTTTATTTATAAATTTTTCTCTGAAAACAAAAACAAAATCCCATATGTCTGAAGGAGGTAAAAATAATGCGTATTTTTTTAATGGAAAATTTCTGTATATATGAGCGAAAGCACAATATGATTATTCATACTAATCCCTCTCCAACATAGTTTTTTATAAACGCATTTTTCAAATTACTTACCTAAATATGCATTAGTATAAGCGTAGCATATATAAACAGGTTTGTGTACATTTTTTTATTATGAGAATTTTTCTTACTTACCTAAAATTGTGAATGTGTTCGTGTTTTATTTTTTATTTGGAAATATTTGCGTTGCATTTCTTTTCAATTAATGAAAAAATATTTCTATCACCTTTTAGCATTTTCTCAAAAAATGTGAGAGAAATGAATAAAAAAAAAATCTTCGGCTCTCAGTGATCCTACTATGTAAGTATTCATTATACTCTGGTTTACACTTTTAACTTTATTTCATTTTTGTTTTTGAGCATGAAATTATTTCTTCGACTTAATTTTTTTTTAATCTGTCACATTTTGTTTTTGGGATAAATAAAAAAGTACACATGATTACATATACTTACATACTTTTACATAACTTTTAAATAACATATATGTACATACATACATTACATACATATATTAAAATTCACAAAAACAAGTAGACATATACATATGTACATTTGTAATCCTTTTTGTACATACAATGTGTATGTATAAAGAAAATGTCCGGTTCAAGGTATTACAAAATTTACCCACAGATGGGTCTCGTGGTCGAGAGAAGTTAAAAATGCGGTTCCCATTATTTTCGTCTTAGACATTCGCATTTCATTCTCCCAGAAGGAGAAGAATCTCATAGATGAATCATTTTAGAAACTCAGGAGAATTCTCACTTTCTTCGTTCTACAACCCAGCCAGACAAAAATCACTTCTAAATCAATTATTATTAATCAATTCTTGGTATCGAAGAATCGTTTCTTTTTCGATGAAAATGCGATTATTTTATATGAACGATGTAAGCTTTTTCGCATTGCTCCGATGTATGATGATGATTATATGTAATAAGAATCGATTTTAAACTTATTTGTTTCATTAAAATATTTTCTAAGAAATTTCTGATTACATTTTGATTCCAAGAACCATTTTAGAATCAATTTATTCTCGATTCCAACGGAATCGATTACATTTGTCTAGCTGGGAAGTTTTTAGCCAGTAGATTTACATTATTTACTTCCACAATATTCGCTTTATCTTCCGTTGGGAGAATCTTCTAATAAAAACTTTTTTTTTCATGGTAATAAATTGTGTTATCTTCTTCTAGAAGAACATTCTCGTAATGTTCTCCCAAGAAGATTCTTCAAAAAGCTGGCTGGATAATTACAAATTAAGGCCTGATATGATGACAACGCTATAGGTAGGCAAAAAAAATACATAAGACGATATATTGGCAACTGTAAGCTTAACCATAGGATTGTCTGATAGTATACATATGTATGCATTCGGACTGTGAGCCTTAATTTAAATATAGTCCCTTTAGCTAGGATCTGGAAACTTTACCAATTTCTCTATTGAAGGGTTTTTCATATTTTTTCATTTTCCTAGCTCAAAATCGGTAGAACGAAATATCTTTTTTGTACAAAAATATAAATTTGGCCGTGAGTATAGGTACAAACGTATACCATACATTTTATACAGAAATTTAAAAATTTTTTTTTATAAGAAACGATATCTAAACATTCTGTGGACCAAAAACTATTATTTTTGGACTTAAACATTTATCAATGTGTTTTCTTTAGTATTAACCTGTACAATAATGTTGTAATTTTTTTATTTTCTAAGATAAAATATATGCTGCTAATCGATGCTAAGATATAGACCTTCAAAGTCAACTTTAGGTCTTAATTATGTTTAAATTGGTAAATGTATGAAAATTTAACGTTTTTTACCTTATTTTGCACTTTATCTCGAAAAATAAAAAAATACAAGAAAACTGTACAAAACAGTTTAAAAGAAAATACTTTAAAAAATATCAGTGTCAAAAAAATAAGATTTTTGGTCTATGGGATGCTGAGATACAGCTCTTTGAAATAAAAATTTCTAAATTTCCATATAAAATTTATAGTATACATTTCGACGGTTTGCAAGAAAAGTGGCACAACTCAAAAACGCGAATTTTTCAGAGTTTCTTTTACCAGTGGCACAGCGAGCAGGTTATAACCGGACTTCCTACAATTCGATAGTTACGGCATGCTCATTCGGTCTTGTACGATTTTGCATGATAATCCCTCTACTGAAAGTTCAGTAGTCACCTTGAATAAATTTTCCTGAACATTATTAAAAATGTGATCTAATATTAATCAGTTAATAGTAATGGCATTATTGATTATACATACATACATATTGATAAATAATATAAAATACAAAAATTTATAACAACACATGCGACTTTTTAAAATATTTTAAATTTAAACAAACATAAAACGGTTCAAAAAGTTCGTACTGAGTGCTTTAGAAGGTTTTATTCAAATATTGTTCGATTTCTCATTAATAAGTTACCTTATGCATTAAGAGTTTCATGAAATAAGAAAACATTTCTCGCTGAACTAAAATTCTGGCTGCTCAATCAACAAAATATAGAATCTTTATTCAATATTCTATCTTGATTTCAAACTAACCTACTTAACTAGCTCAACTCCTATTTTTAAATTTTTTTTTTTTTTGTAATCTTAACTTTTTGGCATTCAACACAGGCCTTTTATGGGTCTCTGAATGTTTTAGTTCATTTTAATTCTATATTTAAGTTATAGAACAATGAATAATGTAAATAAATAAATGTATATCTCAATATGATTATAGTCCTGAAAAGTTAATTAAGAACAATGATACTGCAAAAAAACGTTTTACTTAAACAAACATGTCTCAACATACTCAGCACTGATTATGTAATCACACTCTTGTTCAGTGATAACACAAAATCTTGATCTGTGTGATACCACACATGATAACAAAAATTATTGACCTGTATGCACTGATAACAAAACTTCTTGACCTGTATGACCCGGCACTGATAACACATAATCATGACCTATATGATTAACGGTTTCGTGATAGCGTCATTGAGCCCTAGCTTTGAGCTAGAAACGCCATATCCATACTATTAAGGAGAATTTGAAAAGTGTAAATTAAAAAAAAAATCTCAGGAAACACGAAGTATGCATTTTACTCATAGAAACTCAATAGAATATTCTAAAAATATAATTCGTATTTGTAATGTCTGAAAAAAATATTATATGATCTACTCGTAATTAGTATTTGAACAATTCAAATTGATAAATTTTTGTTTTTAAATTTCCTGCATGATAAACTGGAAAGCTCGTTTAAAGAAAAACTAAGTTGAAGTGAAACTAAAGCAATTTGTACATACATATGTGTATAAAGTATACTATGTATATTCAAATTTTTCGGTTTAAAAAAATTAAATTAAAAAAAAATTAAGAAAATTAATTTTAGGAGAATGATGCCATTAGCAAAACTTCCATATAATAAAAAAAGGAAAAGAATAATGATGCAAAATAATAATTTATAAATGAAACATACTAAATTTATTTTAACTTTTATTTCAAATACCAACTCAGACTTAAAAACCATTAGGTTTTTTTAAACTTCTATTTAAACACCAATTTAGATATAATTTGTTTTTTTAACCATTTCAATTACAGTTTAATTTTCTATTCTTTTTATAAGTATTTACATGCCAGATTCTTACTTTAAAGTAAAAATGCAATCAAGTACTTTTTGTCTTTATTTTTGCGAGAAATTATTTCTTTTAGAAGTTAAAAATTGTAAGTTAGGCAGTCTTGTTAAAATAAATAAATTTTTAATCAATGAAATTATGGAATTTTCTACAGAATTTTTAGACGCAATTATTTTTTCGATCTGACATATTATTATTTTAATATATATAATATTATGATCATAAGGTTATATAGTAAATTCGTAAACGACTTTTGACAAATTTAAATTAATTATTATATTATGCATATATATGGAAATAGGAAGTTACATGAAATAATCAATATTGTGCTCATTCGTTGTTTGCATTCGTATATGTAATACCAAATGATAGCAAAATTTTTATATATTTACATGTAAGATTACGGTTAAAATACAAATTAAGGTTTGCAAAATGAAGCGAAAGACTTTTATACCTGAAGTAAATATATGAGTCGTGTATCTAGTCATTGCGAGCTAGATGACAGGGTAGAAAGTGTTATTCGCTGTCATCTTTTCTAGAATGATCTTAATCATGGAATTTGCGTCTGCCAGGGTAACATCTAGTGCTACCTGATTGTTTTCTAGAAATCTAAGACCTTTCCTAGAAAACAGTTCCATAAAACGATGACATTTTACGAAGATATGCTTTGATATTAGTCCGGGTTGCATCGTAATGCACATACAGATGCGGCGGTTTTGTTGAAATAGTAGGTTTTAGCGGTGAAGAAATGACCCTTCCTCAGTTGATATTCAGACGAGTTGTAGCTTCTAGGGAAGTAGTTTTTTTTACGTTGTTGTCTTGTGTGTTTGCTTGTAACAGTTGGTAATGAAGTTGTCTCCGTATGCATCTCCATGCAGGGATATTGGGTGGAATTGTAAGATTCTGATGGGGGAGTTAGTAGGTCGTCAGGATGCTATCAATGAATTTCTTGATATACGACCTTCTGGACTATTTGGTCGTTGGTCTTGCCATGATGTCATTAATAATGGGGTGAAGTGGGGCCTTTAGGTTGTGGATATTACTCAAGATAAGATTGGAGGAGATCGAAAGTGGATTCAGCTAGCAAGAATTGGATGGGTTTGGTCCTAAGGGCACCTGTGAAACTTTACATAATCCAACTGCTTTAGGAATACGTAAATCATATTTTTTGTTGCAGAAAATCTTAGCGTTGGCAATGTTGCCCGCCAACCGGGCTATATGTAAATGCCAAGAGAGATTTTAAGTAAAAGTAATACCAATAATTTGTTAGCATTTATTTTTTTCAAGAAATGCATAATTTTCGAGATATTTGAATTTGAAAATTATCACTTTTAGCTCCTATTTTCAACTCAAACTGCAATAAAAACACGTGTCCAATAATCCAATGAATTTGAGCAAGACAGGGTTAAACACAAAAATTTTAGAAAAATTCAAAAAATGTTGACTTTGAATGCGTCTAACTTTTAAGCAGTTAAGAACAGAGGAACAAGTAAGGTATCGTTACAAAGAACAGAGGATCTTCTATATTTTTTCAACACAAAGTGACCCTTAAATTTTACAGCTGGGGCTACGTTCACAGTTCTATTTGTAACAGATGGACTTTTGAGCGTTCAAAAAAATTATTACACATATATTATTATTCTTCGCGTATACAGGATAAATCAAATAATGATGATAATGATGAATAATGATGAGATGATTTGATAATGATGTAAATGGAAATTAGAGATTTTAATAAATATAAAAATTGTTGTATGCTATAAAATTAATAAAGCACATACTTTTTCAAATTAATTGAATTGAATGTAATTTTTTCTTTTTTATTGGTGTCCCATTTCTTCAGTTTTTACATTGCTTACTTTGTTTACATTATTTACGTCAAAAAATCTGAAGTTGTAGGTTGTAGTAGCGTATACAACTGCGTAGATTACATCGACGTAGTTTACGTGCACAACGCTGCCTCTCACGTCAACTCACACAAGATAATAGCTCTTCACTTTGAAAAGCACATTGAAAACACGTGCGTTTTTATGTTATTATTTTGAAAGGCAAAGATGACTAATGAATTCTATAAAACTAATTATCATTTAGAAATATGAAGAATAAAATATTAAATTGCTTTTTTTTTTTTAAATAAAGGATAAAATATTAATTTTTTTTGATTTTTTTAAATTATTAATAATAATATGGTGTAAATTTTTTGATTTTTATAAATATAAATAATAATAAGTGTTAAAGTTAAAAAAGAAGTGAAAAATTATGGGTCGTCATTTTGTCAGATGCAATAGGTTACTGCATCCTATATAATTATTTTAATATGAAAGTTGTCACCAACACATACAGGCGAATTTTTTTCTCTTTCCTTTATCTTCATTTTTTGTCATTTATAGTACCGACTATTTTTAGCGTAATTACCAGTGTATTAGTGTAAAAAATCATGTATGTAGATGTAAAAATTTTGAGATCGTTATCAGTGTTTCTTAGAAGATGAGACACTTGATATTTATTTGATATACTTTGGTATAGGTATAATTGCAAAATCCTATGAAATACATTATCTATACTGTATACACTATACAGTATAATTACGGTGACCATACGTACTGTATTATACAGTACAGTACTCTATTTCAAGCTAGTGTACTCTAAAATTTATTCCATTAGGAAAAGCACGAATATGTCCATTATTTTTAATGCAGTCCCGTTTTTGTCCTCTTTTTCTTATTTATAAAATATAATCTACTAAAAATCTGTATACCTACTTTTTGACAAATGACAACTTATTTTATAATAAACACTGAGTAGTGAGTGACTATAACCTATATAATAAGAGTAAAAAAGGACAATAAAAAAATTAAAACTTATATACCAGGTAAAAAATTATTTATTTTGATAATTTTTTTATTTCTAGCTTTTTAACTTTTCAGAGTTTTAGCGATAAAACCAATGGAATTAGGGTCTCCTTACGTCATCTAATTTTATAAAAAATGTCTCCAAGAAGAAAATGTATGTTCAATATGGTAGCAAAGGTGTGAGGGTTTTTTTTTTTTTTTTTTTTTTTTTTTTTTTTTTTTTTTTTTTTGCTTGTTACATCACGGTCTAAGGTTAAATCCAATCGATCACTGGCTATATCAGACACTTCAAAATATTTTAGCTTTGTCCTGTATTTTTCTTTACAAAATATGGTCACCGTAAGTATAATATATGTATCTATATGTCATATTATTTGATGATCATTATTTTAACGGACAAGTGGACTAGTGGAGTATTTAATTGTTGTCATTATATAGTTTTTAAATAAATTTAATGAATTGAATCATATATGTGCTTATATATTATTTTTGTATATGTTTATACACTCAACACTCATACCATACTGTTGATTTCGATTCATACAAAAATTATTCTCTCTATCAGAGCCTCCTTGGCTGACCCTCTGCAGGGAGAAACATATTTTTTTTCAAGAAATTTTCATTTTGATGTGTCTATATAATAATAGGTATGTTGATTTTTCTTTCGTTTTTGTAAATCTTTATTTTTAATATTTGGAAATATGCAAAAAAAAAACTGATATCTACATGTATAAGTTCAGGTGTTTACAAAATGAGAATCAACTTTAATTTTATTAAATCAATTAAAACGAGAAAATAACATTTGTACTTTATTGTTATATGATTCTTGCAAATGTTTTTTTTTCAATTGTCGAATAATTATAAGAGAATATATGTATATTTGTGTTTTAATATTAAAAACCAAAAATAAAAACAATAATAAAGGATACAAGCAATTATCAGGTATAAGAGAAAGTTTTGTCCTTTTTTTTTAAAGAAAACAAATTTATTCTTTATTTTCACATTTTATTTCAAATTAACCCCAAAAATATTTTTGTTTGTTAGTTAAAACTGTTTGCCAGCGTTAAGGGTATTTTTAGTGTTGAAGTACGGATAAAAATAGACAAACATATAACACATACATACATATATTAATGACAATACAACACAACATATTAATTACATAGAATTTAAAATAATTCAATGTTTTGATTTCGGACATTTTCAATTTTTGTTTTTGTAATTGAAAGAGCAATAATTGTATTCGAAACACCTTATATTCAACTATTTTGTAATTTTTTTTATTACGGTATTATTGTTCTTGCATGACACCCTACAAAATTTTTCGTAAGAAATTATTTTTTTGCAACTTTATATCTTTTCTGTTGATTTTTCAATTCCACTTATTAATTATTAAAAACAATTATAAATGTCCCACACACTTTTTTTTTCTATTTATTTGTTTATTTGTTTTTTTATTTATTCGTTTTTTTCTTCTTTTATTTCGTTTTCCCCCGTTTTTCGTTACAAATTCTTTTAGAGCGAATATTACGTCAAACACGTTCTGGCTATTCCTTTCCTGCACTAAGATCCTCATTCCTCATCCTTAAATCATCATCATATATCTATTGCAGCCATGGGTAGTCCATATTATAGAGACATGGATGAGCCAACAAGTCCTGCTGGTGGCGGCCATCATAGAAGCAGAAGCGCTAGCCGACCACCAATATCTCACACCATGGATTATCCAAGTGAGTTTACATTGTTAAATTTATTAAATAATGTGGTTTATAATTGTTTTTTAAAAAAATTAGAATTTCTACTAACAGAAAATTTTTTTCATCGTTCCTGGAAGCTTTTGTAGCAATTAAATTCTATCAAGTTTTTTTAAATTAATTTTTATTTTATTATTTGAAGTTACACAAAATTATTTCTATAAAAACGTATTTAGGGACACGATATCAATCATTGGATAGAGGCGGTTTAGTTGATTCACATGATCGTGAATTTATACCAATTCGTGAACCACGTGATAGATCAAGAGATCGTTCATTAGAACGTGGATTATATCTTGAGGATGAATTATATGGTCGTTCAGCAAGGCAAAGTCCAAATCCAATGGGTATGTATTTTTTGTTTCTAAATTGTATAATCCTTATAACCATCCCCGAGAAGTTTCATTAGAAGGACATCAATTAAAAATCAATCCATTGAAATATGAAATCTGAATATTTTTAAAAAATATTGTTTTCACATAAGTCAACAAAAAGTGAAAGTGAAAGTGAACAAAATCAATATATTTATTTATTGGTTACAAGGGCTAAAAAGAAATATTCTTTCTGTTTTTTTTTTTTTTTTTTTTTCAATAAATTTGAAAAGCAAATTATTACATACAAATTTTCTTTTATAGCAATGTCATCAACGGATCGTACTTATTTAGGTGATTTACAACATCAAAATTCTGATTTACAACGTGAATTGGGTCAACTAAAACGTGAGCTTGAATTGACAAATCAGAAACTAGGTAGTTCAATGCATAGTATTAAAACATTTTGGTCGCCAGAATTGAAAAAAGAAAGAGCATTACGTAAAGAAGAAAGTGCTAAATACAGTCTGATTAATGACCAATTGAAACTGCTCAGTAGTGAAAATCAAGTAAGTATCTTACAAACAATGTGTAACAACATACATACATATGTATGTATAATATTAACTATAATATAAAAATATGTATGTACATATATTATAAAATATCTGAAAACACAGTCGTCACAAAACTAAGTACCTATAATTAGTAGACATTTCAATTCATTTGTATCAGTTTTTGAAAGAAAAAAAGTCACATTTGTCACAAGTCACAAGTTTTATTTAAAGAATTATCTTAAAATGATAGTTTCAAAATATAATATTGTTTCAAAAAGATTACTATACATATATTCAATACACGATTTATAAGAATTAACTTTTATTTTAATAGAACCTTTTGATAAAAAAGCTCTTGAATGTATTCTTTAACGTGACTTATATACATATGTTATACTTATGTCCTTTTTGGTACAAATTCCATTTATTAGCCGAAAAGTAAGTAGCGTTAAAAATTTTCTGACAAAATTGACATGTTTTATAAAAACCATTATTTCATCTTTTTTCTTTCTAACACGATTTTCTTTATTTCGGATCGGAATTAAAATTGTATTTTTAAATCGCTTTTTTACCTTCTTTAATTGACAATATAAGGTGTATGCCAAAACTAAAGCAACTAAATTGAAAAATGATGTACAATAACAATATGTATATACTGTGATAGGTAAAACTTCGCTTATAAATCGAAAAACAGCAACAGCTATATTTTAAAACATAATTAAACTGAAAATAACTTTACTTAAAGATATGACAATTTTTATACCAATATTTCATAAAATTTTATTTTATTATACAAAAGTTATAAGCATTGTAATTTAATTAGCTTGACAAAACTAAAGCAACATTTAGTTGTATTATTTATTATGTTTTAAATAATAATATTAAACTAATTGTACCTACAGTATTAATATTTTGTGCCGTTATGTACTATTGCATATTGCGTTGTAATAACATTGTAAATTGTCTTTTAAAATTGTTAAATGCTATTCAAAATATTTGTTGAACGTAGTTCTTAAGTGTTAGAGCAAGAGAATATTCATATTTAAACATTATTTTGAAAAAAATAGGCGATAGAGAATAAAATATCAACATGTTTCACCAAGAAAAGTAGTCAGTATATTAGACCAACAAATTTATCCTAAAACAGCTAGTAGAGGAGTTGAGTACAATGGTCTTTATTGTTACAGAGTTGAGGAAAACCACTAGTTTCCAAAGAAAACCGGAATATAAGTTATTATACTTATAAACCGTTATTTCTCGTGTCAATTAAATTCCAGGATAAAAGTTAATATTTGATTTTAAAGAGAACGTCTTTTTCTTTTAAACACACTGTTCTTCATTTCAATCGGATCCATGATTTCTTTTTTTAAAGGACATAATAGTTTATAAGTATAAGAGTTTAAATTTTTGAAGTGTCTTTATTTTATTTCTATTAATTACAACTTCTATCGAATTACTTTTACAATAAAAAATACATATTAAGAGAATTCATGCAAATAAGCAACTAACAAACGTGTTTGGAATTGGACATGTGATCGCAAAAGATTCTAGTAATTATTATTATAATTTTAATTGCTACTGACAAATATGTATATTGAATAAAAATGTAGAAATAGGTAAAGTGAATTTACTTTTAACTTAGGCAAAAGTAGGGGAACGTGATTGTAAAAATTCTTATACTTATAAATTAAACAAAAAGATTGGATGCACAATAAAATGGAATTTGCGACAATAAGGACGTAAATACGTCACGTTAAAGAAGACTTTCATGAGCTGCTATATCAAAACATCTAATTCCGATATGTCTCGTTCGCCTAAAGGGAATTTCCCTTTTATTTTGTTCTACAATAAAAACAAAAAAAACTTATTCATCTAATTCCCACTATTTATTTTAGAAACAAGCAATGCTCGTTAGACAATTAGAAGAAGAATTACGTATAAGAATGAGACAACCAAATATTGAAATGCAGCAACAAATGGAAACATTGTATGCTGAAAATGATCATTTACAACGTGAAGTTGGTATATTACGTGAAACAATTAAGGACTTAGAATGCCGTATTGAAACACAAAAACAAACACTAATTGCACGTGATGAAAGTATTAAAAAACTATTGGAAATGCTTCAAAGTAAAGGAATGGGTGAGATAATTTATTATTAGGAATAAAAGTGGGACTGCTAATAATATATACATACACTTCGCGACAAATTTTTTCATACTTTTTCGAAGGAGTTATAATGAAAGGACAACGGCTACCTTAGATTCATGATATACATAGAGATTACCAAATTATTACACATAAAACCAGTAGTTTTATTTCAGGGTTCTTCACCGGGAAAAGGCGCAAATTACGAGTTCAATTAATTTATTAAATAAAAAAAAGAAATCCTTGTATTATACATACTTTTATTTTTAACTTTCTACTATAAACAATAACTAAAATTTTAATGTTTAAGAGCTTTGATGATTGAAATTTCTAATGTTGATGAATTTTACAAATTTTAATGTTGATAAACTTCACAAATTTAAATATTGTTTGAAGTGTAGCGTTAATCTTCTATTTCAATTTTAACATTGATCTTCCGAAAGTTATTATAAACTGAATTTCAATAATTAACTTAAGTTTTAATTGGAGTTGATGAAATATGTCAAATGCATAGTTTAATATCAAATTAGTTTTACGTTTTACAAAATATGGAAGTTTTAGTTTAGTGAGGAAGATAATAATTCTGAGTTATGTACAAGGAATTAGCACTTTATGTTTTCCTCTAATATGAATTCAAAATTTATGAATTATTTTAATTGCTTATAATGAAATAAATGAATATAGTCATTATAGTCCAGATTTTTAGTTATACCTTTAGCTATCGTTCCTAATCCGTTATAGTAAGTCAAAGTTTTTATGTATATTTCGATACACCCTAAAATTATTATGAACGGGATCATAAAATTTTCTAACCAAATTCAAAAACAAATTTTTTTTTGGTAAAAAGAAGAGTAAATGAAAACAATACAATTTAAACTCTTTTTTAATTTTGCATACAAAAATCATTAGGTTCATATTTAAAAATGGACCCAAAGAAAATTAAAGGAGAATAATATTTGGTTACTTCGTTTAGTTTCTCTTTTTTTCTTCATATAATTTTATATGCAGGATGTTCATATTTTAAAGTGAACATTAGAAAAATCCTAGTACACCATATATTCGTTTATATTTTTCTCTTTTTAAATTCGTTTTCTTATACATCAGTCATTTATCATTTCGTTTTATTGTGAATCTGCTTTTGTTTCGAAATAAAACTTTAAATGAAATTAAAATTTTTAAGATGTTTTTGGATTTCCTTGTGGATGTAAAGATAAAATTATGATTGTGTTTAAATGGGTATATCGCCTGTTGTTTTTATATATCATATTATTCGATTTGATAAGTTAAACTCAAGTCCTGTCCTTCTTCTTCTAGTTCTCTGGGTAAGATAAGGTGAATCATGTGTCGCGCGGTGTATGTATTATAAAATAATTTACTTTATATTTATATTAATCTTTTACGATTTTCTACTGGCAAAATCGAAAAAAAAACAATAACTGGCTAAAAATGAATTCTTTTGGAAAATTCTAAAATAGGCAAAGAAGAGGAAAGGCAAATGTTCCAGCAAATGCAAGCGATGGCACAAAAACAAGTAAGTTAAATACATAGCATGTGCAATACTTTGTCTATTGTTTTGATGTCTATATAGTACAGTTTTTTTATTTAAATTCAAAAATTCCAATGAATACACATTATATTTAAAAAAAACATAATGATTTAGAATTTGCACAAATAAATAAAAAATAATCATAGCTAAATAATAAAAATATCCTATGCATGCATTTACATACATATAGATAAATAAAATAAAAGTACCTAGCTGGAACTTTTATTTATGTAAGTTTTTTTAAATTTATTATTATTTCTTTATTATTCTAATCAATATATTTTTTCAATACGATTCTTATTTTATGTTTTACTATAATTCTTTAAAGCTTGAATAAATTAAGCAAAAAACAGCAAATTCAATATTTTTTATTTTTTTAAAAAAGTAATAAGAAGCCGAAAAATATTTTTACCAAATGTTTTATTAGTCATAATATTTTAAAATATTTATACAAATATCGCGTCGCGCGTGTACTCTTAAGTACCAGACCGGTTCTAGTACTGTTTTGGTTCCGGCATATACGCATAGTATCAAACTTTTTCAGGCCGACCTAATTTGGTATGGTACGGAATGCCAAAATATACACTGGTTCAATTAATTTTGCACAAAAATAAAAAAAAATTACTGATATTTGACACTGTACACAAATAGAAATTATTAAAGAAATTAAAAACGAATAAAATATGTATTTGAGTTTGAAAAGTATTTCTTTTTTCTTTTTTCATTATTGGTGCTTGTGGTATAAAAAGGCAGCACTTAAACAAATAACAAACTTGAACAAAAAATCACTTAAATCCTTATTCTACTGAATAAACTGACCTAATACAAGTAGCATTCCTTATTCATTTTCTTGTGTCATCGCTGCACTTATTTCTTCTTAAAAAATTGCTTCAATGAACACATGTGTGTGTTTAAACGACTTTTCCAATTACTTAGAAAAGAGAACGAACCAATAATTCAAATACTATCCAGGTAATAAACTAAACTTTTCCCTATAAGCTTATATATAAAATAATATTCATGTTTTGGGTTTTCTCAAAAACATGAGCTACAAAATGTTTTTTTAATAACTATGTATATACATTATGTTACTTAATTTTTTACAAACTTTTGTGATATAAAAATACACGTGTTACCAAAGAAAAGTAATGCACAGTAAAGCAACGAAAATACTCAGGTTAGCCTAGACCTAGAAATATTAACAGATAACGAAATATTGACCTATTTCTCTGATCCTCATTTAAGAAAAAATTAATATCTTAGAGATAAGAGCTACCCGACCAATTTTAGTGTCATATTCGTATTTAGATCTTGAAAATTAAAGAAGTTTACCCTTTCATATCAAAGAGCCATTTTGGCTGTTGCCTTGTGTAATTATTTTCTATTTTTTCTCTCAAATTTTAATTGTGTGTTTTAGGCTTTTTCAGTGTAAATTGTATTTATTTATTCATTAAATTTTTTTTTAAATTTTATTATCAGTGTAATATTTTGATTATATTGTTAGCTATTATATTAGTTATGTTTTTTATCGATTATAAAATTAATTTTTTTACTACCAAGTAATTGAAAAATATGAAAAAGATATCATTAGAAAAAGTTTTTATTGCATTGCATTGTCTTCGAAATTTACTTCTAAAAATTTTTTTATAAATAATTTTTTAATTTTAAATTTTCCTTAATATAAAAATAATTATTAAAAATAATGTAGGTACATACATCAACAACTCGAATGATTACTATGTAAATACAAAAAAAAAAGTAGGTAGTTATAGTACATACTGACATTTACAAGGAATTTACTGCATCTGGCTCTTCTTCAAAAAAATTTAAGTATTTTAACTTGAATATCTCGGTAACCATTGACAATAGACATCCGCCCCCTCCTTTCATACGATTTCTTCGTTTCTCATCAATTTCCACCATCCTTTTCAGTTTGGTACACAAACGCCCTCTGTATTTTGTATTACATTCTAAGTTTTTCTTATCCATACATATAAATTTAATTTTAGCTTTTCCAATTTTTTTGTTACAAGTTACAATTCTACCTAATTTTATATATTAATTTTAAAAGAAATATTTTGTTTTTCAATCTTAGCAGATGTACATACTTATGTTTTATTCAATTGTAAATTTACACGAGTAATAAATAAAATAGTATTTTGATTTTTTATTTTTATGTCAACACAAATCAGCAGAATTTTCAATTTTTCCTTCAATATTTGAATTTGATTTATTATAATTTTCTATTTTATCCACTTCAAGTTTTAAGTTCTAATTTTACTTATAACAATCGTTATAAGAGAATACATAGCATTATATCAAGCATGTAAAAAGATCAATATCTTTTCATAGTACAAGAAATTTCTTCAATCAAATCTGAGAAATTTTAAAGTATACGTTAAAGGTAATGAAAAAAGAAAATGGATTAGTGATATACTTGAACATAAGATTGATCTTATGATGCAAAAGGCTGATTACGAATATCATCGAAAATGGCTTCAATAGAAGACATTTTATGCTGAGTCCTCATGTGTATTAGTAGATTGTCTTTACATGTAAAGCTATTCTTGCAAATACTGCAAATGGTTCGATTTTCATGCGCGCAAAACTTTCAATAAATTTTCTTTTGAAAACTTTAAAACACAACTTTAAATTTAAAAAAGAAAAACTAATTAAATTACCTAAAAATTCCACGATTAACTGATATCGTATGCAGAAATCGTCTCCATTTATAGCCAAAACTCTTATCTTCACCCTTATTTTACTGTTTACAAATTACAATAATGTTTGCATACGCAATTATAATTTCACAATTTTATAAAATCTTTATAAAAATAACTATTGAACGTTGAACTTGGACAAACATGTCTCCATATGATAAGTATACTGTTGCTTACAATATAATATTGCATAGTCTGCAATTTTAATCTAAATGGTTTCTACATAAACAATAATTGTTACAAGTCTTGTATGACTATTATGGAGAATTTAAATATTACTTACTGCGAAATCTTATTTATTGTTTATTTTTACCCTTTTGATTATACTGATCAAAATTATCAAAGAACTTTATAGAAAATATGTGTGAAAACTATACATATGGAAAAAAAATTTAAAAAAAATTAAAATAAGCCATTACAAACTCTCAAAAAAAATAAGAAATAAAGATAATTTATTTAAATTAAGAGAAAAAAAAATTATATTATATATAACCTTATTTTAGAATTCTTATTTTACAATGAAATTAAAAACACGATATTAAAAAATTTATATGAGCATGAAAAGTGAATATGAGAATGCGAGATTAGTTAACATACATATTTTAATATTGTAGTATTGTAATTTTTTAAATATTTTTTTTAAGTAGTGTAGACACCCTTTAATTAATAATAATAATAATAATAATAATAATAATAATAATAATAATAATAATAATAACAATAATAATAAAAACACAAACATTCTTTAAAGTGACATTGGTAGCTATTCCTTTCCGAGTTGGAAGTTTCTGCTAATTTGAAATTCTGTTTACTTTCATACAAAATTTGCCAGATCGCAAAAAAATCTGCTAAGACATAAGTTGTTATTCTGTTCTTTAAAATAAACAAAAAGATCTGCTAATTTTTCGTTACCGTAGTAAGTCCTATTTTCGCGTTTTTCTGGAGGATCGTGTATATGTATATGATTGGTATTCAATATTTCTTAAAAAACAAAAATAATAAATTATAATTATTAAATTAAGAATAAAAAAACTAAATTTTTATACATGCAATAAGAAGCTTTTTCTTTTAAGATAATAAATACTTTCGAACAATTAAAAAAAAATTCTAAATGAAGCGCATTACATGTAGTATACGTGCATATATTTTTTTGTTGTTGTTCAATTTTATGCTTTGACATAATTGAAAGATTTTTTTGTGGTACATATGAACAAAAATGATTAAATTAATTGAAAAAAGAAATTACATAAATTAAATCTAAATAAACTCTTGATCATTCCATGATTTTTATTTGTTTTGATGGAATTTTTAAAATTTTCAATTAATTATTTCTTTTATCTTAAAGTAAAAAAAAATTCTATAATTTTTTAACTATTAATTGTGAACTTTTTAAAAATTACTTGGGGGTGAAGCTTCAAATAGTAGTAGATATTTTAATTCCTAATTTTCAAGAGACAGTTTGCAATTGTGTAAAGAAACAATTACCTTGTTTATGCACAAAGGTTAAAACGTATTAACGATAAAAAGTTTTAAACATCGTTTTGAGATAATACATTTTGATTGGTGTTTATGCGTAATACAACATTTCGTTCCAACTCAAAACGTTGAACACCTGCGTGTGTAATAACAATTACTTAAAACGAAGTAAGTGTATATGCACACTTTAAATGCGCACTGAAATTTTAAATGCGGATTTAATAGTGTATTTACTCAAACGTCGTAGAGTTTTAATGCGTTTTGAAATTTGGTTTATGCATCCGTATTTAGTCAAGACGGAGTAAGTTAATGCGAATTAACGCTACGCATATACGAGGTAAATGTTATATTGTAGTGAACCTATGTTGCATGTTTATTTTTGCACATTATCCTAGAAAGTTTAAATTTTGTTCGTTCTCTTATTTTAAAGAAAAATGAGGTTTTGCTTTGTTTGTTAATTTCCGTAAAATTATTATAGATAGATAAATTTATGGGCTATTATTGCACTTCGACCTGTAGAGATCTTTTTTGTTGTCCGTGCTTCTTTTAGATTTAGGCTATTCATAAATTCTTTTATTCTATTAGAAGGTGCCCACCAGATTTTCTCTGGCTTGAGGAAAGGCTGATGCATGTAGCACACTCTTTTAGAGGCCAACGCCTCGCATTCACACAGAATGTGTTTTGAGGATTGATTTATATAGGCTTCTTTTTGGGCATGCTACCCCTGCTCCGACTCCCAATTCAGTTTTTGAACCACCTGTGTACCACACAGACACACCTTTATCAAAGGTTACTTTGTTGTTGCGCCAGGATTCACGATCTGGAAACAGTACTTTGAACGGCTTTTCAAAGTCATACACTGTGTTTATATCGTCATTTACTTGACTGATTTGATAATTCTTAAATTCTTCAAGAATTTAAGAGTGAAATCACCCAGTTTAATTTCATTTGTTTATTAAGAGGTGGCAGGTTGAGCATGGCTTTCATTGTCGCCGTTGAAGTGGTCCTGAAAGCTCCGGTAATACTAAGACGGCCTAATCTCTATATTTTGTTGAGTTTGTTTTGAACCGTTATTTGATTTGTCTTTGGCCACCATATGGCTGAAGCATAATATGTAAGTATGGGTCTAATGATGGCTTTATAAAACCAATGTACCATTTTTGGTCTTAGTCCCCATATTTTGCCAAGGAGTCTGTTACAATTCCATAGAGTTAATGTGGCTTTTTGTTCTGAACTATTTATATGTTTGTTCCAAGTGAGCTTGTTATCTAGAATGACTCCTTTCAGGTTATAGTTAATATATGCAAACTTCTCAAATTCGTTTTCTACTCAAATTGCAACCGCAAAAGAATTTCACTTCCATTTCACATTTATTTCTTAAAAATAAAAAAGTTTTTTTATATGCATATTCGTAAAAAAATTGGAATTTATTTATTAAAAACAATCTCGTTATAAATAATATTAAAGAATATATCAAATGAAATAACATGAAATTAGAAACAAATATGAAAATTCATAAGTTTTCATATTCTATGTCTGTTTAAAAATTTCAACTAAAAAATTTCTTTAATATATGTATTTCGAATTTATTTGAAAAAAACCTTCAATAACTAAACAAAAGTTTCAGGAGAAAGCATTTATTGTATTTTCCACAGTTTCGAAATTCTTTATGATGTTTTATTTTTACATTTTCAATTGAATTCTCTTTAAATCGAAAAGAATTTTTTTTTCCTTTAAATTTGTATTCAAATAAGTTTTGCATTGAAATATAAACATTATTAAACACTAATTTAACATTAGAGATAGAATATTTGAAATAAAAAAACTAGAAAAAATACAGTAAATATTTATTTACAATATACCTATCAATATGCTATTTATTATATTTTAAAAAAAGTAGGAATATGGGCGTTCTGAACCATGAAGGAGCAAAATGACGTCAAAACGTCACGTTATCAGTACGGGGTCGTATGGGTCAAGCTTATCTGTTATCAGTGTGATACCACATAGGTCAAGATTTTTTGTTATCAGTGCGGGATCACATGAGTTAAGATTTTATCTTATCAGTGCGGGATCATGCGGGTCAAAATTATGCGTTGTCACTAAAAAACAATGGAAAATTTTTGTTAAGTTTTGTGATTAAGGTGTACTTTATCAGTGCTAATCATGTTGAGACGTGTTTGTTCAAGTTTAACGTTGTTTATGCTGTGTCATTGTCTTTAAATAACAAAAAAAAGTACTTGCCTTATTGTCAGAACCCGGATTTGAACCGGGTACCTTTAAAGTTTTAGTGTAATGCTCTCCCAACTGAGCTAATCTGACGATTGTTTTTAATTGTGTGTACGTATGTATAATATGATAAGGATTGTTTGTTTTTTTTTTTCATGATAAGTTGTGAAGTTGTTATAGTTGTGAGTGTAAATTTTATCAGCATTTGTAGTCATTAGAAAATGAAGAGAATGAGATTTTTGACTATAAATGGAGACGATTTCTTCAAACGGAATTGGTTCATTGTGGAATTACAAAGTGATTATTAAATTTTTATTTAAAGTTTGTAAAATGCGTGAAGTGCAGAAACCTTAAAAAATTAGGTTGAAAAAACACTGAAGACATCAAAAGCAGTTAAGCGGAAACAGGAAGATAAATTTGTAAGAGATAAACTACCTAATGAAGTATTTGCCTCTTAGTTGGATGAGTTAAAATCATTCCGAAGCATTATATACCTAAATTCTGGCAACATGGCAAAAAAGCATCCACACAAAATCATCAGTGCTGAAAAAGTTAACAGAAGGTTTCTGCAAATTCAAAAATGGGTTTCACCATGTGCCAATAGATGAAGAGTCAATAGAATATACTACGTCCATTACACCTTTTGGCCAGCACGAATACCTAACAATGCCTTTTGGGCTAAAAAATGCTCCATCGGTATTTGAAAGATATATAAAACGCTTATTTGGTAAACTAATATTTTCCTAATAAATTGGGAAAGATACAAAGTTTTACTAGTACAATTTTTTTCATGAAATAGTCCAGGGAATATCGTGATACCACTCTTGATACGTAAAAAAAACACCCTGTATATAAATACTTATATTCGTTATATATGATAAATCATGCGTATATCTCTCAAGATTTACGCTTTCGATTAAATTTCCTTTGCATAACTGTATGAACATATGTTTAGATTATTTCGGTAATCGAGTCGATTACAACGTCAGGAATCAGGATGGTCGAATTGTAGGCAAATTACTATTGAACGCACTTTAGGTGTGATATATTGTATATTCTATTATGTATAATACTATTATTATATTGATTCAATTTTCTTATATACTTATTATAAACAGTTATTTTCTATGTAAAAAAAAGAAACTTCTAGAACTTCGATTGTGTAAACAAAATGTTGAAAAACGTGTTTAATTTTAAAGGTGCGGTCTGAGTGATAAGATTTAATAAAATTCGTTTAATTAAATGTAATAATTGTTTAAATATAAATCTTCAAATATTGTCCTACAATCATAATATCGTTTATTTGCATTTGTTTGTCTTCGTTAGTGCATTTCCTTTTATTAGGATTTTTCAAAAACAATAATTGGATGGAGATGGAGATTTGATTTATTTCATAGGCGAAATAATTACAGTTAGATAACACTTGAAACCACAATAATACTTAGAATAAGACGTAAAGTATAAAATAAGCAGCCTATTTAATAAAGCTATTATTTCTTATGTGAGTGTCAAATAGATAAGAACTAGATATGCTGATATACAACAAAAATAATAAACACTCATTTAAAAGTGATAATATTATTATTAAGCTAACTTCAGACTACATGATTTAGCATATGCTTTTTCTTATGTTTAAAAACTCATACGGTGTGAACTTATACATACATATCTATCATATGTCAGTCATATGATAAAAGCATATGCTTTTTTGAAATTAGAACAAACCCTAATTCCTATGACAAAAGCATATAGGTTTAAGTAAAAAAAAAAATTTTAAATGTAATAAATTAATTAAAGAAAAGTAATTAAATAAGAAAATAAATTAATTAATTATACATATAAGTAAATAATAAATTAAATAATTCGAAATAATTAAATAAAGTATTAAATAAATTATTAGAAATAATTAAATTAAATAATAAATAAATAATTCAAAAAATAATGTGAAAAGTTTCATTTTTATGACGATACAAACTCGAATCACACAGAAATATCAAATAGATGTAAAGTGAGGCACACATTATCATTTAAACTGACGGTCGGCGACTGATGAAAAAAACTGAACAACCACGAAATCATTTTTTCAGCATCAGTTTTTCCATCTATCTCATATCTATACATACATACTCACTATCATTTCAACTGACAGTTATGCAAAAACCTGTCAGTTTAAAAAATAATGTGTACCTCACTTGAACAAACAAAATATATCAAACGCCATGTTTTTTAAATCATATAACAAAACATATGAAAGTTATATGACTAAAAGCATATGATAAAACATATAGTATGAAGTAGGCTTTATCAACTATCAACTATTGAACAAGCAATACAAAGAAATTCCACTTCAGTAAAACCATCATTAAGAGTTGAAAATGAAGAATTTTTAGAGTCATTGGGATTTGTTTTGCATGATAAATTGGATTTTTTGAAGAACCTCACTTTGTGAAAGTATTACTGAATAAAAATATCATACTTATTCACCATTTGTAGAATCGTAGAACAATAGCGACGAAATACGATTTTCTATTCAAAACCAAGATTTATATTTACTACCATTACCTGATCACAAACTGAACAATAATTCTGGGGCCTTCTTATTTGATGAAATACGATATGAATTGTCGGAATGTAGGAATCAGCAGTGCCATAAAAAATTACATTTCATTAAGTGAAAGTGAAACTACAATGTTGTATAATGCAGAATGAACATGAAATAGTAATATATCGCCTACATCAGAATATTTAAATTCTTGAATACCTTCAAAAATGCTATTGGGATTTGCTGAAGACTAAAAAAATAGTTGTGAATGCAAGACACTATCTTATTTAAATTAGAGCAAGAAGCCAAGAAGTGACGCAAATGCGGTTCAAGTATCAGCTGCAGACTATAAAATTACATTTACAAGAGTCTTATGGAAAATACTTTATATAAATGTAGACGAGAACGAAATACTAAAACTTATTTCAATTATTTGAAATGCTCAGCCAATTAGTATTAACAACAAAAGAGAAGAAACAAGTGAATTGGTTATATAAAAATTACCATGGTTTAGCTTGGAATGAAAGATCAATATCTTTTCATAGTACAAGAAATTTCTTCAATCAAATCTGAGAAATTTTAAAGTATACGTTAAAGGTAATGAAAAAAGAAAATGGATTAGTGATATACTTGAAGATTGAAGTATACGATTTAGAATAAGAAGAAGAAGAATGTCCGAGTTTCACAACATTGTTATCGTCTTTCATTCAACCTAAAACTTTCTTATTTTTGAGTGGTATATTATAGGGCTTATCAGGCAAGTACTCAGAAGATTCAAATTTGTTATCAATATCATTCACGATATCACTAAAGAAATCTTCAGTTTCCATTGAATATATAAATGAATCTGTAAAATACACGTTATTCACAAAACTTTACCAAAAATTTTCCATTAGTGATAACGCATAATCTTGACCCACATGATCCCTCACTGATGAAAAAAAATCTTAACTCATGTGATCCCTCACTGATAACAGATAAGCTAACAGATAAGCTTGATCTTTGTGACCCCGCACTTATAACAGACAAGCTTGACTCATGTGACTCCGCACTGATAACAAATAAGCTTGACCCATGAGACTTCACACTGACAACTTGTTGACGTCATTTTGATCCTCCATGGTCCAGAACGCCTATATTCCTACTACATTTAAATATTCCTATAGCCGAAAAAAAACAAATCAATAGAATTTTTCGAAAAAAAAAATTCATATTATAAAGAAATTTAGACAAGTACTCGTAGAAAGTGGTGCCAATAGTTCGTATGTATTTGGACAAAATCTTTTTTAGTGTATGAAAAAAAAAACTAATAAAAAACACAATTGATAATATATAAAACAGCAACGCTGTTGGTAGGCCAAAAATAAAAACCCATGACTCATAAGATTTTAGGTAGAGTTTTTGATTTGACACAAGTAATATTTAGTAATAAAATTACAAAACATATATGTATATAATGAAATGATTAAATCATATACACATAAATTATAACTATTATAAATAAACTATATATGTACATACATATGTATATAATATAAATTAAATTTTATATACATATGTATTTATGTATGGAGATATACATATATTAAACATTTTGACAATATAAACAAAATAAGTGCTAAAAAAAAGTTACCTACATAAAGTAAAAATAAAAATATAAAAAATAAAAAATAAAAATTAAAACGGATCTGAATGAAGATAACGAAACACCAAAAACAAATATGTATTTAAATCGAATATTTCAGATGCGTAATTACAACTTGTGGAGTCCACCTCTTCCAGATATATTGGGTCAATATATTCAACCAGATCTATTTGGGCCTAGTTCATCCGGTCAATTTTCATATGATACAACTTCTGAAACAGGTTTACCTACATCCAGCTACACAAGATCATCACCAATACCGCCACGTCGTCGTTATAGTATTAGTGGTCTACCAACAGCAACAATGACTGATTTTTATAATTTAACACGAAATTCATCGTCTACAAATATTGCCAATTTATTAAACGAAGCATCAAAATCAATCTCACGATCATCACAAATTTTAAATCAACGTTTAGGATGTGGAACAGAAATGTCTAGTTATCCTCAAATAAATTTTGGTGATTCATGTTCAATGCAAAAGGCTACAAGTTTTTCATCACAACCAAATATTTATATACAACCATATACAAGTTCATTTGATAAACAAACAACTGAACAAATATTAACAGGTGCAGGAACATCAACACAACGTCAATCATTTTCATATTTACCATCACATTTACGATCCACATTATCATCATCACATTTAAATAATTTATATTCAAGGCCCATGTATAGTAGTAATAGTTATAATCCATATTTATTTTCAAATTATTTATCACAACCATCAACACAAAATTTTTCATATCATCAACGTAATTTATTGCCATCACATTATGCATCAAATCCTGCATTATCACATAATGTCAATTTTTCTCAACAAGAACCACAACATCACCATCATTTTCATCAACAACAATTTTATAATCCTCTCAACCAATTGCTTCATTACCCGTATCATCTTCAGCAGCAAATTCAACAACAAATGCCACAAATTCATCTCCATCAAAGCCAACCGTTCAGTAGTAGTGTATACATGACTCCACAACATTTCGATGATATTCATCAACATCCGTATTCAGTCCCACTAACGAAACTAGATTTAGATTATACTAAACCGCCTCCTGAGACTAAAAGACAAGTAAGTTTTAAGTTCGACGTAGATACACTATCTGTTGATTCATAAAATTAAGTGATTTATTCAAGAAACAATAATAAATTTTAAAAATCAAAAAACAACTACATAAACAATAATTTTTATTGCTTTGCCTCTTTTAAAAAAACAATTTTTTCTGCAAATATAGAGAAAATAGTTAAAAAGTTTTTTCTCAATTATTCTTTTTTTTTTTTTTTTTTTTTTTAAATTTAAGTCTTTGAAAAATAAGTTGAATACAGATTTTCTGATTCCTTTTTAAATTATCTTCAAAACCAATTTTCTACTATTTTTCTCTTAAACTAATTGAATTACTACTGGAAGAAATATATGGACCGTTCACATAACAGAATGAAACGTGGATTTTGCTGCATTTCTTTCTTCTATTCGTCAGAGTATAAATCGCTTTTACATTCATACCTCCAAGTGAGATTGCAGAGTCAGTGGCAGATTGAGATATATTTTCTACTTTTCAATCTGGGTATTCGAAAAATTAGTTCTCACTAGTTAAAAAAAACATTCGTTTCACTTTAACGTCAGTTTTTTTTAACAAGTTACATAGAAAAAAATGTAACGACAAATTTAAAAAAGTATTACAGTGAATAAAAGAATATAAAGATACATATATCAGTTTGAATTTAAAATTCAAATGTGCTCGATAAGTTTGTGAACATCCAAAATTCAAACTTACTAAACTCTGATAATTATAAGGGATGTAAAGAGTAGCGCTCCACGTTTTTCGTTTTAAGCCTCACAGGTATTTTTATAGTTATTAAAATTTGACAATCAGAAATTTTCAGGATTATCTGTATGTGGTTAAGTATCTGTAATAGGGCTAGGAAAAATTATTTTATGCATTTGATTTTTTGTTCATTTAAACAAATATTTTTTGCTCTATCGCCCTCTAGCGGCGAAAATAGAAACGGTAAAAATGTTTACTAGTACATTTTTTTCATGATACAGGACAGAGAATATCTTGGTACAAAATTTTGCACGTAGGAAAAAAATACCCTGTATAACACATACAATAACATACATGCAATAATGTGATATGATATATAAAACTTCATACGGTTTATACTATTTGGGTGAAATTCGGAATATTTTCGACATTAAATTCGAAAATGTAGGATTTTTTTTTTTAAATATAAAATATTATTCATAAATTATTCATAAAGAATATTTGTTTTTCCAATATTCTTAGAGATATCAATTAAGGATTATAAATAATTCAAGAGTATACTGCCAAATAAACATTAAATGATGACAAAACTGTTGAACCGATCAAAATAAAATAAAGTGTTAGCAAGAAAAAAAATTCTCTTTTAGATCATGCGGGAATATCCTAAAACAGAGAAATAATGGTTTTTATAAAGCACGCCAATATTGTGACAAAATTTTTAACGATACTTTTTGCCTATAAAATTGAATTTGGGCTAATAAGGCTATATGTCACGCATTAAAAGAGACAATTTAAAGTACCGTTAGGAAAAAGTCCCGTTTTAGTAGCTCAAGCTCGTTTAATGGAAGTTTCCCCAATAAAATTAGTTATTAAAAATTTCTTAGATTGTGCTTACATTAACATGAAAGTGTTTTATTTTTGTTTTTCTTGTACATAGATTACATACATAGATGTAAACGTTACGCTTTTTTAATAGAGAAAAATCTCTTTTTCCCATTTATTTGCCTATATAAGTTCTGCTCGCTAGAAGTATCTATCTTTAAATTATAAAAACTAACTTCAGAAAAGATTTAAAAATGGAAAATTTTAAAATTATGTATTTTGTTACATGAACTTTATACTTATATTTATATAAACATAGCCATAAACATAAATACATACATGAATACATGTGTAGGTATAAGGTACATATGTACATACGTTACATATTATACATATAAATAAAAAGTGTCCCAGTAGGAAATGGAAGCAATGCAACTTTCATGACGCACTGATGATTAGTAGCTAGAACCGGTTCGTTTATGCATGTTAACATCGCTGATTTTTACATGTCGATATCCTACGCCGGATCCATAATAGGTACTCTCTATATTACCATGGCGTCGATGTTTTCATGGATGAATGCGAATTGCATTAATGTGTCTATAGAACCTATACTTCATGCATGACGAAGGAAGAATTGCAGCATAAGTGAATCAGAAGTGATGTGAGCACTGACATTGTTACACTAGTGAAAAGGAATGCATTATGAATGTAACCACTTTTTTCACAACAATTTCAATTTACTCTTCATATTTGTAACATATATATATATATATATAACGATGTAAATTATTTTAAATTTCAAAAGACTAATATAAAAAAATATTGTTTACTTACCAAATTTAGAATTTTGATATAATTTATAATTATTTCTTCATAACTTTTTTTTAAAAAACTACTTTTTATAAATATTTCTTCAGCACTTGATACTTGCTACTTGCACCGTCTTCTATTAAAATTTTTTATATACATACATATATCGATTCGATATATGACGAATTTCGCAATTTTACCCTTCTCATTGAACGTAATACGCACATAATAATTGTAACACATTATACTACGTTTTCACTACAGCCTAAATTGCGTGATTTCGCAAATCTACTATAAATCACGTTTGAAATCTTGTGATTTCCCATACAACAACAAGATTTAGAAATCTTGTGATTTTTACTAGATTTTATTAAAATCTACATCGAAATCGCCTAGAATTATAAAAACACACGCTTTTTTTGAATTCAGCAACTTATTCAGTTTTTAAACTGTCATTTTATGTTTAAAAAACTCGTCACCATTTTCTACCATATCCTTTTCCAAAAACGTCGATGTGCGGTGATACAAATTTTTTTAATTTGAAAGTTATTATTTTAATTACTGTTTAATTAACAAAAATATTACCTTAGACCACACTTTTTTAATGTTTTTCATTCTTAATAATTCATTTAAGACAACAACAAAACATTTTTCAAATGTTGACGAATTTTTCTTTTATAGTAATTAGTTTTCCTAGCTAATATATTATTTACATATTATACTAATTTTATTTGTAATATTCACTTCATACATTATAATAACATTTTGATCACACATTTTGTAAAAAGTTTCAAATAACAAATCAACATAAGAAAACACAAATTATATAAATGTCAGAAAAACGTCAACCAAAATCTACTCAATTGTAATAAAAACACTTACTAGATTTTGAAATTTACTTAACCAAAATCACGTGATTTAGGCAGTAGTGAAAACTAGTTATTACCTCTTTGCTTCTAAAATCCGGTTTCGTCATTCAGAAATGCATCGATTCTACTTGTATCGATTAATTGGGACTTGTACGCATTCTAATTCATCAATGCTTTGTGTCCAAAAACGAATCAATGTATTCAGCAATGATTTAAAACATTGCTGCTTTTTCATGCACGAAGCAACTGATGAACTAAGATCACTAATGTTCAAATTTCCGATTGGGGTATTATAAAAATACATATTACATAAACACACTGTCTTTTTAGAAAAAATTTCCAACACTTAAATATTGTGAAAACTTTCACAAACCATTCATACAATGTGCATATAAAAAATTAACTCGAATATTGAACTACATTACACATTTTAAAAAAAGACTGAAACAAAAAAACAAAAACAATGAGAAGTAGATTGTGAGGACAAATAGTAATAAAATAATTTAAAAACAATTTTTTATCGTTCAAACTTCAATTAAAATCTAAATATTGTAGAATCTTTTTTTTTTTTTATAGAAGAAACTATTAATTCTCAAATTTAAAACTAACTTGTTTAACGCTGCATTTATTATTAGCATTCATCGATTTTAAAAAATATTTTTCTTTCTTACATTATTATTATTAATTATCATGATCAATAATCATAAAATCACTACATTGAAAATATTCATTTTATCGCTTGCACTCAAATTGAAGAGAAAATTTGAATAATAATAAAAAAAAAAAATTAAACTTAGTAATATTTCATATATGTACTTATGTTTAAACATTGAAATTAGCAAATTGAATGAAATTAATATAAAAATTTTTCCTAATAAAACATCAATCAGTTATCTAAATTTCTACATTTACATACAATCTACACAACATATTATTGAACTACTAGTAAAAAATTTAGAATAATAAAAAATCAATTATATTCCTTAAAAAGTTTAATTATATAATTATATAGCAATAACAAATAGAAAAGAAAAAAAACAAATTTAAAGAAAAAAAACCAAATGAAAATTAATTCATTATAAAATATTTAAATTGTAAATGTAAAAAAAACTATAAGAAAAATAAAATTTTCAAAAAATAATATGTACATAGGTATTCTGGTCATTGTTTGCGTATTACCTTCTCCAATGTGTTATGTATTTCAAGTTAGATGTTTAAGGAGAGAATATAAAAAAGTAAATTTAAAAGAAAAAACCTAAAAACTGAAAAAACTATAGAAAAAAACTAATAATCACCACAAACAATATGAATGCATATATTTAGTATATTAAACAAGTGTAATTACCTAATAATAATTATTTAAAAGACAAAGGAAACAAAATAGATTGAACAAATAAAATTAAATTAAGTATATGAAAATAAGAAAAAAGAGAATTCTTTATACATACATACGAGTACGTTTACATACATTTCATTATAAAAAAAAAAAAAACTAAAAACAAAAAATAGTAAACATTAAAAATGAAAAATAATTACATTTACATAATTTGAAAAATTACTGAAAATTATATTGAATTATTAAATTAATGAAGTATAAAAAAAAAATGACCTTAAATTGTATTAAAATTTTCATTATTTAAAAAGAAAAACTTTACAATAACAATCAGTTTAAGTAACAAAACCTTATCGTCAAAATTTCCCTATGATAATATTCTTTGCTTGTTTATTCTCATTGTATTTCCGCTATTAAAATGAATATAACTCTATATCCATGCAGTGTGATACTCATATATACGTACATATATGTACATACATATATGTATAATATATCTATCTATACAGTGTGTTAGGTAAGAGCGTCCACTTCCTTATTTTAAAAGTATAAATAAAATCCATTATACTGTTTTTTTTAAGTCTTTTTATATATAGTCTTTAGTCAAAATATAAACACTTACAATTGAAAAACAGCTTTACAACTTCAGCTTTCAAAGCTGTAGTCAAAATATTTTTAATCTTGAGATAATCGGTACTATCATGACCAGATAACTTTATCTTCTTAATAAGTCTTATCTGATAGTGAAGAAAACCAAATTCTTGATTTATCCTCAGTTTAAGATTATCATGAAGATATCTTGTCCTAAAGAAATTGGGCATAAATTGTTTGTATATTCTTCAATTAAAGTTCTTCATATTTTTCTTATTTCTATTTTTAATTTCGAATTGATGATATATTTTTTTGTCTGAGTGGACTTTGAGGAGGCCATTCCAGCATATTAATGCTTTGGGCTACCTTCTATTGATTACAAAGAGCGCTGTAATGTTTTGGATTGTTATCCTCCTGTAGAAAAAAACATGGAAAAATTTTTAAATCAAATATGTCAAGCTATACGAGGTTTTAATGTTACTTTTAATATTTACAAGCAGTAAAGTAATTGATGAGTTTAAAAATCACTTTTATTTCCAATATATAAGGAAAAATAAGAAAAAAGTATTTTAAATATATACATAAATTTATAAGATTACAGTTTTCCTTTTAATTCCAATAAATCATATAAAAATAAATAATTTAAAATAAATGTTAAATAAATTATTATAAGAAAAATTTCACAATTTTCTAAAACTAGTTATTAGTTTTTCTTCAATAGTTTAATCCAATTTACAACATAGTTCTGTAGTTCTAAGTAAAACCAATATGTGCTATGACTGCAAAATAAGGGCATTTGTATTATTACAACAAAATATTTTTGTAAATGTATGTATATATAACCTTTAAAAAAAAAATGCAGCTTAGTACAAAATTAAGGTCAATTAAATTTATTAGCGGAATTAAATTAAAAGAAAATTGAAAAATTTTATTATTGTTAAAATTTAGAATTGTGTTCAAATAAACTTGTATATAAAAGCAAAACAAAAGATAACTATTTTGACTCAACAATAATTAGTGGCATTTATATAGTTAAAAAAAATTATTTAGAAAAAAATTTATAATTATGTACACAAACATTTTTTGAAAATAAAAGTAATTGATTTACAAATAAATCAAACTTTCGTATTTTGGTTTTAATTATTGATATGTATTATTGTTGTTATTAATATTGTTTTATTTGTCAATAAATATTCAATGTAAAATTCAAACTAATATAGTTTTAGGTGAAAGGAAAAAAATATTTTTTTTGGAATAAATAAAGGCGGATATTCGGTATTCGATTCGATTCGATTTTTACATATTTTTGTTCAAATAAGAAGGCTATTAAAAAATATGTAATAATAATTATGTGTAATATTAATAATTCGGAATGTTTTGAGCTATTAGAACTGGACTTTTAACAAACGGTTCTTTGTCCTATTCAACATACTCGCAAAATCTTTTTGCGACAAATTTGACATGTCTTAAGTAGATCAATATTTCTCCATTCCATGAAAATGTAGAAATTCGGGTCATAAATAGTTAACTTTATCCAGGATCTCTATTTTCGGTTAATTTCATTTTACTTTGTTCGTAGTCGAGGTATAAAAGCTTTTTTGATTGAAAATAAATTAAACACGACTCAGATAACCGTTTGAAAATCGTACCAACAACAAAAAAAACAACAAAATATGTAGTTAAAATCAAACAAAACAGTGACGTGCATTATTACTGATAATAAGGGGCGCAGATAAGTAAAATTTGATAAACAATATTTTTAAACTTGACGCTAATTAGTTCATTGCTTTTCTCTAAACAGTAGCAAGTCACAAAAATGTTTCTGCACTCACAACATGCAAGCAACAAAACATTGCAAAATGTTGTGGCACAACATTTATTATTATTATTATTTTTATTATTATTATTATTATCGTTATTATTATTATCGTTATTATTATTATTATTATTATTATTATTATTATTATTATTATTATTATTATTATTATTATTTTATAAGTGTAATAATATATTTAAATGTGTATCTTTTGTTTATAATTTAAATTAATTTTATTTTATTGTAGAATTCAATATCATTTAGAAATTTAAAGATTTTTATTATTTTGAGGTGAGTGTATAGTAGACTACGTTGAAGTTCGGGCAACATTATAAGATTTCTAAATTTTGGCGTCCTCTACCAAATTGATGGGATCCCGCATTCTTTGAAAAGAGCTAATTGAAACTTTCTGATAGGACACTTTGACCATTTGAACGTTTTCTTTTCAAAAATTTTCAAAATGTTTTCTCAACAATGTGGTTTTTTTTTTTTTGTAAACTGAAGAATATTTTGTGCTATATAGTCAATAAAATTCATATTTGAAATTACAAAAATTAGGTATTAAACAAAATCTATAACGTAAACTATATAAAAGATAAAAAAATGAAATATTTACTTAAAAAATACATTTTTGCGAAAAACTAACACAAAGTAAAAAATATATTTCATATAAAACTCGTTATAAATTTATTGGTTAAAGTTGGATGAATTTCGGCTTGAAATACAAAGAAGAGATCAAGAGATAATGGCGATGGGAGCCAAAATGAAAACATTGGAAGAACAGCACCAGGTAAAAAAAGCTTGTTTTTTTTTCAAGTTTGTTTTCTTTTAAAAAACTTTTTTTTCAAAAATAGAAATAAAACTTAAAAATTCTGTGAAATCATATATAAATAGGATTATCAAAGACATATAGCTGTATTGAAGGAATCTTTATGTGCAAAAGAAGAACACTATAATATGCTTCAAACAGATGTTGAAGAATTACGTGCTAGATTAGAAGAGAAAAATCGGTTAATTGAAAAAAAAACTCAGGCAGCATTACAAGCCGTACAGGAACGTAACCGTATGTCAAATGAACTTACTGAACTTAAGGATCATATGGAAATAAAAGAAAGAAAAATAAATGTATTACAACGAAAGGTAAATTTTTTTTATCTAATCACTTATTAAAAAAAATAAATCTTGATGAATTATTTTATTTTATTATTACGATTTTCTCATTTTCTTTTGGAAAAAAATGCTGTGTCCATTTTATTTTGGTTTCTACTAACAAAATCAAATGAATAAAAATTTAATAGATTGAAAATTTGGAAGATCTACTTAAAGAAAAGGATAATCAAGTTGATATGGCACGTGCCCGTTTATCAGCTATGCAAGCACATCATAACAATTCTGAAGGAGCATTGACTAGTTTAGAAGAAGCAATTGGTGATAAAGAAAAACAAATGAGTCAATTACGTGAACAACGGGATCGCGCCGAACAAGAAAAACAAGAAGAACGTGAATTACATGAACGTGAAATTGCTGATTATAAAATAAAATTAAGATCCCTAGAAAGTGAAGTCGAGAAATTAAATACACGTCTTGATAGAGCATTAGCGGAAAAAGATAGATTAGAATCTAAATTAGAATCATCACAATCAGAATTAGGTAAATCTAAAGCTGAGCTTGATAAGGCAACAAGTGAAGTCGGACGTAGCAGTGCTGATTGGGAAGCAACAAAACAAAAGATAGCACGGCTAGAAATGGAAAACGAAAGATTGAAACATGATTTAGAAAGATCACAGGTACATTTCATTTAATTAAAATTTTTATATTTTATTTTAAATATCATTTATGAAATTAGACAACTTTTGGACGAACAACATTATCAACTTCACAAGAACTAGATAAAGCACAAGAAAGAGCTGATAAAGCATCTGCCGAATTACGAAGGACTCAGGCTGAACTACGCGTCACGCAGGTGAATCTAAGTATACTTGTATTTTTTGCTTTTTTTTTTTAAATTTATTACAAAATAAATATTTAATTAATAAGAATATTCAAAAAAAAAAAAAATAATAATAATAATAAAAATAATAATAATGATAATGCAGAAACTACTTAAGAACTATAAAATAACTACAATCACCAGCTCTAGTACAGCAACGACAGCATATTTTATCATTATCAACATTATTGATACGAGTATATGTAAAAACATCACCAAGAACTATTTTGATCGATCCATGGAACGCGAATCTTTGAAGGAGCAAGAAATAAAAATACATACATAGAATAGATGTGTTAACCCACAGCAACCATTTTCTAATATAAAAAACGCATTTATTCTTCGGTTACAGTTATTATTATTTACCTTGTCAACAATTTTACCTAGAGAAAATTCTAATTGAAATTTCTGTTATAAATTTTGATTAATAAACAAATTTATTGGAAATTTCTAGCAATTATCTTTTAACATAAATTAAGATATAAATTGTAATTAGTAATTCGCTGAATTTTAGATTCGAATAGAGTAACTTGTAATTGAATAAATTTTTTTGTTTACCAAATTCCAATTTATTTAACTTTTATTTTAAAAATTTGTTATAAAATAAGTAATTAAAAAATATATATTATATTTATTGTTATTATAAGTAAAAAGAAAATTAAAACACGGAAAATTTTAGTCCGATGCGGAGCGTGCGAGAACTGAAGCTGCAGCATTACAAGAAAAATTAGAAAAAAGTCAAGGTGAAGTTTATCGGTTAAAAGCAAAGTTAGAAAATGCACAAGGTGAACAGGAAAGCTTAAGACAAGAACTTGAAAGAGCTCAAGGTGGTGTATCTAGAATACATAGCGAAAGAGATAAGGTAATTCAAATGTTTTGTTGTTTTTTTTGTTTTTTTTTTTTTTTTAATTTATAGAAAGAAAAGCTGAAATTCATGAATGCAATAAATTTTTATTTTGTGTGATATTTTATAATTAAAGTTAAAAAAATAACTTTTTTCTAATTTGGTGAAATTGATGCATTTTTACCCTGAATTTATCTTAATAAGTTAATAATAATAATGAAATTGACGCCGCTTAAATTTAGATATGGGTATTTTAGAAAAACGAAATTTTTTACATACAAAAAAATATTGGATTCTTCTATTCATATAAACTTACACATACATACAAACAAAAATATAACATAAAACTCATTTTAAAACAAATATGTAAATATTTGTTTCATATACGTGCAATAATTTTGAACGACGATAAAAAGTGAAAATAATTAATTATATTACACATAAGTGACTATTTTCATTTCCAAACTCACTCCTGCGTCTATGTTTAATTTCACCATTTTCGAAGCTTACTTTGAATTTTCTTCTCATTCAAAGCAGCTATGGATTTATGATATTAGGACAGAGGGCAAGACGGAAGTTTTATCTTTGGATCTTTCTGCAACTTTCTAATCGTCCATATTATACTCATTCCGCCCTTTGACAAGTCCCTTGATGTTCTCATTTTTGTCTTTAGCAATGTTGGCGAAATAGCCTCGTCCGAAGAAGGTTGTTCTCCTATACCAAAACTAGTTCCGCTGCTTCAAATTGCTAATTAAATCTTAAAGCCAGTTTTTTGTACTTTTGTTGTCGCGTCTGATCACTAGCCACGCTGGATTGTAGAAAATAAAAATGATGAAAATGATGAGGGTACATCGTGAAATAAGAGCAAAAAAACTCC
The DNA here is from genome assembly GCA_932526495.1 of Bombylius major. NCBI lineage: Eukaryota > Metazoa > Arthropoda > Insecta > Diptera > Bombyliidae > Bombylius > Bombylius major. Next base: position 955,204 of record OW052046.1, read on the forward strand.
AACGCCCTCTAGCGGCCAAACCGTTGGGATTCTCCCCCACCTCCGATACGATTTTTTGTTTGTCTCGATGAGACCTATCTATGGTATCCTTTTGGTCGGTGATAACGGAAACACCCTGTATAATTCATTGACATATAACACTTATTCATTACATGTATCAATTACGTACATATTTGTTAAAGAAAAATTTATTATTATGATAATTCTTATTATGTGCAAATTTACTGCAAATGCAGCAAAAGTATACCTGAAATCCTCCCAGGCATGTGAAATACGATAAAATAACATCCAATATCTTGAAATGTGAAGCATATAGAAGAAAACGGTAAGACCATACGAAAAAATATACCTAGAATACCAAGACTGTAATTGTATTATAACATAAAACCATTAAAATGTCACATAAAATAATTATTATAATATTTGCAGCGAAGAATTATTTTATTAGAAAAACTCAATTTTAATAAAACAATTTTAAGGCTATTGCCGAACTTGAAAAAACAAAAGAAGAACTTGAAAGGACTCAAGCAACTCTAGGCAAAGCGCAGTTGCAGCAGGAAAAACTTCAAAATTCATTAGATAACGTGCAAAATGAAGTTGATCACCTTCAGGAACGTCTAGATAAAAGTACAACTGAGGTCAGGCGATTACAATTAGAAAAAGAGAAGCAAGCGTATGAATATGAAAATTTACAATCACAATTAGATAAGGCATTAGGACAAGCAGCACGCATGCAAAAAGAACGCGAAGGACTTGGTATTGATGCGGATAGGATGCGTGAAAAATTAGAAAAAACACAAGTATATTATTGCAGTCGTTGTTGTCGTGTTTGTGTTGTATTTTTAACCTAAATTATATAGATGTCACTTGCTCGTATACAGAAAGAAAAAGACCAACTTTCGGATGAATTAGAAACCATTAAAGAAAGAGCTGAAACCTCACAAACATTATTAATGAAGGCACAAAGAGAAAAGGAAGCGATACAAACTGAATTGGATGTTATTAAAGAGAGATGGGAGAAGGCTCATAGTTTGCATCAAAAGTTACAGGTACTTTCTTATATTTACATATATGTATACATATTTACTTTTAATTGAGGTATTAAAAAATTTCTGAATATATCAACTCTATTTCAGATGGAAAGAGATGACGCTATTACTGAAGCTGAGATACTTAAAGAAAAACTTGATAAAGCTTTATATGCTAGTCAAAAGCTAATTGATGAAAAAGACACATCGAATAAAGAATTTGAAAAGATGTTAGAAAAATATGACAGAGCGCAAAATGAAATTTACAGATTGCAATCACGTTGCGATACAGCTGAAGCTGATCGTGCCAGGCTTGAAGTTGAAGCAGAACGATCAGCCTTGGCTGCAACAAAAGCACGAGAAGATTTAAGAAAATTACAAGAAGAAAGCACAAGATTACAGGAAGCATGTGATCGTGCAGCTTTACAATTATCAAGATCGAAAGAACTTGAAGAAAAAGCCCGTGAAGAACTTGATATACAACGTGATCGGCTAGATAAATTACAAACAGAAATAAGACGAGCACAAGGGGAAAAAGAAAATTTACAAACAGAAATCGAAAGACTGAATTATGAATTAGAAAGAGCTCATACAACTCAGGCTAAAATGAATGCATCATCAGTTGCTGTTCAAGAAGAAGCCACAAGGTATAGCCTTGAACTAGATAAAATGCGTGATCGATATGAAAAAAGTCAAACTGAGCTCAGACGATTGCAAGAATCTGATACTTTTGGTAGGGAAACTCGAAGAGTTAAAGAAGAGAATGAACGATTGCGTGATCGTTTGGACAAAGCCCTTTTGGAATTGGAGTCGATACGCGGGAAATCTCAGTATGAAACCGAATCATATGAAAAATGCAGGGAGAAATATGAACAAAGAGAAATTGAAATCCAAAATTTGGAGTCAAAGTTACACGAAGCAACTTTACAGCTCGAACTCTCTAAAACCGAAATTTCAAAGCTTCTATCCAGTCAAGAAAAACAACGGAATGAACTGGAACGTGCTCATATTGAGTGCGAAAAAGTTCGTGATAAACATGAAAAACTTCAAAAAGAAGTCGAACGTCTTAAACAAGGTTCAGCTGTTGTTAGTCCTACTATTCAACATCCCAATGATAAGCAAGATCTCGAAAGACTCAAAGAACGTTTGGATAAGGCGTTACAATCACGGGATTCTACTGAACTTGAGGCCGGTCGTTTAGCCAAGGAACTAGAAAAAGCACAAATACATCTTGCCAAACAGCAAGAAACAAATGAATCAACAAGAATTGAATTTGAAAGAATGTCAGCTGAATTAAGTCGTGTTCATGAAAGACTTGAACGAGCTGAAGCAGAAAAAGAAAGTCTTAGACAATCTTTGAAAGTTGTAGAAAAGAACACACGTCAAAATACTCAATTAGAAAAGAATTTAACAACACTCGAGTCTGAGTGTAAACAGTTAACAATAGAAAGAGATCAATTAGTTTTACAATTAGAAAAGAGTCAAGATATGTTAATGAATTTCCAAAAAGAGCTTACTGCCACCGAACAAGAATTGCAAAAACAACGAGAAGAAAATCGTCGTGTAAGAAATGGTCAACAAGGACAACAACAAAATACCCAACAATTACAACAAGAAATTCAAATCCTTAAACAGAGATTACAAGAAACTGGTGCCAAAAGTGAAGAGCTTGAACAATGGCGAAAGATTGTTGAACAAGAACAAAATCGAGCTGATCAAGCTGAAAAAGCTAGAGCAGAATTACATAAAAAAGTTCAGGTACTTTACATACATATTAGCATACGAATGTTTAACTGTTGTTTTTTTCTATAATAATTTTTCTCTGAGATTTAAATTCGTTTTGTATTTATTATTTTTTTGACAATAAATTTTAGGTTTTGGAGAAACAACTAGAACAACAATTACAACTAATTGCAAGTATGCAGAAACAAGGCGCACAACCAAATCTCCAGGAAATAGAAAAATTAGAAAAAGATTTACAAACAGCTCAAGTTGAAAGAGATCGATTCCAGCAACAACTTGAGTTGTTAGTCCAAGAATTAGAAAAGAGTCAGGTAACATTCCAAGCATTTAATACATATGTACATATGTATGTACCTATATAAACATAATTCATTTATTCATTTGTGTGCTACATTAGCTTGATTTAAATGAGGCAAATAAGAAACTTGCAACAGCACAACAAAATAATATGACTAAACCACAAGATGAAACCCAACGAAAACAAATGGAAACACATGCGAAACAAATTGAGGAAGCAAAAAAACAACTTGAAGCTCAGGCAAAGGCAATTGAAAGTGAAAGGAAAATTATTGAAGATCAACGAAAAGCTATTGAAGCGAAACGAAAGGATCTTGAAGAGAAAGAGAAGAGGATGATTGATTTCGATCAACAATTAAGAAAACGAAAAGAACAAATGGACCAATTAGAAAAATCCTTACAAAAGGTTTAAAATGATAAATAATATCTATTGTATGACATATGATAATTATTATTATTTTTGTATATTGACAGGCTGGAGGATCTGCAGCAGCAGTTGGAGAATTAAACAAAAAGTTAATGGATACACAAAGGCATTTAGAAGCGTAAGTCTATCTATACGATTTTTATTTAAAATTTATTATTTACTGAATTCAAGAGAAAGGATGTTCAAAATAAACATACATATATTTTACTCCTTGTATTAAAAGAGTTACAAAAGAATTAGAGAATGCAAACGAAGAGGCAAAGAAATCAGCAACAGAAACCGAACGGCTTTTACAGTTGGTACAAATGTCACAAGAAGAACAAAATGCAAAAGAAAAAACCATCATGGACTTACAACAGTATGTCATAATACATATAATATAAGAATAATATAATCTATATAATTTTTTTTTAAATGTCAATTTAAAAAAACGAATTAATTTTTCTTATTAATTTAGAGCCCTCAAAAATACCCAAGTAAGACTTAAGCAATCACAAATACATCAGCAAGACGTAAGTATAGTCAATTTATTTATTTTTATTTATTGAACATATGTACATATATGTATGAAATCATTTAAAGTAATATACTCAATAACAAAAAAAAAAAAAAAAAAAAAAAAAAAAAAATTGACAAAAATGGACTTACATTATAATATAATGTATAATACATATTTCATATTCTTATTTCCAAGTGAAATAAAATAATAAGGTAGTTCTGTAGTTATTTTTAAAAACTCCTAAGAAAAATATTAATTTGCCTGTTGATATTTCAGATCTAAAAAAATTTACATTTGTGTTGTTCTTTTTGTATTCTAAATAATTAAAAAATTTGTTTCTCTTCTTATAATTTCTTTTTATGTAACAAAAAACCAAAAATTTGCAAAACAGGCTGGACCCGCTGGTTTTCTTAAAAGCTTTTTTTAAGTTTGTGGATTATGATATAGTTATATTATAATATAAACATGTAAATATAGTTATACAGGATGTTTTGTTTCTACGAACCAAGAGTGGTACCATGATATATCCTCTGGATTATTTCATGAAAAAAATTGTGCTAGCAAAACTTTCTGTCGTGTCTATTTTCGCCGCTAGAGAACGCTCAAAATTATGAGTTTTATGCAAGACCTTTCAACACAAAATTGCCTGTTACTTTTTTTGCACCCCATGTATTGAAATTTTTCTTTTGATTATAAATGGCTATTAAAATTACCTTTTTATTTGGTGTATTATTTATTCTACGTTATAATTTCACTTTCATAAAAAGAGGTCATAAACTTGAAAGAGTCATTTTAGTAACCCTATGATCCTCATTTATTGAACTGAAATTTTTTTTATTTTATTATACACAATATTAGCTTTCAAAATAAATTTAAAAAGAATTTAAAGGAACCCAATTAATTTAGAAAATTTTTGGAAAAAAAAATCATAAATTTCAAGTTTATGACCACTTTTTATAAAAGTGAAATTATAACGTAGAATAAATAATACACCAAATAAAAAGGTAATTTTAATAGCCATTTATAATCAAAAGAAAAATTTCAATACATGGGGTGCAAAAAAAGTAACAGGCAATTTTGTGTTGAAAGGTCTTGCATAAAACTCATAATTTTGAGCGTTCTCTAGCGGCGAAAATAGACACGACAGAAAGTTTTGCTAGCACAATTTTTTTCATGAAATAATCCAGAGGACATATCATGGTACCACTCTTAGTACGTAGAAAAAAAAAATACCCTGTATGTATACATATAGTACATATAATGTTATTATACAGTTTTAAAAATTGCTATTGAGTAATAATATTAGTTTGTAAAATATTTCATAAAAATAAATAAAAATATGTAATTTAAAATAAAAAAAATACATTTAAACAAATATCATATAATAAGTATTGAGCTATTGTGACATAAGCAGATTATACAACAAAATATAACATGTACAAAACGAAGTAGAAAGTAAAAATTGAAAATTGTGAAATTTGCTTAAAAAACATTCCAAACAAAACATTGTTAAAATTTTTGTGGAACAGTAGTAACAAAAAAGGATATTAATAAGTAATTGACAAATATGTAATTCCACGAAAAATATTATGTTTCTAATGAATTAATTTAAAATAAATGAAAAGACTTAAGAAACAGTGTTTTTGCTAAGCACAAAAATTAAAATGAATTAAATCATTACAGTGAAAATGGGAGAGAAATCAGCAATAATGAATGAAATTGGATAGGTACATCCTGAAATAATTTTGTTGCACATATAAGGACCATAATAATAAATATAAACAATAATATATTATGACTCCTATATACAGGGTGTTTTTTTTTCTACGTACCAAGAGTGGCACCACGATATTCCCTGGACTATTTCATGAAAAGAATTGTACTAGTGAAACTTTGTATCTTGTCTATTTCGCCACTAGAGGGCGTTCAAAATTATGAGTTTTATGCAAGACCTTTCAACACATAATAAAAGTGGTTTTAATAAATGCAACTGAAACTCAAAACAATTGAATATTTTCACTATAAATAAGCATTCGACTAAATCAAACGTTATATTAATACATATGTATTTGATATTTAAAAAATAAATTTAAAAAAATTAAAATAATAAATGTACCTATAAAAAAAAAGGTATGTATAGTATATATGTAAACAAACAAAATTATTCAAAAGAAGAAAAATGAAGTAAAAACTAAAATTCTAATTTGAAAAGAAGCAAAGATAGTTAGGGAATTCAATTCACTTTTCGAATCATCGTAATTTTCCAGTTTCAGTTTTCGTCGTCAATTGATATAAACCACCATTTTAAATATTTTTGTGGTTTATTTTGTAGTAGTGTTTTTTTAGCTGTCATATTTTATAAAAAATTTGGCCTACTTCAATTTATATTACTCAAATATAAACTACGAAATTACGAAAGAAAAAAGTTAGAAACTTCGAAGCATTTTATCTTCGCACTTTTCAAAACTTGCGTACTTTGAAAATCCATGGAAATGTACCTACTACGACAACTGAAAACTACAAAAACTACGATGTTTAGGACAAACTGAAAAGTGAAATGAATCTCTTGATTACTTCTGCAGATTATCTAAAGATTATCTAGAACTATCGTAATTTGAATTGTTTTGTGAAATTTCTCGTTTTTTATGAATATTTTATACTACTTGATTACATTATATTATTATTCTGGATTTTGAACAATTGTTCGATTTAGGTACCAGCACCAATACAGCGGACATTCACTCGTATGGAATTGTACCAGTGCGTGTGTAGGATATGTTTGAATATAATTGTGAATATGTTGGTGAGCGAAATTTTGAAGTTGAAATGATGTCAGATGAGCTTGCATGGAATGTAAATTGATGACACAGTCACCAATTGTGTACAGAAATAGTTATATTTAATATGTCGGAGTTCATATTGATACAGTTGTGACTCAAACTAAGTCTTATTTAAATCCCTACTCCTTGCTGAGCATCGTGAGCATTACTGTCAAAAAAATAACAGCGTAATCCTTTGAATACTGCAGGGCCCTCATTTTTAAAAAAACAAGGTTTTCTGCAATACTAAAATGTGAGGATTTTACTTGCTAATTAGTTACCTTAGGCTGTGCTGATTAGCACGGAAACCTCTTATATTACACTGAACTACTGTTAGGTCTTGAGAACAGAATTTTTTTTGATGCATGAAGCTTGACTACACTTTTTTTCTACCTCGTAGAATAAGTCGAGCCAGAAGAAAAAGGATAATAAAGCTTTTTATTAAAAACAAAAAATTGAGCAACAATGTCCTGACGTATACTTTATTTAACAATTAAAGTCAGTGTTGTGCTTATGGAGGCAGTACCCAATGAGATTGTTGCCCTTGGTAATATTTAATTTAAAAGATTCTCCTCGATTGAAATTGAGATCTGATCACCCCACACACGAGACAGATTTATACAAACGAAATGTAAAAGAGTATAGAAAAGTATACCTATCTTGCCTGTACTGACTTTAATTGTTAAAAAAAGTATAGTTATTACAATAAAGTTGTTTCATAATACCGCTTTATCGCAATTTTCAAACTCAACACGAAAAAGAGAGAATTTGAGTGAATTTCAAACACGTCATAATGATAAAATAGGTTGGTAATACCGATTATTATTTATTAATTTATAGTGATAACGAAATAACAATAAAGTACGTTCATAATCGACCCCCTGGCCAGTTTTTCCTACTCACTTTTACAATTACATTTATTTATTTTATTTTTTCTTGCTAGGTGATTTTCAGATACCAAGCAAAGTGTTGCATCTTTTTTTTTTTAAATAAATTTCATAAAGATTATGTAAAATAATAAATAATTTCAATATATTGTAATACTTTTTCAATTTATTCTTAACGAAAGCTTTTACTAATAATATCGAACCACTTGGTCGCAAAGAACTACCCAATACTAAATTATAAAATCAGCTGATTGTGTTGTCTAAAGGAATTGGTAAGTTTTGATTATAGTCTTTTAAGGAAATGCTGCATTTTTAAAATAGTATAATTTTTCTGCAATAGAAAAACTGAATTAATAAGTTTTTCAGCTAGGAAATAAAGGAAATTGTAGAATACTTAAAGTATCTAGATATTTCAATATATTATGTATGTATGTATGTTTGTCTAATTTTCTATCAAATGTAGCATAGATCAATTTTTAATTCTAATACTACATATTATGTTGATAGGTGACTAAAATTATTTGTAGCATAGAAAACATTCTTAGAAAAATAAATATAGCGAAAACAAAATTGATCATTATTATTTCTACAATAAATTCAATATCTAATATTACTATTGCAAGTATTCAAACTTCTCCTAGCTTAAATAAAGAATTTATATTTTTGGACCAAATTTAAGAGAACACAATTTTGTTGAATTTTCGTGCTTTAAATTAAAACAAAACTAAAGACATACACTTACACTATTAATTTGAAAACTAATAAGTGAATTATGTAATTGATTAATAATAAGTTATTATTTAATAATGTGAATTTGTAAATAATGTACATATACTGACATTGAGAAAATACAAATAAATTAAAGTAATTAATGTATTATTATAAAAATATTGAATAGAACAAAATCTAAATAGGTAGTAAATATTCAGGTATAATGTATTCGATTTAGTTATATACATATAAAGGGTTTTCTACTAAGAGCGCTCGAGCTTTAAATTTAAATAAAAAAAAAGTTTTGTATCAGATATTAAATATTTTTGTGTTGAACTAGTTGATTCGAATTTGCCCACTTAACGACAAATAATCGACTCAACAGAACGATTGTGTGAAAATCACGTAGCTCACGGAACGTAGCTCGAACTGAGCACTCATTTTGATAGTCAAATTTAATAATGATTTGTACAAGTTGCTCAACACTGTAACTTTCCATGATGATTTGCCTAAAATTAATTACTATAACCTCCAAATTTGACAGCTGTAGCTTCACAAATATGGCCGATATACACTGTCAAAGTTCGAGGTTTCTATTGGAAAACTTTTTATATGTATACATAGTATGTAGAAGATATAAAACAAATTCATTACATCATTAACTCAATCAGTAGATAATTTTGTAAATATGTAATTTATTTTATAATAGAATGTACACAAATATATATTTTAACCTGTATATAATTATAATTTGTAACTATTAAATTATAAAAATAAATTAGGATATTATTAAAATTAATTGTAAAATTATAAAATAATGGAAAATAACATAAAATATATTATATAAAAAATTAAAACAAGTAAAAAAAGTTTTTATTTAATCAAAAATAACAATTTTAATCTCTATGTATATTATAATCTTTGAAATACACTTATTATTTATTCATAATACATAAATAACACATTAAAAATATATAGTAAACAAAACATTAAATGCAATTTTAAATAAAATTGTGAAAGTTGATTATTTTCCTTATGCAAAAAATATTATTTCTTCTCCTAGAAATACAATTACTCGTATAATGCAAATTTTTTAACAATATAATATACATAATATGTATATCAAATATCGTTTTAAATCCAACATGGTGGGAGAAGATTAAAATAACCAGTCCTAATTTGACAAATAAATGAATAAAATATTGAAAAACAAAGACTTGTCGAATAAAGAAAAGTAGTACAAATACAGAAACAAAATAATAAATAAAGAAAATGTACAAGATATGTCGTAACTGTAAGAAAAAGTGAACAAACATAAAAGCTTACGATCCAGTGGCTTATAAATAAAATTCATACTTAAAAAAACGCAATATAAACTTCGCCTACAAAAGAAAAGTTGTATGGAATCAATAAAAATAATCCTTTTGAGACAAATGAAGAAAATATGGAATGAAGGAATATGGAAAACCATGCCTATTTCGCCTGTACTGACTTTGATTGTTTAAAATACTATACATAATTGCAAAATATACACTATTTTATATTAAAGAATTCTTTTTATAAATTTTATTCTGAATGTCTGTCAAACTAATGTATACATATATAGTATATCGTTTATAATGAATTTAAGAAAATAAAAATAAAAGAAACGTTCTAAAAAAAATAACGCTTTTTTTTAAATATTTCGATGTAAAAAAGGAGATATTCTGAAATTTAGCGTATGTAAGCACCATTTTGGTGTTGCTACCATACGGTTAGCTGACTAATATGGTAAGTGTAGTTATCTACCACTGCACTGTTATGATTATTATGGTGATGGTTAAATTTCGAACATAAATTTTACATTTGCATTTCAGTGTTTCAATTAATAATGTTTTATTTTAATAAGTAGTTTTTTTTAAAATTTCACACAAGTCAAACCAAAAATAAAAATATATAAAGTATAAAAATAGATATTTCCAAGCTATAACATGTTAGGACGTCATCTAATTCGGTTTCGAAATTACCTAGAAAAGAAGTTTATTTTTAAAATATTATAATTTATGTATTAAAAAAATTTCAAAAATATATAAATAATGTGAATAATATAAAATATACAAAAATAATATTACTTCCATTATTTTTGCACATATCGTCCGCCATAATCAAATCAACCATTTAAAATTTGATCACTATGGTAAGATAAGCTTTACCGAAATAGTGAATATTCGAATGTTACCTCGTTACTTTGGGTAACTGGTAAATTTTTGAACATAGTAGATATACTTTTGGTTATTACGGTAACTAACTACCATGATCAGTTTTTGAATGTCACCAAAGTTACATATGAGTCTATCTGCTTTAGTTCAGAAGCTAGAGCCTTTGGAATAAACTTATTTTTCATTCATTCGCTAGCCCCTGCATACATTTTTCACTAAAAAGTGAATAAAGTCTTTGGAATAAAATCATTTTTTCACTTTTAGGTGCAGGGTGGTTTACAAAAAAAGTCACAAAAATCTTCAACGCCCTCTAGATCGTTGAGATTAACCCCCCTCCACCAAATACGATTTTTTGCTTGTCTCGGCGAGACCTATCTCTGGTTTCATTTTGTAAACATTAATACCGGACACCCTGTATTTCTAATGTTCAGCATTAGCATATGGCGTGTTGAAAAACAAGAAAATTTTACAATTCAACATGTATTTCATTTTATAGATATACATTATGTGTATGTATAGATATGTATGTATATGATTTGCTCAGGAAGATATAAAATCTTTGATCTTCATTTTATTTTAAATATATACACATACATATTACATGAAAAGGAAAAACAATTTAATTATAAATGTTATATATGTAGGTATTCCTATTTATAAAAAAAAAAAGGAAAACTTTTGGATTATTTTTTTTTAATTGTATTAATCAGGGACGATTATAGTCAGACTGGCACTGTAAACCTGGCAACTCTAAGTAGTGGACTAATATCGTAATTAAAATGTGTTAAAATTTTGTAACTCTTGTATTGATATCGCTCTCTTTTTGATAGTAGCCAGTGTAGCCACCAAGCTGTAAGGTTGTATATTTTTTTGTAAAGAATAAATAAAATATAGAATATTTATACTTATTATATCTTTATTGATCGTTCATAAGGATTCCACCACGCCAACACCAGCACCAACATTACCTTCACCTCCGCCCATAGTAATTTTATTAATTTTAAAATTTACATTTCCTTTTAACATTCCAACAAAAATTTCAGTTGTTGTTGTGAATTTATTTGTTAAACGATTTATGAAATTCAAAATTGGATTTCGTGTTTGAAAAACATTATTAGTTGCTGTGCCCGTAAATTGTGGTTGCTGAGGTAGCATTACATTTGCCTTTTTAATTGAAAATTTTAAAAGAAAAGAATAATAAAAAAAACTTTATATAAAATGGAAATTTATGAATTTAACTTTAATTTAATAAATTAACTAGTAATTGAACAAATTTTTTTTAACTCACAACTCTTGTTGATGTTTGTGTTATTGGAATTCTCTGTGTTTGACTTGAAACAAGAACAGGCGTTCTTTGTGGTGGCGGTGATTTCATTGTCTATATATGAAAAAGAAGAAACATGATTTATGTTTAAAATTATAACAAACCGTTCGGGAAAAACAAAATTCCTATTTTTACCACATCATCCAATTCAAGTCCTTCATCACCAAAACGATTTGTTATGAAAACATCTTGTGTCTCTTGTTGTCGATTGAAATCTTGCCTAATAGGTCTTTGGGTTTGAGGAGGAATTGGAATGAATACTCTTGATGGGAAAATCTATTCAATAACAAAAAAAATAATAAATAAATATACTTAGTAATCTCCAAAATTTCAATATACCTATATGGGTATATTATACAGGGTGTCCCGTTTGGTTTGCTTAGAACTGATACCAGTGATAGGTCTGGTGATAGGTGATAGGTCATCGAGATAAACAAAAACTCGTAGGGGGGGGGGGGTGTAACCAACGGTTTGGCCGCTAGAGGGTGTTGAAATTCGTTTGTTCTTATTTCACGGTATTCTCTATAACTTTTTATAGGGGCACTCAAGAGTCAAGTTATTTGAATTTAAAAATTAGCACTTCTAGCTCCTATTTTCAATTTACACTGCAATCAAAACACGTTACACGTGTCCAATAATTCAATGAATTTCAGACTTATTTTTCCAGTTTTCGAAAATTATGTATTTTTTGAAAAAAAAAAAGATAGTAAATCGATGCAGAATCAATTGAGCTTTTATTTTTTGCAATAAAAAATTAGAGTTGATTTAGCCTTTTTTGAGAAAGGCAGGGTTAAACACAAAGTGACCCTTGAGTGCCTCTGTAAAAAGTTATAGGGAAAACCGTGAAATAAGAACAAACGAATTTCAACACCCTCTAGCGACCAAACTGTTAGGATTTTCCACCCAACCCCTCATACGATTTTTTGTTCATTTTACCAAGACCTATCCGTAACGGAATCACCCTGTATAATAAAAAAAATTTTATCGATTGGAGTAATTTAGTACGAATGAGGATTTTTAAAACATTTCACCTATGTATATGCTGATAAAATTCAAATAAAAAACAATAAATAAAAAATAAAAAGTAAGAAGCAAATGAATTAAAACTTTAAAAATTAGAAATAAAATAAAATTTAAAAAACAAGTCGTTCAAAAAATGTACCAAAGCCAAATTAGCCTGCTTCATAGAATGTTTTTTGTTTTGAAAAAAAAAAAAAAAAAAAAAAAAAAAAAAAAAAAAAAAAAACGAATAGCTAAATCAAAAATGATAATGATAATAATTTTAATTGGAAAACAATTCAAATATTTACTTACAGCTTTTTTTTGCTAGTTTGTTTATTGAGATCTCCTTTTAAAAATAATTAGGCATAATTGCATAATAAAAGAATTGCAAAATAATAAGATCGCGTCTTGGTTTGGCACATACCTTAGAGTTAAAACATGCTATCATGATGCTAAAACCACAGAGTAGTAATGTAAAGAGAGATTCAAAATATTAAAAAATGTGTATAAATTTACATATGCAGACTGCAGTATGCAGAGAGACGAAAAGCTTCTATCTCTCACGAAAAAACATATGTGAAAACTTTCGCTTATTACACAGTTACTCACAGAATATTATTTTGATTCATATAACATGTATAAGATGCCCAAGTACCTATTCGTTAACTGTTGGTCTAGCAAAAGTAATGAAATCTGCATTAATGCCAAGTTCAAAAAACTTCTTCACATACAAAATTTCATATTTGTGGTTTTGTATTTTTTTGTCCCTTAAGAAAAAGAACAGCTTTTTTATTTGATGCCATGTTGTTGTTGTTTTAATTTGTGTGAGTGGGAGGATGCGGATTAGGCATCCACGAGCACTCAGACAGGAGAGTTTATTGTACTCAGCACCCTGCCTCTAATAAAATCTCCTCTTTTTCCTAAAAAACGAGAGGATTTTTTCTAGGGGTTCAGAATAGATGTCTTCCATTCTCGTTACATCGGAGTTCCATGTACGTAGCCTTATCCTAGAGAAGGCTGGGCAACAGCAGAGGTGGTGCTCTGTTGTTTCCGCCTCCTCCAGGCAGGCCTCACACGTTGGATCCCTGACCACTTCCATGGCCGCCAGATGGTGGTTATACGTGTTATGCCCTGTGATGAGCCCAACAGTCCTTCCTACTAAGGTTATTTAATGCCATGCTGTTTAAAGTATACTACATAAATTAACATAAATTAGAATGAGGTAATTGGAAAGAAAACCTGTGCACACATACAATCCTTTAATTATATAAAATTTTCAGGATCAAACAGTTGCTTGTATCAGTTATCAACTTAAATTTTTTATTAAAATCTGGATATTTTAGAATAGGATGATTTGTTATTATGTCGATGGTATTTACCTCCATATTCTTTTTAAGATACTTTGTTATAGTGTGAACTATTTTGGCATAGTTCTTAATGAATTTTCTATAGTATCCTTTAATTTCCAAAAATGACTTTATTTGTTTTCGAGTTGTGGGGAGTTTTAATGCAGTTGCTGGCAAGCGATCGTTATCGTAACTATTTTTTTAAACTTCTCATGCGGATCCATAATTTCCTTCGCTAACTAGGATATGTTGTACCAAACATTTGCATCGCTTTTTTAAATTAATTGTCAGATTAAACATTTTTTCGGCATTGTTTAGTGCAGTGTTATGAATCATTTGAACACATAAATCTCGATATTGCTTCCATAAAAAATATTCTCTGTCAAAAGTGGGTAATGTAATTGTTGGTAACTTTACATTTGAGTATTTTATCTTTTTAATTTTTTGCCTTTGTGTTGTAAATTTATGATCAATTTTAGAAGACAATTCAGCGAATATGTCGTGCACCCAAATCTCAAGTGCTACGAATTCATTCCTTCCATTTTAACTTCTGTTAAATTAGTAAGTAGTTTTTAATGTACCAATTAAATGGATTTCTAATATTCTAAAATCAGTTTCAATTTAATTTCATAATATGATTTATCATGAATATCTAATACAGAAATATTGTACTGCTACCTTAGGTTGCTACAGAAAAAAAAATGCAAAAACGCAAAAAAAAAAAAAGAACTGGGAGAAATTGAAAAAATTAATATGAAAATTGAATTATTAAGTAATTTATATGTATAGAAAACAACTCTATATTTCTATTAAAGAAAAATAAAAAGAAATAAAAATACATTATCAAAAATACGTACAAATTTTTATACGAAATTGTAAGCCATTGCAAAAAAAAAAATACAAGCACTAAAATGTACATGCAGTTTAAAATACATAATAATATTCTCTTGATAAATAAACATTATGTAAAACAAATTTTTTATAGAAATAAAAAGAATCACAAAAAAAAAAAAAAACATTCACTACAAAAAAAGAAAAATTAAACAAAATTTGATTAAAAAATATATTGTACAATAAAAGTTCATTATACCATTTTGATAGAAACAACAGTTTTATAATTTATTGTTAACAAACACATGCGTGCAAAATAGCGAGAAAATGTATAGGCGAATAATTGCAAATTACACGATTATATACTTAATTCAAATTTGTAAAATTACACTTAAAAAAAAATATATTTCCTTGCAAAAACGAAAAAGTAGTAATTAACAAATTTAAAAATAAAATCAAATAAACATAAATAGTGTTAGAAAACATATGCAATTTAACACCCTTACTAATTACTTTTAATTTCACATATTCTACCCGAGTCTTAATAATGAAAAGGGATTCAATCGGAATATTGTTTGTAGGGTTTGAAGCAAAGGATTAACTGAGTTACTACTGCTGATAAACATTGTCGGCAAAATTATTTGACTGACCTCTGATGGCCGAAGAGATGTTGGTGTTGGTGCTGTTGTAGTAGTAGTTGTTGTTGTAGTTGTTGTATCAAAAGGTACCAGTTGTACAGCTGCTTGTAAATCTGAACGAATTTTCAAATTGAGAAAAATGACAAAAAAATAAAAAAAATTGGAAATTCTTTTTTCCACTTGATACATTGAATAAAGATTAAAAAAAAAATAAAACAAAAAAGCATACAAATTTGTGTAATGTACAAACCTCTATCATCACTTGTAATCAAATTAAAATTTTTATCTCTCAAATATTCTTCAAATCTTCTATGATATTCTCCAGTTGGATCCCATTTTGCTCTTAATGCAGAATAATGTTCTGGATAATCATAATATAAACGTGTTATTACTGTTAATGCTCCTTCTTTTTGACTTGGCCAACATCTTCCACATTTTGTTCTTAATGCTTCAGGTAGAATTCCTTCGAAATAAAAATTTATACGAAAGAAAACCTTTATTTAATTTTTTGCAATGAATTCAAAAACTTCTAAATAACCTTTTTTCTCTGTTTTTTGTTTTTACATATTTTTACCTAAATTTCTTTAAAGCAATAAATTCAGTAAAAGTGATATAAACAAAACTTAATTGAAAATTCTGAAACCTATTATTATATAAAATAACACCCGAGGATCAAAATATTAATATCGTCAACATAATACCACATCCCACGTTGCTTAATAGAAACATAAATTTAATGGATCGTCTACAACCTAAATTAGAAAATTTTTTGGGTGTTTTATCAACCACATTTGAAAATTAAATTTCAAACTGACATATCTTTAGATTCTTTGTTTAAAATATTTCATAGCAAATCTTTACTGTGAACATTTTTAACAAATAGAAATAATTTTATGGAATAAAATGTGGTTAGAAACAAAATTGTTGGGAATGTAGGTATCGCCTTAGAATCTTACAACAAGCCACTTCATTGGAACAACTTTGAAAATCTTAAGGCAATATTCACAACTCTTGAATTAGCTAACATGAAAATACAACGTGATAAGTGTGAATTCCTAAAAAATGAAGTAGAGTCTTTAGGATTCATAGTTTCAAGGGACCGGACGGCATTAAAACCAATTTGAAAAAAGTTCAGGCAATATCTGAGTTTCCCATTCCCAAGCAATTAAAAACAAGCCTGTACACTTAGACCATGAAGCAATAAGAGCATTAAACAAGATATAAAAAAAACTCTTAATTTCAAAAGAGGTAGTACTATCCCACCTCAATTTTCAAAAAGATTTTGACCTGACTACAAATGTATCTGACTAGGTTCGCGAAGAACACTTAGTCGAAGAATCGTATGCCACAAACGAAAAGGAAATGTTGGCAACAATTTGGGCTTTAAACTCATTAGCGAACTTTTCGTATGTGTCAACAAAAGTCAAAATCTACATTTCAGCATCCCGTAGACTGAAAACAAATTTTTTTTACACTAAAATATTTATTTGTGTTCACTTTAATGCTGTTTTTGACAGTATTGTTGTACTTTTTCTAGCTTTTAAGATATAATTAAAAAAAATATTATCAAAAACGCGAATGTTTTATACACTCACTAATTTAAAGAAAATGTAAACAAAAACACTTTTTTTGCATCTACGTCATCAACTTATTAAAATGTCAGTAAAAAACAAAAAAAAAATCTTTACCATATTGCTATTTACCATGGTCTATATGTATTTAGAAAATTTGTTTTACTCACGTTTTAAATCCTTTCCTTCAGGTGGACACGGTCTCTTATTAAGTAGACAATCTACATAATTTGTAACTAATCTTGGATTTGATAATATTGTGTCGACATCTATTTTTTCATATCTAAAACAAGAAAGAAAAATAAATTTAAATCACACATAAATGATCATTTCTACAGAATTGAACAAAAGATAAAGGCTAGAAGTACGAGAAAAATTAATATCTTTTTTTTAAAATAATAACGTATTTTTAAAAACTTTTGAATATTTTCAAAAATTATGTAAAAACAAAAGTGCTTAAAATGGTTCTCTGTATTTCTCTGGATCATGGTGTGTTTGTAAAGTGGACCAAATGCCTTTGGTTTCTTGGGAATTTCTTTTGCGTGAGTTAGCTTGAACTTTGCTTGAGCAAAGAAAGTCCTTTGAGAATTGGTCCTTGCATTTGATCACCCGGAGTCTCTGACTACCTCAAATTAATCCTTAGGCTCTCTAACCGAGTTGTAGGTAGAAGAAGATCGAAGGCTGATCTCAATGTTGAGGTCGAGAGAAAACCGGGCGAACATAAGGAAATATCAGCTTATCAAATATGAGAGTAGAGTCACTCCACAGGGAGGAGTCATCTCTCTTCTACTACTGCTATTGAAAATAAACAAAATTCTGTCGAGGCTCGATAGAGACAAAATCAAAACCGAATTTTTTTTGAAATTGTAGCTAAAAGAATTGTTTTTGTGCTTATGTAATGGAGCTCTATATTAATAAAAAAATAACTCCACATTCAGTAAAAAACTTCTATCTTCGCCACTGCTTATGACTATATTACATCCTTTAAAAACTCTCTCGTATGATGCTAATTATTGTTTGCCTATTTGGACCTAAGATGTCTAATATTTATATGCAACTATTTGTTCCTAAACAGCCGTCATATTTGTATAGCAAAATAGAATTTTTAAGCTCGAAACGCTTATATGTGCTTTAAAAACCTATTGTGCACAATCATTTTTCTCAAAAAGACAATTTTTCGTTTCTGCTGTTATAATTTGGAACGAGTTACCTTTAATTCTGCGTAGACAGTGGGCCTGTAGTGGTTTGGACGCAAGCTTTTTTACACTTTATGTAATAAACTTATCTACATACATGCATAATATATACTGTTGCTACTACGTAAATTAAACTAGATTTTTAAACTTATTGTCATTATTTTCTTTTTCTTAGTTATCATTTTATTTTTCTTTTACACTGCTTTGTTTATTATTATTAAACTCACATAATATAAAATTGTAAATCTTACATGTGATTGTACAAATTATTAATGATATAAAATAAAATAAATAAAAAAATAAATAAACATGTAAATAATATGTAGAAAATTTAATTTCACTTGTAAATTTCATAAAAAAATATGAAATATCTTTTGTGTACTCTTAGATATTTATGGCAATATCAAAATAAAAATGAAAAAAAAAAACTTATCTTAAATGAAACTTAACGGGAAACACTAATTTGAATATCAGGTTGCATAAATTTTATTACTATCATATATAGTATGTAGTATATACATACATATGTACTGAATAATCGTGTATGCAACCTTGACCAACTCAACATCAAAAACAAAAAAATTTTATGAAATATTTTTTTTACGTATTTCTATTTTTTTTCCAATCAACAAAAGTGTTAATTTAAGGACGTCCTTTAAAATGATGACGATAGATTTTGGAACAACTGTACTATTGTATAATTATGTAAGCATACATATATAAATTAATGTTATCACGGTTATTACAGTTTTGTTACATATAAATCATTTAGACAGTTTATAATGGAAAAAATGATCCGAATTAAAACCGAATTTTGGATTAAATTGGAAGTACGCTATAAACGGTAAATTGGGATTAAAATATACATGCAAACGTTGATACTTTTATACACGTATAGTATACATATTATTCTTCTTCCACATAAAAAAAAGAAGAAGAACGTAACAGCTTCACTCTCACCATAAAAATTAGAATCCGCCATATTGAATTTTACTTCACACATACATATAAAAAAATTGGGATTAAACCCAAATAAATTGGGCTTAAGCCAAAATCCGAATTATCGAGTTTATAGCAGATAAAATTGAGGGTAAACCAAAATCCGTATTAAAAGCGAATTACGTATAAACCTGTACATTCATTGTTTGAAGAAAAAAAAAAGTTTTTCAAGATGAGAAAATTTATAAAAATGTATTTATTTTTTCCAAAAAATAACTTTTGAAGTACAGGAGGATTCATTATTAGAAATAAAAACATTCGCAAACGAAAATATAAAATGAAAGTTTGTATGATATTTTTAATTTTGGTAACTTTTTAATCAAATATAAATATGCATACAGAAATGTGAAATTCGTACAGAAACTCCTTTTTTGGAAACATCATGTTAACATGACTGTGTTAAAATTTAAAAAGTACTTTTTTTAAGCGTTGACAAAGATATATTTTTTAAAATTTCCTTCAACAAATACATGTATGTGAAGTTATCGGAATCAAATCGTGTACTGCCTCGAAAAGCACAACAGAAAACAGAAAAATATAAATTATTTTCATTCATTGAAAATATTTACAATGAAGATTTGTTATAAAATATTTCAAACAAAAAAGATATGTGGCTATGTCAGTTCAAATTTGAATTTTCAAAGGTGATTGATTAAATGAGATGGAAAAGTGCATCTCCTACTGGAAAAAGACTCCCGGTAATAAGCAAGCGAAGGAGTTTATTAAACCTTCAGCTAATATTGCTAAGAAACTGATCAACCTCAATAGGAACGAGTTAAGGACAATCACGGGACTTATCACTCGGCACTGTCCGCTCAACTACCACCTGAGCAAGATAGGGCTCAAAGAGGATGACAAATACAGGTTCTGCAAAGAGGCCAAAGAGACCTCAAAACACATTCTGTGTGAATGCGAGGCTTTGGTCTCTAAAAGAGTGCGATACATGCACCAGTTTTTCCTCAAGCCTGAGGAAGTCTGGTGCGCACCTTCAAATAGAATCTTAGGATTTATAAAAAGCCTAAATCTATGAGAAGCACGGGCTGTACAAAAGATCTTCAAATGTCGAAGTGCAACAATAGCCCTATTTCAATCTAATCTAATCTAATCTAAGTAAATATTTGAAAAAATAAAAATCAAAATTAAACAACTTTCGGAAAGGGAAAAGTTCTGGGTTCAAATTAAATTCGAATCGAATGTGGTTTTTTTGTTTTTAGTCTGCTATAACATTACTTTCGAAATTTTATAAAACCATTATGTATCACAAGTGGATAAATAGTGAATACTTTTACTCAAAATTCATAATAATTAAGAATTTCTTTTGTTTTCGTCTTAAACTTACCTTCGGCTATATAAACCAATGCCATTTCCAGTTTGTGCATTACAATATTTGAAAAATACAAAAAATATACATGAAATTGAAACTACTAATTGTTCCATTTTAAACATTATCATGTATTTTTTTTTTTTTTTCAAACTATTAAAAAACAAGTAATTTCGATTGCAGAGTTAATGCATTCAATATCTTTTGTTTTTTTGTTTTTTTCAATTCATCAATGTTGAATCGATATTGTATCCCCTGTAGAAAAAAACAAAAGAATAAAAAATATTTAAATTTACAACTAAATTTTTTTTATTTAAGATTAAAGATACAAAATTGAAAGAGATCAACAACTTCATACGATTAATGTTTAATCAAAAAACAAAAATCGAATTTTACATACAATTTAAATATACAGTTTACAGATTTACATATTTGTTTTTAATTCAATTGAGAACAAAAAATTAGAATAACGAGTATTAAATTTCCATTTCTGAAATCAACTTCAATACCCCGACTGTTCAAAATGCATTCGCATATTTTACAGGTTATACACCTTAGGTGTCCGACCCGGAAACTACGGATAGGTCTCGGCGAGACAAACAAAAAATTGTATGGGAGGTGGGAGTCAATCTCAAGCGTTACGAAGTTAGAGGGGGGAAGGAATTTTGGTACTTTTTCTTTATTTTACCCTATAACTTCTTACAGGTGCACGCTAAGGTCATTTTGTCTTCCGCAAAATTGTATAGAATCCCTGTTTTGTTTCATCAACATTTTGCATACCTTTTACCGTTCAGAAGTTCTCTATAAGAGATCAAAAATATCTACGATATTAATGAAAGTAATTTTAATCAAGGATATTTATGTTTTTATTCAACGATTGATTGATTTTGCCTTGTAATTACTGAATTATCGAATTTTCATATTTCTTTTAATTTAGACTTTCTAAATTAAATTCAAAATCTGTTTTTTAAAAAAAAGAAAACTATACTTTTGTTGAATTTCTATGATATTTTCAATTTTATTTATGTACTTTTTTATCATAAAAATCATATAAATATGTATACAGAAATGTAAATTTCGTACAGAAACTACCTTTTTAGAATGTTTTTGTGAAAAATGATTTCTGCACAGTTTGAAACATCCTGTTAACATACACATATTAAAATTTAAAAAGTACTTTTTTCAAGGTTCACAGAGTTATATTTTTTAGAATTTCCTACAAACAAATATATGTATGTGAAGTTATCACAAACTCATCGGGTACTGCCTCCATAAGCACAATACTGACTTCCAAAAGTTATATTATGCATTAATAATTTATACTAACACCTTGCAGCCGGGAGACTATGATCACGATTCACGATCAAAGAAAGCAATAATTATTATTCTATAAAATTGATTTTTTGTATTTTTACAAAAATGATTAAACAATTTATATGTATATAAATAAACTTAATAAGTTACGGGTGTTATCTGAAAAAACTTAAAAGAGAAAGATTGACTAAACCTAATTTTCTCGAAAAGTGCTCGATATCAACCCTAATATTTTTTTGAAACAAAACAGGGATTCTATACAATTTTGCAAAAGACAAAATGACCTTAGCGTGCCCCTTTAAGAAGAAGTTACAGGGTAAAATAAGGAAAAAGTACCAAAATTCCTTCCTCCCTCTAACTTCGTAACGCTTGAGATTGACTCCCACCTCCCATACAATTTTTTGTTTGTCTCGCCGAGACTTATCCATAGTTTCCGGGTCGGACACCTAAACTGAATCACCCTGCATATAGTACCTACATATATGTATGTATATAAATTGTATATTGTAATCGTTCTGATATTTATTTTTGCCTTTTTTCTTTCACATAGAAAATTTACAGTATTAATGAAAGAATAATGGTGATTAGAAATATTTAGTAATTATTTCCACATTCATAGGTATACATACGAGTATTTCTTTTATATTTTCGCCTATGCTTATGAGTAAATTTTTTTAACTGAAAAAAATTATAATTAATATAATAATAATAATATTATGCAATATCATCCTTGAATTTATTCTCAATGCCTTCAATAAATTTGTTTTTGCATAATACTTTGAGATTTTATACTTTCAAAACATTATTCTACAACAATAAAATCCCAGTAGCTAACAAACTGTAAGAAAGAACTGATTGGAGAAACAAAAAAATTAATAATTAGATATGATAATCAAATTATAATTTAAATAGGTTTTAGCGTGTCGTGTCACAGATACTCATAGAAGTACTTATTTGTATTTTAGAAGCCCAAATAAAGTAAAAAAAAATATTAAAGTACCTATGTATTTTTATTTCTATTTAAATAAATTTAATACGCAGATTTTTATTAAGCAGTATCTTTTGCTTTTATTTCACGGTCAGTTAGCATTACTACAGTAGTTTTAAAAACATAAAAAAACAAGTCTTAATATAAGAAAAGTAATCAGAAAAAAAAAAATCAAATTGCAAGCACAAAAAAAATAATTAAAAGTTAAAAAAACCAATATGAAATTATTTATATTCGGCTATATACAGGGTGTTTCACAGTTCGTGTGCCAAACTGAGGAAGGTGGTTGATCTCGGTGAGAAATGAAAAAAATCGTATAAGAGGAAGGGTCTATTTTCAATAGTTGAAGTTTTATTTTAAACGGTAAAAGTTATTGTAACTGAAAGTCAATTTCGTCATTTTTATGTTCAATGTCGAATATCTCTAAAAATTGCTTTAATATTTTTTTTACTTTTTTAGCTTAAATGAAAGCTTATTTTGTCTCGCATACGATTTTTTTCATTACCCACCGAGATTCACCACCCTGTTCAGTTTGGCAAATGAACTGTGAAACACGCTGTAGATACTGTTGAAATTTTCAAGGTTACGCTTTTTTTTAAATTTATTTTTTTAATTTTTGCTTTTATTTTTGTCACAGTATTGCCCTTCAGTTTAAATTTTGTCTCTAAAATCAGATAAACTTTTTGATAAGTGTTGCCGACTATACCTTTGTTCTAAAATATTATAAAGTTTCATACTTTGTAAAAATTGTTTCCTAATAAAGGAAAATTATAATACTTTTTTTTTTAAATTTAATTATTATTAAAAATTGATAATATCAATTATTTGGAAATATTTTTACAATATAATGTGCAAATAAATGCAATGATACCTTGTTTTTAAATAATATATAAAATAATTTTTTTATTTTTAAGAAAGGTACTAAGTACTATTACTATTACTATTAAGTAATATAATTATTACACAGCAACAGTAATTTGCGATTATTTATTATGCATTCCACTTTTATACACACATCTCGATTATTCAATCAACCACCAAGTACAAGGTATCCTCTTTCGGGATTCGCTCTTTTCTCTCGACATATGGCGTCAGTTGGTTAGAATATTCAAAGGTGATAAAATAAAATATTCTGGTTTAATGCATACATCTACTTATCTATATCATTTATCATGTGAATAATTTTATCTATATGTATTTGATAAATAAAAAATAAGGAGAAAAAATAATTAAGAAGTCTGTTTAATCATAAATTTTAAATTTAGATTTCCCTAACTAACTTATTTGCAATAGGTACATATATCTTACAAAGGCTACTTACAAGCAATAAAATATTAAATATCAAGTTATTTTTTTGTTTTTTTTTGCTATAGAGAAATAGTTTTACTAGAAATTGAAAAAAAATTTCAAAATGTACATATATTTTTTTTTAAATTCGTGTTAAAACGCTATATGTAATAGATATTATAGGTATTTTAAATAATAAAATGGAATACCCATTATGTACCTACTTGTTTTTTTTTTTTTTTCTAATAATACATATATGTATATTCAAACACGTAAGCTCTTTTCCGTAATTTTTAATCGATGTTCAGTTTCGATGAAACGAATCCGCCTTTTTTAATCGGTCTAGGTCCAAGTGTAACTAATAAAATGTTATTTTACTGTTGCTTTTTAACTTTATTTTTTATATTTACATACCTATATATGTACATGCTTTGGACTTTAGGTAAAAGTTAAAATATGTTACAATTTGAAAAAAAAAAAGAGAAAACATTCCAACGAAAATAATTTATAGTTTGAAAAAAAAAAGAAGAATTTGTAATAAGTACAACATGGAAATTAAAATTAAACACCCACACTCATTTAAAAATAATAAAATTTAAAATCATAATAAAAACTTGCAATTTGTCTTCATTGATAAATATAAATGTACATACATAGGTAGATATATGACTGATTTCAATCATATGTGAATAGGCTATGGAAAACAATAATAATATGTACATCTAACCTATATTATGCAGGTTGTTTGTTGTTGTTGTTTGTGTGGGTGGGGGGGATGCAGACTAGGCATCCACGAGCACTCAGACAGAGGAGTCCATTGTACTCAGCGCCCCGTCTCTAGTAAAAGCCCCACACGTTGGATCCCTGACCACTTTCATGACCGCCAGATGGTGGTTACATGTGTTGTGCCCTGTGATGAGCCCGACGAGAATTATGCGGGTTACTCTGGCATACATATACCCAATTATGTATGTTTTTGACATACATACAGGGTGTTTTGTTTCTAACTACCAAGATTAGTAGAAATAGTCCAGCGAATATCGTGGTACGACTCTTGGTAGTTAGAAAGAAAACACCCTGTATAAGTATGTATAATGTTTTTAAATGTATGTTAATTTTTTTATCAGCTATACCTATATGTATTTAATTTACCTTTGTATTTATTTGATTTTATACTTATGAAATTGAATTGAATAAGATTTTAAATTTATATACCTATTAATAATTTTTGCAATAAAAAAGAATACACGAATAAATATCAAATTTTCATATTGAACAAGAAATTTAAATACAATAAAATAAAATAATTTTGTGTTTTACAAAAACATGTTTTTAAAATTTTAATTAGAAAAAAAATATTTTTTAAAACTTTTGATTTAAATATTTCGATACCGATGGTGTGTTTATTTATTGTATAAAAAAAAAAAATTAATAATAAAATAAATTAGGTACTTTTTTTTTTCATTTTATTTTCAATTTATTCAATAAAAATATTCACTGCAAAATTCTACCAACATTTTTTATACCTTATTCAGTTATAATAAATTTTATGAATTGAAATATATGTATTGTACATAAGTATAAGTATATGCGTCATGCGAACACATTGCGATGCGAAATATAATAAGATTTTATTTTTATAATAGAAAAAATTCACAAAAGATGAAAAATATAAGGAAAAAAATTATAAAAAGCGCATACATAATATTCCATATACATTAGAGTGTCCCTTATTTTAAAAATTTTCAAATTTTCAGGGTCCTACCCCCTAATTTTTTTCATTGTTCAATTTAAAGTAGAAATACCAAAAAAACAGGTAAATTAATTATCATTTACCCGTGCCGATTTCAATGTGAACTTTTTTTTTTTTTTTTAAAATGACGTTTTTGTGCACTGTACCCTCTACCTTTCGCCCTAGTTAACGATTTTTTTTCATTCGTTTCGTTTGTGTGGAAGAAAACCTTTCAAGGAATATACTGTCCAAATTTCAACTTCCTACTACTCCGGGAACATATTTTTTAAGGCACGAAATGGTCTTCAAAAATTTTTCAATATATATGGGAGGTAGTAAAATTAAACATTATGTTAGTATGTTAGCACGTTTTCTTCAAAAATCAGATTTCAAATTTGAATATCTCTGGACCTCGTGATCCGACAATCTTGAAATTTCTGCAGGGCATTCTTCTTGTCATTTCCTATAAATTTTTCTTTTGAACAAAAAAGATCCCTGCAACAGGCAGCGAGCTACAAGGCACCAAAGAACAAAACTCCTTCCATATATGTTAAGGAAATTTTTATAGACCTTTTCGTGCCCTTGAAAAAATATGTTCCCAGAGCAGTAGGAAGTTGAGTTGTGGCCAGGATATTTCTTGAAGGGTTCTCTTATAAACAAAGTTTGAACGAAAAAAATTTGTTAACTAGGGCAAAAGTTATAGGGTAAAAAGCACAAAATCGTCATTTTCCAAAAAATTAACATTTTTTCCCTTCTACTGCGACCCTCCTTTTTTTTTGCACTCCACTTCTAATTACTCGCAAACTTAAATGTTTCTGAAAAAGTGCAACATAAAGAAGGGTCGCGGAAGAAGGGAAAAAATGTTAATTTTTTGGAAAATGACGATTTTGTGCTTTTTACCCTATAACTTTTGCCCTAGTTAACAAATTTTTTTCGTTCAAACTTTGTTTATAAGAGAACCCTTCAAGAAATATCCTGGCCACAACTCAACTTCCTACTGCTCTGGGAACATATTTTTTCAAGGGCACGAAAAGGTCTATAAAAATTTCCTTAACATATATGGAAGGAGTTTTGTTCTTTGGTGCCTTGTAGCTCGCTGCCTGTTGCAGGGATCTTTTTTGTTCAAAAGAAAAATTTATAGGAAATGACAAGAAGAATGCCCTGCAGAAATTTCAAGATTGTCGGATCACGAGGTCCAGAGATATTCAAATTTGAAATCTGATTTTTGAAGAAAACGTGCTAACATACTAACATAATGTTTAATTTTACTACCTCCCATATATATTGAAAAATTTTTGAAGACCATTTCGTGCCTTAAAAAATATGTTCCCGGAGTAGTAGGAAGTTGAAATTTGGACAGTATATTCCTTGAAAGGTTTTCTTCCACACAAACGAAACGAATGAAAAAAAATCGTTAACTAGGGCGAAAGGTAGAGGGTACAGTGCACAAAAACGTCATTTAAAAAAAAAAAAAAAAAGTTCACATTGAAATCGGCACGGGTAAATGATAATTAATTTACCTGTTTTTTTGGTATTTCTACTTTAAATTGAACAATGAAAAAAATTAGGGGGTAGGACCCTGAAAATTTGAAAATTTTTAAAATAAGGGACACTCTAATATACATACTTATGTATACTTTGTAAACATTTGAGTGAAAAATTTGAAAATACATTAATTTTTATAACTATGCTTTCAAAACTTTTTTTATTGTTGTTTGAACCATCCTACATACATACATTATATTATAATGCCATTTTAAATTTCATTTTAAAAAAAAAAATAAAATAAAAAATTAAAAAAAATTGCAGTTAACATCAATCTGATAAATTCATTTGATAATTTAATTAATTAAAACAAAATACACGTTATGAATACTTGGAAAAATACAATACCTCATGTCCACTTTTAAACACTTTTTTGTTTTAAGTAGGTATGTACAATGTACATATATTATCAAATCAATCAAATTCTTAACAATCAAATAAAAGTGAAGGTTGTAGAAGACTATTTTTCTTTTAATAATACCTTGAACCAAAAAAGTTGAGAAATCATATTATACTGTAGAAAAATATTCGCAAAAGAAAAGATACTTACATACATACACTTTTATTGTTGTAAGTTTTAAAAAAAAGGTTTCTTCTTTTGTATATGTATACACAAGATGATCACTACGACATGTTAGACATGCGCGAAAATACCTCAACTTTTTTGATTTTACTTATAATGTGTTAAGTTATTTTTATTGGTAGAATTTTCGAATATGATGACCATGTCATTAATTAAAATTATTTTACAAACAAAATATGAAATATACAAAGCAAAATACGATTGAATTGTTCAAAATGATATAAAATAAAAAATATTATTACCTAATTAGGAACTTCTGTAAACTTTTAATTATTTTAAACTAGCAAAGCTAACAAAGTATTTTTTCAAAGGTATTCATACATACACACATATGAATTATGCAACTAAATGAAAATCAAATTAATAATTATTAAACAGTTTGATAAACATTTAATTAAACTTTTTTTGTTATCATCATTTTTATCATACACATTTCATTGTTAATTCTATTGAAGGTGTGACATTTGAATAATATTTTTGTATTGAAAATGAATTATAAGAAAATATGCATGTCGTTTTTTTTCTTTAAGATTTTTAAATTTCCTTGACACTATAGGTAGTGTGTTATGATGCCTTTTTATTTTTTATTCAAACATCATTTTAGCATCAAATTTATTACACAATGTATGAATTTAAAACGAAAAAAAAAAAAAAAACACATATGCAACCGCAACATGATATACGTCATGGACGGTCAACATATTTTATTTTAAATTCTGCATAAGTTTTCATATAAAAAGGATCTTTTTATCAATAATTAGCATTTTTTCATTGTAATTTAGTTATGATTTATACCCAATTTCTTCAGTCTCAACTTTCTTATAGCTAACTTTAGCAGAAAGATAATGAAGAGATTTGCCTTTCTTCACCACTGATTAACATTTAGCTGCCACATAAGTTTAGCTGGCAGATGAAGTACTGATTATTTATTTAGGTGTTACCTAACTCGATAGCAATGATTTGGCTTGAAAAATATTCAAATAATACATTACAGCTTAAAAGCTATCAAATAATACGTTACAACTTGAAAAATATTCAAATAATAACCGCTGACATCAATTCGACATTACTATAAGCTTTAGGGGCTCGAATAAAATGTTATGCCTTTCAGGGTTTGGAATCAGAAATGTAGCTGACAGCTAGTTGGTAGAATGTTTTAGGTCTTCATCATCAAGTACCCCTGAAAATACAATGGGTCTTACTAATAGACTAATTTAATTTCGACTTGAATATATGTATAATAGTTATAACTTTATTTATTTTTCATTTATAAGAAAAAACAAAGGGGATTCTCGCTTAAAGGGACTTTAATTTTTTTCTAATTCAATTTTTTTTAGTGATAATAGTATATATAATTATTGTACTTTTCTTTCGTGTGTCCTTTTTCATATACCGTTACCTGAGAGTTTAATCACTTGATTAGTAGATACATTTTAGACGATACCTCAACTTTTATTATTTTAACTATACATATATCTACATATGTATATATGATCATTTTACTTAAAGATAAACTCATGTTTATTTTATAATATAAAAGATAATTAACGTTTTTATTCCAAAATATAACCTGAATTAAAAAAAAATAATACATTATTCTAATTTAGTTCAAAAATTTGAGTCTCATCTTACAAATTATTCTCAGAATTAATTCTATTTAAAATAAGATAAATTTTCCTTAATTATCACAAAATATTACTAAAATACAAGAAGACAATAAAATTTCAATGAAATCATCAAACAAATTCTAATCAAATGACGTCAATAATCAGCTGAAAAGAGATAGAAATTTATTTTCATATACGGAAGAGGATACCTTGTAGTTATCTATATACATACCTTGGTGATTATCAATAAACTGTTCATTAAGCATCATATTTTAGATATTATTTGACACAAACATTTATTTTTTTTAATCTACTACTTGTCTTGTATCTTTAGAAAATACATCTAACGAGTTCAGTAGTACAAGGTTGTAGAGATAAATTGAAGTTATATAATATACATATGTATGTTATGTAAGACATATACTAAATATTATATACACCTACCTCAAAAATATGTAGGTATATGTGAATATGAACACGAATAATACAAATAAATTTGACAAAGTAATTTTTTATTATTATGTGTGAATTAGCATTTTTTTTCTTGATAACATAACCACACAAAATTACATTTGTATATACCTACCTACATAAAAAAAATTACAAAATAAAGAGATCTTGTTTTGTTCTTCATAATTCTGTATAATAGGCATATACAAAACATAGGTATAAGTTAAAAAGTAAGGATTATGAAATTTTTGTAAACTTTTGAAACGAATAATATTGAAAATAAAATTTTTGTAAAATAAATTACAGTTTCATTATGCTTTTAAGAAAGAAAAACAAAGATTTTCATAGAAAAAGCAACTACCTACTAAGAATTTAAAAATACAAATAGATAAACTCGTTTTAAACTGCCCAGTTAACCATTGTTTCGAAATCCTGTGGAAGTCGTTCCTAGTTCGTAAAAATAAGCTGAATAATCTTCTGATTTTGATTTCATAATTATCGACGAAAACCATTCGAAAAGTTACGAGTTCTTCGTTGAAAAAATTAAAATGCGAAAAACTTCCCAATTTATTTCTTATTCTAATTTCTCATTTTTATTTTTTTTTTCTCATTGAAGTGATTCTATTTTACATAACGAAACATTTTTGGTGAATTTCCAGCTGACTGGAATAAAATTTGTGTTTTTATTTGCTTTTGTAAATTTTACAGGATATTATACTATTTACATGTTAGTTTTTATTTTGCAAAAAGTTTCACAAGGGGAAAAAAACTTCAGAGTTTCCAAGAATATTTTGCAACACCAACAAACACTATTTTAAAATTAGCTCCAATTCGTTGGTTATCACTAGAGGTAAATAAGTATAAATGCAGAAATAGTCATTTAGAAAGCAAATGTTTTGTTTAGTCTACTTTTACATTATACATATTCTATATTTATTAAAAAACAAATAGATACTAATTATTGAATTTTATTTCAGGAAGCAGTCAATCGCATTTTGGAAAAATGGTCTACCATACAATATTATTTCCTATCAGAGAAATTTGAAACAAGACCTGAAAAGGATAATATAGGCTACATTGTGTCATGTTTAACAGACAACATGATTAAATTGAATTTTTACTTCGCTTCTTTTATTTTGAAAGTAATAAATAATGTGAATAAAGAGTTTCAAAGTGAAGCTTCTATGCCGCATTTGATCCATAAAACGACCACAACTCTCCTTCACTTTATGTTAAAAAATTTTGTAAAAAGTGATTTATTAAAATTCAACAGTTTAAAAAAAAAATGATTTCGATGACGACAACAATATTCTTCTTTGGACAAAATTTACTGCGGGGTTGAAGTAGAAAACGTTATCACAAATTTCTTTCTTTCAATAGAATGAATAGGGGTTGATGATAATACTTGTAAATTGCGTATGACAAATATCGAAAAATAATGAAAAGCCATGGTATTGCAATGAAACTGTTATTATACCTTGAACCAAAAGAGTTGAGGAATCGTTTTATACTAGAAAAACTATGCGCTAAAACTATTGGTACTTTTTGATTATTTTACTTTACCCTATTACATTTTACAGGGCCACGCTAGCCTCACTTACTCTTTCGCAAAATTTCTACAAGACCCATGTTTTTTTTCTAACAATGGGTAAAGCTTCCGAGTCGGACACCTTAACGCGAATCACCCTGTATACTAGGGTGTTTGGTATTAAAGTTTACAAAATGAAACCACAGATTGGTCTCACCGAGACAAGCAAAAAATTATATGAGTGGGGGGGGGGAGTAATCTCAACACTTTGGCCGCTAGAAGGCGTTAAAGATTTTTGTGATTTTTCTTATAACACAGTCTGTATTTTCTTTCGTTTTTGCTTTTTGTGTACGAATGATACGCAAATCTGACAAAAAAAAACCGTTTTACCTTTCAAATTGCATAAGCACTATCTTTTTACTCCTCTTTAGTTCTGTCATTTGTTTGCTTGATTTTTATTTGCTTTTATGTTATCTTTCTTTCCTCAAGCATTTTTTTATATTTTTGTTTGCTTTTTTTAACCTTGACCTACCTCTACAATAATGTTTTTAACAGTATTAATTCATGCTGTCCATTTACATAAATATCAAATTTTCTGAAATTATTTATGAATTTAATTCGTCGGTCAGTGAAATTTGATATTTGAACCTTAGCTCTAATTTAGCATCTTGTTGATGGGGTCTTTTTAAAATTATTTTTTACGATTTTCTTGTGGTTTTTGTTTGTTTTCAAGATAAATTTCAAAACAAGACAAGAAATATATAAAAACATTTAAATTAACACTTTATTTTATTTTCGACCGTTCTCGTCAAAAATCCAATTTTAAAGGTAAATATCTTGAATTCTTGAGACCATGTAAACCGATTTACATACTTGAAATTTCTGCACAGTATTCTGTTCGTCATTCTCTGCAAAACTATTTCTGACACTAAAAACATCCCTGTGACAGGACGCAAGTTATACGGCGCGAAACATAAAACTTCCTCGCATCAATTTTAAGAAACAAAAATGTATACATTTTTTGACTCATTATAGAGAAGTATGCTCCCGTGGGAATAGGGAGCTGAAATTAAGCCAGAATATTCTTTGAAGAGTCTCATATTGTATGAACTTTCGTGGAAATCCTAGGGCAACACCACCTATAAGGTAAAATACAAAAAAAGTTTTTTTTTTGACAAACAACTTTTTTTCCTCTTATATTGGATCCTCCTTAGTTCATACTTTGTTCCTTAAAAATTTCAATTCTTGAACTTCATCATTCAATCAATCCATCCCAGCCCGAGATATAGGAGATCAAATTTAGAAAGTTGTATGAAAAATGTGTGACAAATTTCAGCTCCCTTGTCCCACTGAAACATACTTTTTAGGAGTCAAAAAATGTTATTCTTTGTTATTTAAAATTGATTTGAGAGTGTAAAATTATAACGAAGTGGTAATGAAAAATTTTTTATTTTTATTTTGTCACATATAATAGGTATCTTAAATAATTATTTTATTATTTACCATATTCGTTCAATAATTGAATATAATTCCCATACATACTAAATTATACACAATATGTAGGTCAAATTAATGCAATATACATTCAACATCTTCAAAAGAGAAGTAAGAAATATTTTATTGCTTTTCGTGTATATGATTAAAAATAAACAAATAATGTAAAACCTGTTTCACTTGCATAAAAAATAAAAATATGATGCCTCCTTCTCTGCACGCAAATGGTCGGTAACAAAATTGTTTTATTTTCTTTTTCGCATATCTATTTTATTTCAATTTTTTTTTTTAATCTCACTGCACATAATCAATAAACAAGAATTAATTTTCAAGGAATTTTAATAAAAAAAAAAATTATAATATATGTATGTACATAATAAAAAAATTATAATAAAAAGCAATTATGAATCTGAATAAAATATAAATTTAGAAAATCTACTCCAAACTATTACTATTTATGTAGCATTAAGTATCTAAAAATACTTACCTATAAAAATTAATGATAAAGGCTAATTGATGTCTTTGTTGTTTTTTATTTGCACAATTTTCGAAAAACAAAATCAACTTCCACTATCAACTTTAAATATTAATATTTTATTTGCAATTTTTTTTTAATTTTTCGTTCTAAACATACATACAATTCAAAATATACAGTTTTAAATACAAAAACTCATTAAAATTGAAAAAACAAATTCTAAAATTATTAATACAATTATTTTTGAAAATTATACTAAACAAAACAATAAACGAGTTTTAATTTTGTTTTTATTTTATTTTGTCTTAAAAAAAATTTCAGTAATTGAATTACGAAAATAATTTATCACGTTTTTGTTTTTATTATGCTTTAATTTTAGCGGGAAAATTATAGTTATTAAAAACTTGAAGAAAAAAAATCATTATAATGAATATTAAATGTAATAGTTTTATTAAAAGTCTGTTCATAATAAGTAAATTTGTAAAAACCTTCAAATTTACTATCAAATAATTTTTTTATTTTATCAAAATAATAAAATTAAGTTCCGTTCACCGGGAATTCATATATTCAACTGAAACACAAAACCTCAAAACTTAACTCTTTATCGAAAATTTTTTCTTTTAAAAAAAAAAAAAATTATAATAATAACTATGTATCTTAATCTTATGTGTGAACATAGTGAAAAAATTAAAGTTAACGAATCAAAATAAATTTTTCAAAAATAATAACAATGTACATACTGTATATTTAATTTACTGTTTGTATAGTAGTATAGGTTATTTTGCGTTTGTCATAATAAACACAAAACACAGGTTTAGTATACTTTGTAGGCATACCAAGTTTTTGTACAGTAAAGTCAAAGTTCATACCTATATCCGAGTATGTATATAAGTATATACTTACACTATTATTTATAATTTACATACATACATATGTATATTATTGAAAAAATAGAGAAAAAATTGATACATTAATTATTAGAAAAATACATATGCATATGCATATTGTATATATTTATATAAATTAAAGTTTAACCCTTTCAGTCCGACTTTTATATCTTTTAGTTTCATAGTCACCTGAGATGTTTGTGTAAAATTTTTTGTATTTTTTGAAAGTTTTTTTCTTTTTCACAATTGAGTTTTGGTAATCTTCGTCACAGACGCGCGACAGTCTCACAACTTTCGTACGCTGAAAAATAATGATAAGCCTTTTTTGCTCATATAAAAATAATTTGACAGTTTTTGTCTTTTTCTCATTGAAATAGAATCGGAACATTGGAAAAAGATATGAAAATTTATGTCCAGAGGAAACTTTGTAAATTTCTGTATTCAACTGAAAGAGAAATTAATAAAATTTGTGACGAGTGGAAGTCATCGGGCAGAAAAGAAGACTTTCACAGTGATGGCGCGTCTGTGACGAACATTATCAAGACTTCAATTGTGAAAAAGAAAAAAACTTTCAAAAATTACAAAAAATTTTACACAAACATCTCAGGTAACTATGCAACTGAAAGATATAAAAGTCGGACTGAAAGGGTTAAATTTTAATTTATGCATATGTACAGTCGGGATCAAAATTGAGAGGACACTTGTTTAAAATAAGGTTTTAGAAAAGAAATTCTGATTTTTAAAAAAAATGTTTATTATAAATATTATTATGGAAAATAAAAATACAAAGATTGACTAATATTTATGATCAATAATAATTAAATTCATTAACCGTTAGTAATTTTAAAAAATAATTGTTTTGAATTGATAAAATCCAAATGTCCTCTCAATTTTGATCCCGACTGTATTTTTCTAATAATAAAATGTATCGATTTTTTCTCTATTTTTTCAATAATATATGTATATGTATGTAAATTATAAATAATAGTGTAAGTATAAGGGAGTAGTCCTTCAATCGATTCTGGAACTAGTGTAAAAAAGCTGCAACCACTCTTCTCGTTCATTTTCCTTTTCAGTTGAATTACGTATTACTTTTAACATTTAGATGTCATAGGAGGCAACCAATTGCTTACATTTTGCATTACCAGGAAGTAGTTAAGGAACCGATTATATAGAATAAATAAATATATAAAAAAAAAAATTTCAAAATAAATTCATAAACACATATACAATATGTATACATTATTTTTACTATTATTATTATTTTTTTTTTTTTTTGTCTAAGCAAATTTTTTAAAAAATTTATTTTTATTTGCCTTAAAAACTCTTCTTATTGCTTTGCTGTTGTCAGGTTTTTGGTCTTCATCATCAAGTACCCCTGAAAATACAATGGGCCTTACTAATAGACTAATTTAATTTCGACTTGAATATACATATGTAGTTATAACATAAAAAGCTTATTTCTCATTATAATGAATTATTTATAAATAAACGTGAAATAAGCTATTTAAGTTATAACTACATATTAAAGTCGAAAATAAATAAGTCTATCAGTAAGGTCCAATATTTTTTTGATTTTAAATAAGAAAGCTAAATTAAAATATTTTAAAATAAAAACGAACTGACTTTCAATTAAATATCTGAATACTGAAATAAACTTACATTTAAATCAAATATAACTTTTTTTAACTAAATATAACTTTTTAAAATCAAATATAAGTATACACTAAATACTTAGAAACTTCACTTTAGAAAATTTTAATTTAGAATGAACAATTATACTTACATACTACGCAAATAGATCAAATTTGGAAATTTTCCACTACGCATGAAAAAACATGTTTAAATTTTATAATACAACAGACTAATAGAACAACAGTACATTACTTTTATAAAAATGTAATGCAAAATGGAAATGATTCTCATTATTCGTTAAAGTTTGTTTACTTTTGCAATGAAAACAATTATAGTGGCAGAACTGTTATTTCATAATCTAAACATTTCATTGGATTAAAAGCGAAATGATGAAATGAGTACTAATGGGAAATTTTGAACGCATTACCATTTACCATTCACATTACTTTGGCAAAAAAAAGTAATTAATTATGAAATCAATTTTCCAGAAGTTTAATGTGTTAATATACCTATATGTAATGTATAATGATGAAACGAGTAATAGTTCTAGAATCGGTTCCAAAAGGGAGTACCTACTCCCAATTTACGCTAGGTCGTATATATGTATGTATAATGAACTTTATTTATACTTTACTTACTTTACAACAATTTGGTATGTCTACAAAAGTATACTAAACCTGTGTTTTGTGTTTATTCTGACAAACGCAAAATAACCTATATGTACTACTATACAAACAGTAAATTAAATATACAGTAGATATGTACATTGTTATTATTTTTGAAAAATTTATTTTGATTCGTTAACTTTAATTTTTTCACTATGTTCACACATAAGATTAAGAAGATACATAGTTATTATTTTAATTATTATTATGTATTATTATTATTATTATTATTTTTTTTTTTTTCAAATGGAAAAATTTGAAGGTTTTTACAAATTTACGTATTGTGAACAAATCTTTAGAAAAACAATTAAATGATAATTATTTTTTTTCTTCAAGTTTTACGTGATAAATTATTTTCGTAATTCAATTACTGAAATTTTTTTAAGATAAAATAAAATAAAAACAAAATTAAAACTCGTTTATTGTTTTGTTTAGTATAATTTTTAAAAATAATTTTATTAATTATCTTAGAATTTGTTTTTTCAATTTTAATGAGTTTTTGTATTTAAAACTATATATTTTGAATTTTATGTTGAGAACTGAAAATTCAAATAAATGTTTAAAGTTTTAGGAGGAATACGCTGATTATTAGGTGATCCTCTGCGGAAATTAAGCAGGTCAACAGAAAAAAGACGATGTACGTATATACAAAAAAAAATCTTGTCCGCCATTCACAATAAGATGACAAAAAAACCAAGACAAAAAATATTATGGGTTCGCGAACCAGTCTTGTGCACTTTCATTTGAAAGCGTAGGTCGAACTCCTAACATTAAACACAATGGGTTTATCATGGCCATCATGAGAACACACTGGCCGACAATCGTTGAAAATCACGAAAAGGCAAGGTAGTGAGTCAAAAAGTAATTTTTCAAGCTTTACATACAAGTAATAAGCTTGAATATTTAAAAAAACTTTTAAAACGCGAATACTTTTTATAAATAAAATGCACTGTAAAATTAAAAATTAAAAATTGATTATAAAGCCTCTGTAACTACGATGATATTCGAGTAAAGAGTTGTTCGAGGACGTTTCGGAAGTTTATTAGTAACTTTCTCCGTTCTTTAAATTCATATTTTTCGAATATTCCATCATATTTAATTATTTTCAAGAAAAGGATCGATTCTAGACAGAAAGCCTTCCATTCACTCATCCCAAATCCGAAAACTCCATGTAAATACGTTCAAGTTTACTACCCTAAAACTCTTCCCAAATTCACAATTACGTCACGAACATCACTCTTACCCACAAAGGAATTTAGTCAAGGGTTAGTTAGTGGATAAAAAGTATATAAAAACCAAGAGATCACCCAAAAATAAGGTGATAGATGATGTTACAAACGGCCTCCGAAAGATAAAGATGTGGTTGAGGCATAAGTGATATTGATTTTTCCATCAAAAAGAAGTAAAGAAATTTTATTATCATGTTTTTATAATTTTTTTTTTTATTTCTACTACATTATGTATATGTATGTGTGTGTGCCAAAATTTCCTAAAGTTTTTTCTATTATTTGCTTTGATTTTGTGTTTTTAATGTTTTTTCACATGATAATCTTAACCTATAAAACATTATTGAGATATTTAACTAAGCTTTTATATCCATTTTTTATAATATACTCGTATATACATATTTATTTATAAATTATTATAAAATATACCTAAATTATATGATAAGTTTTTTATTGTTATATAGTTTAATTTTCTTTTTTTCTTCTTCTTTTCTCAAACGTGACGAAAATACGTATGTTTATTATTTTTTAAAATTTGTTGCATATTGTTTTTTTATTTTCAATTGAAAAGAAAATATATATGGTTTTTTTTGTTTGTTTTTTAAGTATAATTTAATTTAATTTGTTATAATATTTTATGTAAGTTTGTAGTTTTTAAAAGAAATTTAATAACAATATTCCTAAAATTTCTTGAATTACATATTTTGATTTCACTTTTTGATCTTAAGTTTATTGAATATTTTTTTTTTAGAAAATAATTGTAATAAGTTACTTGATACGTATTTTAAAAAAGGAATTTATGTAAAGTTTTTTATTTACATATACATATATGATATACTTTTTTATACATATTTTATTTAATATATTGTATTTTTGTTTAGTTCTTTTTAAATACATAATGTAATATCAATATCAATGAATAAGTGTTAAATTGTTAATCAATGTAAAAACAAGTGTTTGTGTGAGTGTTTTTTGTTGTTACTATAAAGTAAAATATAAATTTTTACTTTTTCAGTTTGTTCTCCTGAATATGATATATGTACCTCTATAAGTTTAAATATGCATTTTTTCTAAACTCCACGATATTTTCTAATCAACATTGCCCATACATCTGGATATCGTGTTTGAAGGAAACTTGTCAATTTTTGTGCATTTGCTGCTTGCTGTGGTGAACAATTTCTGCAATTTCTTATTATCACTTCTGGAAGAGCAGCTTTAAAAAGAAAATTTAAAAAAATAAATAAATAAATAAAATTTTAAGTAAAATATGTATTTTTTTCCTGTTTTTTCAGTTATTTGCAAAGGATGCCGAGTGGAATGTATGGAAACGGGATAACAATTAAATTTGATAAAATAAAGCTGATTGAAATTTGAGACGTTTAAGTTATGTATGTACATACACTGCGCGACACATGATTGACCACACCTACGAATTTTTCCAATTTCTTCGAAATACATTTGTAATAAAAAAATAACGACACATAGAACCAGTATAATATGTATACTATTTTGGGGCTCCTCACATGAAACACCAACTACACACTAGGTAGGATTAAAACCGTCGCAAACTAGTATAAAACCGATTTTTAAAACTGCTCAAAATACATCTGATGGTGACACGACCAAGTTGTAACGATTGTGAGTGTATTACAACCGTCGGCTAAAATTATTTTAGACTATTCTTATTATACCAAGTTGGAAAAAAATTGACACAACTAGCGCATTACTACCTGGTGTAATTTGGCTGAAAGGCAATATAAAAAACGTGTTACCTAAAATGCCTTTTGACTTTAAGTTATAATAACTTTAAAACCAATTAACATAAAACTTTGTAAAAGACATTTTTTGAAAGGTCTGAAGGTTCTCTATGGAAACAATTCTCATATACTTCTCCAAATTGAGCGAACGCTGAAATATGTTGCGAAAAGTGGAACTGGTTACTCTTCGAAAAAAATTTTGTTTGACCTTGAATATCTCGGTACCCATTGTGAATAGACAATCTTGACGAAGAAAACTTATACTTAACTGAAATCTCATCTAAAATACAAAACCTAGAGAATTTTAAAAACTCAAATCATGAACTATTTTAAGCTTATCTTTAAATACACTTAACTTATCCTATACTTAAGTTTTGATTGAAAGACATAGGCCTAATTGGAACAAGCAAATCATTATGCGTCGGTAGGACTAGAAAGGGTGTAAAATTTTAGAAGGTTCGTAAGTAAAGGGAAGAAGGATAACAGGCATTTTATTAATTAACCACTTTGTATCCCCTTAATTGTTCACTCTACAGCAGTTTTATTTCAGAAAAAAATGTAGAGAACCTTAGACCTTTTTTGCAACAATTTATCAACTCTTCTACCCATTTCCCTATAATAGCTATGATTAGCCAAGCTATGAGAAAAAAATACATGTGGCCACAAGGCATAACCGCTTATGTTGACATAAGATAAAATCGAGTTATTAGTAGTATGATATTCTTCACAGCGAGTTTTATAACGTGTGAATAATTTTGGCTACTTTACTATGTTTCTTTTACGAATTATGCTAGAAAAACATAATTGCTTATGTCATCATGATTTCCATCAACTTACATGTAATTGTAACTGCTTAAGTAAATTTGTCGTAGATAATAAGAATATCATCATTTATACAAGGTGTTTCCGTTAACACATACTAGAAGGATACCATGGATAGGGTTCATCGAGACAAACAGAAAATCGTACGAGAGAGGGGGTGTCAATCTCAACCGTTTGGCAGCTAGAGGGCTTTGAAATTGTTTTGCATTTTTTTTCACAAAAGACCCCATAACTTTTTACAGGGTCGTTGAAGGGTCACTTTGCAATACAAAAAATGTAGAGAACCCTTTGTCCTTTCCAAAAATACCTAACTTGTTCCTCTATTCTTAACCTTTTAAAAGATATACGTCTAGAAAATCAAAATTTTGTGTTTCTTTTGTCCATTTTTTGTGTTTAACCTTGCTTTGTACGAGTATATCTCTTATAACACAGGAATATTTTATAACGTTGAATCTTAAACGATGTAAATAATGTGTATTCCGAAAACGAGAAATTGTGTGAAACAATTCCCGAAAATCAAAATCAAATTAATTCATCCTTCGAAAATAATCTAACACAAGAAAATGAAACTGACCAAATTCACGAAAGGCACATGAATAACGTAGATACTTGTAATGACGGAAACGGAGGCGAAGTAGTTGATGATGAAAATTTTCGTGACAAAAAATTTGGCACAATTCATATTAAACCTACTGAAATCAAGAAAAATCTCCATATCCCTGAAGGCATTTATAAAGCCAACGAATGGTACTCATTTGTACAAGTAATAAATTATTTAGATATTTCCCAAAATTTTATAATTGAACAAACAATTAAAGTTCAATCCTTCAACCCATAACAATAGATAAACTGTAATGTACAAGAGTAAAAATATCGAAAACCCCATCAGAATTGACCACCTAAATTTAGAAGAAAGAAAAGCTGTTATAAAACTATGTAAAAAATTCGTAGAGGTTTTTTTTTAAAGAAGGATAGGGGTTGAGTTTACGAATCAAATAAAACACGATATTAAAACGAAACATAATACTCATAAATACTCACTCTATAGAATAAAATTTTTTTGTTATTAAATACGTATAATGAATTAAAATGAAATAAATAAAATAAATAATAGGCATATTTTTCAGAAAGTCGGCCTTAAACATAAAAATGCAAAATTTTTAAAATTTCTCATCAAATCCGACCACTCCGTTTAGTATGGCACAGGTTTCGTAAAACATCCTGTATACATCCATTTCTGTTACAGAACCGTTATTTTTCGGAACTTGTTTTTAAGCATAAAAATGTAAAGCTCTAATAATATCATTTTTGTATTTTAAAAATCCATTTGGAATTTACAATTTATTAATTTTCAAATAAACGATACATGCAGTTATGTATACATAAAATAATTTGATTTGTGAAAATTAAATTTAATAAAAAATAACTATTATGATTTTTCTTTTTTAGCAAATAATTTTTACAAAATACAAAAGTTCATAAATTTTTAAAACAAAGGTTAAGTGGTAACACTTATTAAAAACTTCATCCGATTTTACATAGCCAATTTAAACTAAAAGGTAACACCGTCGGTGATGAAAATCCGAAACACATTATTATCATTTATGTAATTACTCAAAGAAGAAATAAGACAAAATATGTTCATAAGCGCTGTGGTGCAAATAATTAATGTATAGAGTATAGTATTAATTTTTTTTTTTTTTTTTTATAAATAAAATCAATAGAATATTTTACTTTTAAATCTGAAATTTGATTTTTTTTAAACTATGTTTATATATAAATTCTAACCAAATACTATAATATTAATCTTTCAAAAAAAAAAAAACTTTTTTAAAGGTAATTTAAATCTCATTATATTTTATTACCTCTTTGTTTTTATGAATATTAAATAGCAAAGAAAATTTTTGAAATATTGTGTAAATCATCATAAAACCATAAATTGAAATTTGTAACTTCAATATTTATTAATCAGTTTTTTGTTTTTTTTTATGTTACCTGCACCCTCATTGAAGACTTTCTGATATTTTTATTTCAAATTAAAAAATAATTCGAATATTGTCTCTGTAGGATAAAAATGTAAATATGTATGTATACATTGCAATTGAAAATATTTACAATTTGCAACGAACCTTTTAATTGTCGTCCAAGTTGATCACAAGGACTTTTTTCTAGAACGCACATTATTTGCCTGCTCACAATAACCTGGTTATTTAAAAGTTTTGTAATATTCTTATCATCAGCTCGAACTGCAGATCCTGATAACAGCAGAAAAGAGTACATTGTAACACAAATTAGCACAAACGACATTCGAACAGACATTTTAATCACTTTTTGTTTTTTTTTTAAACTTCAAAAAAAAAAGGAAAACAATTATTTTTTTGTATTTTTTACAACAAATTATTTCCGTTAAATTTGTTCATTTATTTATCTTTTTTTGATTTTTAAAACCAGAAAATTTTAACCGGAAATTACTTGTACTAAACAAAGTCTGACTTTTCAAAATGTTACCAGCAACACAATGTAAAAATATAGGTAGTTTCTCCTTGAACAAAAAAATAATTTTGAAATCAATAGAAAGTAAAAATGAAAAATATTTTACCTTTTCATTAAATACTTTTTTTTTTAAGAAATAAAAGTAAAGTGTTCAACACAAGGTGCAGTTAAAGACTGGTGGTTATAAAAAGGTTTTTCAGTTTTGATTATTATAAATACATCACAGTATGATCTAATTGGAACTCCAATACCAAATTATATTTTTATAGAATTACTAAAGAATTAAACACTACATAGATACTATAAAAATTGTGAATTACGTTTAGAACATTTTTAGTACATACATACATATGTACATCTATAAAAATATATTTTTTTGCACATTTCGCATGAAAGGTTTCGTATTTTGATATAAGCAAAGCCAATCGATTTATTAAGCTGCGACACTCCTTTTTATTAGAGGTGCAATTCTGTATCTGTGATAATGTAAAAGCGTAAAGTATTTACACGCTTCCAATGACTTTGCGATTCTTTAAATATGTACATAAACGTGAAGTAACATGTACATAAACGTGAAGTCAACTCTCAAAAAATATGTATTGTGTATCACAGAAATATTTTTTTGTGTATAGCGAATATAAGTTCGTGCAAAATTAGTTGATGTCACTTGATGATTTGACATTTAGAGTAATCTATATGGTAAATACTATTCAGCAACTTATTCGGCACTTACTTTACATATTTGAAGCGAGAATCACATTTTCATGTTCAGTGTAGTGTTAAAACGTAAAAGTTGTCATAAGCATCAAATGAAAAGTAGTTTTTACCTTTTTACATATCACAGATACAGTACTACACCCCAGATCCAACGTTTTGGTAATTTCGTTGTCTTATACTGTATTGCTGTAAGGGAGAGTAAACCCAAGATACGTCATAAAAAAAAAAATACGTAACTGTACATGAGATTTTTTCATAATGTATTTTAAAAGACGGTACAGTTGCTTTTTATATGTATGAGTCAGATCGCCATATTAACATATTATAAACTATAAGGAAATTGAAAAATGAAATAATACAAATACATTTGTAGCCCAAATAAAAACTACTCCGTTTATATTTTTTTAGAATGTGCTTTTAATAGTGATCCGAAATGAGTTTCACGTGTAAAGTAAAAGCTGCATTTTTTATTGAATTTGTTAGAAAAATATGTACATATTTACAAAATTAAATTACCGTGAGTTAACATATATGCTTTTGAAAAAATTTAAAATAAATTCAAAAATATTAAAAAGTATTAAAAAAAAATAAA
Organism: Bombylius major; assembly: GCA_932526495.1. Classification (NCBI taxonomy): domain Eukaryota; kingdom Metazoa; phylum Arthropoda; class Insecta; order Diptera; family Bombyliidae; genus Bombylius; species Bombylius major. Next base: position 999,838 of record OW052046.1, read on the forward strand.
AGAAATAGAATTAAAAACAAACTTTGAAAAATGTTGCTCTTTTTTAATTTTTTAATTTATACATACACCCTGTTTTCAAATCTAATATTGTCGTGATTCAGTTTTTCAAATCTTTTTTTTACAAGCTCCTTATTACCATATATGTCTCGCAAATTTGCCATCGAAATTGAATATAACGGGACCAAAGTCGTAAAACAAACAAGGAGACACGTCATCAGTGTCACAGCTTCTAACGAATCGATTAGCTTTGGGTATTAGGATGTCCTTTTAGTATGTATCTATCGACGAATTTTGACAATCGTTGAAATTCGTTAAAATTCGTTTTATACATTTTTAAACATACAGCTGTATACAATAAATTATTTTAAAATACTTTTTATATAAGTACATAGGTATATGTATGTATGTAAAACTGTAGCTGCTGATATTAATATGTTTCTTTCTCTGAGTCATCAGGACATTCAGAACTCAGGAGTATATATAATTATTATCAACATATATACATACAATACATATGTATATTTTTAAAGTTAAAAGTTGAAATTGCACCTGGCTTTCGGCACAATCAGTACAAAAATGACAGTAGACAAATATTTAGCTATTATAATAATAAATACATAAATATATACATACGTATCCATATACAATTTCTACTGTGCTAAATGAATGTAAAATCACAAAATTAATATCTTTTATCGTTATGATATTTTTGTTACTTGTTTTGTATAATCCTTGCTAATATCAGCAATGTGCTCTATTTATATAGGTATGTTCATGTATTATATGTATATTATACATTATTGTGTATTTTTTTAACTCTTTTTGTGAGGAAATGTAACCTATCTTCTTTTATTTTGAATTTTTTCTGGTATCTAACCTTCTTTCATTTTGTTTTTTTGTTTTAGTTTTATTTTATTCCTAATCCTTGACATGTACATACTTATAAATGTATATAAAAAGAGATTTTTGCTTAGGAATCGTTTTTTATAATACCTACCTATATAATTCTAAGAAAACGAAAAAGAAATTTATTTTAGAATTTTTCAGATTACATTATCATTTTAGTTTTAGATCGTTTAGAAAAGTCTATACGAGAATTTAAAAATATTTTTTAGTACATTTACTTTATCCACACCTTTATTTTTTCATTTATACAATTTTTTACTTGTTAAAAATGATATTAAATATATATTATGTATATGTATCAAATATATACCCTGCATACCATTTAACGAGGATTCGTAAAATGTAAGCGAAATACGAACATAGAAATAAAAATAAAAAATAAAAAAAGAACACACTTGCAAAAACTAATTCGTAAAAATGTATTCTGGCCAAAACCATCTATAATACAAGCCCTGAAATAGTGTTTTGTATGTATTAGTTAGAAGTGTGTCATGTTTTGTTTTGACATTTTAGTTTCTGATGGTTTCTTAATAAGAGTTCTGAAAAAGTAGTGTAAAGAAATAGTGTTTTAGTTAGATATTTTTGGTTTTTTGAATAAAATATGGTTTATAAAAGTTTTAAAACATAATAAATTAACAGTGTTATAATTTTTAAAGTGCACAATATTCAAAAAATTAAATAAAAAGGTGGAAAATATTGTGCCTTCTTACCTTCTTCTATAAGAGAAAAAATTGACGTGTGACTATACCTATGGTGAGGTTATATTATAAAAATGTCGTAAAACGTTCGTAAACGACAATTTGGATTTTGTCCTGCTGGATTAAAGTGGAAGTTTTTTAAAAAAGTCAGAAATAGTTTTGTGTTTAAATAAAGAAATTTAGTTTGGAAAAATTAGAGGTAAGTACTCAATAATTTTATTCTAGTACATATAATAAATTTTTTTATTCAATTAAAATGAATTTTTTGAATTGAATAATAAATGTATATTTTTCATTTACACGAAATTTATTAAGCGTAATTTAGGTTAAACAATGGAGGATTCAGTGGCAGAGCATTTTTCTTGGAGTGGTACCGACAATAAAACAAGGGTGCAGGGGTTGTCGATAATATCGGCATTAAAAGTGAGTAGTCTAATTTTTTTTTGATTAATAAACATTTTAACTGCATAATGAATTTTTTTTTCAGGCGCTTTTCATTTAAAATTTCCAACAGGGACAGAGAAACATTTTAATGCAGGATGCAAATCATTTTTTCAATACGACAAGATAGGCATAAGGCAAATAGAGAAACTCAATAGTGGCAAGAAGAAAAAAGCAATGTAATTTATAATTTTTTAATTTTATTACTTTTTGAAATAACTAATTTTTTTTCTAATTAATGTTAATTTTGTTTTTTTTTTTAACGAATTTCATTTTTTTAATTTTTGTAAATGAAATAAACTTATATTTTAAAACAATATGAAATTTTTTTTTAATTTTTTATACGATGGTATATTATTATCGAAATCACTGTAAATTACACAACACGCTTACAAATGATTTGTAAAAACGTTCGTAAATCAATTACTTTTAATTTATTTATAATAATCGAAACATTCGTATTTTACGAATCATTAATTAACGGTTTTATTGTGAATTAAAAAAGTAAATTGTGAAAAAAGTGCAAAATGGTACGCTTGAAAAATTACTTACGAGTCTTTTGCAAATTCGTTAGCAAACAATATGCTTGCTAAAATGATTCTTTTACGAATTACTTATAAATCATATTGTTTACTGGGTAAATACATACATCAATGTGTGTACGTATGTATATGTAAAGGACATAAATTTATATAAAGAAAAAAAATACATACATATATTTCATTGTCATATAAAACATTCGTACTACAAATAATTCATATGGATCAATATTGATCTTCTGTCTTTCTCTATCTTCAAAAAAGTGATATGCATTTATAATTTGTATTATTCTTTTTACATATTTTCTTAATTCCTCCTACTAAGTACTAATTCGAAAATAAAAGTCAGCTGATATGCTTAAGGATATTTGAAGAAGAAGAAGAAGAAGAAAAATACAATTAAATACAATTAAATAAAAATCTGAATAGTATTATGTATTAAACAAAAAGTATCTATACTTTATCCACAAAATTTCTTCACTGCAGGTCTTATGGTCCTTTCGGACATATTTTGTCTTGTTTCTTCTCTGAGTAATTACATAAATGTGTTTCTGATTTTCATCAACGGCAGTGTTACCCTTTAGTTTAAATTGACTATGTAAAATCGGATGAACTTTTTGATAGTGTTACCGGCTTCACCTTTTTACAAAAATTTTATAAAATTTCATACCTTGTAAAAATTGTTTCCTAATAAAGGAAAATTATAATATTTTTTTTTTTAAAGTTAATTATTATTAAAAATTATAAAATAAATTTGAAAATATAAAAATTTGAAATTTTTTACACTAAAAAAATGTTAAAAGCCAAATAGATTTGTAAAGTAGATGAAAATGTAAAAACAAAAGTGTTCAGATTTTTTTGGGGTAAAAGCCTGTTTCCTCACCACCTCTCTCTCTCGTAAGACTCTCGGCGCGTTTTTTTTAGAGAGGTTTCCCCTGTAGACATAATCCTGTAAAACCCCTCAGGTCGTGAGTTCGAACCTTGGTCAGGTAATTTGTTTTGGTAAAATAATAAAAAAATTTTGTGTTTTTTTCAGTATATCTTCGAACTATGTATACTAATATTCCAAATAATAATAAAACAGCTGCACTTCAGAAAAATGAACAGAAAAACATTTAAAATCCATTTTTATTTTTTTTAAATATCTGGAACTCGTTACTGTATAGATAATGAAATCCGATACCCATCCGATACTTAAAGAAACAAAACTAAACGAGTATTGAAAATGTTCCGCTAGAGTTTAGCATGTTTCGGTACTGGAAGGGGAAATTAATAACGATAGAGTTCCGATAGAGTAACTAAAATTTATTCTACTATATAGTAAAATAAAAAAAAAAAAATCATGCATTAAAATTAATATTTAATGGAGATGTTTCGTGGGAATAGAAGAAGGATAGTGGGGTTTCTTGGGGGGTCTCCTGATAACCAGTAAACAAATGTCATTTTGTTGTCCCGATATTTCCCTTGTTTTTATCATCAGGGTTGTCCATTCTTTAGTATGGTCCTTTTCTTCTCTAGTCTTGGTTGATACATTTTAAAATATAACCGGTCTACGGTTATGTTGTGGTACGAAACAACCTCGCAATGAGTGAGTTCAAGAACCCCGCCTCGGATGAAGCAGCTGGATTTAAAGTAAAACAGTATGGAAAACAATGCCTTTTTTTAATTCCCAGCCTTTTGGCTTTTTATTTTATTACGATTTTCTGTTTTATTGACGGATCGTTGTGAAAACCTTTATTTCTTTCTTTAATTCATCATAAATTTGTGGTCTGGTTTAAATGGAAATCGCTTTATAGGACCTATAGAACTACCATCACTACTAAACGCAAAAATATTCCTTTATTTTCTCAACAATGAGTTTGCTGGTACGTTACACAATTTATCCCTAAGTGTACGACGTAGAATGTGGTTCCAGCTAGATGATGCAACAGCTCACAACACAAACGCAGGTTGTGCCTACAAAAAAGAATTGTTTCCTTACAGATAGATTACTATATATGTACGTGGTCTAGTACATTGGCCCACGCGGTCTCCGGACTTTAATCCAATAGATTTTTTTTGTCTGGGGATAGTTATATTTAAAAGTGTGTCGTGGGCCAGTACAAAATGTGGAAGATTTAAGGTTGAATATAATATGTGTGAAAGTGGGCCGTATAGTACAAATAAGAATAAAAAATTTTAGAAATTAAATTATACAAATTATCTACTTTGTTTTATTTCACTTTTTTATTCGTATTAGTTGGTATTTTGTATTCTATGCTTGCAAGCTTTCCAGCACTTTCTTGTAAATAATTTATACAGGAGGTAGCATAGAGCCATACATAAGTGGATTTTTAAAAGATATGCGATTCGAAAAGTTTTTTATTCATACCGGATAACACCGTTAACCTTTGGGCGTTAAGGGTTTTTTTTCTGAAGGAATATGTTGAGACACACTTACAAAAACAGGCATTCGACGTACTTTCCTGAATACTTTACTGAATGCAACAAATATTTGAAATGTATATATGGTTTTATGGTAGAAGGTATATTCTTTGATTGGTATTTAATAGTATCTTGAATAAATTTGTATATTTTTAAAAAACAAAAAAATTCCTAGTAACGCAGGCTACAAAATGAGATGTAACGCAGACAACAGGTAAAAATTTATTATGTATTCTAGCGAAATATTTTATTGTAAATTGATTGTATCATTAGAATACTCTTATGTTTAAATGAATTATCAAAATTAGACGTCTTGTCTACAATTAGTTATAACTTATTCAAATTTTCAAATTTTCACTAAAAGGGTTTCACTTCCCACAGAACTGCCTTTTTGGATTTTTACATAAATTGTATAAATTGAGAGAAAAACCAATAATAAAAATAAATGTTGTTTTATTGGATTATACAATTAAAATATTCAATATCGCAATTATCAATAATGTATTAAAAGACAAAGAAAATATTTATTAGAATATGCTATTGAAATACAAAAAAAAGACGATAATAATATTTTCAAGGTACTATTAAACTAAATTTCGTTTTCTTTATTTTTTAAAAACAGACAGTGAATTTAATTTATAAAGTGTATATAAAAATTCAATAATTTAGTAATTACAAGGCAAAATCAACTATCGTTAAATTAAAACATAAATATCCTTGATTAAAACTACTTTCATTAATATAGCAGATATTTTTGATCCCTTGCCTTGTAAAGAAATTTCCGTTAATATTATATGAATTTTCAATTTAATTAATTTTCGTTTCACTAAAGTATTTTTATTGTGGAAGTCAAAGTATTTCAAGTAAATTAAGTAAGTCAGAGTGGGTAAAGTAAAGTGAAGTTAGTGCTAATAATATATTCAAGTGAATTATTTTTATATTTATTATTAATTTTATTTTTTTAATAAAATTTCCCACAACTACTTGTTTTTTGTAAAATGAAAAGAAACAAATTTAATCTGGCAGCCCTTGATAATATTTAATTTAAAAAATTTGCCTGCATTGAAATTGAGATCTGATCAGTGGCAGAGCCAGTAGTTTTTTCCCGGATGTTCAGATTTTTTTTTATGAGTATAAAGCTTCAGTACAAAAACAAAAAAATAATGTTTTGAAATTGAAAAAAAAATTATGCTCAATTTAACTACATAATTGAATTAATTAAAGAATTATTAACTTTAATTTCCTTCACATAAAAAATCAAACACTGCACTGTAATGCACAATTAAGTTAACAAACAGAAAAAAGAATACTTACACAAAAAACAGAAGTGTGGATTTTAAAATGTGAACAATGATCATTATTAATCATTAGGAATTTTATATATGAAGAAAAAATGAGAAAAGAAAAGTAACCAAATAACATTTTCCTGTAATTTTCGGTAGGTCCATTTTTAAATATGAACCTAATGATTTATGTGTGCAATATTAAAAAAGAATTTAAATTGTATTTTCATTAACTTTTATAAAAAAAAAAATGTTTTTGAATTTGGTTAGAAAATTTTATGACCACATTCATGATAATTTTAGGGTGTTCACTGAATGCCCTGAACCATACCACCCTTCGCCGTTGGATCTGATAACCCCACACACGAGTCAGCTTTATTCGACAATTTGTAAAAGAATATAGAAAAGCATTCCAGGCAAGATGCCTGTGCTGACTTCGAATCGAATAATAAAAATAAATAAATATAGCTCTACAAAAAACATGTGTTCTTATGTAAATATTGTACATACATAAGTAGTATACATAAATGAAAAACTTTTGCAAAACTTAATTGCAAATATTTTGAAACAAAATAGTTTTATGTTCGTTTATTTAACATTTTTAGTTATACCTATTTAAACTCTAAAATAGGCAAAAAATAAATTAGTACGTTTATGCGTTCTCTTAAACCGATATAACTCATATCGATATACATTATACATACATACATACATATGTTGTGACGGTTTATATATTTGTGGTATAAACGTTTCCTTAAGCTGCTATAAGTCTTTAAATCGCTTTAACATAAAACGATTAATTATTAAACCGGTTTGAACAACCTTATATCGATATGAAAATAGATATAAACACTTTATGACGACTTAACAAAACAAGTTGACAACATTGTAAAAACAAATACATATATATATGTACATTTTTTTAAAAATCATTATCATTTTTCTTTTGTTGGTAGTACCTACTTTACTTTAAATAGCTTTATATGGAATTTTGTTTATATTGCTTTAGTTTGTTAGTATAAACACCAACAAAATCGGTATGAGATAAACCTGTTTTCTATATCGATATGAGTTATACCACTTTAAAAAGTTAGTATAAACGTACTGAATTATCAATAACAGAAACATTATTTTAACTTCTATTTCCTGTAATCACATACCATAATATTTGATATCCATCATACATAAATAAATATTAATTAAATTAATTTTTTACAACAAAACTTTTTTTTTCAATAGTAATGTGATATAATATACATACTTAGCCACATATATGTATATCATATATGTATATCATCCCAGCAGGAAAAGTGAGCATTCGAAATGCATAAATGAGGCCTTTCTGAGGAGGTTAGGAGAACTCCCTCTTCGTACGTTTTTATCCTCCTTTTTCCATAAACATGTCCGCCAAAAGGAGTATTCCCTGAACTGAAAGCTCACCAGAAAGTGAAAAAAGAGATCTCCTTTTTAACTCACGAGAGAGGCCTCTTTTATGCATTAAATAGAAAATTGTTACCTTATTATTTTTCTCACCTTATTAATTGTTTTCTAATTAAATTAATCAAACTTTGGACATTTACGTATTTTTCACTAATTATTCCACAATTTTTCACTATTTAAACTTTACTTTATAAAATCATTTATTAAACTTAGAATCACGTAATTTCACAACTCTAAATTAGATGAGTAATATAAATTGCGTTTTTTCTTTTTTTCTTTGTTTAATCATATTTGACTCTTGTATTCATCCCATAGACCTCACTAGGGAGATATCTTGCTTTCCTTTGTAGAGGGCGTTGAAGTTTTTTTTGCTCTTATTTCACGATATACCCTATAACTTTTTACAAGGGCACTCAAGGGTCACTTTGTGTTAAGAAAAAATGTAGAGAATCATTTGCCCTTTGTAGCAATACCTTACTTGTTCCTCTATTCCTAACTATTAAAAAGTTAAACGCGTTCAAAGTCAAAATTTTGTGAATTTTTTTCAAATTTGTGTGTTTAACCCTGTCTTTCTCAAAAAAGGCATTAGTTTATGTAATAATTGAATATCAGCAATAGTTATTGTTTTTTCCACGAGATATAACAGGTTTTCTTTACAACAATGCATAAAATACGGTATGCACAATTCCCAGTTGGAAATGGAAGCCTTATTTGGAAGTTTAAAAACGGTTGGAAGCCTTCCTTTCCGTATCCCACATAATATCTTTTTTACATGGGCATGTCCTAGGCTTGGAAGGTATATGTTCTGTTTTTCTTCGTTTTCTTCTCATTGCCTTCTCCAGGATGTAAAAAGAAACCTTCCAAATAGCTCTTAGAGAAGCAAAAACGAAAAAAATGGGTTAGAAAAATTTTTTAAGACTTTTAATACCATCATTTATACCTTCCCAGGAATTTTTTACAATTTACTTTTTATTTCAAAACTTCTACATGCCTTCCTAAGGAAGGCCTTCCGACTTTTCCTACTGGGAAATAATATTGCACGCCACTGTATATTCATATGTATGTATATTCATATGCGTATGTGGGTATATTAAATTTGCAAAAACAAAAAATTGCAGCTTTCTGAATTTTATAAATGCTTATTGAAATTTACGAAATAGGTATATAACTATTTTTTTAATAATTGAATAAAAAATTTGAAAAAATTAGTGATTTTCAATCATAAAATTGAAATGTCAATCAAAACCAAAAAGTGGTTTATTTTTTCAGACTGATGTTTTGTATGTTGTTTTTGAAAAACTTAAAAACAAAAACAAAAAAATAACGACATTAAATGTATTTGGTTATAGGTTATATGAAGCTTTCAATTTATTATACATATTATTATTCAATGTTATATAAGTACATATATTGATATAAACAATCATAGGTCATAGGTCATAGGTATACTTTTTATAAATGGTGAAATAATTGAATTCTATTTTATAGAACTAGAACCTGATTACCTTTATTTCGATCTTTAAAATTTATTTTCTCAAAACCTTCATATATTATATGTATTCGTATTTAAAAGAAGAAAAATAATTATAGTCGAAATTTAAAATTTAAATAAAAAAACAGTCTTTTTTTAAAATTATTTTGTTCTTTATTTAAAAAAATTTTTTTAAGGACAAACAATAATTACACATCTAGCAAAAAAATAAAAAAGGAGTTTTCAAGTTTTTACATATAAAAAATAAAGTGAGTAACAAAATGATAATACCTACATTTTAAAATACAAATAAAAAACTATTGCATATAGAAACTATAGAGAATGCTGTTAAATTTTACATAATTAAAAAAAAAAAGTACAAGAAATATTTTAAATTGCTGTAACTGATGTATAATTAATTATCTTACACGCATAATATAGGACAATTTAAAAAAAAAAAGGTTTTTTTTTCCAATTTAATCCAATTTTAGGATGCATAAAAATTAAAGATAAAGCAAAAAAAAAATTTTTTTTTTCATTTAAACATTTAAACCACGTTTTTCAGCTTCAGTACGGTATTTAGCTGTATATTTACCTTCTGGATCATATTTAGCCTGTAATTGTTTCCATTCTTCTGGTTTATTTTTAATGATGTATGTTAATACTTTTTCAGTACCATTTCTTTGTTTATCACTGCATCTAGCACATTCAGTTTTTAATGCTTCTGGTAAATGTTGTTTCAATTCACGACCATCTGGTGTACATTTACCTTGATCTAATAAACATTTAAAATAATTATTGAATAAACGATCTGATTGTAGAATTTCATCAAGATCAATTCCATCATATTTTGTTGTATACATATCATCAGCTCTAACAACAACGGCAAAAATAGCCAAGAATGCAATTACAAAATATTTCATTTCGGATTTTTGGATTTCTTCTTGATAATCTAAAATTTATGAAAAAAACCAAATGATTATATAAATTATATAATAAATTTTATTAGGTAAAGAATAGAATATCTATTACCTATACAAAAAAAAAAATAAAAATAATAATTAAGTCTGAATACAAAATAAAAATATATTTAAAAAAAAATAAAAACCTAATTTGAAATTCAAATATCTAAAATCGAAATACATATACATACATACATACAATATTGTTATGTAACCATAATATCTATAGATGGATTTTTTATTTTTATTTTTTAATTTTATTGGGCAAATTTTAGAAATTTCTAAATAAAATGTCTTTAAAATTTATGATTTTTTATGTTTTATCATAAATTTATTATTTAAAAGAAAATAAATTTGAAAGCGATTTACAAAAAAAAACATAGTTCGAATTTAAATATTACTTAATTAGCTAGATCCTACACACGAAGAAAATGTTTGTGTATAACGTTATAGATTTGTAAAAAAAAATACATATACTTATTATCAAAAATGGCTGAAAATGGTAAATTTTTTAAAATTAACTCATTTGCCCCGATTTTTATGTATTAATATAAAAGTTATAACAGAAAATTTCTCTTTTCTTAATATTTTTCCAGAGCTTTATGAGTTATGTTTATTTTTTAGTTCCTAAAATTAATTTTCTTTAATATTCGATTCAGCAAATTTAATAATAATTAACGTCAGCGTATAAATATATTATTAATATTATTTGTTTTCATGTATCTATACCATATTAGTACACCAGGTGCCTCGAACTCAATTACATATATGTATGTATGCATTATATACTTGTTGTAAAACATGTAGATATAATATGTATAATTTAATAATTTTATATTCTTCTATTAGAAACAAAATATGTTATTATAATATTATTACAAGTTCATATTTGGAATATTTTTATTTAAAAAAATATATATATACATACATACATATGTACATATATAGATTATATGAATATGTGTACCTATATAACGAGTTATATTTCGAAATTGTGTAAAAACGCAAAAATAAATTGTAAAAAAATTGAAAAAATATAATTGAGATTATATAGTCAAAAACTTTTTCAAAATAAAAATTTAGGTAAAATCAAAGTAAATAGTTATCTTAAATAAGGATTACTGGGTAAATAAAATTCTTTGGAAAGAATTAGAACAAAATACGAAATAATTAAAATACTTAATACATTTATATTCCATTTTAAATAATTGAATTAGTATGCTTCTCATTTTGAACTTTGAAATTGTGTTCTACAAAACTTGAAAAAAATACAAAAAATAACTAACAATTTATAAATGTATTTAATTAAATTGATTGCAGTAATTCAAGATTTAAAAAAAAAAAAAAAATTTCATAAGAAACATATCAGTTATTATTAATAATATTAATCAATTAAGAAATACTATTTTTTTAAATTTTTATTGATTGATTTTTATTTTGTTTTTCATTCGGTTTGAAATCAAAAACGAAAGATTTTAATAGGCAAGTAACTTTTTATGACTATATATTTTCGTATTTTGAACTAATAACGAATGCACAACTGGGTTAAATAAGAAAATGTATTCACTAAAAAAAAAAAAAAAGCCTTTAAAAAATATAATCTTCAATATTCACTGATTTTTTTTTTAATTTTTAAAATTTATAATTAAATTTTCCAATATTAAAAATATAATAATTTTAAATGTTTTTGTTTGTTTTTTTTTTAAATTTTATTAAAAACACTCACCAAATAATTTAAAAAAATTAATTTTATTTATGTATATTTTTATTTTGATACAATTTTGTAGATCTCAGTTGAATGCCAGGGAACTGACTGTTGATTATTGCCAATTGGCATAAGTCTTTTATAGTAAAACTTGCCTTGAACGATCCCCAACTATAACCGCATATAACAATAATAATAATATGAGTCAATATATAGTCTATAAGCTGAATGTGTTATAAGAAAATTATATATGTAGGTATGTCTGTACATAAAAAAAAAATCTATGTATAATAGAAAATATATATTATACATGTATGTACAATATATGTACATATATGTATTTATATCTATATAATAATTTAAAAATAAAGTTATTATAAAGATACATATAGTATAAGATAGTTTTACATATGAACATATGTATGTATATTTATACAATTATATTATATGTACTATAGTCACTTAAAGTTTATATACCTAGATATTGTTTTTTATTAATTTTAACATAAAGGAAGAAAAATTGGATGGTAATTATTGAGATGTATAACATCATATAGAACACATATGAGGTGTTAAATTATGATTTTTTTTTTTTTTTTGTTTGCCTTCTTTATTAAAAACAAATACCTAACTTATAAAAAAAAAACGAATAACTAATTAAAAGAACATTAAAAACAAAACATGTTTATAAACATGACAAGTGAACATACATTCATAATAATTTAAAAACAATAATAAAAAGGTATATATAATAATTGAAAGAAAAAGTAAAAGCAGAAATATACTCTGGAAAAAAAAAAATTAATACAAATGAAATGTACAAAAGTTTAAAGTACAAAACAGTCATGACATGATGAGGAATAAACATTACATACAGATTAATTAAAGTAAAAACAAAAAACAACATATGTACATTTAATTTCGTATTTTACTTCATAATTGTTTTGTTCATTTATAAAAATAACTTTTCCATCTTAACACAAATTATACATATTTTTTACGTAGATACACTTTTTTTTTTTCAATTTACGTTTAACAGAGCAACTCTTACATTTGTTTTTTTTTGATTTTCTTGGAAACATGAAATAAATTATAATTAATTATTTCATAACTTTTTGTTTATATTTTCTTGTAGGTGATAATTAATATATGAAATATTTAAATTAGAAAAAATATTAAATTTTCAATAATATGGAAAATATTATTTTAAAATATTTTTAAAGAAAAAAATGTAAAGAAATTCATTATTCATGCTTAAAAATGCGTGTAAGGAACCAAAGATATTAATTTTTTGATACATTTTTTGTTATTTTAAGATTTGGTATACATAAAATACATAATATGTATGCATTTTTTGATAATAACTAAAAATATGATAATTTTCCAAAGGGAAAAATTAACCATACAATTTTTTCTTTCTTTCCAAAGCATTAAAAATATATTTTAACATAATATGTACATTATACCTACATATGTACATATATGTTCTCGTATATAAAATATATTCTTAAAATGTGTACATTAATTTTATTATTGAACAAAAAAAGGAAAAAAAAAGCACAATAAATAAATTAAAACAAAAGAATTTTATCAAATAATGTATTGTATGTGTTAGTTCGCATTATATACTGTAAAGATTGAATATATTGTAAACATCATTATAAAAAAGTCATAAAAAACTAACAAAAATAAAAATAAAATCTTTTTAAAATTTTTTTCTTGAATTATTTTCCATTCTATTTTAACAATTCACTTTTTTTTCAATTTAAGTTTAGAAAAAAAATATCACAAAAAATCATTTATTAAAATTTAAAATAGGTATCTACCTATAACATAAAAAAAATTTATTAGGTTTGAAAAGTATATACATACCTACATATGTATATGGACAAGTTCATATGTTTTAAAAATTGCATATGAAACTATTTTTCATCTTCATTAAAGAAAATATTCTTTATATAATTATTTATAATTTTAAATAATAAATTTAACAAAAAAAGTTCGCATATATACAATTACAGATGCAGGGCCGGCGCAAGAATAGGAGTCGTCCGCCTGCAAGTCTGAGTTGGGCGCCCCAATAATTTTGATTTGAGTTTTTTTCAACTTCATCTTCAGCTAACAAGCAAAAAAAATATAAAAAAAACCTCCTCTCTAGTACTAAGGGGCGCTATATCTTCTTCTTACTTTGTCGAATTTTAAGTTCTATATGAATTCGGCGCCCTTAATTTGGTGGAGCTCGCTTCGCCGCTTGCGCCGGCCCTGTACATATGTACCTACATTGTACATACATATGTATATGAAAAAAAAATCTTTCATGTAACTAAAAAATATAAGATCATCATCATCATATTCATCATATCATATATATTGACTATCACAACAATGCAATGATAGGTATACATATGTAATTATATAGTTACTGAGAGTTCATAACAAAAAAAGTAATAATAAAACCACACATTTTTTTTTCCATTGTAGAAAATTCAGCACACGTTTTAACAATACATCAAGTCAAGGTGTTCAGAAAAGAAATATAAAATTTAAAAAAAAAAATAAAAATAAAAAAAATACATACTTAATAATAATAATAAGAAGAAATATTCATTATCAAAACAATTTGAACTTTAATTATATGTACATATAAACTCATTGAAAAAAATTTACATTCTAAAAAAAATTGTGTTTTCTTATTAAAATAAAAATAAGAATTATCATTTATGTTAATTTTTTTTTTCCTCAAATTAATAAGTTAAACAGAAAAGCATAGTCTCTATACAATTTCAATGATATTTTTTTTTAAAAATAAAATACTTATTTAAAATTTATATTTTAATTAAAAACGTAATTTTTTTTCCTATCATCAAAGCTTTACCTACATTTTTTTCAATTCTTTCTATATGTGAATGAGCGAATGATTCATTCATAATTAATGAGAATTGATTGATTCAATTAAAGAAAAAAATTAAAATAAAATACATAATTTGAAAAATACATCTGTCCGTCATGACTTTTGCATTGAATATTTCGGTAATTTCTTTATCTGCTTTATGACGTTAATGAAAAAATAGGTAATAAAATTTATGAGTTGACTCGCATTTCTCAGAAAACTATAAAATTTTTACATTTGAAAAGGTCAGGGGTGGTAAGTAGTACATAGAGTTGATTCGAGTTCTTAACAAACTCGAATAATTGTCAAAATTACGGTCGAACAAAATTTTGTTATCGTCTGTCATCATATAAGCTATTCGTATTATGAAGTACAAAAGCATTGTGTTAAAATGTAAGTAAAAACCATTTATACATATTTGTTCAAAGTTATTTTGAATTTATGTTAAGCAAAATAAAAATTATTATTTGATAAAAGTGTAGGAGTGAATCAGTTAATAACAAAAAATAGAAGTTAAGGTACAGAAAAATAGACTTTTATTAGAGCAAATAGATGGACTGAATAATTAAGTACAAATAAAATAAATTTTTATATTTTTATTTTTTAAGTTTTCGATTTTTTTTTATGTTCTAATTCTTTAAATATTTGAATTTTGTAAAATCTGCAAATATTATGCAAAGCTGCACCACATTTATTATTTTTGTAATCTTTTCTGAAGTAGTTATAGCTCATTCTATTTTCGGAAGACAAGCATATCTACTCACCTTTTAAAATCCTACAAAATTTCACAATTGTACACACTCAACTTTAAAAACTTTAAAAATTTTAAATTAAACTTAAAACACAACCTTCAATCAACATACATATATGTATGTGTATGTATATTTTTCAGCCGATGTTGACTACAAAAAACTTGCTCAGAACACTAGTTTTTGCACGGTAGCACTTAAATCCAAAGTCGAAAGAACTACGTACTTTTGGAAGCAGTACTCTGATAAGTTTGTGATAACTTCACATGTAATTTTTTGCAGGAAATTGTAAAAAATATATCTCTATCAAGTATCAACCCTTAAAAAGGTACTTTTTAAATTTTAACATATGTATGTTAACTGGGTGTTTTAAATTGTGCAAAAATCATTTTAACATTTTTTGTTAAAAAAACAAAATTCTAAAAAGTCATTTCTGTACGAATTTCACATTCTTGTATATTTATATTTGATAAAAAATTAACCTAAATTGAAAATATCATAAAAGTTTTCGATGAATCATCCTGTTCTTTTAAAGTTCTTTTTTTTTCTACTTTAGCCAAAAAAATATACATCCTATCGTTTGATTTTGCTCATCGCATACTACATAGCGTGAAGACATCTGGAACTGATTTATTGAGTTGTCGCATTTTTTTATATGACAAATAGAGAAAAACCCAATTTTGAAGTATAAAATATGAAGTCGTTGCGCAGTCGATGTCCGCTTAATAAATTAGTAAGTTTTGTTTGATTTGTGTCAGCAGGAAGATGAGTGTATTAAAGAAAATGATTTTTTTTCAGGATTGAAAGTATTGCTTTGATTTATAAAAAAGGAATTTTGTGATAATACTGTATAAAACTGTAAGTGTTCTTACATTCTTACCAGTGCTGGATTTAGGCTTAGGTTCACGTGAGGCTCGTGTCTAGGGCGGCAAAATCTTCAGCTAGCGAGCAAAAAAAAAAAAAAAAACCTGCTCATACTCTGATAATAGCCAAGGGGTGCCATATTAGACGCTGCCTAGGGCGCCATCGAACTTAAATCCGCTACTGATTCTTACCATTATATTATTGTAAGAAAGAATAGGTCGACTATAATACAGAGTGATTCAGTTTAGGTCCGACCGGGAAATTACGGATAATCCTTGAAGAGACAAACAAAAAATTATATGGTGGGGATGGGCAATCTCAACCGTTACGAAGTTAGAGGGGGGAAGATATTTGACACTTTTTCCTTGTTATAAGGCCTAAAAATAAAAACCAACTGACCGAAATATTTTGCATTTTGGTAGTAGGTATATTCATATTTGATAATTTATCCTTTTTTATCTACTTTGTTCCATTCATGTATTTGTTTATAATTACGTTAATTCAATTTAATTTAATTTAATTCTTTAAAATCAAATATGTAATCAAACCTGAATACTTTTCATTATTATTTAAATTTAAATATTTTCGAAATTCTTAACGAACAATACGAGTACTTTTATCATTTTTTTATATTTTTTTTACGCTTTGGGATTTTTATATAAATTGTATAAATTGAGGGAAAAACCAATAATAAAAATAAAAGTTGTTTTATTGGATTATACAATTAAAATATTTAATATCAATTATCAATAATGTATTATTAAAAGACAAAAGAAATATTTATTAGATTATGCTATTGAAATGCAAAAAAAAAAAAAAAAGCCAAAAAGAAAAACACAAAAAAAAAACGATAATAATATTTTCAAGGTACTATAAAACTAAATTTCGTTTTCTTTATTTTTTAAAAACAGACAGTGAAATTAATTCATAAAGTGTAAATGAAAATAAATATGAAAATTCAATAATTTAGTAATTACAAAGCAAAATCAATTATCGTTAAATTAAAACATAAATATCCTTGATTAAAACTACTTTCATTAATATAGCAGATATTTTTGATCCCTTGTAAAGAAATTTCCGTTATTATTATATGAATTTTCAATTTAATTAATTTTCGTTTCACTAAAGTATTTTTATTGTGGAAGTCAAAGTATTTCAAGTAAATTAAGTAAGTCAGAGTGGGTGAAGTAAAGTGAAGTTAGTGCTAATAATAATATATTCAAGTGAATTATTTTTATATTTATTATTAATTTTATTTTTTTAATAAAATTTCCCACAACTACCTGTTTTTTGTATTATAGAAATAGTGTAATCATACCATACTAATTACTTGATCCAGAAGTATATTATTCTGTAAAAAGAAATTCAGGGTAAAACACCAAAGTGTAATTAGAGAAGTGAATGAACTTTATACAAAAGGTTCATAAACATTTTAGAAAATTATAATTATATAAGCTTTCATTTAAGCTAAAAAAATCTAAAAATAATAAGGGTTTTTTCGAGGTATTCGACCTTGAACATAAAAATGACGAATTTTTTTTTCAAAATTTTCTGACTTTGAGTTGCAATACCAAAAGTGGATTTACAGTTAAAAAAACAATAAGAAATTGTATCGATGATCTATGCTACTTCAGAAAGAAATTAAATCAGAATTTTCGGACAAAGTATAAAAAATAATCAAATATTTTGTCAGAGATCAATTTAATCTTCCTACAGTACAGCCCAATAAGATTGGCGAAAAGTTGCGCAGGTGGGAGAAATTTTAAAAATATTAAAAATATCCTTTCATTTCCCCTTTTTTGAAGAAAACTGCAAAAGAAAATAAAGATTAAATCTTCCACTCAGTAAGTATAATGAGTTATGCAGAAGTGATCATACTCTGTCTTCTCTGCACTCTAATATTGGTTACAAATTACAATACAACGATGTGGAATTCGTTGTCTCTCTTGCTCATTCAAGATTTATTATGTGGACTATTTTCAGCCTAACTGTGAGTGTATTTTACATATATGTACATACTATTATATTTTTTTAAAATTTTTAGCAACATTTTGTATGAAGTGATTCTACTCTGTCTTCTTTGTACTCTGATTACGAATAGTAAATAGTAATGAACGTTAAAATTAGTAAAAAGTGTTAATTTACTTTATTTTATTAATTTTTTAATACAAAAAAAAAGGAACAAGCGTCCGTATATGAGAGATCATTTTCCAAACAATTAAAAAAAAAATGCCCATTGTCCGCAAACAGCATTGAAATATAATAGAGATGCGAAAAGGAAAATGAAACAAAATTGTATCAGACTCTGTGCAGGAAGAGAAGGAGGTATCATATTTGTCTTTTTTATGAAAAAGAAAAAGCTTACAATAGTTAGTTTTGTGATCTATGACTTAAATTTAGTTTTAAATTATGTTCTAAAAATTAAATGCACACATGCAAGCAAAAACAAGTTTTACATTATTTGTTTATTTCCATACTATATATGTACATATGTATCCTATTTTGACCTATCTCTACAAATCTGTTTTACATAGATATTAAATTTTATGGAATTATCAAATGAATACAATTCTAATAATTTTCGTAGGTCGGTAAAATTTGATAATTTAATCTTAGGACAAGAAGATTATTTTGTATGGAAATTTAAAGTTTTTGTTACGAAGAGCTGTAGTTTAGCATCTTGTTGAAAAGGCCTTTTTAAAATTATTCTTTACGCTTTTCTTGTATTTTTTGTTTGTTTTCAAGATAAACTTTAAAACAAGACAAGAAATATAAAAACATTTAAATTAACACCTCATTCTATTTTTGAATCGTTTTCGTCAAAAAATCTGATTTCAAAGGTAAATATCTCGGAACTCTGTAAACCCATTTAAAGTTTATGCAATGCGATGTCCACTCAAATCAAAGTAGTAAATGTTATTTGATTCGTGACAGTGGGAGATAGATACTATAAATTAAAATGATTAAATGTCAGGATTGCCGCACCTATTTGAAGTATTGCATTGATTTTTAAAAAATTAATTTATGAAAATAATTTTTAGTAAAATTTTTATTTGATGTTTGATATATAAAATTATGTTTTCAATAATAATTTGATTTTGAATTTTGGTATGAATTCAATGTATAATTGTATACATACATATACATATATTCATATTTGTTAACTTAACCTTTTTTATCTACATTATATTGTTTCATTCGTGTAATTGCTTATAATTTCGTTATGTTGCTTTAATTTAATATGTATAATTTTTCAAAATCAAATATTTAAACCTGAATAATTTTTATTATAATTCAAATTTAAATATTTTCATAATTCTTAATCAAACAAAATTTTAATCACTTCAAAAAAAAACGTAACGCTTTTTAATCTTTTATTAAATTGTGTAAATTTGAAAAAAAAAAAAAAAAACAATAAAAATACATTTTATTGAATAATACAATTGGATTATTGAATATCAAATTAATATCAAACAACAAAGGATATATTTTATTAGCTTATGTTGTCGATGTACCAAAAATACAGCAAAAAGTAAAAATTCAATAATTCAGTAATTACAAGGCAAAAATTTTATAATACTTTTCAATTCAAATAATTTGTTATTGGTTTTTTATTGTTATTTTTAATTTAATTAGTTTTCGTTTTGCTAAAGTACTTTTATTGTAAAAATACAAGTGTTTCAAGTAAATTAAGTAAGTAAGAGTAGGTGAATTAAAGTGAATTTAGTGCTAATAATATACATATACTCAAGTGAAGAATTTTGTTATATTTATTATTGTTTTAATTTTTTTATAAAATTCTCTAAAATTACCTGTTTTTTTGTAAAATCGAAAAAGAAAAAAAATGTTAAATCTAGCAGTCCTTGGTAATATTTAAATTAAGATCTGATCACCCCATACACAA
The DNA here is from genome assembly GCA_932526495.1 of Bombylius major. Taxonomy (NCBI): domain Eukaryota; kingdom Metazoa; phylum Arthropoda; class Insecta; order Diptera; family Bombyliidae; genus Bombylius; species Bombylius major. The sequence goes on from OW052046.1 coordinate 1,020,114, forward strand.
GCCAGATGTATAAAAACAATTTTTGAAGGAATATAGAAAAGCATACCTAACTTGGCTGTACTTAATTTTTCATATTGATCATACAGCAATTTACAAATATGTACAATCATTAATACCTATTCATTCTATTGAATTAAAGAGAGCTTCAGAATAGAGGCCTTTTTCACGAATTCATATTTACGTGCACGATCTGATGCATTAACTTATGCATGACAGCAACTAGAGCAAATATTTATGGCAGAAATCTTGCAATTATGAACAGCTTGCACGTCAAATTATTATAATCATTTGTATCTTCTTCTTATTTTTAAACATGCAAGTGGTAGAAATATCTTGCGTGATTTGCATGCTTTAGAACGCAAATTTTTAATCGTGAACACTTTATATGCGCAAATATGAATAGCATGCGTATGCATATGCACGCAAATATGAATTCGTGAAAAAGGCCAGAGCTTTCTCAAGTAAGTTTTTGAGCTTTCTCAAGTAAACTTTTATAGAAAAGTAAAAATTATGAATTGTTTCGTTCCTCATGAAGGAATCTCTTAACGCCGTGAACACAATACAGCGATTTTCGTTGTCGGTTGTCGGCGACGGCGAGCTTTGTATGTATTTTGTTGTTGTTACAATAAGCTTGTTACATACAAAGCTTGCCGTCACCGACAACCGACAACGAAAATCGCTGTATTGTGTTTACGGCGTAATACTTTTTGTGTCCGTTTATAGGAGGTAAAAATTGGATATTTTGTACTGAAGCCAAACAAGTCAAAGCAATTTGTCTATAAGAGGTATCCGTTATGAGAGGTTTCACTGTACATATGACATACACATGTACATATATACATGTGTGTATATATAAGTATTTGTACACTATACTTTATTTAACAATTAAAGTCAGTATTGTGCTTATGGAGGCAGTACCCGATGAGTTTGTTGCCCTTGGTAATATTTAATTTAAAAGATTCTCCTCGATTGAAATTGAGATCTGATCACCCCACACACGAGACAGATTTATACAAACGAAATGTAAAAGAGTATAGAAAAGTATGCCTATCTTGCCTGTACTGTCTTTAATTGTTAAATAAAGTATAGATGATATTTTTTTGATTTTTCAATGAAAATTTTTTATTCAAGATTTCTAATTAAATGTGATATTTTATTAAATACCTACATTATGTATTATATTATCTGAAATTATTTATTGTGAGTCTCTCGATTTTTTATTAATTTACGTCAGAACAGAAGATTACCAAAACTTAAACAAAAAAATAATGAAACAAATTGGAGAAATTAATTTAGCTATGTATGTATAATGTTTTTTTAATTAGCTACATGTGTGATTTGTTGTTTTCATTTGAAACAAAAGAAAAAAAACAGCGTTTAAAAAATAAACGAATATATCTGGGTAAAATTGTTTGTACCTATACTTTATCCACTAATTATTTGCACTACAGCGCTTATGGAAAAGTTCATTTTTATCCAGTGTCATTACACTTAATACTTTTAATAGTAGTACATATACTAAGCTACTCAAACCATACCCCAATCTATTATATGTGCAATGAGACGCTGGATAAAAGTACCGGTGATGAAAATCAGAAACACATTTATGTAATTACTCAAAGAAGAAACAAGACAAAATATATCCATAAGCGCTGTGGTGCAAATAATTAGTGGATAAAGTACATACATATATGTATATGAATATAAAAAACAGGTTCTTTTTTCGGATTAATAAGCGGAAAAGTTCTTCAAATTTTATTATACCTACTTTAAAATTGTCGCTATTTTTAAATTTTCTTACAGGTAAGTATTTAAGTAATGTAATTAGTTTGTTATTCCTGGAAACTCTATAAATAAAGTATGTACAAGTACATACATTATCTACATTGAAAAGCTAAATTCTTTCCTATCATTTGTAAATACATACAGTGTTTTTCTTTATTCAACGAAAATAATAAATCATTATGTAATAGATACATAGGTACATAGTAGGTACCTATCTTTTAATGTTTGTTCATATTTAAATATTAATTCACTTCTAGGTATTTACTTATTAATTAACTTTTTTTTCCATTTCATTTTTTCCATTGACGTTATTGAATAGATACGTAATCATGTATGTACCTACATACATAGATACTACTTAAACATATACTAATGTATGTATACTGTACAAGCAGACGTCTAGTCCAGTATGACTATACCATTTTTATAAATCGAAGTCAGTACAATCAAGATAGGCATGCTTTTCTATATTCTTTCACACAGTGTTTGTATAAATATGCCTCGTGGGTGGGGTGGGGTGATCAGATTTTAATTTCAGCCTAGGAAATTTTTCAATTAAATATTACAAAGGGCTGCCAGATCAAATTAGTTTTTTTTTTTTTTAACAAAACGGAATTTTGAGAAATTTTATTAAAAAATAAAATAAGTAATCAATATAAAAAAATTAATTTACTTGAGAATTCAAAAATTCTTGATTTGCCGTATGTACCTTAGACACAGTCATAAAATGTACATACATACATATATGGGAATGTGTTTAATAATAGCAAATAATCTACTGATTTGATTTCACAGTTGAAAAATATTCACTATGAAAAAACTAAACTGAATTAATTCAGATGACAGAGAATAATTTTCTTGCATATTCAAAAAGTTCCATTTTCAAAAATTAAATGTCTTAATAATATGTATTTTACTGATAAAGATGATATTTTTCTTGTAAAATACAAAACATCAATGTTAGATATTAATTTCAAAATCTGTTTGCTCAAATTTTACAGCCGATCAACAAATATAGTTTAAAAATGTCTGAAGATAAAAAAAAAAGACTTTAAAACTTGTTTGCCATTTTTGACGAACAAGGACCAATATTACTATAAAGTACATATGTATTACTAAAGATTTAAATACGAGACATTATTTAAAGTACTGATACTTTAACAGCAATATTTATATTTTTATAAATTTTTATTTTTAAAATAAATTTGAATTAGTTAACTTTTAATGTAGAAACCAAATAATGTAGTAGTGTTTAGATCCCTTATATTGTTCTATTTTTATTTTAAATATGTAGATGAATTTTTATTATTTCCAGTATAATTTTTCTTCTAATTAATATGTGATTTCTTAATTTTTGAACACTTAAAAATAAAAAGGTATAATTTTGTTAATTCATTTCATTTTTTTTAAATTTTTATTTGTGAAGATCTGATTAAGAAATAAAAAAATTTCGTTGATTTACTGAAATTACACCTACTGAATATTCTTTCCGAACAGAAAAGATTTCCAATTTTTTATTTTAATAAAATTTTAAGAAAATCCTATTGGTCAGTTTCTGCATAATTAAACTATAAACTTTGATCCATTTTACTCAAATTTAGTTTTTGCCGTTTGAATACTGACTTCGATTTATAAAAATGGTTTAGTTCTTATACCATTGCCACAATACGCTTGCTGTTTTTCTCTTTTTCTTTTCTAATATATTTTAACATTTATTTATTTTTGTTCTTTTTTACTTTATTAATTTTTTTAATATACATATACTATACATATGTGTATAGTATGTATATAGGTATTTACATTTTTTTTTATCTTATTCCAAAACAGGTCTGTATATTTATAACAAAGGTCATCATCGTTCAAGTTCATAATCATTTCATGTGCTGCCTTCAAGTTGTTTTGTTGGTTTTTATATTTCTCTGTATTTTTTTTAAAATTTATGCAGGGTTTCCTTTCCAGTTTAAGTTGTTCCAAAACTTAACTGCAGATATTCTTTGTGTTGTTTATTGTGTCATGTATTTGATTAATATATTTCTTGCATTTAAACTATTTTGTTCTATAATTGCATTGTTGGTATGTAGTTGTTTCAACTATCAAACAGTTATTTTTAGCTGTGTTGTTGTAATGTGATCAAATTGATTTTGTTATGTAAAAATAAATTTATTTTCAATTGAAAGTTGTTGGGGAGAATACATAATTACATACAAGATGTCCGATTTAAGGTGTTACAAAATTTAACCAAAGATAGGTTTTGCCAAGACAAGGGAAAAACTCGTATGGGAAGAGGTGCTGTAGGTTAAAGATTTTTGCAACTTTTTTTGTGAAACAGACTGTATCTCCGTTGTCCTTCATTGTCGATCAATGATACCTAATGAAGGTAGGGTGGCCAGAATATCTCTTTTTAAGAGAACATGTTCTCTTTTTCTATTGTGATCTATCTTTTTCTTTTTTGATGCCAGAATGTTCTCTTTTGTTCTCTTTTTATAAATCACATATTAAAAAATAAAATTTTGTCCTAAAGTTAATAAACTTTCTACCAACATTGTACTGAATACATTTTCTGAACGTACCCATCTCCGTAAAATGTCAAGAATATCAAAATAATGACAGCTGTCATCTGATTTCTTTTACATCATTTCTTGAAAAAACGATTTTGTAGTGAAGTGTTTACTGAAAAGTTTAAAGTGTAAGAGTGGGTTTATACGGTCACTTTTTTCAATGGCATTGTCGCCCATTCCGCTTTGTTAAATTACGAAAAAGTCGTACGTACGTTTACACAGTCACTTTTTTACCATAGCTCAAATTCTCTTCATTCTCTTCTATACCGATTTCTTGTTAGGTAAGATGAAACGACAATATATGTTGTGTATGTTTCATCTCCATATATAAAGATAGATATGAGCTGTGTCACTACAAATATAAAATGAAAAGGAGATGCGATAATATAAAAAAAAATTCAAAATTACGAATATAGCACAAAAGGGAACCGGCGTGCTCGAAGAAAAAGTTCGATTATCCCGTGAGTGACTTCCCACCACATACTTGTTACTTCTTTCCTATTTAACAAAGCGGAATGGGCGTCAATGCCATTGAAAAAAGTGACCGTATAAACCCGCTCTAAGTAGTCAAAACGGCCATTTATTTTCTTTTTAAAAAAGTGTTACCCTTTAAATCTTTAATTTTTATGTTTATATTAAGTGCGTTCGAATCACACGATTTATCTGATAATTATCAGTTCCACATTTGTTCTACATTTGTTCCACTCACTTAGTTTTCCATTCTTTTCAGTAGATGTCGCTAGCTTTTAACTAATCTTAAAGTGAAAAAAGTGATAACATTTTTTTTGGTTCACTTGCTGTGTGGAACTAATCAAAAAAGAAGAAGACATATTTAAAAAGTTGACTGTTTATAAATTCTAAATTGTCAAGATGGAATATGAAGTAGAAGTACTTACTCACTAAATTTAATTAAGTTTTTCACTAAAAATCAACTGCCTATGTACATAAAAGAACTCGAAACTTCAACTGACAGTCAAAAATCAGCTAGCTGATATTTTTGACGTTCCAGTCATCCAAATTTTTCAGTTTAATATCAATTTGTACGATTTGAAGCTTCGCTTATTTTAAATCAGAACCGAACTGATAATATCAGATAAATCGTGTGATTCGAACGCACTTATTATAGATTAATTCCAACTAATCTAATCTATACTTTATCTACTAATTATTTGCACCACAGCACTTATGGAAAAGTTCATTTTTATCCAGTGTCATTACACTTAATACTTTTAATAGTAGTACATATACTAAGCTACTCAAACCATACCCCAATCTATTATATGTGCAATGAGACGCTGGATAAAAGTGCCGGTGATGAAAATCAGAAACACATTTATGTAATTACTCAAAAAAGAAATAAGACAAAATATATCCATATATTTATAAATTTAGAAATATCAGTGGCAAATAATTAACGCACAAACAATTACCCATCTCACTTTTATTCATTGATTGATTGTCAAAGCTGTCAAATTTGAATATATTCAAATTTAAAAACGTTGAAAAATCCCCTATTGAAATAACGTATTAACAAGTAAATTACTGATTTATTTAGGGACAATTCGATTTTTATCGAGTTAAAATTTAATTTTAATTCAAATCCAGTTAATTTCATTTTAATTTAAATGAAAATTGTGCCTCCATCTATCTATTAATAATATCAAATGTTCAAATCATTCTTCGTTCATTGAAACATGACGAATTCCCTAAGAGTGAGACAACAATATAAATGTTGTCCCATTTTTACAGTATGGTGTTTCCTACAGTTGTTCCATCCAGTCTATTTATATCATTGGATCTAGATCAGATCATGGCAAACAAAACACAGCTAATATAATAGTTATGTGACAATTTTGGCAATAAATTTCTGACACAATTTTACAACGGCCATTATTGTAACAGTCAAAATATTTTTGAATTTCAAAGTTAAAAATTCATAGCCGTTAAATTGTCTACAGTGACGTCATTGTAGCCGTCAAATTCTTATTTTAGGTTATGCATTACTTTCTACAGTACCTCCCTATTTACCATGGTATTTCATTCCATGTCATTTAATTGCTTTAAATGTCATTTGATTTTCATTTTGTGCTGGTTGCCTGATTGGCAGTGCTGCCAAATTGTTTTTTTCTTAGTAAGTAGATTTTGAAAAATTTAGTAAGTAGATTGTATGGGAGGTTCTTTAAAAAGTAAGTAGATTAAGTATTGCCTAAATACGACCCCTAAACAACAAAAGTACGTTTATTTTGGCTTTATCTGTTATTTATTTGTTAATTCTAAATTGAGGAAAACATATTTAAGTAAAATATTTCGAATTTATACCAGTAATTAGGTAAAACCAGCAAACTAAATTCTAATTAATTATAACCATTCACCACTCACAAATTAGCTGGTTGTCACAACCGTTGCAATCCAGTTTAATAACCTATTTTTACAAATGCTCAAATAACATCTGAAGATGGCACGACCAGTTTTAAAGAGAGTGTGAGTACCTATATTACAACCGTGAACCTAAAATTGTCGTCATTTTTATTCAGAGTTTAGCAAAAGTTGTTAAAACTTTCTAGAGTAGGGGTGCAAATAAGAAGTAAGTAGAAAGTAAGTAGAATTACCAAAGAGTAACTAGAATGGACTAAAGTGTAAGTAGGTAAGTAAAAAGACCAAATAGTAAGTAGAGATCTACTTACTTTTGGCTATGTTTGGCACCACTGGTGGTTGGTTGTTTCTGTTTGACGTTTGTTAGTTTTTTGTTTCATGTTGATCCGCTTTAAATAAGGAGGAAATCATTATAATTAATATTATATTATATTATATTTTATAAAAATTTACAAACAAATTAACTAAAGTAAAAAAAGTTAGCAGAGACTAGAGAGCAGGTCTCATCGACAGTCGACATTTAGAGCACATTAGCTGATTTATATTTTGTGCTTAATTTCACAGTAGTTTAAATATTAAAATTCTTATTTTACAAATTATCAGTTTTTTAAATATATTTTTATAATTAAAAAAAAATCTATATAACTTGATTTTAACGGAACTATCGATCTCATTTGTGCTAAAATAATTCAGAATTGTTTAAATTAAATACGGCAACTTAAATTTTCATTGTTTGAAATAGTGTTTTAGCAAAGGATTATACTTAATTATTTCTTGACTTGTCTCAAATATTTGAGATAATTTATCTTCTAAAAAGAATTCTTAAATATATTTAGAAAATATTTTATCATTATCTAAGTATTAATTTAGTTTAAAATAATGACTACAAATTTACGTCAAATTCCATTAACCTGCAGTGGACATACTCGTCCAGTTGTACATTTGGATTTTAGTGATGTCACCGACTGTGGCTATTTCTTAATTTCTGCTTGTAAAGGTGAGATCATATAAATAGCTTTTATTTTTTATCATATTTATTTATTTAGAAACATTTTAATAAAAAAAAAAAAAAATACAATATAAAACATAAAATATTTGAAGAAAAACAAATGATAATTTGAAAAATTTATTATTAGAAAATAAAATCAATCAGGACGATCTATTATTAAAAATTTTGAAGATAAAATGTAACTTCTACCACGTAAATATTTTTTATTTAAATAAACTAAAAAGGAAAAAAAAAATCATTGTGACTGAATAAACAGCCTTTAAAGTTTTTAATAAATGTTTACTGTATTGGTTTTTAGTTGTTATTATAATATAAGTAAAATGTGATTTTTTACTATACTATTTGTTGTATCATTATCGTCACAGTAATAAATAAAACAATATCAAAACTGTCTAAAATGACTGAACCAGCGGACTTACTTTAATAGCTATCAAGATGTTGAGATTTGAGAGATATTTTAGCAAGCAATTTTTTTTCGTTGCATATCCCATTCCCAGTTGGAAAAAAATATCTCTCTTAGAAAGTTTTGAGCGTTTATCAGGAATATGTTAGATCTACCTCTCCTTTGTTATGCACGTTTATTTTTTCTACATGCATGTCCTACGAATGTCTTTTCGGCGCGATAAAATATAAACTTCTGAAAAACTGATTTTGAGAGGTATATACTAGAGTTTTTATCCATATTAATTCATTTTCAATTTTAATTGAATTAAAAAATTGAAAAGTATGTTTAAAAATTTTATTTTATTACAAAATAACTTAAATTTAAAAAAAAAAAATACATACTCATTTTTCTTAATTCATATTTTTACATAAATAATAAATATAAAATTCAGTGTGTAGCTTTTTTTAAAGGTTTTAAGAAATAAGGATTTTTTAATCTACTAAATCAATATAATAATAAAAAAAAAATATTCAATAAAATTATTAATATGAAAGTTATTTATACTCACCTGATTTTAAATAATATATGTAAACAAAACACGTCTTTTCACTTAATAAAAAAACAATGAATAATTGTTATTCATTATTATGATAGATTCATTAATCTATTTAATTTTGAAAACGTAAAATAAACAAATAAATATCGCTCTATCGTCCTTTTTGTTAATAAAATGGGATGTCCTGGATGACTTTTTCAGAGAGACTTTTATTTTTTCAACTGGGACTATATTTATATACATATACATGTATAAATGTTAAATGTGAGTAATGTGCGTTTATACAATATATGTAGCAAATTCATTATTTCAATATAAAAACAACAATAAAGTTAATGCACGCGTTCAACTCACAAAATACATAAGTATACATATCGTCGATGAAAACCTTGACCTACTTCTCATCGGCAAAATGAGAAGGCTTTTTTGAACTTTTTTCCGTTCAAAAAAAAATATATATATATATATATAGGTATAAAAACTGCAATATAAATGTATTATATATGTATATGTATGTACATACTATTTATAATAAATTAAAAAGTTATCTAGCTAGCTATTATGTATGTATGTACTTTAAAAAATAACAATTTGTTGAAAAATACTTGACATTGACTCATCATAATCTATCACAAGTTATTTCATTTATTATTTTATAAACTTTAAAATATTAAATTTCATTTCATCAGATTTGAAAGATTATAGATTTCTATTATTTTTTCAATTTTTTTAATTTTTTTCCTTTTTTTAGATACATTTTTAAATTTTTGTTATTTTTTGACATTCAAAAGTTTTGTAGAATAAAGATTTTGATGTAAAACATGCCTACTTTATAATTTATTTTTTAATATACCTACTTGTCTATTAAAAAGCAGAACAATTTCTAACAATTACTTACTTACTTGTTTTTTCGTCTTTTTTTTTTTGTTTTCTTAAATTTTCAATAGTCAGTCAAAACTCGGAAATTTTTTGAAACCTCAAATAAACATACTTATATTGCGTAGTATGTATATGTTTATATAAAACTAGTTCCGTATAATTCTATATTGCATTTTATTTATACCAAGAGAAATAAAAACTACAAATATCGTCATATCATCTCATTCTGTTTTTAAATAGTATTCATTAACTTTTTTTTTTTCATACAAAAATAAAATTATAATTGAAATTTCTAATAATTTTATTGACTACATAATATGTGTTGAAGCGGAAGTATTTATTTTTATTTTGAAAAAAAAAAAAAAAAATTTGCATTAAATGATTTAATTACACAGAGATGCCGGAAAATTTATAGGAATAATAAACTTTGTACATACATATATATTTTGTTTTCTTGGCAATCTTTTCAATTTTTATAAATTGAGAAAAAATTACGCATAATATATAAAAATTAAAAAAATTCAATTATAATCAGCGCAATTTTGGTCGCAGTTATAAGTTTCTGCTAACATTCATACAAAATTTTGTCAGCTCGTAAAAAAACCTAGACAAAAATTGGTATTCTGGTCTCAAAGTTAATGAAAAATCTTCTAGTTTTTCGTTACTGTGGCAGGTCCTATTTTCGAATTCGTTTAAGTTTTCTACTAATTTCTGTCATTTTGAAGTTTTGGTACATAAGTAGTGAATTGAATAAAATCGATGATTATGTTAATGTTTATTACACAAATATACTAATTAAATAGAATATATATAGGTATGTATGTAAATTACTTTCCTTAATTTTTTTATTATACCGAGCTAGACATTTTTTTTACCAATATAGTAACAACCAGCGAAAAAAATTGGTTTAACCTTTAAGTGACGGGATGGGTACACCTGTAACCATAGTATATTGTATACGTGGTGTCCTGTTTGCTTGGCTTTGGGTGGATGCCAGTGATAGGTCCCATCGAGACAAACCAAAATTCGTATTGGTGGGGGGTGGTGATGGTCAACTTCAACGGGGTTTCCGGGGTACGGAGGGTTAACGATTTTTGCGACTTTTTTTGTGAAACACCCTGTCTTTTCGTTTTCGCTTATTGTATAGCAATGAGACGTATATTTGACAAAAGGGAACCATTTGCTCTTTGAACTAACATAAGTACCATATCTTCATCCCCCTTACCACGGAAGTTATTAGCGATCAATTTACATGCAATTTTTCACATAAATTTTTGGAAAAACCGGGTGATTTCTCGAAAAAGCTCATTATTAATACACTTTTTTTCACAATAAATAAAAAACACAATTCTAAGGTAAAAAACTACACTTACAGTATGAAGGTAATTAGAAAAAAAACCAAAAAAAGAACAAAGGAATGTACATTGACTTTTTTGCATCATGTGTGAATTATTTAGTAAAAAAACATTAATAGAATTTCAAAAAACGCTTCATTAGAATAAAAATAAACTGCTTGAAACATATTTACAGCGTAAGAAAAAAAAATTTTAAAAAATAAAAAAAATACGTGTAAAACAAACGTTTTTTTGATAAATTCCAATATAAAACATAAATGGAGGTACACCTGTACTTCAGTCAACAACGTAATAATGAATATCTAGTCACATAAAGGTTAACTGCATAGTGTAGAAGGGCTGAAAATTTCATTAAATCCACGAACATATGCATTTATTATGCAGTATAAAACTCGATTTTTTTTACAAAAATTCACATATGTACACTCTACAATCATGAACCTTGGCTTTATAAATTAACAAACATATAAAATTGCATATTGTATTCGAAAATAAGTACATATTATACCTTAAGTTACTTTGTTATAAATTCGTTTTTTTTCCTTGTCATTATTTTCAAGATCATGCTCATGTACGCATTTGTTATAATATTCAGGATTTTTAATTTAAAAACACGGCCGCTATTCTCAAAATCACTCGTGAATTTACGCATACGTATCTTTACGAGTAGTTTGTTTCGAATGGTTTATGTCAGACGTATTCTTGAAATCAATCGAATATTTATTTACCATTCGAATAGATTATGAATGTGGTGAAGGTTCTAAAGTTCAAAACTGCAAACGTGCAAAAAGGATTACCCCTTCCCTGTTTTTGAACGAACTTTTGTTAAGCCCCTCGTCAACCCTAAAAAAGGTACTTTTTAAATTCAAGATGTTTCAAATTGTGCAGAAATCATTTTAATTTTTTTTCATAAAAAAATCCTAAAAAGGGATCGTTTCTGTTCGAATTTCACATTTTTGTTAATTTATATTTTATAAAAATGTAACTTAATTTGAAAATAGCATAAAAATTTCTGATTTTTAATGAGATATCTTAATTTTTTTTAATCTCAACCGTTACAGAGTTAGATGGGGGAAAAGATTTTTAGTACTTTTTCCTTCTGTTACCCTATAACTTTTTACAAGGGCACGCTAGGCTCATCTACCGCTTTTGGAAAAAAATGAAAGTGAAATAACAACTGTTTGTGCATTATTAATCAATAAAATCATTTATTACTTTACCCGAGATCCGAACAAAGAATTAGTTGCTATATATTTTGCATTTCAACGTAATCAAAAGTAAGTTTAATTCCATTTATTTTGTCTTTATTTCATATTCGGACATGGATCGAAAAGAATGATATTCGGTAAAAATTAAGAAATAGAATGTAACATTCGCAATATATTATAAAGAAACGCATATGGAATATTCCGAACGTTTAGAATGAGTAAAGAAAAACAGCCTTGAAAATAATAATTTATTAGTTTTAAACTTTATTGCAAAATTGGATTACAAGTAAATTTTAGTTTTATTTTAATTTTTAATTTACGTACTATATCTAAAATAAAATGATATTGATAATAAAAAAAAGTGTATGTATGTGTTTTAGAGAGAAAAATGTTTTACCACTCAAATATTCATTATTTTTATATAATTATGAAAGATTTCGTTTGTTTATCTACAATAGATTCTAAAAACAAATATATGAGGAAGAGGTCCCGGTCAAATTATAATAATAACTAAAAGACTGTTGAGGCTCAGTTTTGATGGTACAGTAATTTTTATAATCAAATTTTTCTACTGATTGAACTGAAATCATAAAATCATTTTTCAAACTGAAAATATAATTTTTGTTGTTGGTTTTTATGAATTTTGCATGCAACATATTTTTAAAACTGTTTTTTATTAAATAACAATACGTTTTTATCCTTGAATTATATTGTAAGTTTAATTTAATGCATTCTGACAACGAAAATTTATTCGTAATAAATGAATAAACGTCCAATTTTCCTTCTAATCAAAATTTTTTCCTGTGTTTTTGTAATTAATTATAAGATTATATACATATATGTATGTATTTTTTTTTTCTCTCTCTTTTTTTTTCAAATACATAAATTAAATTCAACTTCCGTTTTCTAAATGATTAGAATTATATATACGTTTTTTTCTCCTAACTTTAAAAATACTTTACACAAGATCGAACATTTTTGTTGTTTTTATTTTTACACATTCCATTTTTTTAAATTATTATTTTTATTTTGTATTTGTATGTTTATTCTATTATAATTTTCCATTATTGTACATTGCAAGCTATATCAAGGTAATTTTATTTTCTTTATTTTCAAAAATTTTTTGTTCGATTTATTATAATGTCGGTTAAATTTAACAAAAATTATACAATATAAGCAATCAGTCATGCAAAATGTATAGTATACCATATGTATAAAATATATAAAAAGCAACGAGCAATCAATTTTATATAGGTACACATATCACGCCGTCTTTTTAATCGTTTTTTAGTTGGAATTTATTTTATATGATGCAATTTATAGGCCTAGCCATGTATGTTTTGTGTGTATGTGTGTGTGTGTACTTGTTGTTTTACTTGATTTCGTACCGGAAACTACCTTGACTAAGACACGTTCTCAGTGTCAGCTAGAGTAGAGTTAATAATTTTTTATTTATTAATAAACAGTATTACAGTGTTTTAAAAGATTTTTTTTTTTTTTTTGCAGTTTTTTAGTTAATGCACTTGCACTTCTTATTTGTGGAAAATAAAACCTAGGCATAATATGCATCTCTATAAAATATGTAATTACTTTAGACAATATTCGTACAAAATATGTAATACAATATGTATATATGTATATACGTATGCTGTATAATGTATAGTCGAATTTGTTTAGGATTCAATAATAATTATAGAGTAAGGCTGTCTCTCCACCTGACTTAAATTTATGTCTATGTCGTAACTTAAGTCGTGATTTTTATGTCTAGTGTGTTAATGTCTTTCTGACATTTCATTGTTGTGTGAATTTTTAGAGAGAAAAAACATATAAAAATAATTAAAATTTTTTAAAATTCACACTAATTTGTATTATCTCTGTTTTAAAATAATTTTCATTCACTCACATAATTTTTTTTCTAGACATTTATGTCCAGATTTAAGTCAGACATTTATGTCTGCTGATTTTTTCTTCGAGCCAACTTCATATAAAAAAAAAATAAATCACGATTTAAATTAAGACTATAAGTCTGGTGAAGAGGCAGCATAAGGTATACACGACAGGAGAGAATCCACTTTCTAGAGACCAAAATCTCCAAAGTGTAAGAAACTTTTGTTGCAAGAGACCTAACCTAAAACTAGATCTCCGAAGACCTCATAAAAGAAATCTCCTGGAGTCCAGTCTCTTAAGTGTATAACTATATGATTTAGATTTAGTCTCTGATTTATATCTCTCGAGATTTGACATTTCCTGAATGTGAAAATAATAATCCTGAAAATTTGTGATTGCGAATTTTTATAGACAAATAAAACATATACTGTTCGATACTAACGTTCTAAAAAAATATAAAAAAATATTTACCTAATGAAAATTTTATATAATTTAATGCTGCAATGTATGAAAATTCACATGAATTTTCTTCCTTATTACGATATTATACACAGTGCACAGATGTTCTTTTAAGTTCAACAAACAGTTGAAATCCAACCAAAAACATAAATGTAAAAACGGGGGCCAAGTTCCTATTGTTAATTGTTGGACTAGCAAAAATAATAAAATCTGCATTAATGCCAAGTTCAAAGAACTTTTTTACATACAAAATTTCAATACAAAACTTAATATATTTCTGAGAGAGAACAAAGAAAAAATTAACAAAATATTTTGTTTAATGGTAACGTGAATGGTGACGTACCAAGTGACCACTGTGTTTACTTGTTAGTCCTTCTACCATATTCAGGACCACTCCACTTTAAAAGATACTGACGTTCGGAATGGTTGATACAAAAGGTAAATTCTCAAAAACTGGGACTTAAAGCAAATTCGAAAATGCTAATTTTTTTGCAGCGATGCTGTATCACTGATTTATTGCGATGACTTAATAATGCTGATGCGATGACATTACACGGAAGATGCTGATGCATTTAATTCTTTTGAAATGTTTTTTTTCAGAAAGTTATAAAATCCAAAAACTTATTATAAATATTCTAATAAACACTGTTTAATCACATATCCTACTTCCGAGGTAACAAATTAAGTTGAAAGTTATTTTTCCTATCAAACGTCAGAACACAAATGATGCTTTTTTGCATTTATCCTTAAATCTTTTTGCGTTCATCATTCATCGAAAGTAAAAAATGTTTTTAAATTTATATAATTGCCTGTAGAAATGACTGGTTGGTTAACATGGCGGTTCTCGGATTACTTTCGAAGACACAATTAATACTGAGAGTGGCGTTTTGACACATAGCGCAACCTTAGGAAAACAGAGATTGATTGGCAGAACTCAGAAGATTCTTAAAATCACCCTGTTTCATTCAAGGAACGTATCTATCATATCTATGACCTTAATATTAGATATGTAATTCAGGTTCGTAAATAGGAAACTTCCCATGGTTCGGTACCTTGTTATGGCAAGTGCGGTTGAGAATTTCTTTATTATTGACCAATGACCATTCACGCTACCTATTGGTTCTCTCAGCGATAAAGATTATTTCTACTCCATATGTTATTTAGCCAATAGACATAGACACGACGAAAAATTTAATTTTATTGATTTGACAAATCAATAAAAATATTTTGCATTGAACAATCGAAAAAAAAAAATCATAATAGCAGTCACACAATTTTTTAGCACGTGGAAATTGTAAATAAAATTAAAAAGTACCTACTTATTATGAATTTACTTTGTTACACAACTACTTCGTTTTTAAAGTTTATCATTATTCTGTCCTTATTTTGAATTTATAAATTATACTACAACTTTAAATTAAAATTAAATTATTATTTTGTACTTCTTACAGATGGTTTTCCGATGCTACGTCAGGGTGATACTGGTGATTGGGTTGGAACATTTGAAGGCCATAAAGGTGCTGTATGGGGTGTAGCATTAAACAAAAATGCAACATTAGCTGCATCTGGTGCAGCTGATTTTACTGGAAAAGTATGGAATGCAGTAACTGGTGCCGAAATTCATAGTTTTCAACATAAACATATTGTTAAAACTGTATCATTCGATCAGAATAGTCAAAATCTTGTAACTGGTAGCAATGAAAAATTATTAAGAGTTTATAATTTAAATAATACACAAGCTGAACCAGAAGTTTATGTTGGTCATGGTGGAACTATAAAAAGAGCATTGTTTTGTCGAAATGATAAATGTATTATAAGTGCAGCTGAAGATAAAACATTGAAATTATGGGATAGGAATTCAGGAAAGGTTTGTAAATTATAATATAAAAATATTACTAACTTATAAATATATTTTTTTTTTTAATGTAGGAAGCACAAAGAATTGAATTTCCAAATAATTGTAACAGTTTAGAATTATCATCGGATAATAATATTTTAACAGTAACACATGGTTCCAGTATTAGTTTTTGGGAAATGGATACCCTGAAGAAATTAAAAGAAATCAAAGTTCCGACAAATGTCGCGTCAGCAAGTCTTCATCCAGATAAGCATGTTTTTATATGTGGTGGAGAAGATTTTAAAATGTACAAATTTGATTACATAACAGGAAATGAAATTGGTAAAAAAAAAGAATTTATTGAAATTTTTAAATTCCTTTAAAAAATACAAGGGGACTAACAAAAATTCTCGCAAACATTGGGAAGGGATAATCCTTTTCGACTTTTACTTTACACGGAACAACTTCTTATTATTATCCAAACGTAGTTTCAAGTCGCTGTATAAACATGGAAACGAGAAAGAGAAAATTAAGTGAAACAAGTTCTAGTGTAACTCCGCCACCAAATAAAGAAGAAATCAGATACAGAATTTTGTTTGATTTTCGTTAAGTTAGGTCCAAAAGAAATATTCATAGTGTGTAATTACAATTTGCAATAACACTCCGTCCATCCACACTGTGTACGAGTGGTTTAAAAAATTTCAAACTGAGGCGGAACGGAACTATTTACTTCGATGTCGAGCAAAATTTAACTTTGAATTTCAAATTGGAATTATGAAACTCGATCATTCGAGTGTTCGATATCGAATGATCGATAATAGTAGCTCGACAGCATTTTTTGTATCGAATTAGTACCGACTAGATCACAATTTGAAAAGAAAAATGTGCTTTTGCAATTTTTTAATGTAAATTAAATATTTTCATTAATTTTACTGAAATATTTATCAAAGTTCAACTGAACAAGCCAAAGGATTTTAAATTTATATTAATATGTACATGGACATATGAAATACGCTTTGTTTCAATACGATTATTATTATTATTATTATTTTTTTGTTTTTTGTATTAAGTTTTGATAATACCTTCGATTATCTTGTGGCAATTCAAAATTTATACTGCCAGAAGGGACCATTTCATAAGATGGTTCAGGAACTTTAAAGTGCTTGCAAATATTGTGCAAAGTAACACAAACATTTACAAATTTATGCAAAATCAATCCAATTTATAAATAAAATTTTATATTTATATATAGAATAAATAAATTAAAAAATAATTCAATTGAAATAAAATAAAACTTCAAGCTTAGAATTTTATTTATTTGTAAGCAAACATTAAAATTTGTAATTTTGACAGCTCGTTATTCGAAAAGAAAACGAAATGCGATGTATCGTATTCCATAATACCAAAATTTACTTTCGAACATACGATATCGTTTACAACTGTCGACATACTGTTACCGCACACTGGTATACAAAAAACTGTTTACCTAGAACGTTAGAGAGTATTTTACAAGGGCGTCCCAAAACTGAATTACGGATATATTTTCTTAATCATGACAATTGTTCTGGACATACAGCAAAAATAACATCAGACTCTATAGCTGAATCTGCCTCCAATGAAATTCGCCCGATTTACCACTTTGCGACTTCTGGCTTTTAAAAATAAAAAATCCTTTGCGTCGAAGAACATACGAAAGCGAAACAGATGTCATAAATGCTATAGAGTAGAACTACAACTTGGTTTATTGAAAAAAAAGAAGATTTTGAAGAGTGTTTTGATAAGTGGATTTTTAGACTCAAAAAGTGTGTAGAATTAAGTGGTAATTATGTTGAGAAAAGTTGAAATAATAAAGTATATGAAGCAAAATATAAAACTTTCATCTTTTTATTTTCTTCTTTATTTTTGCGAGAACTTTTGTTTTAACATATTGTGTAATACTGACTTCTTTCCGTTTGTATTTTCTTACAGAATCATTTAAAGGTCATTTTGGACCAGTTCATGCAGTTAAATTTAGTCCTGATGGTGAATTGTATGCAAGCGGCTCTGAAGACGGTACACTACGATTATGGCAGACAACTGTTGGTAAAACATATGGCTTGTGGAAATGTACTGAACCAGGTGAATTAAATAATTCTATTACATCGCCAAGAGAGGTACATGCCAATTAAGAAAGAATAAAACGTAATAGAACAAAATATAACCGAAACTTTTTTTTGAAAAAAGAAAAGAAGTATGAATTAAAAAAAAAATGGAGGAAAAAAAAAAGATGACAACAATAAACAAAAGTTACGTTCCATTTAGATGGTTTTTTTTGTACTTCGAAATAGTAAAGAGCTACTATACCAAATGTGTAGTAGCACTATTTATTCCAAAGTGCATAATATCATCTAAATGAAACAAAACTAATACTATTGCTTTTAAGTACATTTTATTTCTATCTATAACTATAACAAAAAAAAAAAAAAAAAAAAAAAAAAAAAAAAAAAAAAAAAAAAAAAAAAAAAAAAAAAAAAAAAAAAAAAAAACAGAATTTCATATATTAAGGCGCAAAAATATTACTGGCATAACTAGAAATTTAAATAAAATTTAGAAGAGAAAACTATTTATATGTATAAAAGATTAAATTATAATTAAGAAGAAAAGTTCAATTGAAAAAATTTACAACTCATACAATTTGATTTTACTCTCACTGAATTTTACACTTTTTAGTTTTTTTATTATTCATTATATTACTGTATATTTTATTCTACATGTTTTTTAATTTCTTTATACAAAAATCACCGTAGTATATACTATTTTTGATTATATTTGGGAAAGAATATTTTACATAACTGAAATCATTTTTGTAAATTTTTATTTATAAATGGCAAAAAAATAAAATAACAAA
The DNA here is from genome assembly GCA_932526495.1 of Bombylius major. NCBI lineage: Eukaryota > Metazoa > Arthropoda > Insecta > Diptera > Bombyliidae > Bombylius > Bombylius major. The sequence goes on from OW052046.1 coordinate 1,039,292, forward strand.
AAAATTTATATTTTTAAATGCAAATGGGATTTTTATTGAACAAGTCTTATCTAAAAAAAAAGGAAGTTTCTATTCTGTACAAAAGGAAAATTTTGTTATTCTATACTTTTGTATTGTAAATTCAAGCATTCAAATAATTGGCATTGACATTATTTAAATTAAACTTGTTTAAAATTAAAGAAAACAAAAGGTATGTGTTTTGTATGAAATTTTAAAAATAATAATGTTCATAATTATTTTTGTGTCATTTAAATTATTCCATTCTATATGAAAGTTCAATCCAAAATATCGCACAAGAATAACAAATACAACATAATTTGTTAGTTAACTAAGAAATCTAAAATATGTAATCTTAAAAATGCATATCCAATGTGTAACGTTAATTTCATCTTAAAACTAATTGTATAATATAGACAAAAAAACGATTAATACCTCTATTGTAGATTCCAAACGCAAATCGATTCCGTTCGAACGAATTTTGAAAAATGAAGTTCATCGGATAATTTTGAAAAATAATTGATGTGATAACTATTTTAAATAATTTCTTGTGTAACCCTTTTCTTCTCCAGCAAATAAATCAATTAATTAGGCCGCGTTTCAGAATTTAACATCACACCATACCATATAGTTAATTCACCTTGGTTGCACTGTTACAGGTGTTTTGTCCCGCTTATTATTGAATTATTGAAATGAATTGGTAAAAGTGTTGTGCTTTATTTTTAATATTAAATCGAAACCTAGTTCTGTTTGTGCTTTTTTTTTCTTCTATTTAATATAATTTCGAATATCATCCATCAGCTATTCGAACAGAATTGTCCAAAAACTCTCCTATTCGATCGAAATCTACATAGAGGTGTAAATTTTGCTTCATAAATAAATCTTTGCCGTGATTAGCAATTACATGTAAGTTCCAGTTGCCCAATTATGCAAATAAATTGCATTAAAATTTACTAACTCAATATTCTGACGAATTTTCTCATCTTGTTGCAAATGATCATACCATCTTGATAAATTGAGATAATTTTCCTTTTCAATAGGTGATAAGGATTTCTTGAAAAATTAAATGAAGAATAAGTAAAATTAAAAATAAGAATACAAATTTTACTTACCATCAAATTATGTATGAAGTAGAACATAACTAAATCAGCTAAAGTTAATAAATTATCAACCAAATATGATCGCGCTATTAAACAATTATTTAATTCTTGCAGTAAATTACATATAACATGTTTATCTTTTAATCTATGAGCAACATAAATAACAGCATAATCTAACCACTGTTCAACTTGTACTGTAACGTCAGGATTCTGATGAAAACTATTTTGAACAATTGAAGAATTTTGATTTTCCTTAGCTAAAGCATTTATAATTGTTGTAAAACCAGAAATTATTGAATTATTAGATTTCCTTACAACAACCTGAAAAAACATTTTGTTGTATGACCATCATCAGATATAAAAATAAAATTACTTTGGTTATGTTCACTTGTCAAATTTATATGAATATGTATTTACCTCTTCCTTATTATAAAATAATTCTCCTGGCTTAATATTCAAATAATTTGCAACCTTTTTGATTTTCTCAATATCACACATGGTTTATATGAATATTTATTATTTATATATAAGTATAATATGTATAAATTGCAGTAAAAAAATTATTGATGAAAATTGAAAACATCCCTATGACTGAAAATAGACTAGGACTACTGCCACCGTCGCAAACGAGTTTATAACCGGCATGGAGGAATGAATAAGGAGCCAGAATACATTGGTTGGAATGCGCTAGTTGTAACCATTTTTTTCTTACTTGGTAGTTGGTATAATAAGAATAGTCTAAAATAATTTTAGCTGACGGTTGTAATACACTCACGCTCGTTACAACTTGGTCGTGCCACCATCAGGTGTATTTTCATGAGTTGTTAAAACCGGTTATAAACTCGTTTGCGACGGTGGCAGCAGTCCTAGTCTATTTTCTCTCAAGGAGCGTGCTTTAAAAATAATTGCTCCAAGCAGCATTGCCAGATACTTTTAAAAGGGATTTCGAATTTCTCAAGATTAAAACACAATTTGTACGTTATGCTGCCCATACACAGTGGAACATGTTGATCAACTAGGTTGATTAACTTGGTTTGTAGTTTGCCACGCACTTATCTGACAAGTTGATCAACTTTCTTATTTCTTTGTTGTTCAACTTCACCACACACAGTTCAACATGTTTAACAACCACTAAATCCACTTACATAAAATCAAAATTTTTTGATTTTACTTCAACCAGTTCTTCAACCTTCAAATTGGTTGAGCAACAGCCCCATATACGATAAAACTTTTTGTGAAACTCAACCAAGTTGATCAACATGTTTCACTGTGTATGGGCAGCATTATAAATTTACGGATTTTTTAATTTTTATTTCTATTATCTAATATGTTTTTATTTTCATTTTTAATAAAATAAATAAAAATCTTGCACTCAAATCACTACACTTCAAGATGATAAAATAGAAATTAAATTTCATATAGCCCAAGCCATCCAATATAAAACCAAAAGCAGCAAGTTACTCAACATATTATAAAAATTATTTGGGTTGGTAATATCACAAGTGTCATTTTTCTTTGTTATTAAAATGCTCTCTGAATGGGGTAATTTACACGATACAGCAATTGCTGGACGAGTTTTTGACGTTTTGTTTTGAACTTGCACACAAGTGCACACACAAGAAATTTTTGTTTGTTTTTTATGTCAATTGTTTGATACTTGTGACGTCACATTGATCACTTTTTTATTGTAAGTAGGTAATGCCTATGGGAAGATGTAACCTATATTATATTAACCTTGCTGTCCAGTACTATATAAAGTCAAAACCAATCATTTGATTCATGGACATTGGTTTCCGATACAAAAAAAAGCTACTGTTGTTGCATTGGAAGCAAACGAAAATGAACCAAGCGGAGTTGAATTATTGGTTGCAGATGAATCGAAGTAAGTTTATTTTTTTTTTCTGAATACAATTTAAAAATCTCTCTCATAACACTAATTTTTCAGAAATCATGAAAATGACGATTTATCTGATGGAATTTCAATAATAAGTGAATGTGAAAGTGCTGGTCGCCTTTCACCATTACAATCACCAAATCATGATTCAAACGATGATGAAAATCATAATCAAAACAACAACAATAATAATAATCAATCATTATCTTATGAACCATTAACACCACCAAATACTCTAGATTCATGGAAAGATCAATCATCTCAAACAAGAATTTCACGATATACTGAATTAATTTCAGCTTCATCATCTGCTGCTATTATTGATGAACAACATGGAACCGATGATGATTATGATGATGATAAAATACCAATTCCTATGAATTCAATTACATCTACTACTGCATTAACAACAAAAATTGGTCTATTTATTCGTTTACCAATGTCAAAATTATTCATTTTAAGCACAATTGCATTAATTGCATTTTTTGGTAATTTAAAATATTTATCATGGCATGAAGAAAACAACAAATCTACCACAATTACATGAACGTTTGGTAACTTTAGAATTACAAAATAATCTATTACGTGCTGAAATTGATATTCTATCGAAGAATTTGAATTCGATAAATCGAAATCAACAACAAAATCGTGGTGGTAGTGAAAAATTTATGAAAAAACATGATAAAGATAAAGCTTGGAAAAATAATAACGGTCGTGGTGGTGATTATCGAGAATATAAAGAACCTGTTGTTGTTGTTCAGAATAGTGAAAGAGTAGGAAAAGAATTTGATGATGATTCTAATCTACCACCGACACCACCACAAGAACAACAAGCAGTACCACCAGAACAACACCAACTAGTACCACCATCATCACAACAATCTGGTTTACCAACTTATTGTAAAGATGGTGAAAATTTATAGTGTTCTCAGGATCCTTCAAAAACTGAAAATCCCACAGCAGGAGCAACTGAAGATAATTTAGAACGATCAGAAAATGTTATTAATGGTGGTGATGGTCAGAAACAGTTCCAGATGGTCTAAATGAAAAAAATCATTCAGAACGTCGAGAAAAATATGAAAAAGACTCATTCAAAAAGGACGATCACAAGAAACAATTCAAAAATAATGAAAAAGAACGTAACGATTCCAAGAAAAATAATGAAAATAGAAAATTTGATAAAAGACGTGAAGATGATTATAAGAAGTACGATAACAGTAAAGAGAAATACAAGAATTACAATCATAAATATGAGAATAAGAAATTCGATGAAAAACGTGACAAAAAAGGAGGTGGAAAAGTACGTGATGATAGCAAAGAAAAATATGATAAAAAACGTCAAAATATGAATGAAAAGAAAAAATTCAATGATAGCGATTATGATGATGATGACGACGATGATGATGATGATTATGATAGTCACGAACATTATTCTCATCATCATGATTTTAAGACACAGGATAAACGTTATATTGATCATAGTGACAATAGTCGTGAACGTCAACAACGTAATGATTCCAAAGAACATTATGAAAAAAGAAAAAATTTCCAAAAATATAGTAAAAATCAGAAACATAAAAAAGACAACGATTACAGTGATGATGATGACCACCATCATCATCATCATAAGGAGCAGCATCATCAGCAAAACAACAATCAAAGTGATCAGGATGATTGGCATGAAAAAATGATGCAACATCGTGAAAATATTCGAACGAAAAAAAATCATAAAAATGACAATAATTGCTATGTATTTAGAACGTGGTACTGGAAGAGAAGAAGCAAGAATATTCGAAAAGAAAGAGAAACAGGCATCATTATCATCATAAAAAAAAAAATTTGACTAAAGGAGAAAGAAAGTGGTCATCAAGTATTTCTAATTTGTTTTTTTTTTTGATTTTTTTTTGTCTGAGAAGATCCTTTTTTTCTTTCTTTTAGATGAAAAAATATTTGAATATGTATTTTTATTTATTATTCCTTGCACAGACATTTAAAATAGAACAAATACACTTCTATTGTATATTTTGTGATAAAATAAGTAAACAATTTAATTGTATTATTTTTTGTCCTTTCTTTTCTTTGAAAAAAAAAAGTTAAAAACTAAAATTTATTTGTAAATGTGTAAAAAAAAATTATGCAAAAAAGAAAAGTATTTATGTAAAAAAAATGAAGGAAAATCAATAAATATATGAAAATTATATAAAACTTACCTCTTCAGTTACAAAAAATACAGCAAAAGCGGTCAAATGTGCAACAGCCTGAAAAGAATTAAGAGATCAGTTTTGAAAATTAAATATACTTATTTTCTGGTGATTTGAAAATTGAATTTCAGAAATACTGAATAATGCGTTTTGTGAGATCGTACGTACCTTACTTACCTTACCAGTACACAGTGTACAGGGCACCTAGATGAAAAGTGTATTCCATTCCAATCGATTTTCAATTGAATTTCACAATTTTAAAAACCGAATATTAAAACACTAAAACACAGGCTAAATTAATTGAACAAAAGGACCACTGAATATTAAAAAACTAAAACACAGGCTAAATTAATTGAACAAAAGGACCACTGAATATAAAAAAACTAAAACACAAGCTAAATTAATTGAACAAAAGGACCACTGAATATTAAAAAACTAAAACACAGGCTAAATTAATTGAACAGAAAGACCACTGAATGGTTAAAAGGCCACTTTTTCACGGGTAAACTTATCCTAAGGAAAAAACGCACGAAAATCACGATTTTCATATCCGTAAACACGTACAAACTAAACACGAATTTATTTTACTCCTTTTTCTGATATTCGAGATAAAATCAAGAAATTACACAAACTATAAAATTAATTTTAAAAAGGTAACTTTTCCACTTTCAATTTACTTTTTACCACGGCAATTAGAACAAGACTAAGGAAAAACCGCCAATTTGAAATTTTCCTTGTCATTTTAACCGCCTTTTTTTTAAGGAATAGGGGTGCGTAAATTGAAACGTAGTATTTGAATTTTGTGGAAAGTGTTAGAAATTTAACGCGACATCTATGAGCACATACAGAAACTTCTAGTTCCAACCCTGTTCTTTCAATTCGAACCCTGTATATTGCAAATTTTTCTTGAATTTTTCAACAGCTGACATTTCAATTCAACACCACATCGAACTTCTTCTTCTCTTCCCTCTTTCATTTCATTCATACATCAAACAATTTTCCTACAAATTTTCATTTGCCTCTGGCTCTGTCTGTCCCAGGACAGTACAACTGTAGGATACACCATACTGTAAAAATGGGACAACATTTATATTGTTGTCCCACTCTTAGGAAATTCGTCATGTTTCAATGAACGAAGAATGATTTGAACATTTGATATTTTTAATAGATAGATGGAGACACAATTTTCATTTAAATTAAAATGAAATTAACTGGATTTGAATTAAAATTAAATTTTAACTCGATAAAAATCGAATTGTCCCTAAATAAATCAGTAATTTACTTGTAATTACGTTATTTCAATAGGGAATTTTTTAACGTTTTTAAATTTGAATATATTCAAATTTGACAGCTTTGATAATTAATGGGTGAAAGTGAGATGGGTAATTGAATGAACAAAAATAATTCATATTTATGTCTCACTCTTAGGGAATTAACGAAATTTGGTTTGATTGAGCCCACATGAAACAAATAGTTGTACACTCCATAATATGGAGTCCATATTATATATAAAGATTATAAAGTCATTGATGCCAGTACAGTATGCCTGTCGGCTGTCGTCACTCTTGTTTGACTTAACTAACTACTTAACTATGGCTTATTTTATACGGTACGATAATTGTATGATGGATTTTTGTATTTTGTTTTGAAGTTGTACTCTTATCTTAACACAACAAAACTATTGTTGTACAATAAATTGTCATTTCTTTCAATATTTGCTGTCATTTTGAGGTTGTCATGAAAAGAAAAAGCGAAAATTACGAAAAGAAATGGAACAAATCCAATGTTTTATGACATTTTCTAGCCCATCCGACACAGGTGACAGGCTAGTCCGCAATAATCTTCACTCTTCTCTCCTATAAGACTGAATATAGACTAGGACTACTGCCACCGTCGCAAACGAGTTTATAACCGGTTTTAACAACTCCTGAAAATACACCTGATGGTGGCACGACCAAGTTGTAACGAATATGAGTGTATTACAACCGTCAGCTAAAATTATTTTAGACTATTCTTATTATACCAAGTAGGAAAAAAATTGTTACAACTAGCGCATTCGTCTCAATGTATTTTGGCTCTAAGTTCGTGTTCAACAGAGTGTAGTAGTTAGTACGACAATTGTCGCATCGTGTAAAATACGCTATACTACTTACTACAACACATCTTGAACATCTCTGTAGCTCTACTGAGTACTGTACTGACTGATTCTTGTTTGCGTCGTGCGTGAATCGTGATCATCATTTTTTTTATGAATATTTTGTAATGGAAAAAATAATTTTGGCTATTTTGTGAAGTGTGTTTAGAATTATAATATATATTGAGAAAAAGGAAATTTTGTGTAAAAGCAAGAAAAGTAATAAAAGTATTCGAAATTTTCAATAGAGTTAAAAGAAAAGAAAAAATTGAAATATGTACATTGTAATATCGTTTTTATAATGATTTAATTACAAAAAAAAAAAAAAAAAAACGACAAAAAAGTTATTGTTAAAAATAAAGTTGTGTAAATATAAAATTAGAGGAAAAAAAAACGAGTGAAGTAAAAGAAAAAGGTTAAAATTCGTTGCAAACTTGAAACAAATTAAGAAAAAAGATTTTAAAGAATAATATACACATTCTTACAACACATTTTCATTATCGAATTAACAAATTATGTACTGTTAAAGAGTTGTAAAGAAGAAAAAATTATAATAAAAAATAAAATTAGGTGTACATAATATCAAATAATCGAAGAGGAAGAAAAAAAATTAAATATTACAAAAAATAATTGAGTATATAGCTACCTATCTATATTACAGAGTTAACAAAATATAACATAAATACAGTGCTAAAAGGCATTAATAATGGAGAAGAGAATAGAACTTGAGAAAAGGGGACGACGTCCAAATCAGGTAGACTTTTTATTGAATTTTATTTTGTTTTCTAAAGCAAAAAAAAAAAAAAAAAATTCAATTTAATTAAAATGAAATTATCGATATAATATGTGAATCAGTTTTGCATTGATAATTCTTTAATACACAAAAAAATTCATATATGTAAATTTGTTCAGTGAATTTTTAGTTATAGCTGTTATAGATTATTTTTACCTATGAAAAATAATTTTTTTCTTCCTTATTTTCTCCTCTCGTGTTGTTTATTAACCTACAATAATTATGTCTACATACTAACTTTCTTCTATTGTTTGTGATATTTTCCGTTTTTTTTTTTTTCTTATGTGGTATTCAAATTGAATATACATACCTACTTTTATTTTATATAAATACATACATACATTGTTTACCTAAAACAAAAATTTAATGCAAAATAAAGAAAACGAGAAACTCAAGTAAGACAACAAAATTCTAAAGTACCTAGGTACAAGTACAATAAAATCAAAAAGATTTTTTCCTTTGTTAAGCCCTATCGAGGCTTTCAAACATATTATGTACACTATGTACGATACATATTTCCAAAAAAAAATTTTGAAATTTAAACCTAGTTCTTGTAAATGTGTGTTGTTATTTAAAAAAATTCTCTTTTTCTACAAATTCCTTTAGCTTTACTTTAAGTTCTATCGTTTTATTATTTCTAATTTTACTAGGTATTTTATTATATATAGGTTATAATACATTTAAAAATTTTTTTTCATATGTATTAAATCTTTTAGATATAATGCCCACGTGCATAAAAAAGAGCACAAAGTATGTATGAACACATGCAAAAAATGCGGCATCTATACAAAAAAGTTTAAAAAAAAAAATGGAAAAAAAAATTGACCGCTTGTTCTAAACAACCAATTGATTTTTAAAAATTTAACAATTAATAGAAACATATTCCTTTTGTTTGTATCATTACAACAGGTGATTTTTTTTTGTATTTTTTAAATTCCACGCTGCAATCTCGTTTACCATTTATCTTTACCAATTGTTTTTTTTTTAAGCATAATACCTATTTGTCAATATGTGTTACTTTTATGTATTTATCTGAATTCTGTGTTGTTTCAAATGATTTAAATAATTTTTAGAAAAGTTTTTTGAAAGAATTTTAATAAACGCGATTTGCGATAACACAAAAAGATAAAAATAACACAGAAGATAAATAAATCTCATAACAAAAATATAATTTGATTTTAAAACGCATTTTGATTTGATTTTTTTTTTTTTTTTTTTTTGGTTTCAATTTGGACTCACGTCACGTCAAAGATTTTTTTTCTTTTATCGCCATACCTAAACAAAAAAATTTCTAAAATTTGTGACAGCATAACAAATGTAGATCTAAACCTATGGCTTTTTTAAATATGTACCTATATGTACATATAGGTCCCAGCAGCGCAGTCATCGAAGACAGCATCGATGCTTTCATCGATGACTATAACTGAAACTGACCATAGCCATAGAATATAGAATAATATACCAGAAAAAGTATTAATAATAATATTAATATACAACTAAAGTAAAGCAGAGGAGGTGTATATATATACTCATGAAATAAAAACCTCCATTTTTTTAAATTTCAGTTAGTGGAAATGAAATGTAAATATTTCACATTTTTCTAAACGGAAATTTCAAATAGTTAAAATGAGACAGAGTGACATACACAAACGACAATATTTTTTTTGTTTTATTTTTCATGTCACTGAATTAACCCTTAGATTCACGACTTTTTTTTTGCTAGTCCAACAAATTTTTTTTTCGTTTATATCTTTTAATGTACTCCAAAGGAATACATTTGGATCAAATTTGCATTCAAAAAATGTTAATTATAGTAGATTCAGACGTGTACATTATTATATACAATGGTGCTCAACGGTCTTTTTCAAAATAAAACTGAAAAATTTTGTTTTATTGTATACAAATTTATTTGCATATTTCATAAAAAACACTAAAATAACACAAGTAAATAAACATTAAAAAAACAAAAATTCAATAATAAACAAAAAATAAGTCTCCATGTGATATAAAAAATACAAAATCTTATAAATTTACTATTTTACTTATAAATTCTTATGAAACGAAACAAAATAATTTCTGTTTTTTGTGCATAAGTGTACTTTACACTTTTCACACATGAAATGTGTTCTATGTGTTATGCAGCTTTTGCACTTAGTATGTTCACTTTTTTTACAATGTTCAGGTAAGTGATTTATATCCAGCTGAATTTTTCTTAATGGTCTACATTCATTACGACGCTTGGGGGTAGATGGTTCATTACTGTGCTGTGGCTCAGGATCAACTGATGGTCTTCTACGCTTGGAAGTTGATTGAACTTTTTCGTTAATAAGGCAGTTAGCTATGTCATCCTGAAAGTCGTAAGATTTAGTATTTCTTTTGTAGGTATTTTGTTAGAGTAACAGTCTTTCTTATATTCTAGCCAGCTAGCTGTTATAGTGAAATCTAAAAATTGTGAGAATATTCTCAAAGTCCATTTTCTGGACTTGATAAAAATTCGGTAATAGCTAATAAGTTGATCTAACAAATCTTCTAAAGTACTCTACCGGATTGCACATAACTATATCATTTTTGTCTTCTATCTGGAATGAATGTATATTATGAACAAATTCTTTTTGTCTCCACTCAATTTTGTCTTTCGTAGTGCAATTCAAATTTTCTGTAGATTCAGAACGTTTATTATTTCAATAATGGCCTCCTCATCTGTAACTATTTCATTATCATTTTCCATGGCTGTAAGAATTCTTTTACTTTGAATAGGCTCTTGTACTTCTACATAATCCCAATTATCTTCATCATCAGAAACCGATTCTGTCATTTCGAAATTTGAATGTATTTTAGAGCATATTTGACCTGGATTCTCAACTACTAACTCATCATCACTCCAGTCTATATCGTCAACTACTTCATCTAGTTTTTTTGCCGATAGAGCCATGATCAAGTAATATCTGAAAATACAACCTTTCATTCACATTTTCTACAAAATTGTGTATAAAATTTCACATGTACAAAATCATGTACATTAGATTTCGGTACAAATGTACATAATTTTGTACACAACATTATTTATAATATTTTACTTATTTATTTTCATAAATATTATAAAATACATTGAAAAATAAAAAATATATATGTATGTATTTCAGAAGCTTTTTTTCAAAAATTTCTTTACCGCAATAGCACACTATACCACTGTCTTTAATCACGTTGTAGCTTGAATGACATTCACTACAATAATAAAGCTATATTTTCACTTTTATTGAAATTTTTTTTACTTAAAATGGAAAGAAAAGACAAGGCAGAACATTTATAAATCAAAATTCTCTTTCATACAGCTATCAATTAATGTTCTTACTTCTTACATGTATAAAGTCTATGTACAAAATTTTATACACGGTGAATCAAAGGGTTAAATGTATATGTTAAATTGCTGATAAACAATAGGTCATTGAATATAATTTAACTAAATTTAACATTATGTTTATAACATATGTTTTTTTTAGAGTAGCCATACACAAGAATTATGAAATTAAATTTTTTGAAATGTTTGTCCGTTAGATGGTGTTGTTATTTTCATACTCTATATAATTATATAGTATATGTATATTTTTATAAATATATAATTATATATTTCATATAACTATATTATCATATACATACATACATACATATATAGATATATCATATATAGTTTGGAAGTACATAATTCTATTATGTATGTACATATGTAATTAAAAAAATCAATCAAAAACGACCCTTTCCAACTGTTTAGGCAAAACAAATTTTTACACACAAAATTCGCTGAAAAAGCAGACTGTAGATTTGGCTTTGCCTTGTTGAAATTTAAAAATTGAAAAAAAAAAAGTTATTTTTTGGGTAATTTGGATTTTATTTTATTTCCAGATTACTGAACTCAATTTGGACAATTGCAGAAGTACAAATATAGTTGGACTCACAGAAGAATTCACAGCATTGGAAACATTAAGTTTGATCAATGTCGGCTTAACAACATTAAAAGGTTTCCCAAATTTGCATAATCTTAAGAAATTGGAACTTTCTGATAACAGGTAATTCAAAATTAAAAGTGTTTTATTCAGAATTTAGTGGTCATAGCCTTTCAAAATTCAAAAAAAAAAAAAAAATCGTCAGTATGATTGATATTATCAATTAAAGAATATTTTGTGTTCACTTGGTGAGCCATATTTAAATAAAGATTTTTGTTTTTTCTTTATTTAAAAAATAAATACACTTGGTGGTTTTCTTGACTCACAAATTTTATTTAATAAATTTACAACGCGTTTCGATTTTTACATCATCTTCAGGTTTAATGAATTTTTAACAAATTTTTTCCTTATTTTTATCGAAACGCGTTGTAAATTTATTAAATAAAATTTGTGAGTCAAGAAAACCAAGTGTATTTATTTTTTAAATAAAGAAAAAACCAAAAACTTTATAATTGATTTTGTTTAATTTCTTCATTTATAGAATATGGAATGGTCTCAATTATTTAACATCAAGTCCAAAATTAACTCATCTCAACTTATCAGGAAATAAAATAAAGGATCTAGAAACATTGAAACCATTAGAAAACTTCAAAAATCTTGAAGTACTGGATTTATTCAATAATGAAGCAACATGTGTGGAAAATTACAGAGACAAAATATTTGCAATGATTCCTTCATTGAAATATTTAGATGGGTATGTCAAATGGAATTTGAAAATACGAAAAAAAAAAACAACAAAAAGTGAATTTCTATGATTTGAAAATATGCAGGGTGTATTTTTTCTACGTACCAAGAGTGATATTAAAATATTCTCTGGACTATCTACCATGAACGCCTTCTAGCGGCGAAAATAGACACGATCTAAATTTTAACTAAAACAATTTTTTTCATGAGATAGTCCAGAGAATATCGTGGTACCACTCTTGGTACGTAGAAAAAAACACCTTGTAGTTACATATACAGAACGATTTAGTTTGGGTGTCCGACCTGGAGAATATGGATAGGTTTCAGCAAAAAATTGTATGGGGGGGGGGGGGGGGGGGGGTTACAATCTTAACCGTTGCGGAATTAAAAGAAGGATATAATTTTTGGTACTTTTTCCTTGTTTTACCCTGTAACTTTTTACTGAGACACGCTATTGTCATCAGATGCTGTTACAAAGAAACAGGGGTCCTATACAATTTTGCAAAAAAAAGTGACTTTAGCGTGCCCGTGTGAAAAGTTATGGGGTAAAGCAAGGAAAAAGTACCAAAAATCATTTCTGTCCTCTAATTCCGTAACGGCTGTAACTGACCCTACCCTCCTCGCATACAAATGTTTTGTTTGTCTTTACGAGACTTACCCGTAGTTACAGGGTCGGAAACCTAAACTGAATCACCCTCCATATATACAGGGTGTCCAGTTTGGTTTGCTTCGAATAGATACCAGTGATAGGTCTCATCGAGATAAAGAAAAAATCCTATCGATAGGGGGGAGGGAATCCCAACGATTTCGCCGCTAAAGGGCGTTGAAGTTTTTTTGCTATTTTTTCACGGTATCCTCTATAAATTTTTACAGGAGCACCCAAGGGAGACTTTGTGTTTTGAAAAAATGTAGAGGACCTTTTTTTCTTTGTAACAATACCTTGTTTGTGCCTCTGTTCTTATCTGTTAAAAAGTTAGATGCGTTCAAAATCAAAATTTTGTGAATTTTTTTAACATTTTTGTGTTTAACCCTGTCCTTGGCTTAAATTAACCCTCATTTTTTATTGCGGGAAAGATATGCTCAATTGATTCTGCATCGATTTACTATCTTCATTTTTTTCGAAAAATGCATAATTTTAGAGATACCTATTAAGAAAGATTTTTTGAGAAAACTTAAAAAATAAGTCTGAAATTCATCTGATTCATTGGATTATTGGAGACGTGTTTTTATTACAGTGTAAATTGAAAACAGGAGTTAGAGTGCAAATTTTCAAATGCAAATATGTATCCTCTACATTTTTTCTAAACACAAAGTCACCCTTGGGTGCTCCTGTAAAAAGTTATAGAGAATATCGTCAATAATAGCAAAAAAAACTTCAACGCCCTTTAGCGGCGAAATCGTTGGGATTCCCTCCCCCCTATCGATAGGATTTTTTCTTTATCTCGATGAGACCTATCACTGGTATCTATTCGAAGCAAACCAAACCGGACACCTTGCATATATACATATACATATAAATATATATTTTTTTTTTGTTCAGTTTTGATAAAAACGAAGTGGAAGCATCATCAGAAGGTGAAGATGATGATGAAGTGAATGGTAATGATTCCGAAGATGAAGGTAATAAAAGTAATTACACTTTTGTTTTCTCAATTAAATACATTATGTACATTGTAACTAATTGCAAACATTAATACATCTATTTCACAACAAAAATATGAAAAAATTTGAATAAAAATGTATGGAAAATTCAAAAATAAATCATTGCTAGGCGCTTATATCTGAAATTTACTTTTAATTTTAATTTCACATTTAAATAAAAAATGCTTACTTTATTTTTTCCAAATTTTTTAATTTCAATGGGCTACCATATTTTCTTTACTTTAAAATTATTCTGTTTCGATGTAAAAGACAAATTTAAAAAAAAAAAAAAGGAAAGGAGAAAGTACGTTTGAGAAGAATCTTAATCACCTTCCACACACTTTAATATAGAGTATTTTTTCTAATCTAGAAAAATATCTTTCAAATAAATCACAAATATTTATTTGTGATTATTTAATTTTTTTCCCCTCTCTGTAATTGATGTTAATAGTTTATTAATTATAAAATACACATGTTTCATGTTTTTTCAAGCCATTTAATAATAAAAAATGTTTTTTTTTTTTTTTTTTTTTTTTTAATATTAAAAAATCTTAAAAAAAACTCAAGCTCAATTGGTAAATTTTTTCTAGACGATAAAAATGACCCAATTTGTATAAATGGCTTAGAAATTGCTTTGGATGAGTTAGAAAAATTTGAAGAAAAATTAAAAGAAAAAAATAAATTAAGACTGAAAAATACCGATGGTGATGATGAAGATGATGAATATTTAAATCAATATTTGGAGAAATTAAAAATACAAGAGAAAGAAGAGGAATTTAATAAAAATAATAATAAAAATGATAAGGCGTCTAGTTATGAAAATAATGATAAAAAAATATTATATTCTTGTGATAATAATTTCACTGTGGATGATTCGTCTTCGAATAATTTTACAATAAATAAAATTGAAAATTATGATGAAAATTTAACAGAAGATAGTAGAACAAATAATTTATTAAATGAAAATACAACAAGAACAACAAATAATTTACCATTTCCATTATTAATGTATGGATTTTTAGCCATATTAAGTTTAATTAGTTACGCTAATTGTAAGATATGAAATATTAATGTTTGTAAAATAATTAAATAATGAGTGTTTTTTTTTTTTAATAATTGACATTCAATATTTAATTTTTTTTCTTAAAATGTTGAACAAACTAAAAAATCGATGAAAAAAAATGTTCAAAGTTTCAGATGAAATGTGTGAGGATGAAGATGAAGGCGAAGATGATGATGAAGATGATGAAAGTGATGAAGATGATAACGGAGATGTATCCTTGGCAGAAGTAAATTAATAATAAAGAATAAATTAATAAATTATTGAATGAAAAAAGGCATATTCTATCGAATTATTTTTGACATGTTTTTCAGGTATATAACGATGATCTAGAAGAAGGTAATTCAGAATGGGGTGAAGAGAATGAAGCTGAAGAAGAAGATGAAGATGATGAATCAGAAGATGAAGAAGGTGATGAAGCAGCCAATCAAAAAGAAGCAGCTACACCTGGTAAGTATTTTTTTTTTTTTTTTTTGTATTTTACCTTTTTTGTTTTGTGTTTTTTAATACAAAATTTTAATTGTATAATTTTTCTTTTTTAATTTTTCCAGAAGAATCACAAGCCAGGGGTAAAAAGAGAAAGCATGATGGTTAAAATAAGATGAAAATTTTGAAAAAAAAAAAAATTTACAAAATTAAGAAAAAAATTGAAAAAAAAACAATTAAGAATAATTTTGAAGAAGTAAATTTAGTTATACAAATGTAAAACAAAAATTTATATTTAAAAAACAAAAAAATAAATAAATAAATAAACGTAAAGTAATAAATGAAAAAAAGGAAAAACATTATAATTAAGAAAAAAGGTAAAGTCAGACAGATAATTTTTTTTTATTTTTAAAACAGAAACTGCGCATTTTTTTCTTTAGCTCTTTTTTAATTTAAATTTTTATATGAAATTACCAAATAAAATTAAGCTTTCATTATCACGTTTATAGAAACAGATTATACAAAAAATAAAAATAAACACAAAAGTACATATAAACTTTTTTCGCATAACATCGTAACAGGTAAATCATTTACTAATTTGAATTCATTGAATGCAAAGCTTTTTTTCAGCAAAAAACCCGAAGTTAAAAAAAAAAACCAATTTGCCCTGTAATACTTATAATTATTGAATATAATTTGAATTTAATTGGTATCACCCTTCTTTTATTTTTTGTTTTAAATATATTATATTTTCTTATGTATTTCAATTACATAATTAATTAGAAAATAAATTTAAGAAATGATAAAAAAATGAAAGAAATTGTAAATTATTATTAATAATTAAGAAATTTTATTAAAAATTAAAAAAAAAAAAAAAAATTAAATTAATTTGGGAAACTATTTTATGAGGTCAGAGCTTACATTGAGTTCAAGAAATTATTTTGGAAAAAGTTATTCTTTTCTTATAAATTTCCCATTAAAAGATTTCAATATTCGACTCGAATACGCTGGAATTGTAATCAAAGTCGGTCAACTGTGCATGCAAGCATTTGTTAGAATAAATATCTTCAAATATAACGTCACAATTTTTATAAAATTTAATAATTTTAAATTAATTTAAATCTAAATTTTAAATTTCAAATTGAGCTAAAGAAATGTCAGAAGAAAAAAATGTATAACACCATTCGTTTTAATTGAAAATAAACATCGCAGTCGCCTGAAAACGATTGAGCTATTTCAGTCGACTGCGATGCAAGCTTGAATTAATGAAACTAGTAACATTCCACGATTGCATTGGAAACTAATTTATGAGCATGATTTTTTCGTCATTATTTGAATCAATAATGTTTCACGAAAATTAAAAAAAAAAAAAATGCAATAGGTGAATTTTTCTAGATTTCTTAACTCACTGTTAATCGACGCTGTCCTGTAATTCGTGTATAGCCAGTGAATAAAACCAAATGACTTACTAATTTTTTTCTAATTTTATCTAAAACCTTATCTCTCAATAGTTGAACCCAAAACTCAATAATTCATTAAAAAGTCTTAAACGTAATTTTACGTTAATTTGCATAAAATACAATTTCAAACTGTCGCTTGACAATGCGTTAGTTTTAAAATTGCTCTTAATTATTTTGGAATAAAAATTAGAAAAGAATTTATAATTTATTTTCAGTTTGAAATAAGTTTTTATTAATTAAAAACTATCTACTGTGATTAGTACTGCTTATTAATTTTTTTTTTCGTATGCTTCTTCAAATTAATTTGGTATATAAAAATGGCAGTAGCTATGTATTTTATTTGGCATAAAAAAAAAAACTTATTTCCTTTTCATAATTTTCATAAGAAAGGAAAATTAGTTGTATACCGTTTTTGTAAAAGTAGTAAAATAAACATATGTATATACATATATATTAAATACTACTAAATTAAATTATAAATTGAAAAAAAATTAAAATAATAATGATAATACAAGAAATAAAAATTAAAAACAAAACTTTCAAAATAATCATTCAATGTACGCGATAATATATGTATGTAAAATTGAGAAGAGAAAAGGTTAATAAAATTAAAATTAACAACTACAGAAAAATTTATAAAAATATATAAAATTTGAACATACATAGATTAAAAAACAGGCAGAAGTATGCACAACTCTTAAAAAATAAAAAAAAAACTACATAGTGTGAATGTTTTTTTTTTTATTTGAAAAATTATTCTGATTTTTTTCTTTTATTTGTTGTTTTATTTTCTTCAAAATTTATCTAAATAAATCTAAACAACAACAAAATGAAAGGGCAAAGAAAAGAAACAAAAAAATTCAAAATTGAAAATTTCACTGACTAATTTTTGTTTTAAAAATTAATTTTTTTTCTTGTAAATTTTTTTAATAAAAATAGAAAAAGGGGAAGAAATTTCGATAAAATTTTAAGTATGACAAAATAAAATTTTTAAAAAATACATTTTATTATTAATATGTATTAATTATAAATATAGTATCCTTTTTATGTAAAATTTTAATTTCGTTTTTTATACATAAATTACTTATTGGAAAAAAGTATATGAATCTTAAAAATTTTTCTTATTCTTTATTTCTGTTTACAAAATATATTTATTTTTAATGATGAAAAATACATATGTAATTGAAATTTTATGTTTGAAAAGTAAGAAAGAATTAAATAACAAAAGTAAAAACAAAACCATAAAAAAAAAAAAAAAACAACAAAAATAAGATAAAAAAAAATTAAAAAAGAAGAAAAAAAACTGTTTTATTTTTGTAAACTGTTAAGCATTTAAAAAAAATGATAATAATTAAGATTAAAAAAGGAAATTAAATGAAAAAAAAAAAAAAACTTGGAATAACCAAGTATTTTTAATAAAAGCAAATTAAAATTAAAAATGTTCTTATTATTTTTCAATACTTTCATTTCCTTTTCTTTATTATGACTTGTTGAATTTTAAGATTTTGACTCTTCGGATGTGTGTGAATCGACATTTAGTGCTTATTGGGTCTTTAAAAGCGTCTGATTTGAAATTCACAAAAAATAAAAAATTTTCCGATGTGATCTAAGTGTCTAGGAGAATGGAGGATTTTTCTATAGATTCCAGTCTTTTAAAAAATTTACCAACATTCCAATGATGGCATTTGTTTGATTAAAATAAAATTTGGAATTTTTTTTTGTTAAAATTGATTAAGTGATGATTTCAAATGATGATGTCAAATGGTGATAACATCACAGACCCTTTCGCAATTGCAAATGAATTCGCTTTGTCTTGGTCTTCTGTGTCCAGCGACTTCAATCTTTCTGACTCAGTTTTGAACCAAAAGCACAACTTCTCGTTAAATAGTGACTACACATACAACCATATGCTGTCATACAAAGTTTCAGTATGTGAAGTGGAAAACACGTTGAGCACCTTTAAAGGCTCTACCCCTGGTAGAGACCAGACCACATCTCATATGATTAGTAGACTACCTCCTATTATCAAAAACCGTTTAGCAAGTTAATACTCAAATATTTTAAAAACTGGTACAATTCCACACGAGTGGAAGTCATTTGTACTAGTACCAATACTTAAAGCCAATAGTACATTAAAAACACCACTAGACTACCGCCCAATTTCATTAATATCTTGTCTTTCAAAAACCTTAGAGAAAATAACGTGCAAAAGACTTCAAAAAGTTACTGAGTCAATTCTCCACCCTGGACAGCATGATTTTCGCCCTCACAGAGGAACACTCACGCTTCTACATGATATGGAGGAGGGGATTGCCTCAGCCATGTCATACCGAGATCATTCAAGTGTTGTTTCATTAGACCTTGAAAAAGCATACGACAAGATCCCATCCATTTTCGTATGCCAACAATTGATCTCGTGGGGTATTGATCCTAGTTTTGTCAAAACAGTTTATAGTTTCTTATCTAACAGACAAATAAGGGTCAGAGTGAATGGTTATTTGTCCAATCCCGTTTTCCTAGATAATGGAATTCCTCAAGGATCGCCATTATCCACAACACTATTAACCGTATACATAGACTCACTACTAACAAACCTTTGCAAGTTTCCAGGTATTAAAGCATATGCTTATGCTGACTTATGGGACTGTCCAGAATCAAAGAAGACAAAAAGAAAATACAAACATGCTGTAATAGGATACTCCGGGTAGCATCTGGCGCTTACTGTTTTACCCCCATACCCATCCTGCTTGCAGAATATGGTGTGTGGAGTGTGGAGGACAGAATCATGAGCTAAAATTGAGGTTGGCAGCTAGACAGGTGAGTGATTCTCGCTCACCTTTCTTTGATATTGCAAATGATTTTATTAAGTTCGATTACAGGAATAGGTTCTCCACGTTGCGTAGGTCAATTGTTTTGTATACCTTATATCCTTATATCTTTTAAATGCAATTTTTAATTTCTCAAAACGAATTTCTTTTTATTTCCACATATGTAAAAACTTTTCAGTTTTTTCTGTAAAATATGCTAACCTAGACAAAAAAATTATGAAAATAAATAATTAAAAATTCTGTAAAGAAAATAGAAATCGTACGATCTAATCAACAGTTTTGAGTTTGATTGAATATTTTTCGCGAATACTTTTGATTTTATATTATTATTATTCTCGTTTTATTACTTGGTATTTATTGTAATATTAACCTAATACTGTATTTATTTATAAATTTAATAGGTACGTTTTTATTTTCAATAATTATTTTTTCTAGTTCAGTAATTTGAAATTTAAGTAATTGAACTACAATTCAGTTCCAGACTTTCTTCGAACATATTTAGCAAAATAATCTGGTCTCCAACATTTACAAGAACCAGGTATCAGAAACCAATCATAGTAGAGCCGTACCTGAAAACACCCCATCTCATCATATCCATCACAGTGTAGTATTTTTTGTTGCTGTGGCTGCTGGTTCTGGCGTTGTTGTTGTTGTTGTTGTTGTTGTTGTTGTTGTTTTTCTAGTGATGTTTGACCATCAGATGCTGTTGCAACACCAGCACGTCTTTGTAAATATTGTTGATATGATTGAAAATCTTGAACAGATGGTGGTGTTGTCGTCGTCGTTGTTGTTTCTAATGGCTCTTCAGAATCAGAATTAGAATAGAAAATTTCTGCAACTAATAAACTAACCCATCTTGGTGATGATAAACAGCCACCATCAAGATAATGGCATCTTGAAATTATCAAAAACGGAACGTTTTTTTATTTTTGTTTTGATTTAATTTTCTTTCTAATTGTAACGACAATTTTTTAAATAATTTTACCTTGATTGTAAACAGCGAGTTACTTCAACAGTTTGTGTGAAATATCCTTCATACGGAATTTGTACAACATATCTCCATGATCCCTGAATATAAAATTTTGTTTAACAAAAAAATAAAATTAATTTAAACCAGTCAGTTTGTTTACTTGATAATTTTTTGCGAATACCGGAGTAGCATATTCAACTTTTGCTGGACATGGTGTTGGTGGACCTTCATAACGTACTGAACCTGCTTCTTCACGTCTTTCAGCAGTAATTGGCATTTGTGATTCTCCTTGTATAGCTCGGTAAATTGTACAGAAACTAAATTCAAATGATATTCAGATTTCTAAGTTTACTAATAAATTAAAAAATTAATTATTTATTTGAACTTATAAGTAGTTTTAACATTAATTGTTGAATTATATAATATTTATCAGTTGTTTTTCAAATAATATAATTAATTTAAATAATCAACAGTTAAATAAATTGATAGTATAATAGTAGCAGTAGGTAAGTTTTCACTTATTGACAATTTGTCAAATATTTGACTAGACATTGCCAAATATATGGCAGATAGAGTAACCGAAATCACTTTTGTATAACGGTACAGTAAAAAGACATCATCAGTAGAATTGCTTGAAAAGCAATAAAATCATTTCTTCAAAAAAGACGTCAAAAATTTCCATATGTCCAAAAAAGACATTTCTACGAATCATCTTTCTAATGTAAAATTACATATATGACAGCATAAAATTAAAAGTGTATTTAATACTAGTTATATATACATACTACGTATATTAACACATTTATTCATGGAAACAAACACTAGACCATTTCGTGCCTTAAAGAATATGTTCCCGGAATAGTAGGAAGTTGAAATTTGGGCAGTATATTCCTTGAAAGGAAGTCTGATGTAATAAGAATGGAAGACATCTGATGATCTGTTTTCAATCCCTAGACAAAATCCTCTCGTTTTTTAGGAGAAATAAAGAAAAAATTAAGCCAAACAATGGAAGATACGGTGGCAGAGCAGTTAAAACAATTAAACAAGGGTGCAGGGGTTGTCTTTCTTTACTTTCGTTACAACTGGTAGTGCCACATGCAAATATAATTTGAGCAGTTGTAAAAACAGGTTTTTAAACTAGTTTCCGAAAGTTGTTACTACTACCTAATATGTACTTGGTGTTATATAGTCTATTTTGAATGACAAACACTCAGTCTAAATAGTTTTTCTGAATATGCGACATTCCAATGTTTACTTCTTGGTTAGTTAGTTTTCTAAAAAAAAAATTTCTTTTCAAAGAAACGTATAGTAAACTTACATTCCATTTCCTTCACAGAATTTTCTTGATTCGCGTTTTACAAGTTTATTTGTTGTCACTATTTTTGGACTGTTCGTTACATGCAAAGCATTATTATCATGATATACGGGCACTTGACGTTTCGTTCGACTATATTTTTTATCTATTCCATTATTATATATTGTATCAGCAGTTTCATCTGGTAAAATTTGTGTTACTTTTGTCAAAGTATTATCAGCTTTTAAAACTGGTAAAGTTTTTGAAAGGAACTTTAAAGTCTGATTACGAATCAATTCACTAGAAAACAAATAAGAAAAGATTAACTAATTATATTATTTTTTCAAATTTAATTAGTCGAAATTATTAAAAAGGAAAAAAGAACATTTTAAAAATAATTAAAATAATAATATACTTATATACTTACAATGGATATGGTTCACCTAAAACATTTTGATCCATTGGATTTCTTGGTATTTGTCCTTTGTTAAGATCACCGCATATATTACTTACTGAAACATATGCTTTACGACTATAAATATTTTTACAATCAACATTTACATGAACATAGGGAGGTTGACGTACCTTTGGTGGTATTGCTGATGGTGATTCAACAAATGCATAATACCTTAATTAAAAAAAAAAAACGGTAAAGTGATATATTCTTTAGGAATGTAAAAATTTTACCACACCCTTCAGGTGGTTCTTCAAAATCATTTGCATCTTGAGCTTTTGCGTGTGTTAAAACAAAGCAAAGAATCTTCTGTAAAAAGGTCAAATATAAAAATATTAATAATACCTTCATGTTATATGGTACAGTACTTTTAAGTTGTTTTAAAGATAGAATCAAGATATACACTTCATACGCTATATATTATTTAAGTTTACTACATATTTCCATATATACAAATATGTAATGTAAAGTTACCAAATATGCAAGAATGCATTTTACCAATATTTGGTTATTGGTTTTAATTTGTTCAGTAGGTTGACCAGATATGCGTGTTATTTTATGCTATGTTAACTTATATACAGGGTGATTCAGCTTAGATGTCCAACCCGAAAACTACAATACTGTCATCGAAATAAAAACACGGCTAATAAATCAATTTTTAAAAATCGAGAAAAAAATAAACCGTAACGTAGAAACATTTTAAGGTATAAGATTTATTAAGTTCATTTTCTAAGTTTAATTTTGTATAAAAATTAATTGTGATAATAAACTGTGTAATTTTATTAAGCCTCAATGTACTTTTTTTGGTCGTTCGTTTCGATTACATTTAGCTTTTTTCTCTTTAAATTCATTATCCACGATTATCGTAACACGTATAAACGATTAAAAATAATAAATTTAAATTTTAAAATAAAATTAAAAATACTGAATATCACATTATCATAAATTCGTTTTTTTTTATATAAATTTAGACAATACTTTCAATAGCTACGGCAATACTGAATTTTCATCATTTTCTTATATATGTACTCAATACTTATCTTCCCGCTGACACGAATCAAACAACTTATTACCATAAGTTCATAATATTAATTCATGTTTGTCTCCCATTTAAATTAGAATATGTAAACTTGGTAATTTTTGTAGAAATATGTAAAATTTAACTTTTGAAATTGGAATTAACAGTTACTATTTAACCAAAGCAGTAGTTACTATGTATTCAGTAAGGCCATCAAAAAACAAAATATTTTTATTAACTTCTTTTTAGTCAAAACAGGAGATGACCATTTCCTAAGGAATTTTTCCCTTTTTTTTTTTATAAAATTTATCAATAATGTTTTTAATAGTAGAATACGATCTTTTGACAACTTTTCTAATATGTATATCTGTAAAATTATTTTGATTTAAATAAATCAATTATTTTTCTTTTTTCTTCAGTAGTTTCACGGTTTTTCCGACTCATTTCCCACGAACTATACTATGATTGATTTTTATGAAAATAAACTCAGAACTATAATGCCTAATAGATTGAGGTCATTTCACTTAGTATCCTTGCAAAACAAAGCCTTAAAATACCTTTAAACACAAACTGAGCCAATATTTTTTGTGCATGATATTTGAAGTATAAATGAATTTATTGTTGTTTTTGTATTTTATACTATAGTGACATTAAAATTTTGTTTTATTTTTAAAATTAAAACACAATAAAGAAAATATTTCTAGTACATCATTGAGTTATAGCTCTTAGTTTTTTCCCGTTATAACGGTTTATATTTGATATTCGTTGGTGAGCCAATACTTTTTGTGGGCACTGTACATATTTTAATATTAAATTATGATGATGATATAAAATATAAGAAAAACATATTTCAGAGTTCGTTCAACCGAATGCAGGAATCCAAGTTACTAATCAAATAATAAGTTACAGTGTATTTATAAATGTATTATTTATGTTTTTAATCTACCTTACAAACATATCTAAAATATCTATGTAGGTATATAAAAATGAACGAAGGCAGATAAATTAAGAATAACTATTCTTTTGAATGTTAATAATATTGATAGCTTTTATTGTTACTTTACAATAACATATTTTATACCATTAAATACATTTTATTTATAATAATAAACTTAATGTATAGTTACTGTTAGATTTAGTAAAATTATTATTGAAGTTATTATCTATTTTTAAAAGAACTGATATTAGAAAAGTAAACTTACCACAAATAATTCTGCATTCATTTTTATAATTATAAAGTCTTTATTTTTCTTTTTGTCTTAAAGAATTTTAAAAAATATTTTTTATTTTTGTTGTGCACATAAAAAACAAGTTTTTACTTTACTAAGTTTTTTCTATTGAAATAATTTATTTTAAATTCGTTATTTAAAAAAAAAAAAAAAAAGTATAAAAAATAAAAATTTTGTATAGGTATTTAAATTTAAAAAAAATAGTTTTATTTAAATTATTTCTATCATATGAAATTTTTTTTCTTTATTTCAAGAAATATGAATTTTATATCTGCGTATTAACGAGTAGTCAAAAGATAACTGCGGATGACGATCAAGAACTTCATACCAACTAACTAACTACATTTCTCTAATATACTCCAAAAATTAAATAAGACAGTTATTTAAAAAACAAAAAGTTGTTTTTGTGTTGTTCTTGTTATACCATATAGTATCTATATACCTACATACATATATATTTCAAAGAGGTACATCAATTTATATGTAGGTAAAAAAGATAATGATAAGCCATGTTTATATTACTTATTCATGCTGTAGATTAATTTACATTCTAGAAAGAAATAACTTTTTTTGGTGAGGTTATTTTTATTTTTGTCCACTTACCTTTTTACAATATGAAATACACTGTGACTGAATTATGTGAATATAATACAAGTCGAGTAATAATATGGTAACATAACAGAACGTACATATATCTATTATAATTATTACGCTAATGCAACTATCATTACCCCGCGTCAGAACAAGTTGGACAAAAAGAAAATATTTTTCTTAGTTGGTTAGGAATGCTTAATTGAAGACTTTCGTACTACAAACAAGAATTCTTTTAAAGTACAGATGATCATGTGTTTGGCATTTACTTGAATAATTTTAATATTTTATGTATCACATCACGTATCACCATCATCATCAACATCCGAAGTGGTAGAATGTTGGCTTCTGCAGTTTGAGGTCTTGGGTTTGAATAAGCCCAAATTCATTCGGTTTTATAGAAAAAAATAATAATTCCACAATGGCTCTCAGTAATAAGGACAAACTTCTTCAGATCGAGATAACGTGATGTTTATTTTATGGTGAGGATAAATTAAGAATTTGAGTATATTTACTGTTACATAAAAGAATGTATAGAAAATGAAAATACATATATATACGGGAATAATATAATACGGGGATTTTATGTGGTACTTAATTTAATAACTCTTCAAATTCATAGAAAATTTCACGAAATATTTGATGTAATTTAAACGCACACATTTTCTTCGCGACAGTTTTTTATATAAATTTATTCACAGAAAAAATGTCGATTGTCGACTGTCGTCGTGTAAACGAAGCTGAGAGAAATATTTTTCTTCACGACAGAAAAATTCGCGATTAAATTGCAAATGTAAAACAGCCCCTTAGATATGCTATGAAAGTCTTTACAAAATATGTTGAAGATTTTATTTTTATAAGTATTCGTGTACAGAACTTCAATCCATAATAAATTTTTAGAGTCGACTTCTGTTAAATTCGACCTTAAAAAAAGTTTTAAGGTAAAAATTAGTAAGGCAAGTTTTTTGGTTTTAGAACAATTTTTTAGTAAATTAAGTGTAAAGTTTAATTTTGATTCTGATTTTTTCAAATTTCTTT
The DNA here is from genome assembly GCA_932526495.1 of Bombylius major. Taxonomy (NCBI): domain Eukaryota; kingdom Metazoa; phylum Arthropoda; class Insecta; order Diptera; family Bombyliidae; genus Bombylius; species Bombylius major. Next base: position 1,066,105 of record OW052046.1, read on the forward strand.
TGCTATGTCAGAATTTTCATAATACATATTCACAAGCTCTTCTAATTGTTTCTTATTGCCAGTATTTTTCCTAATAAAATAACAAATAATGTATGTATGTAGTAATTCATAAAATCATATTTTAATTATACTTTATCCATTAAGTTTTTCCACCACAGCGCTTATGGAAGAGTTCATTTTTATCCAGTGTCGTTACATTTAATAGAAGTACATATATTAAACTACTCATACGCCAATCTGTTATATGTGCAATGAGACGCTGGACGCTGAGTTAAGCGTATCTATTCCCGTACTACTCCTAGTCCTAGTTTGGTACTCCTTTTTTTTTCTTCCAAATCGAAGCAAAATTTGGTAAATTTTAAATTGTTTCTTCTGCCGAAAAAATCAATTTCCTAGTTTGTGACAACAGAAGCTCTATCAATAGTAATGCAGTCACACTCCTTTTAATATTAACCTAACCATTAATTAATTGGATGGGAAGTAAATAAATAAATCAGTTGCCTTCACGCGATGTGATAGGCAACATCTAATAGGAGGATGTATTTTTTTTTTTTTTTTTTTTTTTTGCCAAAATGAAAAAAAAAAAAAAAATAAGAAGTTTAAAAGAACAGGATGATTCATTTTTAAAGATAAAAATATGTATTAGCAAATTATTTTCAATTTAAATTACTTTTACATCAAATATAAATTTACAGGAATGTGAAATTGGTAAAGAAATTCCCTTTTTGAATTATCTGTGAGAAAAAAGTTTAAATGATTTCTGCACAATTTAAAACATCCTTTTACCATTATGTTAAAAAGCACATTTTTTAGGTTTAACAGATATATATAATTTAGAACTTCCTAAAAACAATTACATGTATATCTGAAGTTATCAAACAAATCGTAGACTGCTTCTTTAAACACATTGACTTCAATTTTTTAAAATGGTTGTTTTTATTTCATCTTATAAATATAATATTTAAAGAAAGAAAAAAACACAATTAAACGAAATAATGAAAAATAAATAATGAAAAAAAAAAAAAAAAAAAAATAATGTAATTAAAACAAAATCTCGATATTACTGATTTTCTATTGAACTAAAAATACATAAATTTGTAGTTCTTAATTGCAATGAACATTTTTTTCTATAAGAATAAAAAAATAATTATAATTGTGTGTTGACACAATAACTACCTTTATACTCTATCATATCTTTATAAATTGTATAAAAATTCAATTTTAATCCTACTATTATTTACATATTATGATTATTATTTTAATTATCGTTTACAGTATATATATTTTTAAAAAAAAAAGTATTCTGTGACATGTTGTATAACTTTATTTTCTTTATATTCCTTATACATAAATGATCCATTTATTTTGAAAATAACCTAAGTCCATTTTTGATGAGAAATGAATTAAAGTAAACTTCTTTAGATAATTATTGATATACCCTTTTAACTATTTATAATAATAAAGCTATATTTAATAATATTTTCCCTAGAATTTTGACAAAAATTAGGCTGTTATATGAAAATTGTATGGGAACTCAAATATAATATGTATCTCAAAACAAAATCTGATGTGCTTAGGCGCCACTTTCAAAATAAACGGATCAAATTATAATACAAATCAACAGTGCCATTTTTTTTTTTGTTCTATAAAAATTTTAAGGATTATTCAACTTTTACAATTACATTACATTAGAATTCGTTACATTATTTGATCAAATTCTACTGTTAAAAAAAAAAATATATATTAAATAGCTATGTAGTTATTTTTTGTTCACATGAAATTAAAATCACATGCTATTTTCTCCTATATACACACTTATTTTTTGTTCCATTATTTTGCACTTTTTTTTTTTTTTTTTTTTAAAAAAACAGTGATTAAGAAATGATTTTGTTACAGTTTTACTGGGATTTTCATATTTCCAGTTGTTTTTTTTTTTTTTTTTTGAGATTGAAAATTTGAATTTGAACATTAAAAAAATAACAAAAACTTAATTTATTCTACTTATTTTATGAAAGTAAAAATTAAAACTAATAAAAAAAATACGAACTTTTATTATTTTTATATACTTATTAACGAATAGTTAACTAAAACGGTAATTTTATGTGTTTTTCGTTTTTTAATAATAATGTGTAACAAAAAAACAATTTTGATGCACAGATTTAATTAATTGGTATGTAGTTTAATTTCTAAAAATATCAAATTAGTTCAAAATAATAATGTCTTTTTTTTATATATTATATATATATTATAGAATTTGTGTTACAAAACTTCAATAATAGATATATACTGAATTTTGCATTTAGACTGTTTTATGGGACACATCATATTTGAAAATAATAATTTATTTTAACATTATTTATTGTTTATTTTATTGTTAACTTTATAATCATAAAAATAAAATCTAATGTAGAAATATAAGGCTTATTTTTTATTTTTTCAAATTCACCTTTATTTTGAATACATATTTAACAAGTTTGTTGCTTTTACATGATCAAAATAATTATTTGAAAAAAAAATTTTATAAAAAATTATTCCATCATTTAATTTTCACGACTTGTAATAAATTTATTAAGTTTCCTATATGGCTGAAAAGGCAATCTGATTGAATTCATTTTCTGATTTTTGTATGATTTTAAACAGAATAATTTAAAAAAATTACAATGTAAATAAACTTATTTATAGTACACAATTGACATTTTTGGTCACTCATATGTATGTCGTAGTAATTATAAATACATAATTTATAAAAGAAACTTTAAAAAACAATAGTTTTTACTGTTACTTTTCCTATACATACTTCCTTTATATTTTTTTTTTTTATCTGTAACCATTTGCTAAATAAAATATAATTAAAAAAATATAATTAAATGAATAAATATGTATATATAATGTGTATTATAAGTATATGTTTGTATTTCAATATAATAAATAAAATATACAAATGAGAGAAAAATAATAGAATACAAAAAAAAAAAAAAAAAAAAAAAAAGATAAATATGCTGTGTTATTCAAAGAATAAGGAATAAAAATATACAAAAAAACAATATATAATGTTGTAAGTGAATAGAAATTGATGGATTCATCATTTGACAAATTAGAATGTATTAAAAATTACAAACAAACAAAACATATGAAATTTTTTAACATTATTACCATGTATATATACCCTCTCTTAAATCGACATAAAAGATACATAATATGTCGATTTAAAATTGGTTTTATTCTGAACCCATCTCTATGTGTTTATACCCTTTATAACAACCGGTTCAAATTAAACCGATTTAAAAATGACATTTTATTTGCAATAGTTGTGTGAAGGTTGAAGATTTTTCAAAGAATTTAATTAAATTTTACATAAAAACACTTTCTAGTTTCTTTTTGTAGTGTCATTTGATTTATGTGTAAACTCTTAACTCATACAAGCTGACACTTGACAGCCGTTTATACCCCATTAAGAATCGTTTGAACCGGTTATTTACATCGGTTTATTTTATATATCGATTTAAACTTTAATTCGATATAAAGAAGCGTTTATACCATGGGTCTATTTTGTGTCGACACATTTTATGTCGATTTAAGTGAGGATATAAACATGGTATATGTTAACACTCAACGCATGTTAATTTGAAGAAATGTTTTTTTTTTTTTCTTTCTTCTAAAAACAAAATAAATTTTAATATCATTTTACTTTTAATAGTTAAGTTTTAAATATTTAAAAAAAAAAAAAACTTTTATTTTGTTTTTTCAACTTAATGAATAAAGTATAAATACATATATTTGTTTACATCAAATTTTCAATTTTCCTTTTTTTTTTTCTCTTAAAATCTCGATCTATTCGACTTTATCATGGATTTTTATTGAGATGGATTAATTAAAATATGTATGTAATTTATATTTTAACTGTGAATTTTGAATGTTTTTTTTTTTTTTTTAAATTTATCTAGTGTTTATCTTCTTGTTTCTATTTGGTTCTGCACTATTTGGAGTATTTCCAATGGGCCAAACATAATTTAATTTAATTCATATGATATAAAAACCTGATGTAAAAATGATACTCAGGTTTGGTGTCTAAGTGATCCTGTTGGAATAATGTAAGGTCTTGAATTTGCATTAGAAATTTGATTTTGATTATTATCATTATCTGCATTTTCATCATCATCCTCTATTTTATCCATATGATGCGCAGCACAAAATTTCAATACATACATTTTTTTTTTGATTTTATTTAATTTTAAAATTTATTGAAATTATTATTTATACATATATGATTTGAAACATTTTTGTTAAAATAACATTTTAGGAAGAAAAATGATAAAAGTAATATTAAAATTAAATAATACAAATATGTTATTTAAGCAAATCGCGCGATTTAATGAATGTTTTAAGAAGTAAAAAATATTAAATCATTTTTTTTAGATTTAAAATAGATATTAAAAGTTGCAGTTGATATAAAGCAAAGCAAGTAAAAAAGATTTATTGTTTACAGTAGGAATAGATTTTTGTGTTTTAAATTGTTTAAAATTGGAAATCGACAATTTTATGATGTCATATCATAAAATTTACGAAAATCACAATTTGTACAATGTGACTATTAAAAAATTTTCAAAAGAAACGAAATATAAAAATTTAAAAAAATTCGTTTGTGTTTTTTTTTTCTGACTAGTATAATAATAAAATATTAGTTGATTAAAGAATTCTATAAATCGCGGAACGACTAAATAAATTTTCTACGGATTTCCTTTCTTGTCAGGTTTAATCTTGTTTGATAAAACTAAAAGGAAAAAATAAAACAAAATAATTACAAAATTACAAAATAAAAGATCACAATTAAAGGAGCCAAATAATAAAATTAAACAAAGCAAAAAATTCGTTTACGTTTTTTTTTTTTAATATTATGAATTCTATTTAATACTTGTTTTAAATATTTTTAATTTTTTCACGGCATGGTGTAATAGGGCCCATAGACGGTCAACTTGGTTGACAACCAGGTTGTCAACCTGAAACCTACAGACACTCAAACCATATCGTCAACTTGAATGCCAATCTCATTTTTGAAAAAGATTTGTTAGGTAAACAGCTATCGGAACCTAAAGTTTTTACTAGTGGAATTATAAATTTCAAATGAAATTGACAATATTGCTACAGACACAACAACCAAGTTTACAACCGTTCATAAAAATCAAAAAAATTTTGATTTTAGTCCAACCAGTTGGTCCAACTTGATTTAGGTTGTCAACCTGCCCACACACAGTCAATATTGACTTCAACTTGCAATGTTGACAACCTGGTTGTCAACCAAGTTGACCGTCTATGGGCCCTATAATACTGTTAACACCCTAGTTTAATTACAAAAAAAAAACGAAACAAAGAAAGCACGTCATTTCCCCCACGTTTTTTTTTTTTTAAACAATTCGTTCTCTAAACACATAAATTTTAACGCTCTGATTTAAACACGTACGTTTCCATGAGGCTAAGAAGTTTGGTCATGTTAATATTCTTTAAAGAGTTTACTGTTAAATAAATTTTAAATGGTTCCACCAGTTGCAAATGTTTTATTCACAACTGTACATATTATGTATATATGTATATATATATTTTTTTTGTAGTTTTAAATTAATAAGTTTTAAAATGTGTTTGAACATTAATCAAAAAAAAGTTGAATTATAAAGATTTAGAATTTTGCCCATACAAATTTCTTCAAAACAAAAATGTAAACGTGAGGTATTTTTCTACCCGGAAATTGTTGAACTGATCTTTTATTTATAAATAAATTTCTTGCAGTTAGGTTACTGATAGTACCAACCCCAATGCCTTTTAAATATCAAGTACATTTTTAGAATTGGGATAATTTTATAACCCACGTATAGCTTGCAGAAAATTAACATTGAATACATACTTGAATTTACTATTGTAGTTTTTTAAGTTTTAAAAAAAAAAAAAATGTAAACATTTTCATTTATGAATTATTTAAACAATTACTAAACAGACAATAAAACTTAATCGATTAATACATTATTTTATCTGAAATTTGAAAACAATTGTAAACAAACAATGAAATAAACTTATTAGATGGAAAAAGAATTAAAAAATATTTTTGTATTTAAAGAAAAGAGAAAACAAACGTACCAACTGTCTTCTTTATAGTTGCCACACCAGGATGTGAAGTACCTAAATGTCTGCCATGTTGATTTGATGATGATGATGATGATGATGATGAAGTTGAAGCTACTATGGGTGCTGATGGAACTGCCGTTGTAGTTGATGAAATATTTTTACTAGAAGTTGGTGCAGACTTTCTTCTAAGAAGTGGTAAATCATCATCGGAATCACTAAGTGTTAGATCAACCTAGATATTTTAAAATATAAAATGTAAAAATACTGTCTCTGAAGTGAAATTTTTAAGAATATTAATAATGTGACAAGTGTTAACCTGTAGTCACTTGCTTAAATATTATTTAAAAAAAAAACAAAAAATTTTCATTTTTATTTCATTAAAAAAAACTTTTTCAACAAATACGATTAGAAAACAAATGATTAACTTTAAAAATTTGTATAGAAAAATAACATACAGTATCATTGTTTGTAGTTGATGTTGGCTCATTATTTGAAACCGAAGATACTACTGGTGGAACTGTCATCAATAATGTTCCTACTGGTGAGCCTACAGGATGATGATTCATTTTTATTGGTTTTTGTTGAACTTCGGTAACAATTTCTGTAATTTATTATTAATTATTATCACTAAATAATTTTGAAAGGCAAAAATAAAATACTAACCTAAATCATCAGATATTACTTCTGTGACTACTTTTTGTGCTTTCAATGTTTTAATTTCGATTTCTTGCAAATGAGTGCTCCATGAACCATCTTTGTGTAATTGAATTTCACTGTCATTAGCTGATAAAAGTGGTGATGCTAATACTTCTTGAAAATATCTAAATAATTTAAACAAAAAATTTTACAAAAATGTTCATTTCAAATTTTGATTTTTTGTTACCCATCAATAACTAATGTATCATAAAGTGCTGGTTTATCACACACAGGACAATTCCAAGTTGCTTTACGTTCATTCATTTGTAAGTATAGGGAAGCATCAAAACATTGAAGATGTGAACAAGTTGATGCTCTACAATTTTTGTTTTTTATTTATTATTTTTTCATTTAGTTGTAAGTTAATTTTACATTTATATGTATTTTTAATTTACCTGCAAGGTATTGACATACGCATTTTACCAAGAGGGCAATTTAATGACACTTTTAACATTGTTGTGGCGATTTCGCAATCAGCATCCTCTGTTAACTTTTCTTTTACTGAAAATTGAATAAAAAAATAATAAGAAATAAATGAATAAGTGATTGATGGGAAATCAGAAGTTTAAAGAAAAGTAGGAAGATTTAAATCAAAATAGGTAGATAAAATTGAATATTGATGAAGACATGGAAATGCTAGAAATAAGAAATTGCAAGAACAGCAAAGGACAAAAAAAAAATATGGAAGGGTACTATGTTCATGTTGAAGGAGATCAAGACTCGATGTGATTGTTGTTTTTATAAGAATTTTCAAACTTACTTAAAGCTCTGGTATAATCGGCAGGTTTAATTCCTTTTTGTTTCATACGAGTTAACAATTGTTGTGATGTCAATTTTCTTACTAAAAATGCAGATATAACATAGCCTCTGGTAAAATCTGGACACCATTGTACTGTAATACTATTGGTAACTGTTGGCGATAATTTTACATTTGATGTTACATTAACTGGTCTTGGTGGTCGTTTTGGTTCAACATTAGGCCGATTTGTTGGTATAGGATTCTAATTTAATGAGATAAAATTGAGAAAAAAAAAGGTATCAGACAAAATGATTAAAAACCTTTTATGTATCTACTTTTCCATGTAAACTTACTGGTAATGGACATATTTTATTATTAACTTTGACTATTACATTTGGAGGGAAACAATCATCTTGTTCACATGATGATTCTAATAAACAAAACCGCAACTGAACTTGAATGGTATGTTCTATCTTTGAACCATTTCGTATATCACGATTTGTTGCAATTTCGGTTGCCTGTTGTGGTGTTAATGTGAAATAGAAAGCGGCTTCTTGTAATCTTTGATTTGAAGCTGGAACTAATGTTGATGGACGTAAAAGTGTGGCAATTACATCATAAAATGCCAATTTTTTTAAACGTACATCAGGGTGTATAGGATAACCAGGTGTCATATTATTTGAGAATGGTGGAGCAGCTAACAAATTGTTACCAACTGTTAATGCTGCTGTTCTTACATCTGTTTGAACTGGTACTTGGATTTGTGATTGATACATGGTTCTAGTAAAATCTGTATGGTGATGATATTGAACAGATGCTGTTACAACCGATGTTGATACTTGAGATGACTGTTGATGATGTTGAGCTTGTTGTTCAGCTTGATGTTGCAACTGCTGTAATTGTTGTTGTTGCTGCTGTTGATGCAATTGCTGTTGAGATAATTGTTGATTATTACTGTGGGATGAATGAGCAGTATCTAGTCTTGGTGAAGATCCTTCTTCAGAATTTCCGTAACTACTATTTCTATCAATTTCTCGGATTTTAGCTGCAACTTCAGCAAAGTTCGATTGTAGAAGATCAATAGCTCGTTTTTGAAGTTCACTTTTTCTACCAGCGTGATGAACATTAAATGCTGATAATAGTAATTGTAACTCATGAACGCGAAAATATGTCATCATATTCTAGAAATAAAAAAATAAATATACATATCGTCGGCGTAGTGCTTATTTGTTCAACAGACCATTTTTTACGAAATTGAGTTATTGATGCAGACATACTAATTTCGAATTTGTCTTTCGATTAGTGTAATCAGAATTTCTCTAGGTGCTTCCGTTCTGGAGATACAGAGTTGCTGTTTTGTGCTAAAAACCAATTTTGTAGATATTTTCCGTGCTTATTTGTTCAATAATGCGAACTTAGTATTGTATTCCAGGGCCGTCTTATGCTGTAGGCACAATAGGCACTGTGCCTAGGGCCTACGAAAGTATAATTGACATTTTTTTTTTTTTTTGCTCGTTAGAAAATTTATTAGACAACTGTAGGGGCCCCGTGCATAGACAACAAATTGACGTTTTTTTTTTTTTTTTTTGCTCTTCTTAATCAAAAGTGGCTACAGCCTCCGACAACCTTAAAACGGCCCTGATTGTATCTTATTTGTTATTGAACAAAATATATGTATGTTTTATTTTATGCTTTTTTGTTCAATATCCATTATTTTCTAGCATTTTCTATATCTATACAGGGTGTTTCACAGTTCGTGTGTCAAACTGAGCTGGATGGTAGATCTCGGTGAGAAACGAAAAAAATCGTATGGGAGGGGGGGGGGGGGGTCTATTTTCAATAGTTACCGAGATATTCAAGGTCAAAGACAATTTTTTTAGAAAAGTAACGAGTTTCACTTTTTGCAACATATTTCAGCGTTCGCTGAGTGTAGATAGATAAATGAAAATTATTTCTAAAGAGAACCTTCAGGCCTTTTAAAAAATGTCTTTTATAAAGTTTTATGTTAAGTGGTTTAAAAGTTATTGTAACTCAAAGTCAACAAATTTTGAAAAAAATTTGTCATTTTTATTTTCAAGGTCGAATATCTCGAAAATAACCCTTATTATTTTTTAAATTTTTTATTTTTTTTTAGCTTAAATGAAAGCTTATTTTGTTCACTCTTACATGGCTTTTGTTTTATTACATTATCTTCAATTTTTCTTAATTTATGAATCATAATTAAAGAGCAGTTTTTTCAAAATCAATTAAATTTGTTGTTGTTTACAAATGTCAATGTCCACAATTTTGTTCTATATCCAACCTAAAAAACAAAAATATTTGTTGCTCATAGAAGTTTGTTCTATATCCAAATGCATATCTCTCTAAATATTGATGAATAACTTGTAGAAAAATGCAAATTAAAATAAAAAAAATGAACTAGGATGAAGCTAACCAAATGTTTTTCCATTTACCAAAAAAATAATTTCTGTTGTTTTTTATTTTGTAAGGAATTTTATTGTTTGAAACTAAAATTTCGTTTTTCTCAAAACTTGATGCTTGGTCTGTTGAACAAATAAGCACTAGGCCGACGATATGTACATATAACCAAAATATAGACAGAAATAAGTCTTATGTAGTATAAAAATGTATCATACAAAAATTTTTGTTTCGGGGGTCCAATGTTGGAAACCCATTATTGACTACTATAAAACATAACTTCTTTTTGTCTATAAGAAAATAAGAAAATTCATTTTAAAAATAATAGATAGAGATCTTTTGTGCCACCTTTAGTTCTTATAGTTTAAGATTCTTCATGAACTGTTTAATATTACTGGAAGGTATGTCGCATACTTACTCGGGTTTGAGAAAGAGTTGATGAATTTAATGCAACATTTTAGAGGCTAGTTTAGTGCAGTTCATTTAGAATTATAAAAAATTATGTAACTTTTGATAAATTTAATAACAAATTTATCAAGAATTGTCTAATAAATTCAATAAATTATATATTTAATTATTGAAATAATTAACATTAGAAAAATGTATTAGGATAACATGAGATTTCTTAAGGATTTTTATTAAAATTTGATGTAAATACACATTAGGTCAGATAAACGTACATGTATATTTTACACATTTAATTATTGTAATTAGAATTATAAATAAGCAAATCAACCTACTAGCGTAAGCTACTGCTAACGGAGGCTATTATAAAGAAATTATCCATCATTAATTAGTAATATTAGAAACAAAAACTGGACTTTATATTGATCTATCATCTTGTAAATACAAATTTTACATATTTTCATATTTTTATTAGATTAAAAAAAAAAGAGAAAATTTTGAATTTTAATGTTAAGGAAAAGCCTTACCTTTTACACTACTTATTCTATATTGCTCCATTTTTCTTAGCTATATTGTACATGTACATACATATATGCACTATTATGCTGTAAAAAAAACTTTTACGAATTGCTCATATATCTATTAATTATACACTACTTAAGTCCTATTTTCGGCGATTATAAAAATCGAATATGAAAGAAAAAATTTTACTTAAAAAATTAAAAATCTCTAGCTTAAAAAAAAATACTAACTAAACCAACTATTCCCATCCGCCTTTAATAAAAGGATTCCTAATCCTACTCACTTTTTACCAAAAAATAAATAAGTATGGCGGCATGTGGAGTTGATTTGATTTACTTCTGTTCTGACTCTGTCTCTGTCTCTGATTTGTGTCTGTTTTCAATTGTTTCGTGGTACAAATTCCATTCCATGCTTCAAGAAACAAAATTCAACTTACGAGTCTCGAATAAATCTTTTAAGGTAAAAAATTTTAGAATGCGAGACGAGAACCTTGTAGCAGCAGCATTTTTTTAATTTGAAAAATGGAGCTATACAGGATTTAGTTCATATAGCTCACTATACTTTATTTAACAATTAAAGTCAGTACAGGCAAGATAGGCATACTTTTCTATACTCTTTTACATTTCGTTTGTATAAATCTGTCTCGTGTGTGGGGTGATCAGATCTCAATTTCAATCGAGGAGAATCTTTTAAATTAAATATTACCAAGGCAAAAATATTACTGCCTCCATAAGCACAATACTGACTTTAATTGTTAAATAAAGTATAGTTCACAAAATATATATGAAAAAAAGAACCATTCAGGTTTTAATTCATTTAATTCAGTAAATCTATTTATTTTTTTTCATATGTTTTCATATAAAGTTACTAAATCATGACTCTTTAAAGAGCTAGTTCAGAAAATTTTGGTGAGATAGCTAATGAGCTCAAATGTTAAATGTGACACACTAAAACTGAACGACTCGCTCATGAGCTAAACATGTTAATATTTTAACCTCGTTAATCTATAAACGCTCTTAACCATTTCCCTGGAGCACGGACGAATGTAAATGAAAGAAAAGTGAAAAAATTACGAAAAAGGAATAGAGAAAATGTCAAATTGACTGATGAAATTTCTCGGTACATCACTGGTGTGCTACCCTTCAAATCGCCTCACCTCTCTTACCCGTATATTCATACCCTTGAGTGATGTATACATCATTTGACTGATAGTGTAAATCACACCATTGTTTTGCGCAAATCAGTATTTTTCAAAGAGAGGAAAGCTTAGGAAAGCTTTCGAAAGCTCTTAAGAAAGAAAACAGACAACTTAATTTTTTAGTTAAAATATGCTTGCATTTGTGCTATCTGTATAGATATTACCGTCTGTGGTAGAATAATATCATGGTGGAAAGATATGTGTCTATTGGGATCAAAACCTGTTCTTTTCCATTTTTTGACTTTTTCTAAAAACGTATGGAATTTGTAATATTGGCTATTATCTGCATTTGCAGATATCTATACATAATAAAATATCATTATTTCCTTAACAAATTTAATTCCAAAATTAAGGGTGTGTACCAAAATATAACCATTTCCATTAGGTTCGCAACAAAAAATGTTTATTTCCTTTATTTTTATGTATACATATGATTTGGAAGAGTGAGTTAAAGTATTAATTTAAAGAAAAATAATTTTATAATAAAGATATATGTACCTATGTGTACAAATAATAATTAATTAATTAGTGTTGAAAGAAGAATTAATTTTTTGGATCATAATCTTTTTATTTAAAAAACACTATCAAAACCACACCTTTTCCAAAGGGAAAAGGGAACTTACTAAAGAGTAAGTTTCAAAATCAATCATTTCCACACGTTCGTTTCAAAACCAACCTTTTCCAAGTTACTTTTCACTATAATATAAAAAGTTCAAAAAATTAATGTTACATTTTTGTAGCAAAACGAAGAAATACTATAACCATTAAAGTATAAAAGATGAAAATCCAAAAATATGAAAAATTGTAGCCGTTAAACAATTTTTTTGAATTACTCAAAAACATCATCGGAGGAAAAGAGCAGGTTTTGATCCCAATAGACACATATATAAGGTGAGCTCTTATCTTCTTCTTGAATCGCCATTTTGAAAGTTTGTGACGTAGACGTTTGTACCATGTTAGGGATTTTCATTTGTTTTAATATTATTATTATATTTTTGTAATATTAAAAAATATGTTAGTGGTTGTAGAAATAATTCGAAAAAAAAGTAAATTTTGAATAAGAGCTTTGAACATTTGATCCCACGATCAACGGGGAAGCTTTTTTCGAAAAAAATGAGATACCCATTTCAACGTGGTTCTCTAACATGGCGCCACATATAACCCTTATCAATAATCTTTATAGCAAACTTCATTCTTGCCTGTCTGATTCAGCTTTTGTAAATGGTAGGATAAAGGATCTGGCTATAAGGATCTGCTTATTGAGTATCTCTAACCTCTTATAACCCTCACAGAGGTTAAAAAATTTATCCTCCAAGAAGATAATGCCCTCTACACAAATCAAAACCATAATGCAATTGATAAAAAATCATGAATACTCTCATTACAATGGTCATCTTTAAGCCCTGATCCTTTATCCAGAAAAAAACTTATGGGGAATTATTGCTAGGAAAGTGTATAATAAAGAAAAGCTGAAAATAAAAATTTTAAACGAATTAAAAGCAAGGATTTTGGCAATTTGGAATAATATCCCAAAAGGAATTTTAAAACATTTATTTAAAAGTATAAAAAAAAGATTGTTAGATGTAAATTTTTTCAAAGTGTAGATTACAATCTTAACTATTCAGGTATCCTAATTAAGAACCAAGTAGCTGATTTGTATTTTGAGTTTCGTAATATATTATATGTAGAAAGTAAGTGAGATGTGTATGAATCACAAATGTTGCGTAGTGTGAGTCACAAAAGAAATGTGTAATAAAATACTTAAGAAATAGAAAAACTATTTTATATTTTAATATTTTAGAAAAATTAATCCTTTCCCTACATATTTTTACTAATGTTTCAACACAAAGCTCAATAACGAGGAAGAAAACGAGATTTGAAAATGAGACCATGAAATGACTTCCTTTGAGGTAGTGTGCGTTAAATTGGTAACAAAATAAGTGAAATTTCCAAATTTCTTCAATTTCATTTAAAATATGTATATATTTTTTTTCAAATTCTACTCAGTTTGGCACACGCTTTGAGATAAATAAACATATATATGTATATAATAGGCTTAGAACGACGTTTAAAGATTCTACATTTATTTTCATTTAATAATGGTTAAGTATTTCTAAATAATCTTTTCTTATTAAAAATAAGAAATCTTCGTGTATGAGAATAATTTTATAAACTAATGTTGGGTTAACACCCAACTGAACCATTCTACACCAGCTTAATTATTATATAATACATAAAAATAATAGGAGTACAACTTTTTTTATTGTTAATGTACAATATAACGGAAAATTAACTATACCTCTATGTTCTATAATTATATATTTTTTTAAAAGTGATAAGTAAAATAAACTTTTAGGTGGTCTTCTCATATCAAATTGAAATATTATTTACCTACATTAGTTAGATGTAACTAGATATACCTAAGTATATAGAGGTATGAAAATCTATTAATTCCTGTTTTTTTTTTGTATACAAATTTTATACATGGACTATTTTTCATACATGCGTAAATATAAATTTTTATGAATAACAGAATAACTATGTATATACATATATGTATATATCATTCAAATAAAAAAAAGTATGTATGTACAAATTATCTGCGAAAAAAAAAGAAGAGAAGTAAATAAATTTTCAAATAAGAAAAATTCTTTGTTTATTTGACGGATTAAGATACCTATTCTATTGAAAATTGATTTGACGATTTTTCGAAAAAATTTTTTTTTACCTTTATTTCTTCCATTTCTCTCTGGGCGACTTGTTGCCGTTGTTGTGTTGTAGTTTTTGCATTCGCAAGAAATTTCTTTGCAGCATTTTCTGCTTGTGTTTGCGAACGAGTTTTACGCATTGGGATATTATGATCGTCCTAGTAAAAATATTCTTTTATTAGAATAACTAATAAATTCAATTTATTTTAACAAATATGATTTTTTCTTATATGAAAATATATTTATTTACCTTCATGCAATGTTATTTAATTGCCCTGCTTTTATATTAAATATAAGTATATTTATTTTCACCAAAAAAGCGTCCGGCACTTACAATTTTGTTGAAAAAACACGAATTATAATACTGACACAGTTCTTCTCAGGACTATACACAATTTTAACAAAACTTTTCTGATGAATAGAATAGAAAGGCATAGAAATT
The DNA here is from genome assembly GCA_932526495.1 of Bombylius major. Classification (NCBI taxonomy): domain Eukaryota; kingdom Metazoa; phylum Arthropoda; class Insecta; order Diptera; family Bombyliidae; genus Bombylius; species Bombylius major. The sequence continues at coordinate 1,081,347 of OW052046.1, forward strand.
GGCTTTTGACACTTGACAGACAGACATCAATTGACAATTGACTCAGTGCTGTCGTTCATACTAATATAATAGTTTTTTACTACTTTTTGAGCTGTCATACTACTATACTACTCCTTTCAATTTTATACTACTATTTTTTTCAAATTTTTAATTTCTTTAAAAAGTTATAACAAAGTTGATACTAGTATACACTAGTACTAATGGTCTGAATCCGCCTCCGGAACTAGTATCATTCTGTTTGTGCTCTTGTTGCCTGTTGGTGCGCTTCTGCTGAGCGCGTATGAGGCGCCCAGGAAGTGGAAGGACCACCAGAGAACAAGACTGTCGGGGAGTAAGAGATTATGGACTCATCCTCCGCTAACGCTTGATCTACAGGTGGAAGAACTTCCAGACCAACTTTTATTTTACCGATCTCCAAGCCCACTATCAACAATCATCCTCAGGCGCACCTAACGAGGTAGATGATTTTTTGTTAGATCACAAAGCCCCTCAGCCACCATTGGAAGAAGGTTGACTCTTGGATTTCAAATAAAATAAAATTGTGAACATAATTGAATCAGATGTACATATTATATATATTACTACATACACCTGACCGTCCTAACCACAAAATCAAAATCTAGACCAATTCAATTGTGCAATACAGTAACTCTAATAAATAAACTCGTTTGCGACGGTGGCAGTGGTACCTAGTCTAATTTCAGCCTATCATATTCATAAATAAATCGACTGAATTTTTCTGTGTTATTTAATTTTAAATATCTTTTGTTTATTTATTTTAGAATTTTTCAAATCAAAGAATTTTGATTAGTGCTTCTTCAAAAATGCATCGCTGCCTTGGTGATGCTAATGGCCTTCTGTTCGTGATGCGTAAACACTACTTTGTCGCTATGACAACGCAATGTTTTAAGTTGGCGATGCAATGCTATTACATGAAAGCTGAATATTACAGGAAATTTTGAATACTTGATGCTTTTTTTAATATGTGACAACGCATCATAAAAGTTGCGTTGCATTTTTGAATTTGTGACAAGCATCAGCATTGCATCAACTGTCCAGCGATGCATTTTTGAAATTACACTATATTATTTTTAGGTGGTTGTTTACAACGTTCGCAATCCAGTTTAAAAACCTGTTTCTTTGTAGAACAGTTGTCTGCCGAAATTACATCTGAAGAGTAGTACGACCAGTTGTAACGAGAGTGTAAATATATTACAACCGTGAACTCAAAATTATTTCACATGATTCTTATTATACCAAGTTGCAAAAACTTTAATATTATTGTTACAACCAGCCTCAAATAACCAATTTAACTACCAAGTGTGCGAAAAGTCTTAGGACTGAAACAATTTTTTACAGTTGCTGTTGCTGTCGCTGCTAGGTTGTATTTCTGGGCTATTGAGTATGGTAAAATTAGGAAAACGAGTTCTGAATGATTTTGGTATCAGTAGCCTGTTTCTGTAACTTGATCGAGAAATTCTCGATCAAAAATGGCGTCTTATGTTCTCGATTGGTAATTCTCGATTGATCGAGTATTAGTGTTTCTGAGAGTGTGTGTGGAATCGAGTAAATTTTTACTACAGTAGTAAATTTGACATAAAACGTGGTGAATTTAACTGTCAAAATTTACTCTGGCTCTGGGGCTAGTATAAATTTTGACAGTTTGATAGTAAAATAATGTAAAGTCAAAATATCGAAACAAGTACACAATTTTGTAGCTTTTAAAATTTACTCCATTACGCACAGCAAATGTGAAAATTTTTTTTTACCACGGTAAATTTTATTCTACCACAAAATCTAATGTCAAAATTTACTACTGTAGTAAAAATTTACTCGATTCCACACACACTCTCTGTAACTCAAAAAATTCACTACTCGAGAAATCTGTGGTTGGTATTATGAATCGAAACGGAATAATGGAATTGAAACTCAAATTACCACAGTTTGACGGTTAATAATCAGCGATGGGACTTCCTCCATGTAAAAGTGAAGTAGATAGGGTCAAAAAAGAGTAGTAGAATTGAAAAAAGGGTAGTAGATTTGTGAAATTAGAAAAATGATAGAAACTATACTTTTTTTTAGGTTTCTGCATTGCATTGTATTGCTTTGGAACTTGCTTGGGGCTTAAATTTGTTTAAACCTTGAAGTTTTCTTTGGGTTAGCAGTTAAATTTTTGAATGTAATATGTCTATATTTATGTATATTTATATGAAAATTTTATTTCAATCTTATTAAAAAAAAAATAAAATCAAGTACAATTCTTTTTTAAAAAAAACTTAACAAAAAATGAAAAAATGTAAAAAATCAGGCATCTTTTTCATTGCAGCTGACGCACATAAATGAATGCTATGGCAGGTACATCCTATATAAAACATGTCCTTATTTTTATACTTAAAGCACTATACAATACAATACAAATACTAAACTAAGCGAAAAATAACAGTTACCTAAATTTGATTGGTCAATTTGTGGTGACTTCTATCATCAAACCTAATGCTTTAGTTTTATTTTAGTATATGTAGTGTAAATGTAGTAATTAGTTACTGTCAGTTTTGAAAATAGTAGTAGATATTAAATAGTATTCCTAAAATGTAGCAGATCTTGAATTCTCCGTAGTAGAGTAGTAGATTTGATTTTTAAGGCAAAATAGTAGTAGATCTACTACAATTGTAGTAAAGTCCCATCGCTGTTAATAATGTGATTGTGCTTCTGTTCACTTAGAGTGTGTGGAATCGAGTAAATTTTTACTACAGTAGTAAATTTTGACATAAAACGTGGTGAATTTAACTGTAAAAATTTACTCTGGCTCTGGGGGTAGTATAAATTTTCTAGGTACTATACTATTATTATTTTTGGATGTCAGTACAGGCAAGATAGGCATACTTTTCTATACTCTTGTATTGTTTGTATAAATCTGTCTTGTGTGTGGGGTGATCAGATCTCAATTTCAATCGAGGGAAATCTTTTAAATTAAATATTACCAAGGCAAAAAATTCATCGGGTACTGCCTCCATAAACACAATACTGACTTTAATTGTTAAATAAAGTACATATAGTCTGTTAAAAATTAAAAGCGAATGATCTGCGCATGCTATATATACTATACATGTGTGTTAGTGTTTTTCTATCTTTTTAATTTGAAAATAGAAAAAAACCACTACTAAATACTGATGTAAAAATTCTCTAAAAATTAAATCATTATCTCTCTGCGCAATTATACCATTCGCTTTAATTTTTAACAAACTCTAGTAATGCTGTTATGATACTTACTTTTTTTCCATTCTAATTTTTCAAATTTTTTCAAGCAATGGGTGAATGAGACAGTTGCTTTCGAGTAAGGAGATAAGATATAGACAAGCAAAACTAATAAGCATTGATTTGTTGGTAAATTAAGTCGGTACAAGATTAAGTTGAAGAAAAAGAATGTGTTTTGAATTCTTTTTTATCGTCTTAATCTTGTATCATCTTAATTTCGTGCACTTTTACGCACTCCAGCTTCAAATGGAACTTTATGTTTTACTCTTTCACTCCTACGTAAAATGTATGTAAAATTATTTAGTGATTTTTTCCTTTCATTCACACGATGCTAAAAATTTGTAAATTAAGATGGAAAAAAAGTAAGTATCATAACAGCATAAGGCTAGTCTCTATCTTCTTCAGTTTAAAAATTATTAAAAAGTTTAATGTAGGAATAACCATTTCATTTATGGCTTAAATTGTGACTTCATTATCCATTTTCTCGTGAAAATGATCAATATTCTTGGCTTATCTTGAAAACTGTACGTTCCCCAGGAAAAGTGCTCATAAGCAAATCCTTTCAGAATCGAGTTAGTTTTATTTTCCAAAATAAAAAAGAGTGGTTTATTTTGGCCCAATGTCAGTTTTTTTTTTTATCGACGAGAGCTATCTGAGATTTTCGTGTTGGTTGAACACCGTATCCAATGCAATACACATACAAATTACAAACACATTACATAAGTTTGTATAATAAATCTTTTTTTAAAACAATTTTTTTAGTTTTATTCAAAAATATTTCAAATTCTATTATAATATGTATATGATACCACCTTTAAATAATTGTTCTTTCAAAGCTAATTTATATATTATTTAAATTTTTAGTTTCTATTATTTCATATATATATGTACATACATAATTTACTTAATTTTTTTCTCAAATTTTAACATGCATGTTGTAATTTTAATATTTGTATACATTTTTTAATTTGTGATGTTGGATTTAATCTTGATGATATACCCAATTCAAAAACAGTATTTAAAATTTCTGTTGCATATTCTTGTAAACAAATAACCATTTCAACTAAATAATTTAATGCTGATGTTGTAACAGTTGAATTTGAATCACTTAAACATTGTAAATATGCATTTAATACACTTCTATTTGTATCATTATTACCTGGATGATATTTTAAATGTCTAATTAATAAAATATAAGATTTTGAACGGATTTTTTCACTTGGTGAAAATATTAATTCTAATAAACGATTAAATAATTCATCTAAATAACCACAACGCTTAATTGTAAAATTATCAATTTCATTTAATGGTTGTAAAATAATTTCTTCGGAATTAGAATTTTGTATAATATTAATTAATGTATTAAAATGTGGTGCAATTTGATGCAAAAATTTTGATTGATGATGATATAAAGTACCACCTAAAACAAATGATGCTGCACCACGACTTTCAATATCTAATTGTGATATAGTATTGCCTAATGTATTAGATACAGACGATTCATCAATATCCATTGATTGTGTAGCATTATCAGATGATTGTTGTTTATTTAGATCAAATTCTTGTTTAATATTATCTTCTGCTAATTCTGAATTAATTTTTTTATATTTCATTAATGATAAACCTTGAACAAGTTGATGCAATGGAGCATAATTATGATATCTTGAAGCTAATTCTTGTAAAAGATTAGAATATTGTTCAATAAATATTAATGAACTTGTTATATTCATATTAATATAAGATTGTAAAAATTCAACAAAACGAAATATAATTGAATGAACTTCTTTAGCACGTATATGATATTTAAATAATGTAAAATAACAATCTAATGCTGTTTGTAAACCACTTTTATATGCATCATCAAATATAAAAGGTTGTAAAATTTCTAATACACGTAAAATTTGTATAAAACGATATAAATGATATTCAGAACGTAAAACATTTAATGACATATGAGTTTTACCTTGTAATAAAGATGATAAAACAGATAATTGTCTTAAAAATAATAATGGATGTGATGCAGCTAATTTACGTATTAATAATTCAGTATCATTTGCAATTGATTGATCTTTTTGAGATTGTAATTGTGTTGTTGCTATATGCGTTGAACCAGCAATTGTAGTTATAATATAGTTTGTTATTATATCTGAATTACATGCTTTTATTGAAAGTGTATTAGCTTGATATACATCAGTTAATTCATCATTAATAAATTTCATTGATGGTTCTAATAAATATAATTGTTGCAGAAATTGAAATTTTAATTGTTCATTACAACAATGTGTACGTACAAATTGTATAACTTGTCTTAAATCAAAATATTCTGTATCAATTATTTCAAATAATAAATTTAAACGTGAATTTAATTTTTCACTAATTGTTTTCTTTTGTTGAGAAAATCCAGATGATATTGATGATGACGGTAATATCATATTATTTTCATAAATATAAATAATTTCATTTAATACATATTCTAAGTAAACATTTATTTGTGTTTCATTTAATTGTAGTATTAATTCAAATTGTTGTTGATGTTTTGGTTGTGATTTATCACGTCCTTGCCATAATTTTGGATGTTGTTGTAATGCTTCAATAAAATTTAATACAGCTGTTGGATCATAATTTTTTTGAAATTCATTTAATACTTGATTAATTGTTATATTTAATTCAGACCAATTTGTTTGATGACATAATATTGATAACATATAATAACGAAAATCATTACGATATGTACGTTTTATATTAAATAATAAATCAACTTGTTTTTGTTCATTAACAGTTATCATTTCAGTATCAATTTGTGTTAACCAATCAATTAATATACCTTGTTTATTATTAAATAACATAATAAGTGTTTCATTTACCATTGGATTATCTTCACTTTTTATTACAGGTGAATTAAAAGCACTTAATATAGCATCAATAACATTTTCAGTCTTACGTTGTCTTATCATATAATGTATAAATTTTTTACCTTTCTTTTCTAGTTCATGCAAATCTATGGACAGAATAAGCTAAAAATATAATAAAGAAAAAAAAGAATGAATAAATTTATTTTTGAAGTAATAAACTGCAATTATGTTAAGCACAGCATTGCGTATATATATGAGTGTTTCACGGCCCAAAAATAAACATTTCGTATTCAGACAGGAGAGTCCATTGTACTCAACAGCCCTGTCTCTAGTAAAATCTTTTTGTTTTCCTAATAAACGAGAAGGTTTTTTCTAGGGGTTCAGAACAGATACCTTCCATTCTCATTGCATCAGAGTTCCATGTATATAGCCTTATCCGAAAGAAGGCCGGGCAACAGCAGAGATGGTGCTCTGTTGTTGCCGCCTATTCTAGGCAGGCCTCGCACGTTGGATCTCTGAAAACTTTTATGACCGCTAGATGGTGGTTACATGTGTTATACCGTGTGATGAGCCCAACGAGAGCCCGACAGTTCTCTTACTGAGATTTAGGAGAAATCTAGCCGTCCTTTTCTCAGGCTTTTTCACAAAGCCTTTCGTACCACTGCAACCAGATAGGGCAGACCACCTTTCCGCAAGGAATTTTTCCATGTGATTGGTGATCCATCCACTGATCGAGGTGCAATTGATACCAACTGCCAGTTCCGGTCTCCATACAGAGTTAAATTAACCTTCCTTCGCAAAAGCGTCAGAATATTCATTGGTTTCTATACCATAGTGACTTGAACCCTGTGTGAAGCTGCTGTGAAAATTTTGTTAGCCTAAATAAAAGGTTTTTTTTTTTTTTCATTTCTCGTCGAGATCTACCACATTGCTCAACTGAGCAAATTCCAAATGTGCCAAACCTGGCACATGTTCCGTGAAACATCTTGTAGATGGAAAAGTAGAGTGATAGGTCATAGGTGAAAAATAAGAAAGTGTTAATGTGTGCTTTTGCACTTTTTCAGGTTATAAAAGAGAAGGAATACATAAGAAAGAAGGATGTTCTACAATTAAAAAATTTATAGAAAAAAAAAGTAACACTCACCTGTAAAAATCCTTCCGTATCAATTTCATTTAATTGCCTTTTACTTAGAACTTGTTTAACAAATGTTCGACGTATACGTAATAAAGTTTGTACAATAAATGTTGGTAATTGAAGCATAATTTTAATTATCCTTTCAAGTACTTCAAACAAAAAATTATAATTTTCAATATTTTCTGGTACACGAATAAATAATGCACGAAGTAATGTTAGTAAATGTGTTGGTTGAAATATATGTTGAAAAAAATATATACCGGATGATGTTTTAGTTAATTCCATTAAATAAATACATGCTTTATTTGCAGTATAATTTTTACATTCTGTTATTTGTAAATATTGTTGTTGTTGCTGTGGTCGTGGTATCATTTGTATTTTGTTATGACCAATTAATTGACCAATTAAACGACGAAATCTAATTGTATTTAATTTACTTAATAATGGTGATTTTAATAATAAATCAATAATTTCTTCAACTTCATGTGAATTTTTTGTTGAAGAATATGATAAAGTAGCTGCATTTGTCATTGAAAAAATTGTTTGAAATTGATCTAAATTTATTGAGTCTAGAACGTTAATTGTCCGTTTTAAAATTGGAATTGTTAATGGTGGCTTTATCTGATGGTGATTTTGTGATTGTATTAATGATTGTTGTTGTATGCTACTGCAAAAATCTAGAGGTTGAGGATGATGATGCATTGATGGTGCACCTGAAAGTAAATTTAGTTCTAATGCTTGCATTGTAATGTGTCCATTTTTAGCACCACGCGTTTGTTGAATTTCAATTAATTGAGCTAAATATGCTTTATTTAAAACAGCATTTTTAACAGCTTCAAATTGTTCCATGACAGCATGATCTAAAAGTGCTAATAGTTTTGACATTGAATTGATTGGTGTACCAAAATTTTGTACAAATAAAACGATTTGATCTGGTGTTAAATCATACATTGCAGCTTCAACTAAACGATCAACTGGACTACGAATCATTTTTAATTTTAACCAATCTGGTAAAAGTGGTACTGATTCATTTGTATCAACGGTAAATGCTTGAGGTATATGTCGAGATGGTGGGAACCAATAGTCTAAAATTGGTATTGAATTTGGTAATGAAACTGAAGAATGCGTCAAAAGTATAACAAAAGCATGAATAATATTCAAATGAATTGGAAGTTGTATACCATCTTCAAAATGTACCATCAATAAATCAGGATAATCAGTCCATTCACACGGTGATTTGTGTTCACGTAATTTTATTAAGTAATTATTAAACATTACAAAAAGGCAATTAATAGTTTGTAAACGACTTTCATTGAGAATTATATCAGCTGGTGTAGTTTGATTAGTTGGTGTTATAGTATCTAATGTATGAGGAATAATGTATTGAAATATTGTGCTTCTTTCAACAATTAATTGTGCCATATCCATAACATGTTCAAGCATATCTGGAACAGGATCATGTAGAGTATGTGCAGCAATAAATTGAATATATATCATCACTAATTCTGGATTATTTTCAATTTGACAAGCAGCACGTAATTGAGCAATAATGAGTGGTCGAGCATGTATAAAATGCGGAATTTGAGGAAGATATAATAAAAGCCAATCAGATGATGTCTGATTTTCTTTATCATTATTTCTGTACTGTTGTTGTTGCTGTTGAGTAGTATTTAGAGTTTGTAAAAGTAATTTGAGTCCTTTAATGGCAAGAGTTCGAGATTGTTTTGATGTTGATGCTAAACGCCTTAGAAAATATTCTAATACTTCACATGCAGTTTGTCTTTCACAGCTTGAATCTTGTAAGAGTTTACGTAAATAATATAGTAATTCAGCATCACGTGAATTTTCTGGATTTATATTTGCTGAATTTGATAATAAAAATTCACATAAACATTGAACAGGTAAATGATTAAAATCACCATCACTATTTTGAACTAAATCTGCAAGCCATGGCATTGACTGTATTGTTCCATGTCTTTGTATGATATCAAGCAGAAGATCTGGTTTACGACTACGACATAATAAATGTCCAAGTTTATGGCTTGTATTCAATTGTTGTAATTGTTCAAGCATATGATTTGGTGGCCGTCGTGCAACACCCATTGGATCCATTAGCATTAATTGAGATAACAATAATGAAGTTTGTTCTGTTATAGTGACTTTTGATGTAGCTGCAGCTAAATGAGATTCAAATTCAAGAATCTGTTTTTTTTCAAGTGATACTATCTATTTATCAAAATATATTGAATTAAAAAAAGTTTTTTTAATCATAGAAAAACAAAAATGTTGGTACCTCTTTTTCATTAATTTTAATGGGTACCAACAGAGAAAAAAAAATTTTTATAAAACAGCTTTCTTACCTGAGCATCGTCTTCAAGTGATTTAATATCGTGAAATTGATTAGTTATACACATTTCCATCAATTGTCTCAACATTGGATATTGTTCCCAACAGAATGAACCAAATGTACTTGGATTATGAGCAGATAAAATTAATAAAATATTCCATACTTTCCAATAATAAACAGATATTGCTAATTTTGGAGGTTCATAACTTATAGGTAATATAATATTTTCTGGATGATGATATTCTGCCATACTAAATAGAAAATCAATTATTTCTAATTTTGTTGCTTCAACAGCTGGATAATCTGATTTTAAACTTGAGGCACGTTTAACAGTTTGTTCAATAACATCAATTGTTTCTGGTACATTAAATGGTATATCTTTTGTAATACCAATTAAAATTATACGTAATATTGAATCTTGATGTACTGGTGTTTCAGATATTAAACGTAATAATAATGCACGTTCTGGTTCTGGTGGCCATTGATCACATTTTGAATATTGTTCTGGTGTATCTAATAATAAAATTTTATGTAATGCTTGACTATATTCAGTACTTTGTGGACGAAATAAATGTGGTACTACTTCATGGATCCATGTTAATGAATCTAAATGTATTTGAGCAATCTGATTATAAAATGTTATTAATGTTGAATTATTTCTCATATCACGACCAGCACGTGATGATACATTTATTTCACGAATTTGTGGTGATATTAATAAAAACATACATAAACATATTATATCGACCATTTGTTGAAAATAACGTTCTTTTAATTCAAATTGTTGAATTTGTTGTTGTAATTCCTGACGTATTATTAAAAATGCTTTACAAAATACCATTAAATTAATTTCATAACGTAACATTTTAACTAATTCACGTAAGAATACACGTAATGTACGTAAACAATCTTCACGTTGTAATAAGAATTCTTGATAAATTTCAGCTAAATGTTTTGCTGATTGTTCAGGTTTGGATTGAAACATATTTGCTACATTAAAAAAAAAAGAGAGGAAAAAAAAAATAAAAATAAGTAATTATTAAAAAATATTTATGCTAATTTTACCTAACATTCCCATATTATTCGGATTTCTTGCATTTGATAATTCATTTTGTACAACATATTTCAATGCTGTGTATAAAATACTCGGTTGAAAATTAATCATTTCTTTTAAACATGTCATATAAGTATTAATCAAAGGCTTTGATTTTAATCTCATTTTAACTAAGCTAGCTAAGACTTCGTTATCTTTATGAGTTTGTCCTGTTATATTATAACAAATATATGTTAAAAGTTCTTGTGCTGGTTTCATTAATTTTTGATTATGAATCCATAATTCTAAACGTGATACAGATAATGTTCGAATATCTGGTATACCACATGTTGTTGACAGAAATTTTAAAAAATTACGTGTTGAACAATCTTGTTGCTGTCGTCTATTGAATTGATCTTTAACTGTATCAAGAACATATTTTTCAACAATGTGCATGCTATTTGTATAACGTTCTTGTACTGGACAATCAAATAATAATTCACTACGAAATGTTTCACTATTACTATGCATTGAATTATCATTTGAATCATCATCAATTGTAATTGTCGTTGAATCACGACCGCCACAACTACTGCTACTACTACTTGTTCCTCCTCCACGCTCACCAGACGGTAATTCTGGTTGTAACATTGATTTTGGTGGTATATGTGTACCAAATGCTGTACATATATTTTCAACAAATGGTGCACAATCTGGATTATCGACCCAAACACGTTCACCAGATGCATCATCAATATATATACGTAAAAATATTTCTGGCCAATTTTTTTTATCATAATATGCACGTACCAATAAATTTGTTGCAACAACATGTGCATATTGATTACTTCTACCTTTGAAAGCATGTTGGCTATCCTTTCTTAATAAACATATGAAAGCTGATGTAATAATGTCATTATGAAATATTAATGGTAGTTCTTTACACAAATACAATAATGATATAACTAAGGTATTATTTTCATTTTTACTGCGTGTTGATGATGATGATGACAATGATTTAACTGCTCCACATACTAAACCAATTATAGTATCTGTATCTTGTTGATCATATGCAACTTTTATAGAATATAAAAATTCTAATGGATCAGCACATTCTAGTGCTAATTGCTCCCATGGTTCAACAGCAACAGTTGGTGTTGAATTCACACTTGTACTACCAATAATGCTTGTACTGCTGCTATCTCCTATTCCTGATCCAGATGAACGAGATGGACCCGCACCACTAGTACTACTACTACTACTACTACTTAATTTTGGTTTTTTAGATGAAGATCCACCTAATGGTGCTGCTTCACGCTTACGTTCTGAGGCTGATTTCGCTGACATTACTTTAATTTTGTCATCACGACTTGATGATCCTTTTGTACCCAAAGCGTACAGTTCACTGCCATGATGTGGTGCACCAATCTTCGTTTTTGAAGATCTTGAAGTTGGAAGTCCTTTACCACGATCCATCTCTTTAACTTTATTACTATTACTTTTGTATTTTTTTTCTTCACTTTTTGGATTAATTAGATTGAAGTGCTGATTACATATAACTGTATAATTAATTACACTACATAAAAGTTAACTTATGTAATTTAAAATATGGAAATTAAATGTTTGGAATTTCGACTTTAAACGTAAAAGTCGTCTTTGTAAACTAAAAAAATAACATCACCACCAATTTATAATTATACTCGCTGTGGACATGGTAAATAGGAAGGTAATGAAGGTATGCTGAAAAGCAATATGGCGGAGATTTTTTTTCGTTTTTTAGTGACATTACAATAATAAGTTGATGACAGCCAATGATTTAAATAGACTGGATGGAGCAACTGTAGGAAACACCATACTGTAAAAATGGGACAACATTTATATTGTTGTCTCACTCTTATGCTGTTATGATACGGTATTAATTTCATGATTAATTTCGTTATTAAAAAGAGATAACAAGTATGCTTTACGGAAAAAGCAACTAGAAAGAAAGAGAGATATGACTAACACTTATTTCAGTATTAATACTGAAAATGTCAAAAAATAACTCTCCCAATTTTCCAAATTCCAATATCCTTCCATTAATCATGAAATTAATCATGAAATTTGAACATTAATATTATTTTTGTGTTGCCATCGTGTTTAGAAAATGTCAGCTGATTTTGATAGTGTGTCTCTGTTTCTCAAATCTGTTATCTCTTTCTTTAAGTACTTAAAATTTCCAATAGTATTAATATCGTATCATAACAGCTTTAGGGAATTCGTCATGTTTCAATGAACGAAGAATGATTTAAACATTTGATATTTTTAATAGATAGATGGAGGCACAATTTTCATTTAAATTAAAATGAAATTAACTGGATTTGAATTAAAATTAAATTTTAACTCGATAAAAATTAAATTTTCCTTAAATAAATCAGTAGCTTACTTGTAATTACATTATTTCAATGGGAGATTTTTCAACGTTTTTAAATTTGAATATATTCAAATTTGACAGCTTTGACAATCAATGAGTGAAAGTGAGATGGGAGATTGAATGAACGAAAATAATGCATATACATGTCTTACTCTTAGGGAATTAACGAAATTTGTCTTGAGCCCACATGAAACAAGAAGTTGTACAGTCCATATTATATATAAAGTCATTGATGACAGCGATGTCACTTTACTACAATTGTAGTAGATCTACTACTATTTTGTCTTAAAAATTAAATCTACTACTCTACTACGGAAAATTCAAGATCTGCTACATTTTAGGAATACTATTGAATATCTACTACTATTTCCAGAATTGACTAATTATTACATTAAACATAACAATTGATGGGTTTTATTTCGATAAATAACAATAACCTAAAACAATTTCGATCTTTCAATCTTTCAATCCGTGTCTGTACGTTTATATTTTGACTCGATCCAGGAAAAAAGGTTGGATCGGATCGGTTGGATCCTATTATGGACTCGATCTCCATTTACATGTTTTTCTATGGGATTCAGACCGCATTAAATTAATATTCAATCCGTCATGTATACTTGGTAAGTGTTGCCAAATTTTGGATGATGATAAGCGCTGAAATCAGCGGCAGAGAGGTCATCTTAGGCCAGAAATCTAAGAAATATAGATCTAATCCCAAAAGAAAGAAGTGGAGATGGGGTAGGCTGATAGGAGAAGGTTCAAATTTATCATTTCAACAGTTTATACAGCAAAAAATAATCCGAATTTTGGATTAAATTGGGAGTACGCTATAAACGGTAAATTGGGAATAAAAAAATACATGCAAACGTTGAAACTTTTATACACTTATAGTATACACATTCTTCTTCTTCCATATAAAAAAAAAGAAGAAGAACGTGACAGCTTCACTTTCACCATAAAAATTATAATCCGCCATATTGCATTTTACATACAGATAAAAAAATTGGGATTGAACCCCAAATAAATTGGGCTTAAGCCAAAAGCCGAATTATCGAGTTTATACGACAAAAAATTGGGAGTAAACCAAAATCCGTATTAAAAGCGAAGCAGGCATAAACTCGTACATTCAGCCATACAATGATACAATAGGCCAACAAATTTTTCGAATTTGAAGAATGGAGACATTCATATGTAATAACAGTGAATCTCTCTATAATAAGTACTCTCTGGTAGAAGCTAAATAACCGACAAATTGTCATTTGTCAATTGTCATTTGTCATTTCACTTTTTTTTTTAGTCCAAATGGATTGAATTGAAGAGCGTCCATTGCCCTTTTTAAGATAGTCGGAGAGTTAAATGTGTAAAATTCCATAAGAAAATGGAGCATGAAACCATAAAATATAATGCTGATCTTGAAGAAGGAGAGGTAAATTATATTTTATTAATATTGAATAGGTTTGTAAGTTAATTTTACTTTAAAAGTTATCTGATAGTGACGGAGCTTATACTCCGTTACAAAGGCCAGACATTAATTTGCATGAAAAATCAAATATTGGAGCTGCAAAAATACCTCACTATCAGCAGCATGAGCATGAACAACAGAAAACAACAAAAATGGATGAAGGTCTAGAAGATATCGACGATAGTCAATCAGATTTTGGACAAAGCAGCGATTCATCAACAGATTCAGATGATATGATTTATAAAGCTGTAAAAGGTACAGATCATGAAAATGATGCTAGTAAACAAAAGAAGAAACGAAAACGTACAGTTTTATTACGTGTTAAACCAAATGAAGATTCAACAATGAATGAGGATCATGGTGAACAACAGCAAACAACAAAAAGTAAATTTAAAAAATATAATATTTGGACAGCAAGTCTACAAGAAGAATCATTATCAGAAAATATGCGTGGAATTGACGTTAATAAGTATCCAAAAACTGATAGAAATGTTGAAAGTTATGATTTTTCATGGAAATATAATTTGGATAGAAGAAATCCATCAGCTATTGGTGGCGGATTTAAAAGAAGATATTCATCAGCACCGAATAGTGGTGATGATTTATCTGACAGTAGTAGTACATTTCATTGCTATCAAAAACGTTCAAAATTAAATCCTGGTGGTGATCGTAAATCAAATAAAGGTCGTGGCAGATTTAATAGAAGAGAGAGTTCAAGTAGTTGCGATAGTCAAAATGCGCCTAGATATATTTTAGATTTAACTGTAAGCTTAGAAAATGACGATCAGGAAATAGGTAGAGATATAGCAAATAAGTTATTTGAAGAAAAAGATGAATTGATAGGTAAGTTTATAATGAAGTATTAGACGGAGGTAGGTTATACTTATTCGAATTAGGGTACATATTAGATTTTATATTTTGATATACAGTCAATTTCAAAGACTATATTTATGAAATTGTTTTTCTTTTTCTTTATTATAATTTTTTTATTCATAGTTATTCTAGATTAGCTAATCTATAACTATTGAAGCTCTACATACAAAATCAATGATATAGTTTACCTCCTTATTACATAGCTTAGTCCATTATTAACTTTTGTAAATATTTTCAGTTCGAGCAGTTGAAATTTTAGGTAAAGAAATGCCTATTGAAATATTCAAAGAAACACAAAGGATTGAAAGAGGTGGAGGCATGATGGTTATGGTAAAAAATCATTTTAAGTAAAAACAATTTTGTAAGAAACTTCTAAATTTCTTAATTTTCTTTTTAGAATGGTATTAGACGTCGAACACCTGGTGGTGTGTTTTTATTTTTACTGAAACATCATGATAATATATCAGCTGAAAATAAAAAAATAATATTTCGTGATGATGTAAAAGGAATACATAAAGGACGTAAAAAAAGTTTAACAACAAAACGTGATAAAAAAGTAGAAGAATTAAAAAAACAATTAAGTTTGAAAGAAAAAGAATTACCAGCTTTGTCGAAACGTATTGATATTCCATCATCGATGTGCCATTTAAAGCCAGATACTCATACAAATTGTAATAATTATTTTTTTTTTAACAGTTTCATTTAAAAGTAATTTTATTTTAGTATCAAATCCACCACCATCACCAGTAACAAATGCTGGCTTAGAAAGTAGTCCAGATTATAGTTTGCATGCAATAAATCATGTTAATGATGCAAATCCAGAAAAAACAAATCGTTCATTTGATGATGAACCGGGATTGGTAATACTTGATGATGATTTCGTTGAAATGAACTATGCTGATATGGATATGTTTTAGCAGCGTTTTCAAGCGATGTTTTTCAAAGAAAAAGATTAAAAATTTTTTTTTTTTTAATTTGCATATAGAGAGAATTTATTTTGTAATTTTTCTTTTAAAACGGAAATATTTTTTCCTTTTTTTAAATTAATAAAATGTAGTTTCTAGTGAAAAAAAAACGATTTTTTTTTACATACCATAATGAAATATAAGTATCTTGAAAAACGCATCGTTGCTTTGTTGATGATGCTTAGCTGTAATTCTTTGGTCGATGTGATCTGTAGTGCCGTTCTGTAAGTCGTGTAGAAAATTTTCTACTATATTATTCTACTACTATTATATTATTATGCCTTGGTAGTTGGTACTTAAGTATATAGTTATTAAGTAGTCGTTGGGTAATCTCGCGCATGTCTTACATTTGTGTTAACGATCTTCTTGTGTATACATATACGAAAGAAGAAACATCTTTCTTAAAATTTGCAAATTTCAACAGCAAAAATGCGTGTGTGTGAGTACCCTTTGTCCTCTCAAAACAGTAGATAACAAACTCTGTACTCTGAATCCTGCTAAAGTTAGACTTGTTCAAAGTCAAATTTTTTTTAATTTTCCCAAATTTTTGTGTTTTTTTTTTGTGCTTAAATTAATCCTTATTTTTTATTGTAAAAAATCAAAGTTCAATTATATAAATATATATAGGTAAACCCTAATTTTTTGTTGCAGAAAAAGAATGTTCAATTGATTCAGCATCGATTTGCTATCTTCATTTTTTTGAAAATGCATAGTTTTTGAGATTAAATAATCAACATTTTGTTTTTGAATTTTCCACAAATTGTCAAACGTTAGTTTATTGTTTGAACTGCATGAAACTGACTGAAAAATAACAAATTATATCTTGTATCTTGTGTTGTATTATATCTATGTAAGTATGTAAATAATTTTAATAATTCAAATACATTAAATCATATACCTATGCTATGATCGTCTAAGGTAAAAAAAATAATAATAAAAAATAAATGATTTAATAACATTTGATTGATTGAATGCATGCACATTGCACATGCATGGAATTTAACTTTTTGAGAAGAAAATTACAAAATGCATGCAAATCAATTATAATATTAAATCTAGTTTTTTTTTTCCTATTCATAATTCATTTAAAATGAATTTCGTATATAAAGAAAAATTTGAAGAATATTCTTAAATTCAGTATCAAGCAACAATTAATCAGCTCAGTATGTATTTTAAAACTGTACAATTTTTAATCAGTTGTATATTTTTAGTTGCAACTTGTAAAAATCAAAATGAAAAAGATAAAAAAATTCAAGTAGAAACTTCAACATACACGACAAAATATGATAAAATAGATATCGATGAAATTTTTCAAAATGAACGACTTTTAAAAAATTACGTTGAATGTCTTGAATTTGAAGGACCGTGTACGCCAGATGCTGGAACACTTCGAGGTATAAATATTTTCAATTAATTATATAAATAATAATTAAAATTTTTATTGAATTTTTTCAAAATTTTTTAAAATAGATATCCTACCAGATGCGATAAATTCAAGTTGTGCTAAATGTACTAGAAACCAAAAAATTGGCTCAGAGAAAGTAACACATTATTTAATTGATAACGAACCAAAAATGTGGGAACGTTTAGAGCAAATTTATGATCCAGATGGTAATTACAAGAAATTATATTTGGAATCGAAATTAGAAAATGGTAAAATCAACGAAACAACAACAAAATAAAAATAAAAATACATACATATATTCCCATTATATGTACAAGTTTTTTAGAAAAATTTAAAAAAATCACTAATTTTGCACAACATAAAAACAATAGGTATCTATTTAATAAAAATTAACTCAGAGCTTGTTGTTGAACAAAACTTTTGATTTTGTTTTATTTAAAATTTTCAGAAATTTTTAATTTGAAAAATTATTGCTTTTCCTCTTTATTAGCCATTTGTAATTTTTATAATCAGGTAGATATGTATACCTATACTCTGTTTACAAGGTTTTTTTAGTACAGTATAGTAGTGCGGTTCAGTAAGGTTAGAAAATAGATTTGAAATTAGAAAATATTCGATTTGACGTCATTTTCAAAAAAGATGTTTCTGTAAGAAAAGAAAAGTAGAAATAGAAAAAAAAAAACAGTTGAAAATGGAGTTTACCACTATAAAATTTTCAATTTTCAAATGTTTCTGCAGAGTTTTCAAACGATATTTTTTATCGATAGAATTTCTTTTCAACTTATTGTTAGCATGGAAAGCTGACATGAACATTTTCATATATTTTTATTTCGTTTAAAATCATAAAATAGAATAATAATAAAATTAATGTAAATTCACTTTAATGAAATAAAAATACCACCATTCATGAGTTGAATAATTTTACATATTATGTATATGTATATGTAATTTCATACATTATGTTAAAAGAATTCATAGGAAATTTCAAAGAATTAAATTAAATTAAAGTAACATAACGAAATTATAATCAATATCTACTGATTTCGAATTATAAAAGTACTATAGCTGTTAAATTTTCGTTTTTAGATCTCACGTTCGTATTTAAGAATATATGTAGGTATTACATAATTTGAATACTTAATAATCTAAAATTCTATTCCATAGTTTACAAAATTTTACATATTATTTTATTTAGCAATCTAATACATATTTTATATTAACGTAATTTGTTATCAAATTCACATACTAGACAAAATGTGATATTTTTTAATTTAAAACAAACAAATTACATGTTGTATCTATTAAATAAGCACTTTTTACTTACCTATTTTTTATTTAACTAATAATTTCAACATTAACACCTCGATCTATATGTACGCACATTTTCATCAAAAATCAGTTTTCAAATTTGAGTATCTCTTGACCCTATAATCCGAAAAACTTGAAAATTTTTGCAGGGTATTCTTTTCGTCATTTTGTACAAATTTGTATACTTAATTTGAACAAAAAAAAATTCTGGAATAGGGAGCGAGCTACAGGGCTAAAAAAAAAGTTACGACGATCAGGCATTATCAAGGTGGTTCTTATGACTAATTATAAAATTTTTTTAAATTCATATTATATTACACTACATAATAAAGTCAATCAGCTATAACTTAAACAGGAATGTTTAATCCTAAGTGTTTAGCCTTCCTAATTTCAAATATTCCATATTTATCTATAATTTTATTATCATTTAAGTTACTTATGTAACAATTCCATGTTATCCATGTTCTTCATATGATTATTGTCAATTAAATGTTTGGATATACCGGATAATAGTTTATAATTTTTGCGTAGGATAAATGCTCCTTAAATCTTGTTACCAAATTTCTTCTTGTTTTGCCTATATAAACAGCTGTATGTTTTTTTAAGGGTTTAATTTTATTATTAAATAAAAGATTTCTAATAGTTTTTTTTTGTTAAAGAAAGCTGTCTTAATATTAATATTTTTTAGGATCATTTTTATATCTTCAGATTTATTTCCGAGATATGAAATTTTTTCCAAATATTTTGTGAGTTTTGTGGCTGTACAGGATGAATTAAGTTTTTAACTATTTTTTGTTTTTGAGTATTTAATATGTTATGAACAAACCTCTTAGAGTAACCATTATTTAAAGCTATATCACATATAGAATTCAATTCTTTATAGAAATTATCGCGACATAATGGTACTTTAAGAAGTCTGTTAATCATAGCATAAAAAAGATTTTTTGATATTAATTGGATGCAATAATGTATTTGGTATTACTGTGTACCTACATATAAAAAAATTTATTTTTTTTTTATGATAAGATAAGATTAAAAATTACTTTATCTCATTTTTTACCAAATTTATTTTTAATTATGTGACATTTTTTTTAGCTAAAGAAATATTAAACATACATATATACTTCATCTAAATTTAGTAAATGTAAACAGTCAGTTAAAAAAATATAAAATATAATACGAAATTTTATTATTACAGCTTCTTAGTATGTACCTATAAAAAATTATATTTTTTTTAATGATAAGATAAGATTAAAAATTACTTTATCTCATTTTTTACCAAAAGTGGACTTACTCCACTTTGAAAATAAACGGCTCATTTATGTGTATTGTATCTTTCAATTTTTCGAAAGAATTTCTGAAATTCAAAATTCCTAATATGTTTTATTTACTTTCCCTTAATTTAATTTTGATATTTAAAATATTTCTCAAAGAAGCTAAAAACATGAATACGATCAATTCTCGAAACTAAATCTAAAAAATCTGGTAGTAACAAAAAATAAGAGTAACATTATCCAATTAAAATTTATTTAAGATTGTATTTACATATAAATGACTCAGATAATTACAGGTACAATTCATTTCAAATGCATATCCACAATATTTTATAAATTATGTTTTTAGATACATATTATGAAAAATAATATAGGTCATGCTGTAAATTGAAAAAAAAAAAAACACATATAAATTTATGCGTACTTATGAGTTTATTATTACTTTTTAATTATGTGACATTTTTGTTAGCTAAAGAAATATTAAACATACAGAGGTATATACCTACTTCATCTAAATTTAGTAAGAAATTTTATTAACACAGCTTCTTATTATATAAAAATTTATTTTTTTAAAAGATAAGATAAGATATGAACTGTATTTTTTTTTTTTAATTATTCAACTACCTATGCACTATCATTCTTATTATTATCACCATCTAATATATTGTGTTTAGTATGTATACGTATTATACTGTACGTCCTTTTTTTCATTTATTGTTGTATCAAATAGCATAAATTGATACTGGATAATTATGTAGTTGTTTATTTTGAAAATATCCAATTACTAGTAGATATTTATTTATTTATTTATTCATTATAAAATAAGCTACAAGATTGAACATCTTTTAAATTAGCTCAAATTAAATTCAACAAAAACAAGAATAGAACAAATGTTAGTTAGTTAGGATGATAGTTATATGTATGAAAAAAAAAAGTATAATAATATAGTAAAATAATAAACAACAAAGACAGAGGAACGGAGGAACGTCCACAAGGGAAAAATGATGTACAAATGCCGAAAAAAGAAAAACGGGCAGAACAAAAAGCCAAGTCTGGGTTTAAAAGCTCTACCAAATTTCTTAAAAAGATGGCCAAAAAAGATCCTTAGACCTTAACAGAAAGAGAGAAGAGGTTTATAAAAAAGCACAAGAAGATAGGTAAGGTGTACGAGAAACGTTACGGCAACGTAACACGTCCGGAAACCTTAACAACCAAGGATACAGGAAAAGCAAAGGAAATGGAGGAAAGTGAGATAAATCTTCATAAGAAGACAAATCACGCCCCCTTCATCTGCAAAGCAAGTACCGAAATGCAAGGTGGCGGGAAAGTCCAGGGTACGGTGGAAACCCAAAACCGCAAAGAGGAATATCTTGAAGGATAAGGTTAAGCTAAGTCTGAAACCGAAAACTGTACAGTGCATTTCGAGTGATTTTAAGTAGTTTAAGTCCTTCTTTATCGTCTACATTTATATGAAATACTTTCCATAAGACTTTTGTGAATGAAATTTTACAGTCTGTAGCTGCAACTGGTACTTGAACCGCATTTGCATCATTTATTTTATTAAATATAATATGTAATTTTATATTGAATTTAAAAAAAAAAAAGATAATCTTTTGTAATATTGAAAATAAATTATATTTTTTTATTCGAATATACTACACATTATGTATGTTTTTATTTTACTCCAATAATTTTTAGCACCACGCTTTACCCTAAATTCTCGAACATTTAAGTAGTTTTATTGAGCTAATTTAGCACACAAAAGTGTGGAATTTTGCATTTCGATTGGTGAAATAGATTTTATAATTTGAACTATATTTCTAGCAATTTTTATGAAAAATGTTTATGTATTGCATAATATAAGACGCAATTTTTAGTTTTTCATCAGATTTTTGTATGAAAGTGACCTTTTTTATTAATATTCTTTACCTAAACTTTATATTTAATAAGACAACCAGAAAAAAAGAGATAAACATAAAAAGGAAACAAATAGAGAATAATCTTTTATTTTGAAATAGGTATAAAATATAAAAAAATAAATATATTTTTAGTATAATATACTATACTATATTATATAATAGGTATATACTTTTAAATATTTGACATGGTTCAATGGAATGGAATATTAACACTTTTGCTACCAACATCATGTTGGAATAGTTTTTCAGGGGCATTAATGCAGTTTTAAAAATTGAAATTTTTCAGAATAAAAGCCCTCAACATAACGAACATTTTGCCATCATTAACTCAATTTTTTCAAAAAGTGGAAAAGATCAAATTTTGCTTTTAATAGTCTCATATTATATAAGTTAACAAAATCATGCATTCTTCTCATTGTCAGTGTTACAGAAAAAACATTATAATTAAAATATATTTTTTTTTATTGAAGTAAAAATTGAAAATTTCTTTTTCATTGTTATGTACCAATAACATTTTGTATTATGTTTTTTTAATAATGTAACAAAAGACGTATAAACTATAAATCACCATAATGTATATACATACATACATACCTATATGATATACACATCTAAAAAATTACTAAGATAATATGATGATGATGATACAAAAGATCATAATATGTATAAAGTAAAGTATAAAAAAAAAAAAAAAAAAAAAAAAAAAAAAAAAAAAAAAAAAAAAAAAAAAAAAAAAAAAAAAAAAAAAAAAGTGTATGGCATATGGGATAGAGATCCCAAAAGCCACAACTTTCGTCTACGCCACGGTAACATAGACCAAAAGGCGGAATATAAAAAAAAAAAAAAAAAAAAAAAAATTAGTTAAAAAAAGCTACAATCAAGTCAGAAACTTTCACATAGCTTCATAGTCATTTTACGAATATTAAATTCTACAGTCTAACGCAAGCTTTTGATCGAATTGTTTCCCTTTTATTCATAAAAAAGTATGTACATATTTATATTTTATAGTATATCCATATAAAATCTATGTAAAAAAGTAGAAATTAATTACTTTTTCTCTATTTCATTCAAAGATTTTCCAAAAAATTTTTTTTAAATGACGCCGGCGGGAAATTAAAAAATAACGTCCATTTACAAAGGTATTTTTTAAAGGAAAATTTCGTGTATGTGTTTTTCATTTCAAAATTTTAAAAAAACATAAAATATACTTACTTAAATAATAAGTTAATAATATACGAGATACATTAAAGATTATGTAAGTTGTTTTAATAATTTAAAAATTAAAGGAAAAATCCGCAAGAAGTGGAAATCACAAAATTTAAATGCTCAAAGTGTCCAAGTAAAGGTGGCTTTACACTATATGATTTATCATATGACTTTTTTTTATGACTAATGTAATTTGTTGTTGTTATAAAAACAAATTACATTTAATTGAATTTCTATCAATGAGTTTCCTGTCTTGGAGGTTGACTGAGAGGTTATATTTGTATAAGAAGTCGGCTCCTAATATGGTATAGTCAACAGCGTGTACTATGAAAGTGTGCCCGAAATGACGGTTTAAGTTTAAATTTAAAGATAATTTTTAACCTGTTAGAACCCTAACTCTGGTCTATTGTAACAGATAAGGGGTATCTTGAGTGTTGATATTTATGTAAAAAACAAAAAAATTATTTAGTTAAATCACTTTTTCTTCATACTACTATTTGTACTACCAGCACTTTTAATCACTAAAATGTAAAAAAAAACATGACACTTCTAACTTATACAAAAACACCAGTTCAGGGCTTTTGATATAGATAGTTTTGATCTGATAAATAATTTTTTTTTATTTGTATTATTCCAAAGAGACCAACTTTTTGATAAAAACTCGCTTATGAAAATTTTATGATTTTATTTTTTTGATATTTGCGTTTTTATTTGAATATGTACATTTCGTTTTTTTTTTTTTCTCCTATTTTTATTTCATCTAGTGCAGTTTGATACAATAGAAATAATCATATAGGAGGAAAAAATAATTCAAACTGGAAGTCATCGCAGAAAATGATAATATCAACAATAACATTACAAAAATTTTAAATACAAGCATACTAAAAACAACAAGAAAAGCTGAAAATAACACAGATTTAATGCACATTGTTAATAAAACAGTGGAACATTTATGCCACTTAGCATCAAAAGAAGATTCCACATTAAATGTAAGTATCATATGATACAAATACAGAAAAGTTATAACGTTTTTTCTTACGAAAATTATTTTATTTTTTTCGATTTTTACTTTTGGCAAAAAATCAAACCTTTTAATGTAATTCAAAGTAGTTGTCTATACTCTATTCACAAAATTTTTTCACTATAGATCTTATGGAAGAGCTAATTTTTATCCAGTGTCGTTGCATTTAATATTAGTTAGTATGTATACTAAGCTACTCATACCCCAATCAGTTATATGTGCAATGAGAAGCTTGAAAATAGAAAAAAAAAACAATAGCATCCCCATATCCATCCCTTTGTTCTCGCCAGTAAGACAGTTGTACGCGGCGACTGATTTATATTTCTTGTATTTCAACTCAAGCAATAAAAACATACATATGTATATTCTGGATGAAAAAAAAATTAACAAAATATGTAAAATATGGAGAAATATTAAAGTAATGATCCTCAGAACAAAAAATGTATATATATTTATGGTTATTTAATTTTGCTGTCTATACTTCAAAAATAAGCAAAACAGCCGATTTATTTGAAAAGCTCAAAGAGAAACAGGAACAAAATTTAAATTCAGTTCAAATGTTTCAGAAGCTATATTTTTTGCTTTTTTGAAGACAATTATAGTTTTGTACTATATTCGTATATGTTTTCTTACAAACCGACGATATGTATTTGATCAGAAATATCCAACATTACGAAACAAATCAAGAAGAAAAACAGGATAGGTCCACAAATCTTCATTTTTTTCGAAAAATGTATAGTTTTCGAGATATTTGCACTTGAAAATTAGCATTCCTAGCTAATCAATTTTCAAAACTGAAATCTGAATTTTGACGAAAATGTGCTAAAATTGACTCAAGTGTTAAAATATTTCAAGAGCTTACTTTTAATTTTTGAATTTTTTTATTTTCTAACCTAAATTTAGGATTCATCTGGAGTATGTCCGGTATTTTTTGATTCAGTATTATGCTGGCCTAGGACGCCACCTGCCACATTCGCAATTTTATCATGTTTTGAAGAATTCAAAGGCGTACAATATGATAGCAGCCGTAAGTTCAAATAATTTTTTTTTGTAAATTGTTCAGAACACAAACTCCCTTTTTAATATTTTTTCTGAAAAAAAGTTAAAATTATTTTTGTACAATTCGGAACAACTAGTAAACATATGTTGAAATTTAAAAAGTACTTTTTTAGGCTTTTTATATTTTATTATTTCCTACAAACAATTATATGTGAAGTTATCAGAAACACATCGGGTACTGCCTTCATAAGCACAATATCGACTTAGAATTGTAAAAATAGTATAGAATTTTATTTTATAGAACAGAACACATTTTACTATCATGAATTTTTTTAAACAACCGAAATTAATAAAATCTGTAGAATTAATACTCTTCAATTTTTTTTTTTTTTTTTTTTTTTTGATTAAATGTAGAGAATGCAACACGTTACTGTCATCATAATGGTACATGGGATACTCATTCAAATTATGATCAGTGTTATCACTTAACAGAACCAATACTATTGCCGGACTTTCTACCAACCGTTGAATTTCCAATGTTAATTTATTGTTCGGGCTACGTTCTTAGTCTAATAGCTTTGATGCTTGCACTGATTGTGTTTTTATATTTAAAGTAAGTATACAAAAAAAAAAAACAATAAAAAAAATGTACTTTTTATTATGACTTTTCTTTTCAAACAGCTAACCTTCGTATAGCAAGAAAATTCGTATCTTTTCCGTTCAAATTTTTGTCCAATAAAAAATTCTTAGACGGTTTTGTATCAAGAATAAAAGAAGATGGCTGTAAATATCTTCTTTTCACGTCAAACGTTATCTTCCTTTTTACTGTTAATTAAATTTTTTGAGAATAATCTAATCTAGAAAATCACAATAAAATGAAATACTTTAAATATTCAAATAAAGATATTTTCCATACTCGATATTGAAAATAAGGATATCATAGAAATATTTTCCGAAAAAAATTATAAGGACTGGGCTCTGTTATGTATTCCATTCAAATTTCAATCCAATCGAATGAATATTCACAATATTTTGTTTCTTTTGCCAAATAAATGCTAATAATTGCCATATAAATTTTATTTAAAATATCTAGTAATCTTTGCTTTTCAATATTTTATTCGATTGCAATCGAAAATTATTTTAATGTCTTTTTTCTGATTGAATAAAGTTCTTAAAGAAAAATTTAAAATCATAGATTACTACATGTTTTAAATAAAATTCTTAAAGCATATATTAGCATTTATTTGATAAAGAAACAAAATATTGAAATGTGATCAAAATACATAATAGGGCCTAAATTAATTAACAAATTACCGACTTTTTTCATAATAATTAAAAATTCTAATTCTTTTTATAAATAAAAAAATAATGAAATAACTGAAAATATATGACGCACATGATATTGAACAGTTAAATTGAAAATAATCTTCTTACAAACTTTTATAAAATTAAGAAAACCCAGAATTACTTCAATTAGAAGAAAAAAAAGCATTTATAAAGCTACACTAATACAGGAAGCAAGGAATAATGGTCTCAGCTTACAACAAAACTTGAGATTTTAAATAAACTTGAAGAATGTGAAGATTGAAAAGAAATTTATAAAATATATAAATTCTCTTTGCCAACGTATCTAAAATATTGAAATATGAAAATGAAATTTGAAGCAAGGCGAAAAGTGCAAATTTAAAACAAAAAAGAGCTAGAAAAGGAAATTATGATTTAATAGATCAGACTACTTTATTGAAATGGTTCACTGAAAACTGAAAAGCGCTCTCAAAATGGAATAATAACAGGGCCACTATTTTGCGAGCAGGCAAAAAAATTTGCAATTCAACTAAAAATAAATAATTTTGAAGCTTCAAATGGATGTTTCCACAGATGGAAATTGAAACACAATATTAATTTTCATAAGACACAAGGAGAAAAAAATAATGCTGATGTTGAAGCTGTTAATGGCCAATGGGTGGTCTGATAATTTGGTACCTATTGTTTTAGAAAAGTCTAAACCAGACTTCATCTCTGCAATGCTGATGAAAGTTCACTATTACAAAGCGTTATGAAAAAACTTGTCTTAAAATTCTATACAATATAGTTTTAAAAAACATCAACATTATATTTTTGCGACGAAATTCAACCTCAATTATACAACCT
Source organism: Bombylius major (assembly GCA_932526495.1). Lineage (NCBI taxonomy): Eukaryota > Metazoa > Arthropoda > Insecta > Diptera > Bombyliidae > Bombylius > Bombylius major. Next base: position 1,108,965 of record OW052046.1, read on the forward strand.
CTGGACCTATCGCTATAGTCATTATATGTACTTACTGAGTGGAAGATTTAATCTTTATTTTCTTTTGCTGTTTTTTTCAAAAAAGGGGAAATGAAAGGATATTTTTAATATTTTTAAAATTTCTCCCACCTGCGCGACTTTTTACCAATCTTATTTGGCTGTACCGTACTTTACATATGTATTTTAAACATGAATCCTATTTTCATGTATCATGGTAGCGTAAAAACGTAAAAGTTTTCGTAAACATCAAATGTAAAGTGTTTTTCATGTTTTCTTACATATCACAGATACATAAAGTACCTATGTACGTTTTTTTCTTTCTTTTTTTTTTTACAGAGATTTGAAATGTTTACGAAACACAATACATGCGAATTTGTTTTTAACATATATTATGTCAGCTTTATTGTGGATTCTCACACTCTTTCTTCAAGTGGTATGTCATTGAAAAAAATAAATAATAATTTTATGATTAATATTGTTTTTATTTCTATGAACATTTTTTATAGATGACGGATCGGCCTAGTCTAGCAGGGTGTATTTTATTAGTTATCCTTTTTCATTATTTTAATTTAACAAATTTCTTTTGGATGTTGGTTGAAGGTATCAAAGTAAAAATGCAGTATTAAAAAATTGTTTACTTATTTTTATTATTTAGGTCTCTATCTTTATATGCTAGTCGTACAAACGTTTTCTAGTGAAAATATCAAAATTGCTATTTATGCATTTATTGGATGGGGTATGTTGAATTTATATTAAATTCTTATCGCTTTTTTTTCAATTTAAAAATTGTATCAATATAATTTAATTAAAATTTTTTCTAATATATTTTGTGTTTTTAATTAGGATGCCCAGCTATAATTGTTTTGTTTTGGTCTATTGCGAAAATGTATGCTCCTGCTTTAGAAACTGAATATTTTCAAGGAGTAAGTAGATACTTTTCTTCTATATTAATTCGAAGACAAGAAACTTAAAAATAAAATCTGGCTACACTCTTGACATTTAAAATATGGCAGAAGAATACTTCTCTAGAATTTTTTTTTTCATTATTAAGATAAAAATCCCATATTTCAAAATCCTACTTTTTATGAATTGCAAAACTATAAAGCACTACAACATTTTATAGAAAATAAACTTTTATATGCTTTAAAAGCACATCCTCAAAATTTTAGGAATGTTTGTAGAAAACAAATTAAACAACCTATAATCTATAAAATAACCTATTTATCGATAATCCTTTTTTTTAAAAAAACACACTCAATTTATATATAATTTTTTACAAATATGTGTGTACATACTACATACATACATACATATTTATTTTTTTTTTTCTCCCTCGCAAAGAAGAAAAAAGTTCACTTCACGTAATACTTTGTACTAAAAATTTCTCAATACATATGTATATTTCGTGTAGAAAAATGTTATTTTTATCTATTCTTCAATTGAATTAAATAAATCTTAAAAAAAAAGGATTCTATATCAACGGATTACCTCATCCCCCAGCTAAAAAGGGAATGGAGACGGGATGAGGAGATGAAGAATTACGATATTTACGGATGGGGCTAAAACGAACAAGGGTGTGGGAACGAGAGTATTTTCAGACAAACTCTCTTTATCTATCCTATTTTCAAACTATACAAGCGTTTTCGTAGAAACTGCTACAGCAGGCAACAATATGTATGTTCTATATTTTGATCTCTAAGAAATTTGGTAAATTGTCAGCCACTACAGACTGTTTTCTTTTTACATATTAATTGCAGAAATTACGAAAATAATAGGAAATACAAATTGTAGATCGGATTTAGTAAATAGCCAGATACTTTTTTTTTTTCAAGTGTGAAATTCATATTTTCGAAATATTTTCGATTTTTAAAATAATAGACTAGTCCCACACTAGGTGGTTAAACCGGTTATTTAACGCTAGTTGTAACAATTTTTTTTCAACTCATAAATTTTATAATTAGACTCATCTAGAATAATTTTGACTTCGCGGTTGTAATACACTCACACTCTTTTTTTAAATTGGATTGCGACGATTGTAACAACCACCTAATGTGTGACTGGTGATAAATGGCAACATACTGTTTATAATTATTATTATTTTTTCACTGACATTTATTTGTATTTTTATATTACAGTTACAAATTGAATGTTCATGGATGCGAGAATCTCATATTGATTGGATTTATCAAGGACCAACATGTTTAGTATTAATTCTAAATTTAATATTTCTTGTTCGAATTATGTGGGTAAGTATTGTTCTGGGAATAGTTTTTTATATACATATATACCTTTTCTATATATCAAAGTCAGTGTTGTGCCTTTAAACACAAAAGTCACGTTTTTGAAAACCGGACTAAAGTATGGGAAATTGTTTTATATTAGGTCAGCAAAAAAGTATGAGAAAATAATTATTTGCTGTTTCTATATTAAGTCAGCAAGAAAGTATGGGAAAACTTTTGTTAGTTACGTAAATTTCCCAAAAGTGTCAAATAAAGAAAATTTAAATATAAGTGTGGAAATTTTTGTTTGTCGGATGTTTGGTTTCAAGTTTCATATTTTCAGGGTTTGTAGACGTTACTGACGTAACTCCCCCCCCCCCCCTTCCCCCCTTAGAATTATAACTCTCCTGAGTTATGTTTTTAATTACAATTTTTTGTCCTTTGTGTTTATAGATTAACGTTACAATAATTTCTATTATAATGATAGTAAGAACAGTTAAAATGTTTCCGTAAATATAATGATAATGCTAATTTCAATTAGCAGCTACAATTAGCAGCTACAATTAGCAGCTAAAATTAGCAGTAACTGCTAATTTTGAAACAGAATGAAACAAATATATGTAACATGCTGCTAACTGCCAAATGCTAACTGCTAATTGCTAATTGTTAAATGCTAAATGCATATTTTTTTTTGAAATAAAAAGAGTAAGAAAAAGACAGATTTATAAATTTATAAAGATATATGTATATATATTTTGAATTGAAAAAAATGAATGAAAAAAAAAAGATATTAGTATTAGAAATAGCAGTTGCTACAAGCAAAGCAATAGCAATTAGCAGTTAGCAGTTAGCATTTGGCAGTTAGCAGCAAGTTACATATATTTGTTTCATTCTGTTTCAAAATTAGCAGTAGCAGCTATTTTTAAATGAATTAGCAGTTAGCAGTTGCTAAATGTCATTAGCAGCTAATTTTTAGCTGTTATTGCTATTAGCAACCATCACTAGTATAATCATAAGTTTTGTTTTCATTGCATATAATTTAGAACGTAAATTATGATAAGGAAATTTTTATTCTATTTTTTTGTATAATTTAAAAGTCACATTAAAGTCATTTTAAAAATACTTAAAACCATGGAAAGTTTGATTTAAAAAAAAGTATAGTAATAGGTAAAGTTGGCCAGTTTGATGAAAACGATAATTGATTTACAATTCATGCAAAACTGTGAGTCAAAATTGAATGTTAAAAGTCGTTATTGATCGCATTTGAAACTAAGAAGTTATGAGAAGGACATATTATCTGTCCCGTAGAAAAATCTAAGTATTATCTGTGAAAAAATCGTCTTTGAATTTTTTTCATTAATGACAAGAGAAGCTAACTGTTAATTTTATTTTTAATTTTTTTAAATATTTTTTCAAAAGGTACTTATTACAAAATTACGTTCAGCAAATACTCTTGAAACCCGTCAGTATCGTAAAGCAACAAAAGCATTACTTGTTCTCATACCATTATTGGGAATTACTTATCTATTAGTACTTATTGGTCCAGAATATGGATTGGAACGTCATATGTTCGATTGTGTTCGTGCATTTTTAATTAGTACACAGGTAAATATAATTTTAAAAAACTTATGCATATTTGAATAAATTCTTGTATAAGTACAAATTTTTTATTTGAACAGGGATTTTTAGTGGCATTATTTTATTGTTTTCTAAATTCAGAAATTCGACAAACATTAAGGCACAGATTTGAAAGATGGCATAATGAAAGAAATGTTAAATCTGGACATTCAATAAGAAGTAGACGGTAGGCAAAATAAGATAAAGTTTTTTTTTTTTTCAATTTCCCAGCATTAATTTTTCCTTTCATTTAATAACAAAAAGTCTGTTGACAATTCAAATAAAGTTTGATTTGTTTAACTGTTTATACATGGAATTTCTTTAACAAATTTGAGAAAATTAAACATTTCTTTTTCTTTCTTGAAAAAAAAAATAGATATGGATTTTCAAAGGATTGCTCTCCAAGATCAAGAACAGAAAGTTTACGGTAATATGTAATAAATTTCCATGTGTTTGTTTTTTTTTTTTTTTTTTTCAAAATGTTTTCTTTTGTTTTGTTAGATATATGTTTTGTATAAATATGCTTTATTATCTTATTTCAAATGAATTTCGTTTTTCTAAAATACATCTTGTTTGTGGTGCTGTGCCTCATGAGAAATTATTGGGAAAAAATTAATTGAATTTAAAAGGAAAAAAATACAATTTGTTAAGAATTTATTTTGTTTGTGCATACCTATCAAATTTTTTTTTTTTTAAAATAATGTAAAATTTGTATTTAAGTTTCATTTTAATTAATTATTAAATTTTATTAGCAGATACCTATAGTGTTTTTTTTTTTTTTTTTTAAATTTTATGATTTATAAAAACCAATGATATTTTAATAAAAATTATGTTTTTGAATAAAACATCTAGAACAATTTATTTTGTTCTTGTTTTATATTATTTTTATTTACTTCTGAAAGCCTGATATTCAATTCCTACAAAAATATGTATTTTATTCATTGAATAAATAATTAAAGGAGTGAACATATGAATTAAAACACGTAGCCGGTATGTACATTAAAAATACCTCAAAAATGTCCTATGGCATGCGTTAAAAAAGTTACAAAAAATTTTGGGGTTTTCTTTGGGGTAATCATTCAGATTAAGGAGATATAAATAAAACACATTTTTAATTTAAATTAATTTAATATATCACATGCCTTTAAATAAAGTTAATTTATTAAATTTTTGTCCTATAGATATTTTTCCAGACAATTTTGCTATAGAATGATATTCAGTTTTAATTTGATCAGAATGTATGTATATACATACCTACATATTTAGAATAATGTTGAATTAAGCTGGTTTTTCGAAAACAGTTTTCTGTTTTTTTAATTTTGATATTTCAAAACCAGTAAAAAAGACAATGGCCCTTGTAATGATTTTCATCAAATGATCGAATGATTAAATGTGTTTTTATTAATTACTACATACTCGTACATTATTTATTATATTAATAGAAAAAATACAGGTTATAAAAAGCAATTAGAAGAGCTTGTGAATATCATGAAAATTCTGACATAACAGAAGAAATCATTTTAAAAAAAATTCAGAATCAAAATAAAACTTTATACTGATTAAATTGGCTATGTAAAATCGGAAGAACTTTTTGATAAGTGCTACCGACTTTACCTTTGTTTTTCAAAATTCATGAAATTTTTTTTTTTTTTGTAAAAATTGTTTGCTAATTAAGAAAAATCATAATATTTATTTTTTATTAAATTTAATTTTTCCCAAATCAAATTATTTTATGTATACATAACTGCATATATCGTTTATTTGAAAATTAATAAATTGTAAATTCCAAATGGATTTTTAAAATACGAAAATGATATTACTATAGCTTTACATTTCAATGCTTAAAAAAAAGTTTCGAAAAAATAACGGTTCTGTAACAGAAATGCATATATACAAATACAGGATGTTTCACGAAACGTGTGACATACTAAACGGGGTAGTCGGATTTGATGAGAAATTTTAAAAATTCTACATTTTTATGTTCAAGGTCGAGTTTCTGAAAAATTTGCCTATTATTTATTTTATTATATTTTTTATACGTACATATTTAATAACAAAAAAACTTTTTTACACTGGGTAAAAATAACCTCTTTCATAAACGCTGTCGTGCAAAATCTTAATGGATAAAGTATAGGTCCTTTTATGACTTAAAACAATTTATTCAAATATGTATCTTCGAATTTTAATAGCTGAAAAATTATTTAAAGAAGAAAATATTCACAATAATTCACGATAATGACGCTTGTATTCAATGTGTATATGGGAGCGCTTTTTGGTTCGATCGATTGAGTTACATAATACCGAAATTAAATTCATTCGAATCGAAAAAGGTTCTTCGACCAATCTACGAATCCAAAATCATAATAAGCACCAATAAAATAAAATGTAGTAGCTAAGAACAGAAAAAACGACATTCGACTCGACTGGGAATCGAACCACAGTCCTCTATCTAGCCGGGATAGTGCGCTTGCTTACCAATGCGCCACCGAATGTCATGCCGTTCACTGCTTTTAGTTACTACTTAAACATTGTTACTCAAATCTCCTACAAAAAGGAATTTAAACTACTATAATAAAATTATATGGTACTTAATCACATTTGCTTTCACATTAACTTATTATTGAATACTCAGAAATATTTTACTCAATTTACTAATCTATGAAAAGATATTCCCTCGCATCGCTGTCGAGTTTTGTTGCTGCAACTTACAATGAAGCACTTCATTTCTAAAATTTTAAATTTTAATATTTTATTTATTTATTTATAAAAACGTTAGCTTAATATATAAAATTTTAATATTTTCATTTACTTTCTTTTATTTTGTTCCTTAATTAATTACATAATCCGTTTACGTTTTTTTGACAGCCACTTGAACTACAAAGTACCAATTATCAACAAATGTTATAATAATAATAGTTGACAAAAATAAATTTTTAATAACGCTCACACATATTTCTATGTATATCTACTACACATAAGGCCGTTCCTTTATAGTTATTTAATATTCGTTATTTTATGTATACCGTATTCGCATAGGCCATCGGTTTTAAATGTTTCTTCTTCTTCATATTGTATTTGTATTTGTGTTATTTTTTCTTCATATTGTCCAAGTTCTTTTATTATTGTGAATTTTTATAATGAGCTACATTATCCTGTGGGTAGTGTTTAAATCTCAAGACTATCTTTTTTCGAATTTTTTGTCTTTGTTTTGTAATTCTTACTCGAGAAATGAAATTTTGCAGCGACAGCAACAGCGAAACTGATTAGCAAACACGCTAATCAGCTCCTTGCGCTTAAACCTCGCGACAACAGCAACAGTTTGAACGTTAAACTGAAACAATTCTGGTGAAACATTTTACAATACAAAATAAAGTAGAAGAAAAATTAATAAACGAGGTTCAAAACCACTCATTTTTATATAATAAAAAATTAGCTGAGTACTAAAAATATTATAAAATAGGAGAAGTGACAGCTATTGAAAAAATATTCGAATATTTAAAAAAAATTCAAAAAATGCTGTTGCTGCGATGTTCTAGTTCTCGCAATAAGAATATGCCTATTGTATTGTGACTATAAAAAAATTTTCAATTTATTTTACAGTCTTACTACGAGCAGCACATATGTAGCTACTTAAATTTCTTTAAGGTTGGGAAAATGATTTATTTGAAGTTTTGTTTTTTATTTTTTAAATTTGAGTTTGAGAAAAAAAAATATGTATTTAACTCAACATACAGTATGTAGCAAAATTTTACATATTTATTTACGATTTTGAAAATTTTTCAATTTTAGAAGATAATTTTCTGAAAATATTTAAAAAAGTAATGAATTTTTTTTTTACTCTCTTCATTTTTTTATACAATTGTGAATAAAGAATAAAAAATTTAAAAATTACAAAAAAAGTCTTTTATTTATATTACTCGACGCAGCTCAGGTGCCTTATATTTCTCATCACTAATCCAACTTTAACGAATCTTCTTTTTCAGTTCGAAGCAATTCAAAAACATCAAATGATCGTCATTTGCAAATATTCAGCGTACTAAACCGTGAAACTGAATACTTGACGATCATTTGATGTTTTTGAATTTCTCTATAATCAACATAATTCATGCTAAATATATTTGAGTTAATTTTATTTAACCCTTTAAACTCTTTTGTCAAGAAGTGTGACTCGACAAGCAAAGTACATGTATGTATATGATAAAAAAAAGATAATAATTATACAATTAAAATATAACATCTAAAATAATAGTTAAAATTTCAAAAATTCTTTAAAAATAATATTGCTTTTCTATTTTTACATTATTATCAACAAAGTACAAGAACAGAATGTTAGTGTAAGAAAAATACTTTATGACTTTTAAATATTATGTGTATCTTTTACATATATTTTTTTATATCAATAAACTACGTAATTTTACTTTGCATTTGAAAAAAAAAATATATATATACAATTTTAACTCCACTTTTTTATATTACTCAGGAAGCATTTATCGACGCAATGCTAGAAGATGGAGAAATCAGAAAACTATATCGTATTAATGGACATATGTATGTATATTCCAGGCAAAAAGATTTAATAGAGTGAGTAAATTATTGAAGTTTATAATTTTCCAATTTTATAAGTGCCTCATATACATTATACACATTTTATTCGTATCAAAAATTTCTTGAGTTTTTTTTTTAGTATGAGTTACTAATAATTATTCATCCCGAAAAATATTCAGGATTTAAATTTGTACATATATGTAGTATGTACATATGTACATACTTACATAGGTTTATTAAACTGATTGCACGAAAACTTTTGTATATGTAATTAAACAAAACTAAATGGTGGTTGGTTGGTTGACGTGGCGGTTCTTTGGATTATTTCCGAAGACCCAAATAGCACTAACCGCGCTGTTTTGATACCATACACCGACACACCTCTCAATTGTGAGTCAAAGGATTGTAAGCCCTTCTGTCATACTAACAAAATAATACTCAGTAAAAAATTAATGTGTTTTCCATTCTTGATATCTAGGTAAAAATATATTTTCTAGTATTTTTCTGTTGTTAAACTTGAGAGTTTTCTGTTCGAACAAGCTCTATATTTTTTATTATTATATTAAAATAATTAGAAGGCAATAAAGAAAATAAATTTGTTAATATCTGATTAATTAAATTTTATTTTGCATTTTTAGTTAGCATTTTGTGCCTACTGTCAAGATCGAATTTGGGGCTTGGGTCGACAAGGCATCAAATGTATTCAGTGCAGATTACTTGTTCACAAAAATGCCACAAACTTTTTAAAAGGCCATGTACCAATGAACATGTAGAACCGGTTGTAGTAAAAGAACGTGATGATCTTAATGGAGAATCAATTTCATCGGAAGTAATACCTCCTATACCAGATTATCCTCCGGAATTACCTAAACAGCGTGATCAAGTTGCTGTTGAAGAAGCACAATCTAATGCAACAAAAGAAGTTGAGAAACAACGACAGTACATATTCTCTTGATGATTTTTAATTGATTCGTGTTATTGGACGTGGTAGTTACGCCAAGGTATTAATGGTTGAATTAAAAAAACCCGACGTATTTATGCAATGAAAGTAATAAAAAAAGCATTAGTTACGAATGATGAGGATATTGACTGGGTACAAACGGAAAAGCATGTTTTTGAAACAGCATCAAATCATCCATTTTTAGTTGGATTACATTCATGCTTTCAAACTGCATCTCGTTTATTTTTCGTAATAGAATTTGTACGTGGTGGCGATTTCGTGTTTCACATGCAAAGACAACGACGCTTACCAGAAGAACATGCTCGTTTTTGAAGAAATTATAGTATTTATAATAAAAACTAATTCCCACAATGCCTCAAGACAATATCATAGTGTAAGTATAATTGGTGAAGGTTTCAAGTTTCTAGCTCAAATGGATCATAATTTATTAAGGGTCAAAGTTCGAGTGTATACGTTTGTATACGATCAGACAATCCTAGGGTTGAAACTTTTAAATGTTTATTTTCAGTTACGTTTATATGTATGTATATATTATATTAATTTGAAAAAGCACTAGAATTTTCTTTCCATCCAAAATCTAAACAAAATTCTATGTTATTATTTACTCAGACGACCTGAGTGACGTCACGTCACACAGCAAATGTCAAAATTTCTTTACATTGCCTTGTAATGTGTATGCCGTGGTTTTAGTTGGCAATTGTGACTTGTCTCCTTGTCTGTCATATGAATATGACGCTGACCGGGCTGACGCATCATCACATTCACAAAACACAATGTGTAGTGTGTAGTTGTAGTAAAGGTGTAGTAGTAGCTGATGCTAAAAATAAAAAAGTAGAAATTTTTCTACTTCATACTTTCATAGTATCAATATTTCATATTCATACTACACGTCTACACTACAATACAATACAACTTCAAAGTTCAAGCTACAGGCTACAGACAGCTACACATTGTTGTATTGTGGTCTGTGGACAGTGGATGTGATGTGATGTGCTGTTGTGCTTTCAGCTTTTTCTTCTAGTTTTAAGATTAATTATGACCCGCCCTTTCGGCAGGTACTTTCCAGAAATTTGCATATAAAAAAAGGAATATTTATGAACTAAAAAAGAATTGAATTGTAAAAAAAAAAAAAAAGACGAGACTGAAAATTATTGCAAGCATTTTGTACATACGGTAATTTTTAATATCAACGAATTATATTTGAAAAAAAAAAATTTTATTATGTAATGCAGTTCGTGAGAAAATTGAACTTCAATTTTGGAGATTTCTTTTTTTACAAGAAAATTCAAATTTTTTCAAACAATTTGGAAGAAAAAGGATTGCTGAATAATTTTTCTTATAAATATGTATTTTTTATCAATATAAAATATGAAAAATAAAATAATTATACCTAGTAGATTCAAAACACATGACGTGTATTATGTATACGTTGAGTACAGTACAGAGTTTGTGCTTGCTTCTAGCTTTTTTTTTAAGATTAATTATGACCCGCCCTTTCGGCAGGTACTTTCCAAAAATTTGCATTTTAAAAACAGAAAACTAATGAATTCAAAAAAAAAAATAAACGAAGAATCGAAGAAAAACGAAACGAAGATAAGAATGAGGATTGTTGCAAGCATTATGTACATACGGTAATTTTTAATATCAACGAATTATATTTGAAAAAAAAAATTTATTATGTAATGCAGTTCGTGAGAAAATTGAACTTCAATTTTGGAGATTTCTTTTTTACAAGAAAATTCAAATTTTTTCAAACAATTTGGAAGAAAAAGGATTGCTGAATAATTTTTCTTATAAATATGTATTTTTGAAATATGAACCTAAAAACATTATTTGATATCATTAAATAATATATTATGATTTCATCAATAAATATTCCATCAGAAAAGGTTAAAAAAAGGCTAGAAAAGGCTTAGGCTTTTTTGAAAAGTGGAAAAGCTAAAAGAATTTATACAAAAATTATAAATTTAGCTTCAAATTTACTTTTTTAATTAAAACATCACTATCTTAATCTCATTAATACAATACTACTATCAAGTTTTCACAAACGACAGCATTGAGCACAGAACGCCTTAAGGCTCAAATTTCAAATATTAAAATCAATTCTAGTCCCTTAGACTGGTCCCACACTAGGTGGTTAACGGTTATTTAACACTGGTTGTAACAATACATAATATTATAGTTTTTTCCAACATGGTATAATAAGAAATCATCTAAAATAATTTTAACTTCACGGTTGTAATATACTCATACTCTCGTTACAACTGGTCGTACTTCCTTCAGATGTAATTTGAGCAGTTGTAAAAACAGGTTTTTAACCACTTAATGTGTGAGTTATGTTAGAGTGTAACAAAGTAACAACAGTCAACCTCGATTGAAGCAAACAAAAATCAAAATGCCTATTTCATGTTCATAATTTCGGCGGCTTGTTCCTCCTCGAATAAGAGCGCGTACAAGATTCTAAAAATTTAGAAATTTGTATCTGTGGTAATAGTGGTTTGACTAATGAGCCTTAAAGACGACTTCGTTAGGTATAAGCGTAGGTATGAACGATATATAACGAATTACTCTACGAATATGACCTGTATACGTTTCTTTTAAAAATTACTTTTTTCTCTTACTTTACTCTTTATTATTTGTAAAAATACTCTTGTTCATTCATTTTTTGTTTTTTTGTTGTTTTTTTTTTTTTTTTGAAACATATGTAATATAAAAAATAAACTGTATAGTAATCTAAATTACTTTGTTATTTATTATCATTAATGTTTTTATATAATTTTTATACATTTCACTATTAAATATTTCAACAATTAAATTCAATTTTTACAAAATAACAAAAATAAACATATCTAAATATTCATAAATTTTATTTTGCAACTAAAGAGAATTTATATGTCATATAAGTACTAAATCAGTTTACTTGTATTGAAATTGGTATTTTATGTATAGGTATAATGTTGCCACTTTAATAGATTTACATCAAATGTAAAAAATAAAAACGATTATCATTTGCAAAAACTCAATTTCAAATTATAGTATTATTTTATTTCTGTATAATCAGTTTCTGTTCCAAATACTTTTTAAATCAATGAAATAAGAAAAAGGATAAACATTGTGGACGTATTCAAAAGAAATATTTTATAAAGAATTTAAGAACGTAAATAACGCGTAGCGAATTAAATCATCACGATTTTCAGCTCATCTATAACCTTCGTATATGCGCTTGAGATGAGCTGATCACATACGCAAAAACAAGATGAAATGAAAAAAATTACTCAACTATGTTCAGGATTACTTTTGATACCGTTAAAAATTTAAAGTTTCTCAGCCATTGAAAATCAAGATCTTTCTAAAATCTTTTCATAGCGATTTTATTACGTTTTGTTGGCATTAATGTTCATATTTGATCATCTAAATTCTAAAGTCAGAAGTATCAAGGTGTTGTGACTTTTGAAACTGGCGGCTTTTTCATTTAGATACTAAACCTGAAACACATAAAAGCCTGCGCCCAATGGTAACGACAACGACAACTACAACGTGACGTTCAATTAGAATCAATAGAACGACTGTTGTTCTCGCCCAATGATAATGTTGTCGTTCACTTAGATTTATTTCTAATTTTGTCGGTGACGGAGAGCAGTTGTCGTTGTCGTTACCATTGGGCGCAGGCTTTAATTTTGTCGGTGTCGGAGAGCAGTTGTCGTTGTCGTTACCATTGGGCGCAGGGTTTAACTATAAACTCAAATGTAAAAACTAGTCTAAAAACTTTGGTAGACTGAATTTCATCAAAATAAGTTTGTTAAGTTGTTTCATGAGATACGCTAACTAAACTCGTAAATAATAATCGATTTTTTTAAATGGCATCACTGTATTGTGAAAAAAGTTATAAATTTGTATGTGTTTATTAAGTAAACAATTTTGATTTAATAATTTTTTTTTTTTTTTTAAATGAAGAGAATCTGCATACATGCACATATATTAGGTTGTTTTTTTTTTTCTTAATTACAAAATAATAACAAATTTTTCGTTAAAAACTTAAAAATTTACATAAATAAATTGTACTTGTAATATACATTTAACGAAAAATATAATTATAGGCTTTAAAAAATTTTAAATTAAAAATATTTTCGAATTTTTTATAATTTTTTTTTTGTGAGGGAAAGTAACAAAGATAAAATATTCTAATTTATAATAAATTTGGTATATAAATTTGCGTAAAAATAAATGTGATATAAAAATTGAAGAATTAAAAATAAAATGTGTATGTATGTTCATATGATTACAATAACCTATTATTATATCCATGTATGTATATATCTCTTTTTTTACCTTTCATCATATAGATTATATGTGTCTATCAGTTGCAAAACGGATATTTTCCATATTTTGAAAAAAATGAGTTATATACGTCATTTGAAAGGTCTTTTAAAAATCTACTTATTTACTTTACTTTTAAAAGAAAAAAAAATACCTTTTCTTCTGTATTTTGATCGTCAAAATATGAGCTCAGTTGCAAAACAGTACCTTTTCCTCAAATTTTCATATATAATGTAGTCTCTTACTGCAACAATATTGTACTGGAAAAGAGTACTTTTTGCTGCGAAATTGTACTGTTTTCTAGTAAAATAATACTAGGTTAGTTGCAAAAGGGATCATTTCCATTTTAATTTATTCGATAAATCGATCAAAATTATTATTTTGTTTACTTTTTTGTTGAATCATGGTTCTATTAGTAATAATAAACAATTTGGTCAACTTTCTTCATTACATTTATTGATAGTTTCTTCCAGAAACAATTTTGCTTAATAACTCAAAATGACTTAATATGACAAAGACCCCTTTTGCAACTGATAGACACATATATACATATTTATATAGTTCAATATATGTAGATAAATATGTATGTACGTATATATAAAATATACTTTAAAAATATTAAATACCTATAAAGGTAAAAATTACGTGTACAAAAATATTCAACAGGTGTGATTGTGAATGATCAGGTGTATTTATACTTTATACATATAAAAAAATATTATATAGGTTCATATGTATACAATATAATGTATTTTTATTTGCGGGTATATAATAGATACGACAATATAGGTATGTTTTATATACGTATTTAATAGTAAAAAAGTATCTTTCATTACTAACTTTTATTAATCTAGTATCTTTTAGTTAACTTTTCATCTATTTCACTTTTTTTTTTCTCATAGATATAAGTATACAATATACATTTTATTGTATGTATGCATATGTTAATTTAAAGAAGAAAAAGTTGTATTTTTTCTTGTGTTACTTAATTTTTTTTTTTTTTTTCAAATCATATATGTATCAGCGTTGCCATTTTAGTCATTTTTTCTTCGTTTTAGCCATTAAAAATCGTTTTTAGCTATGAGACATTTCTTTAGCCATTTTTGGCCATTTCTAGCTAAAAATAATGATAAACCTTAATATTTTGAATAAGAAATTTGAAAGCAATGATGCAAATCCTGTTAAATTACTGGACGATCTTTGTTTTGTAATTGAACGCTTAGTAAGAAAAATCACTTTTACTGATTCTATACTTTTGATTGTTTAGAAGAAGATTTTAAATATTATATTTATAGCAAGGCTTATTTAGAATTTTTATTTGAACAAAAAATTGTATTGTCAAGTGATAAAATTTCACAAATTAAAGCAGAAAAAATAAGAGAAACCTGTATTGAATTTAAATTTGAAATTTTCAAAAGAAAATGTGTTAAATATTAACAATTTCACAGAAATTACTTCCATTAGTCGATTTTTTTAAAATGACGTTGAACAAATTGATGAATTATTAGAACAATGTTAGAAATCTGAAATCTATTATGTAATTGGTTAAAATCAGAAACCGGTGACATTGTAAAATTTTGGACAGAATTAAGATAGTATGCCAGTGATATATGTATGTATGTATGTGTATTTGAAAAAATATCTTCAATTGCTCTTAAAGTGTCAGCATTTTAGCACTCAGGCTCAGGCCTTTCAGTTCCATGGTCAAATGTAGAAGTCTAAAGGCTCTTTAGCCAATTAAATTTAATCAAAATAATCAAAAGTTCGATTTTAACTCCTAGATAAAACTGTTTGTGTTAGTATTTTTTGCTCGTAAAATAGAAATTAATCTATTTAGCCATTTTTCGAAAGTCGTTTAGCAATTTTTCCAGAGAGGGACCTGGCAACGCTATGTATACATATGCAAATATGCAATGCATATATACATATGTATAAATATCGTATATGTATATTTTTTTTTTTTCATTGAGAAATCGAACTGAAACAATACGACGATAGTCTCATATACAGATAATAAAACGTGTGTATACTGTGTTGTGTGTAGTATAAAATCATACAAATGAATATCGGATAGATTTTTTCAGTCGAGAATTGTGTATCGTGTCGTTTTGACGTGTGTTTTTTTTTGTTTTTCGATTTTGTGTCTTTTATTTTTGTTTTATTTTATTTTATTTATTTTTATTTTTATTTTTTTTTGTATTTTTTGTCGATAAATTAATAATTTTTAAATTTACATTAGAAAAAGAGTTATTCAAAAAAAAAAAAAAAAAAAAAGAACACAAACATAAAATACTAATAAATTAATAGAAAAAAATTGAATTAAAAAATAAGAAAAATTCAAGATTATAATATTATATACCGTTCCCCGCTTATAAAACTTTAGTCACTTTTTTTTATCCGAAAAATAAGAAAGAAAAAAATGATGTATATTTTTTTTTCATATCACATCTACTGTATCCATAACCATAAGTCTGTAATAATGTCAATTGAGTAAATTATCTATATACATAATAATATTATATATACTAATTATACTATAAATTTTGTTGTTGTTAAATTTTTACATTATTTTTATTTTAATGTTTTTAACTTTGTAAAAAAAAATAAAATACACTTGAATAAAATCAAATTTTTTTACTGTTACAAAAATATACTGTTTTTAAAAAATTTTTACTATTAAAAAAAAAGATCCTATTTTTCATTTTCAAAAAATAAAAAAAAAAATGTGTTCGTTGTGTGCAATTCAGTTTTTATTGCAAAAAGTTATATAAAACAAAAAGTATATTTAAAAATAAATTAATATTTTTTTTGTTATTAAAAAGAAAGTTATATAGTGTCTCATTTTCAAAAAAAAAATTACAATGTATGATGAATAAAAAAATGATTAAAAAAATTAAATAAAATAAAATGAATATTATTGTAGGTACTTGAAAAGTGCACAATGAAAATTTATTGTTATATAGTGAAAAACACAAAAATAAAATAAACACTGATGCTTTCAAAATTTTATGAGAATTTTTCCAATTGAAATACGTATAAAGTAAGTTTGTAACTCAATTTCATATATATATATATATATATTTATATAATACGAGATCGCAAAAATATATACATACATATGTGTATAGAGTAATTCAGACCACGCGTTATATTGATTTGAATTCTTTTCTTTAAAAAAAAAATATAGGTACATAGGCATATACATGTATTTTTAAATTATTTTCCTTGTTATTGTGTTTAAGTAATTATAACTTAATTTTCAGATAAAATAATTATAGATTGTTTATTTTTAATCAAATTATTTAAAAAGATTTAAAATAAAATCATAGGTTACTCGCTTAAATCTTTTGTTTCTTTTCTTATATTTCTCCTTCTTCTTCTACTTATTTTTCTTCTTCTTCTTCTTCTTCTTATAAAATTGATTTCTCTTAAAATTTTATTTAAAAATTATATAAAATTTTGATATATATACATAGGTATATAATGTTATGTGAGTGTTAAATTCTATAAAATATTTCATGTTATTTTGAATAATTTGATAAAAATCATTTGAGAACACTTGAAAAAAAAAAAAACTAAAACAGCTCCGTAAAATACGATCTAGTATGGAGTATATAATATACAACAAAAAGAAAATATATGTACAGAGTAAAGTATATTTTATGCAAAAATTCTTATACAAAAACAATTTTTTTTTTTTGATATTTCTCTACAATTTGTTTATCTTCTTCATTTTTTTTTTTTTTTTTTACTTTTCTTCTGTCATTGAAAATTATTTTTAAAATAATCACGAATATATGTATATAAATCACGATGTTTTTGTATTATGTTCATGTATTGTGTCAGTGTTGTACTTCGATTTAAAAAAAAAAAAATTGTAATAATAATAATAAGCTTTTGTACAATACCTGTATATATTACAATAAGAAAAAACAAAAATTGTATAAATGCAAAATTTTTGAAATTTACTTCGTTGTTTTTTTTTTTTTTTTTTCTTCATATTTTCTCTGTACTTTCAACCTACATTTAACTTCATTTTTTTTTCTTCCTAATACAGTATAACTCCAATAATATGTACATCCAATAATTTGAACTGCTATGAAAATATGAACCTTCAGGATTTTATATTGATATGCCTTATAATATGTATTCTTTTAAAATTTTTCTTAATTGCTGTTCGATAATATGAACTTTGCATACAAAATGTAAGAGTCTATTCTTGAAAAATAGAAGAATTAGAAGCCATGAAAAAAATGTAATGTTAAGAAACAAACGAAAATAGATGACTTTTTTGCTAAAAAATAAATAAATAAAGTGAAATGCATGATTAAATTGCTTTTAAATGAAAACATGCTTATTTAATTTCTGATTTAGCTTAATATTAATACTTTAAAATTTTGTTCGAAAATATGAACTAGCCTATAATATGAATTAGGGTGAATTTTTTTAGGTTTATATTTTTGGAGTTATACTGTAACTCTTAAAATATTCATACAATAACACATGGTATTTCATAGTATGTATACATGTGATTGTTTTGGCAATTTAAAGTATCTTATACGAAGAAAATATTTTAAATAGCATAAGTAAAACTTTTAATATTATACTGATGCTTTTCTTCAAAAAAAAAAAAAAAAAAAAAAAAAAAGTTGTAAAAAATTGTAAAAAAAAAAGAGATATTTTCTGGCCCTTCTCCAATTCATTTAAAAAAATCAAAAAATTTTTCTTTTTTCTTTTCAAATATTTTCAAAGAGGATAGACACCTGTCTAAGTTATATATTAAAAATTGGTGCTTATTTTAATACAATTTTTTTTTTTTTTTTTTTTCAAAAGTTAAGATAGGTATTTTAGCTTATTAAGGTAAGATTATTATTATTATTATGTACTTCATATGAACTATTGTATAAATATTTGTGTATAACACGTATATAAACTTAAATATTTATTATATACCCAGTTGGAAAAAGATCCCTTCTTCATACATGAAGCCTTCTTTGGAAGTTTAAAGACGGTTGGAAGCCTTCCTTTCCGTATCCCACATAATATCTTTTTTACATGGACATGTTTTAGGCTTGAAAGGTATACATATATGTTCAGTTTTTCTTCGTTTTCTTCTCATTACCTTCTACAGGAGGTAAAAAGAAACCTTCGAAACAGCTCTTAGGTTACGCGCAGACAAAAAGCGGAGCTGAGCTGAACTGAACTGAACTTATAAATACCGATCAGCTCAGCAAGAATATATTCGACTACGCACATAGAAAGCGGAGCTGGAGCTTATTCTATGAGTGAAATGAAGTGAAGCTAATTATTTCTTTCATTTTACACTTTACTTTTTACTTTACTTGAAAGTTCAGCGCCGATAAGTTCAGTTACGCGGTTGGTGTGCGCACATAAGCTGCTTATAGTATTGATTCCAATAGGCAATACATTGCGTGTTTGTTTGTTTCATTTTAACCTGATAAGTTCAGTTCAGTTCAGTTCAGTTCAGCTCAGCTCCGCTTTCTGTCTGCGCGTAACCTTAGAGAAGCAAAAACCAAACAAAAAAGGTTAGAAAATTTTTTTAAAACTTCTAATACTATCAATTATACCTTCCCAGGAATTTTTTACAATTTACTTTATATTTTCAAAACTTCTACATGCCTTCCTAAGGAAGGCCTTCTGACTTTTCCAACTGGGTAGATTTTGTATACATACATACATAGGTACAGGTACATACATGAAAAGTCTTAAAACTCTGGAATGCTCCACTCTTATGTCTTGTTTTTTCTTTCTTTACTTTTATTACTTTTTTTTGTTTTATTATTTTTAAAACAGCAACAACATGACTTTTTAAGAGTGTAGAAATATATGTACTTATTGGCCATTGCTATCATAGTTATAATAGTGCTGCTGCATTCATTGTATCCGTAAGAGAGAATCTGAAAGATAAATATGATTTTTTTTTTATTATTATTAATTTAACTTTCAAAATTGTTCTCTTAAAATTATTTTATGTTTTAATCTACGAGTAATTCAATTTGTCATTTAGAGAAGAAAAAAAAAAAAGAATTAAAAAAAGGGTTCAGTGTCATTTCTTCGATCATGAACATTATTATTTTTTTTTTGTTTTGAAATATTATTCAATTAAATTAAAATTTAATATTAAAAACAAAAAAAAACAAAACTTTCTACTAAATCTTTTAAATTTGAAACTCAATTAACACATTTGAAAAAAGCCCGCATCAAGACATAATAAACGCCCTAACGTAATTTAAAAAAAAAAAAAAACACCTCAACCACATTTTTATCAGTAAAAGAAAATAGGTTATATAAAATATTTTTGAATTACATTTAATTACAAGATAATTACAAATTGCTTATATGAAAAAAAAGTTCAATAAATGAATAGAAATAACGAAAGAAAAAACATATATGTACCTATATATGTACATACATACATTAATGAGATTATCATATTTTTAGGCGGTGATCTCAAAATAGGTTTTAATTTATACACATTTTATTTTTATTTACCTATAACACATAATAATAATAATAATAAAAAAAATTAATAACTAAGTATGTATGTAATATATAAGTAAAGTGCAACAGTTTCGCCCACTTATAAAAAAAAATATTGTTATATTATACGTGTTGTCATTACCATATATGTGGTTCTTAAAGAGGCTTGTTATATTATTTTGATTAACAAAAAAAAATATATATGTATATAAATATGTATATAGTAAATATTAAACTATTAAAACTTGAAAGAAAAAAAAAGAAGCAAAACTAATATGTGGGAATAATAAGAAAAAAAAAATATATTACACACATTCGATAATAATTTAAGTATATTTATATATACGCCTTTTATATGTAGTTTCACAAGCATAACGTTTATTTTATTTATTTTTTTCTTGTCTTCTTCAAATTGTTATTCCTTCTTTATTACAAGAAACAAAAAAAAAAAACAACAAAAATTTCGAAAATTTACATATAATAATTTTTAAGCGCCATTGTAAACGATACATAATTTAAAAAAAAAACAAAAAACTTCATATTACCACCTTCGACCAAATTGTTGAAATATATGTATATATGTATATATATTTTTTTAATAAAAATTAAATAATGAAAATTTATCGAATAATTAAATTATTAAAATTATTTTTAATATAGTATCTAATTGCATTTTTGGTAGGATGATCAAGCGAAAACTATATTAAATTCTTTAGAAGCGATGTACTCGAATTAGTCCGTTTCCATCCAAATACATTTTATTTTTCTTTTTAAGTATAGGTTGTTAAATATTTTGTTAATATCTTTTTTCTTTATTAATTTTTTAATTATAATTAGTCAAAAAACAACGATTTCACATGCTCGAATGTGTAATGACACACGAACATGATCAAATATTAGCTTTTAAAGTCACTCAAAAAAATGGACAAAAATACTAGCATTTTCTAATCGAAAAAATAAAAAGAAAAAATCATCACTTTAAAGAATAACCATTCTATAAAATGAAAGCTTGGAGCAATCTGTGAAAGATTATATTAAACTTAAACTTCTCACAATATTCACTTGATGGGAAAATAAGCTAAGGAAATTTTTTTGAGTGGAAAATGTTTAAATTCAAACGTGTGAACATTTAAATTGAAACAAGAAATAAACAATAAGGAATATTTACTGGTTATTTTTGCCACAATCTGAGGTAAATTTAAGGACATCGAATTTATTGATTTCGAAAAAACATAATTTAGAGTAAAAATAAAAAAAAATAAAAACAATATTTAAAATAGATTGGCAACGTTGTCTTGCCCTTAAGTATAACATTTTTTTTTGTTCATAATATGCTAATTTCAGTCAAATTTCAAGAATATCTTAATAATACTACCTATTTTTGGACACCTCTCTGTTTTAAATTTTTATGATAAAATGTAAATTGATATTTTTTGTCTTTTTATAGATACCTATATTGGTACCTAATAATATTTTTTTATTCTGAAGATTTTCATTTTCAATAAAATAGATTATAATAATAAATAAAATACAACCTTTTACTTTGACTTTTCAATGTCACAGAAATTGAACGGATGTATAGTTTATTAAGAAAAGAAAAAAAAATTATTATTTACACTAAAAAATATCTTTGTATACATACATATATGATAAAATATTATAAAATGTGTGTAATGTTGAAAAAAAATGTGTTTAAATTTAAAAAATGAAAAAACAAAAAAAAACAATGATGACTTCACTTGACCGAGCGATATTATGCTGACACAGTGACACAAATTATAGAAGTTACAGGGGAAAAAATCGTTTTTTTATTTTAATATGTTTTTTTATTTTTTTTCTTATTGTTTTTAATTCAATTTTTTACTTAAAAATAAACTTTTTTGTAAAATAAAAATATTTGTGAATGAAAATTAAATGAATACTATAACCTTAAGGCATCATTTCAAGATGCTATATATGTTTTTTTTTTTGATTTTCTTGACCACATTTCATAAACGTAAATACATTGTCCGTGGAAATATGAAATTTCAATTTTTTTTTTTTTCATTTTCTTTTGTTATTACATCGTGAAAAATTAATCGCATAATGTAAAATAATAATTCAGTTTTTAATCGATAAGAAAAAAATATAAAAAATACAATAGTCTCACAAATTATTACTTATATACATACTTTGTTTTTTCTCTTCTTATTTTTGAAACAATGAATGAAAAAAAAAAAAATTGCTCGTTAAAAAAATTACAATTACAATTATTTATTTGAAAAAATATTGATGAGATATAATATTGAAGGTTTTTGTTTTTCTTTTGTAAAATTACAACTACAAAAAAAAAAAAAAGAAAGAAAATCTTTTGTGAAAAATTTATGAATTTGAAATTAAAAATCTGATTGGATCGTAAAAATTTAAAAAAAAAAAAAAAATTAATCAGATTGATAATAATTTAGTTTTTAAATTATGTGTGTTTTAAAATAACGACTTCTTTGTACATCAGGAATAAATTAATTGTGTGAAATAAATAATTAAATTATTAATCTTGTTTGAAAAAAATATTATATTATAATTACCAGGGCCGGCGCAAGCGGGCGAGCGCTACATAATTAAGGGCGCCGAATTCATATAGAACTTAAAATTCGACAACGTAAGAAGAAGATATAGCGCCCCTTAGTACTAGAGAGGAGGTTTTTTTTTTTTTTTTTGCTTGTTAACTGAAGATGAAGTTGAAAAAAACTCAAATCAAAATTATTGGGGCGCCCAACTCAGACTTGCAGGAGGGCGACTCCTATTCTTGCGCCGGCCCTGATAATTACATATATCATATTTAATTATTATATACAATGGAAAAGTGCACAAATATCTTTAAATATTACTATTTCAGATATATACATATGTATATACATATGTATATTTTTTTAAGTATATAAAATATTCATTGTAAATGAAACAAGCACAAAAAATTAAATGAAAACAAAAAAAAAAAAGAAGAAAACTTTAAATAAATTGTAACATGATTTGAAGTCATGCGTGTTCTTTTCTATTTTTCTAATAACAAAAAAGCCTTGATATTATAAGACAAAAGATTTTTAGTTCGTGCACAAAATGAGAAATTCAAAAAAAAAAAAAAATAAATAAAAAAAGATAATTTTTCTGCGCAATGTATATAAATTTGTATTTTGTGAAATTTTATTTTTTCCATACAGAGTAGATTTTATATTTAAAAAAAAAAAAATGAAAAGAAATCTTTTAAAAAATTCAACCCAAAAAGGCGCAATAAGATTAATTTTCAGCTTGACAGACTTAGAAAATGGAATTCTGCATTAAGACATATTTTTTTATGTTTTGTTTTTAAGTTTCTTTTTTTTTTCATCAATTTTTCTTATGTTAATTATTTTTGTTGTTGTTGTTCTTGTTTTTCCGACATTGAAAGAAATTTTTCATGAAGGTACTTTAGATTAGATTAGATTGAAATAGGGCTATTGTTGAACTTCGACCTTTGCAGATCTTTTGTACAGGCTTGAGGAAAAATTAAAGCAAGTATCGCACTCTTTTTGAGTCCAACGCCTCGCATTCACACAGAATGTGTTTTAAGGTCTCTTTGGCCTCTTTGTAGAAGATGCATTATTGTCATCCTCTTTGAGCCCTATCTTGCTCAGGTGTTAGTTGAGCAGACAGTGCCCAGTGATAAGTCCCGTGATTGTCCTTAACTCGTTCCTATTGAGGTTGATTAGTTTCTTAGCAGTATTAGCTGAAGGTTTAATAAACTCCTTCGCTTGCTTATTACCGGGAGAGTCTTTTCCCAGTCGGAGATGCACTTTTCCATCTCCCATTTTCTTATAGAACCCTTGGTGTAGATTTTTGGCAGTCCACAGAAGGGTTGTGAAGGTACTTTACATTAAACTTCTCATATATGTACATACATACATATAGGTAGATACTACCACAATTATAAAATTTAAAAAAATAAAAAATAAAAATAAAAACAAAGAAGTAATTCTAGATTATATAGTATTACTTACTCACGATAAATCCAGTCTGTAAAATCTCTAAAATCCGTATTCTAATCATTTCATATGCCTTCTTTTGTTTATTTCACTAATGGCCTTTCAATAAGAAAAATAATAATATGTTACACTTTTTACTCTTCTTACTCTTCTAATTCAATCTAAAAAAAAAAAAAAATAAATAAAATAAAATAATATTCATGAAACTTGTTCGGTTCATTTAGAATCTTATTATAATCATAACAATAAATTAATATACAATATGTATACATATATTATGTATATTTATAATTGATAATATTATTTATGTGTCAATAACATTTTTTTATACACCGTTAATTCTGTAGCAAAATTTAAAAACAAAACAAAAACTAAAAAACGTAAAAACAAAAAAATAAATAATCATGTGCATATAATCAACATTCTCTTTTTTTTTTTTTTTTGATTTCATTTCACTACAAAATTTCTGTTTAAGGTCAATTGAAATCGAAAATTTATAATTAAAAAAAAAAAAAAAAAAAAGAGTTAAATAAAACCAACAAGCGAGAAAAAAAAAACTAAATTAAGTATTATTGTTGTTGTTATTGTTGATTTTTTTATTTATTTTTTTTAAATAATTTCAATTTAATATATAGGTAATATTTATGTGTAATAACGTTTCTTTCGTAAATTTCCATGAAAACGCCTCCAAATCAAGGTTTTCAAATCAAAAAAAAAAAAAAAAAAAAAAAAAAAAAAAAAAAAACTATAAGTATTTTCAATACATATACTTATAAATTCTTTGTGCTATTTTTTTTTTCTTCTTTTGTATTTACAGAAAAAATAAAAAGTTATATTCGAATAAATAAATTTTATCCTCCTCCACACCAAAAGATATTCATAAACCAAACCATGTTTAACCAAAATAAAGATGAATATACAAGAATACTTCTTATTATTACTTTTTTTTTTTATATCTTCTTTTCAGATAATATCGCATGTTATTAATAAAATTTAAATGAAAATGAAAGGAAAAAATATTCAAAAATTAATATTTAAAAAAAAAAAAAAGAAAACCTCTTTTTTTTTTTGTTAATGATGAACAAAAGAAGAAGAAAAAAAAATTATTTTACAGCTAAATATTAAATAACAACAATGAATCATGTTTTTAAATTTTTAAAATCAGATTTTCCTATTTAAAAAAAAAAAATATACAATACGAGTAAATCTTGTGAAATTATTCATAATATGTAGGTGGTAAGTCTAAATAAAGTATATCCTGATGATATATGTAACGGGATTATAGAAGATAATTAAAAATGTTTTTTTTTTTTTATGAATGACAAAGATATTCTGTAAAAACAAATTATGTAATTATTATTGAAAAAGTATGTATCTCTTTTTAATCGTGAAACATGTAACAACCACGCATATACATATGTATGTATATACACAAAGAATGGTTCAGAATCTTAATTAAGTCCTTGTTAGTTTAGAAGATTTTTTACACAATCTCTTTTATTTTTTCTAAAACTAATTTTTGAATTAAAAAAAAAACCTTGAATCGTGGCATAAAGGAAAAGAAACTATTAGTAAAAATAAAATAGATGAGAAAAAAAAATTACCTGTACATTTTTTTTTTATTGTTCCAATAACACCTGCATATACTACATAATATTCAATCGTTGTGTATTTTTTTCAATTTTCCAAGATATCACATATTTTGGCCTTTTCTTATGGAATTTCACGTAGATATTTTCAATCTTTTACCAAATGCGTTTCATTTTCAAACTTTCCAAATTTATAATATTTTTACATTCCTCATATATTTTTGTGATCTTATAGCTAAAAAAAAAAAAAAAAAAAAAAAAAAAAAAAAAAAAAAAAAAAAAAAAAAAATTAATTAGAAAAGCGTTCTTAATTTAAATTCTAAATAATTTTTAAACTGTTTTTTTATTTTTTTATTTGTTTGCTTTTTAATTGAATTAATAAGTTTTCAGAATCACACCACACAATAGTTTTTTTTTTTTTCAATTGAAATAATTTACTTTCAAATTTTGTTTTTGACATGTTTTGAAATTTTTTTGTTTTAATATTCAAGATAAATACCAAGTTGAGCAATATTAAGCATATTGAAATGACATACATATTTTAAGAATTTTAATTACTACAATAAACTGAAAGTCATAATTTGTCTAAAATGTTTAACAATTCAAAAAAACAAAAAACCTTCATTTAGTCAATATGTGTGCTATATTAAAACTTTAATGAAAAAAATTGAAATTATTAAAAAGTTTTTAATTGTTCACCTTAATTTTTCTGCTCAATTTCACACATAAAAAATTTGTATTAAAACTTATTTCTGTTTCGTCAACAAAATGAAAAAAAAAATTCTCATAATGAATAAAAAAAATTGAATGAAATTTAGATTTGAAATTATTGTTTGGTTGGTTGACGTGGCGGTTCTTTGAATTATTTCCAAAGACCCAAATAGCACTACACCGTGCCGTTTTGATACCACACACCGACACACCTCTAAGTTGTCAGTCAAAGGGTTGTAAGCCCTTCTGTCATACATGCACCTACAGTTTTTAAAGTGAATTGCGAACCACTAGATTCGTTGGTAGAGAACGGATTTTATTTGTATGACAGGGTTGGTTACTAATATTTCTTATAGTTTTCTGTGGACTTAGCTTATGGTCTCTAAGCAGAGTCACCAAACTATTTAGTATTGAGCACTTATACCCAACTCAAAGTGAATTGGTACTCATTCAAAGCTGAGTGAACTTATGCGGACTCGAACCCGAGACTTTCAGCAACAGAAACCAACACTCTACCGCTTCGTCCACTAGATATAGTAATAAAAACTATTCAAAATAAAATTAATGAAAAATTTTACATAATAAATATTTTTAAAGTCATGTAATTTTGTAATTTCAATATACATTCAGTTCACCATTATCAATCAACGATCATTTAGCATTTTTATTACACAAATGCTTTTTTTTCTTTTTTCGACTTATGATATGATGTCAGTAAAAAAAATTTAAAAAAAATGTAAATATGAACTAAAAAGGTACAAAAAAAATTTTTTTTTTCCCCAATACGATTATGCATAGGAACTAGTTGAAAATATTTATGAATCAAACCAATGAATGAATGAAAAAAGCAACAAAAAGAAATAATTTACTAAAATAGATGAAAAAAAAAGATAAACTTTTTAAAAAATATCTAACAAGTTTCTATATCAGTATACCTTATAGATACGAGTACATGTGTGTGTAATTATCATCATCATCGAAAATAAAAACAAAATTTTACGTAATTTTGCAACATAAATTTCATTTACGGTTCATATAATAATAACGTACACATTATATTAACGATAAATTAAATTGTAATATATTTTATGTACTTTATTTTCTTCTTCTTCTTCTTTTCTTATAAATCATAATTACTTTGTAATCTTTTGTTTTGTGCTCATTATATAAAACTATGATTAAACACAAAAAAAAACCAAAAAAAAAAAAAGGCAGATCACACTAATTGTACATAGACGAGTAAAACGAAAAATAAAATACATTACATACATTTATGTATATACTCGTATACAGGGTGTCCGGTATTAATGTTTACAAAATGAAACCACAGATAGGTCTCGCCGAGACAAGCAAAAAATCGTATGGGTGGTGGGAGTTGTAATATCAATGGTTTGTCCGCTAGAGGGCGTTGAAGATTTTTGTGACATTTTTTTTTTATAAAACACCCATATATCTAACAAAAGAGAACCTCTTGCCCTTTTAAATAACATAAGCACCATCTCTTTATTCCCCTTACTACAGAAATTATTAGCGATCAAAGTCAGAAATTTACAATTTTTTACCTAATTTCTTGGAAAAATCCAGTAATTTCTCGAAAAAACGCATTATTAACATACCCTTTTTTTTTACAATAACTGAAAAGCGCAACTCTTTCTCTACAAATTAGCTCTCTACGACATGACTCTATCTGCTTTGGTTCAGAAGCTAGAGCCTTTTGAATGAAGTCACTTTTTTACTCATTCCCTTGCCCCTTCATACATTTTGCACCAAGAAGTGAATAAAGTCTTTAGAATAAAATAATTTTTTTGACACCCTTTATATTTTTTAAAATCTAAACAAAATAAAAAGATACAATCATAAATATTGTTAAAATTTAAAAATAATTTTTATCTTTACATACCTACTACCTATTTATTTTTTTCCTGTTTATCCTATTTTGGATTAATGCTTTTATATTTTTTTTTTTTCTCGTTTCAGATTATGGATATGTTATATACTGAATCGACATTTATTTGATGAATTCCATCTTATTTAAAGGAAGTTAGAAAACAAACAAACAAAATTACATCATAAAAAAAAAAAAACTTAAAAGAAAAAAAACAAAAAGGCATACAAAATTATTATTTAAAAAAAAAAAAAAGCAGAAAACTAAAATTGCATCACACGACGTGTGTGTATTTGAGATTTTAAAATTAACATTTTTTGTTTTTTTGTTTTTTGTTTAATAAAAATTAACCGAAAAAGATAATTAATTAAAAAAATAATCGTAGATACATTATAACATACATATTTAATTACAACAGTACCTTTTCTTCAAGATTCCTTATTTATTTATTTATTATTAATTTTTTTTTTTTTTTCAATTTAATAAAAATTTATAAAAAATAAAAAGATTAATTATTATTATTATTCAGTTTTAATTAAAATAATTTCTTTATTTTTGTGAAAGTATTTATATTTATTATTATTATTATTTTTTGTAACGATTATTTTGTATATAAAAAAAAAAAAATATTAAATAATTATAATATATATGATTAAATACAAATTATTAATAATAAATTTAATATATAAATAATTAATAATATAATATAAAATAAAAAATAAAAAAAAATAAAAAAAAAATGTATAGACCAAATTTTTATGAATCTACATGCCTTCGATGCAATGAAACTGTTTATCAAGTTGATCGTGTTGGACCATTAAAAGATTTTACATTTTTTCATTCTGGATGTTTTAAATGTGTTCATTGTGGAACAAAATTAACATTAAAAACATATTATAATAATCAACATCGGCAGGAAGATAAAGAAGTAAGTTTTTTAATTAATTATTATTTAATTTTTTTTATATTTCTTTTATTATAATTCATATATGCAAAATTTATGTGGTAAGAGTAGGTACATATGTATGTATATTTACAATTCATATATTTCATATAAGCAATAAGAAAAAGTTCTACAAAATTGAAAGTTAATTTGACTAGATTCTGGTTCAATAAAAAAAAAATTTACTCTATATCTGTGTCAAGAATTTACATACGCCCAATGCCCATCTGTAGATAATAATAAAATATTTGGTGCCTATTGCGAATATCACCAATCGATCGATGAAATGTCACATGAGGCAATGCTTTTAGGCCTATTCGATTGCGTTACACAATACCAAAAGTAAATTCAATCGAATCGAAAAGAGTTCTTCGATCGACTGTCGAATTGATAACCGCAATAGACACCTTTGTCTTTAGTTTATATTTTACGTATCTTTTTGTTATTAAAAAAATTAATAATTTTACATCGTGAAATTGAAAAATTACTTTATATAAAAATTAATACAGGCAGGGGCCAAGGCACATACATACCTACACAATTATTAGTTCACTATACTATATGTAAATTAATATATTGAAATTCTGATTTTCATTATCAGGATTCAGAAATTATTTGTTCTTAAAGTCGAAAAACCAAATAAAGTGAAACCTCTCTTAACGGACACCTCTTTTATGCGGACAACGGACACTTTTGGACTAAAAATATGTATGAAAATCCTCTCTTGAACGGACATTGTCTAACAACGTTGTTTTGGAAAAAAGTAAAAAGAAAATTAAAAGTTAGAATATCTGTTATTTAAGTTCAAACATAATACGTATCTACAAACAAACTTTTGTAAAAATTTTAGAACTTTCACTTTCTTATAATTTCTGTTATTTTGCATAACCTCTTTCTAGCGGACACCTCTCTAAAACTGACAAACTTTTTGGTCCCAAGGCTGACCGCATTAGAGAAGTTTCACTGTATGTATTTTTAATTTACATTATTTTTTCTCTTTCGTCAACATTGTGAATGAAAATCTCTATGCGATAAAAAAAAAAAAACAAAGAAATTAAAATTAGAAAGTTTGGAATTTTTTCCGAAAGGATATTATTTTCTTTTTTCTTTATTATTCTTTATTATAGGGATATCCTTTTACAGCAATTTTAATATGCAATATGAATTAATAAATGTTTTTTTTTTTTTTTCATTTACGAAGGTTTACTGCAGTTCACATGTACCAAAGAGTGGTCCTGGTCACCTTGATCAAACATCTGTAGGTATAAGACAGGCATTAAATGTGCCAAAAACAAATAAATATGTTAATGAACAAATTAGAGGAACAAGAACAGAAATTGATGGTAAATATATAATTATTATTATTATTTTTTTGTTTTTTGTTTTGTTTTTGTTTTTCTTATCATTTTCATTGTGACATTCAGGATTTAAAGATACTATAAGATTTTAATTTCAAATCACGACTGTAATGTCAATTTAAATTTAAACATATAAATTTTCTCAATTAAGAAAAAAAAAAAAGAAGTCAATAATAATAATAATAAATTACAGGACAAGGAAGACAATCAACACCAAATGGATATCATGGTAATCGTGATATTAATTCACCACAATCACAAATTGATTCTGATTATAAATATGGACGTTTTGATGCAAGTGCATTACATATTGCTCATGCACTTAAACAAACTGAAATACAAAAAGCATATAATAAAAGACGTGAAAAACCAATTGATTTCTATTTGGTAAGTAAAATGTATATATTACAATACATTATAAAACTAAATAGCTATGTAATAGAATATTATTTTTTTAATTTTATAGATTTTTCTCTCGAAATAATATTTTCTAAACTTATATTTATAGTTTTTTTCTTAAATTTCGGTACATAATTTCATTGTAAATACAAATTTAATTATACTACCTATATAGAATATAAATTCTCTTTGTTTGCATTCATTTTATATATGTATGTACATGTAATAGATATGTATCTTTTTTATCTTTATATATAATATACTCTCGATACATACAGTCTGTTCAAAATAAACGTGTTGTCTGTTTTACAAAGTGCACAGGGTTTATTTAAAAAGTATATTTAGCAATATGGAAACTACATTAAATTGCGAGTTGCGCAGGCAAACTAACATCGAGTCCAATCACTTTCGTTGTCTATAATGATATACGTTTTTGGGGAAAAAAATAACAACTGGATCCCAAACACTGCAGTACGGTATGCAAAAATTGGAAGGACCAGTATGGTATCATTAGAATGGATTGGACACCATAATCACCAGATGCCAATCCAATTGAAAATGTGTAGTCTTACATGAAGCAGAAGCTTCAAAAAAAAAAAGGAATAACTACCACAAAACAGTTTTCACGGCCATAAAAACGATGCGTTATTTGCCAAATAAGGTGTAGTACTTTTGACAGCTCGTAGTACTACATCAGGTATTATAGACAATGAAAGAGACTGGACTCCATATTAGTTTGCCTATGCAACTCGCAATTTAATGTAGTTTTCATATTGCTAAATATACTTTTTAAATAAACCCTATGCACTTTGTAAAACAGAGGCAACACGTTTATTTTGAACAGACTGTATATAGTAATTTAAAAATATTTTGTTACTTTAGTATTTGTAAATAATTCCATTAAACAAAAAAACAAAACAAAACAACAACAAAAATAGACTAAAAATTTCTTTTATTGTTATAACAATAGATAGAATTTATATATTTGTATACAATATATGTACATAGATAGATAGATAGATTTTTTTCTATATATTACTTTTTACTTTACTTTACTTTATTTTTTTTTATGTTTTACATAGCTGATGATGTAAATATACATTAAAAGAAAGCTTTTGTTTAGAGAGGTCGTTGCCATTAAAAGGTAAAAAGTGTATAAAAGAATTAGAGAGAAAAAAAAAGAAAAGAAAAAGAAAAGATGCGTAATACAAAAATTATATTTCTCATTATTATTATGATGATTTTTTTCTTAATTCACACTCAATTACGTATTGTATCTATACATAGGTACATATACATAATATGTATATACTCAGGTACTTGTAAAGTAATTTAACAATTGTTACAATTTTTTAATTAAAAAAAAAATGAAGAAAGAAAAATTTTTTATAGCCGTTTTTATAATATGCTAAGGAATTTAAAAACCGTATTAAAAAATAAAAAAAAAAAACATGAGAAAGGATGAATATTCTTAGTCATAATTTTTTTTGAAATTTCAATAATAAAAAATACATATTAAAAATATTTTCAATGGAAGAAAACTACGTGATATCGCTACGCCTCTGATAGAATTTAAAAAATAAATAAATAACCCTTACTAAGAGGTTTTACATCTACATACATACTTATTTTGAATGGATATTCTGGCACTGAATTTTATCTATATGTATGTACGATCAGTATAATGATGATCATTACTCTGGGCACTGTCCGCTCAACTACCACCTGAGCAAGATAGGGCTCAAAGAGGATGACAAATGCAGGTTCTGCAAAGAGGCCAAAGAGACCCCAAAACACATTCTGTGTAAATGCGAGGCTTTGGTCTCAAAAAGAGTGCGATACTTGCACCAGTTCTTCCTCAAGCCTGAGGAAGTCTTGTACGCACCTTCGAATAGAATCTTAGGATTTATAAAAAGCCTAAATCTATGAGAAGCACGGGCTGTACAAAAAATCTGTAACTGCAAAGGTCGAACTGCAACAATAGCCCTATTTCAATTTAATCTAATCTAATCTACTCTTTGCCAACTTGTATTATCTAAATGAAATATCTTAACTGAATCTTTTCTTGTTAATAAGTTAATTTTTTTTTTTACTAAAAATTACCCTAATTTAAAAAAACAAAAAATGTTTTTGTAAATAATTCAAACCCATAATGAATGTACAAGGAAAGAATATTTCTATGTGCCGCCTAACTTCATTTTTTTTTTAGTACGATTAATTTAAATCTAAAATTTCTGTTGTATGTATGTATTATAAATAATTACATATATTATTTTAATACTTTTTCTAAAAAAATAATAAAACATTAAAAAAAAAATTTTATTTTATTCTTTTTTTTTTACTTTCTCCTACATTTCTTTGTATATTTTATTTGATTTTTGTCAATCAACAATCGCTATATAGATACTGTACATCTTTTACTATATTATAAAAAATAAATTTTTGCAAAAATATTTCACGTTTTTAAAATAATCATACATGTATGTAGGTATAAAAAAGAAACTTCATATTTTAAATACATATGACAACAACAAAATTATATACATATTCTCGTACATTATGTAGAGGAAGTTCGGGTATTGTGGACCACTACTTTTATTTTCTAATTTAGTTCCTAAACTAGCAGCGTTAATTTCCCAAAATTTTCATAGAAACTTCATTAAAGCATGCTACATTTTTACAAGAACTCAAAAGGTGTATAACAATTAAAAGAAAAAAGCAAGAATTATTTGAAACACAAAGTGTCGATTTTACTATTTTTAAAAAGTGGTGGGTAATGTGGCATATAGTAGAGGCAAAAGTGGACAAAATGTCCCTCTTTTTTCGGAAATATAGTCGGGTTAGCCCAAATTACATCACATTGGATACACTAGATCCATTTCATTGTAGATATGTCTTCTTTTGCAGATTTTTCACAAAAATTACATTTGTTATCTAGAGATGGAATATCTGAGTTATAAAAATTTACTGCATTTTCGAAAACGTCAGAAGATCGTCAATTGACAAAATTCAGCAATATGTACAACGTTTTAAGCTGAATATCGTCAATTGACGATCATTTGACGTTCTTGAACATGCAATTATTTTCTCAATTAAAAAAAAGGTCGATATGAACGCTAAAAACATAAAATAAAAAAATTCTTAGAACTGAAAGCATTTTCAAACATGACTACACGTCATGGACTATATTTTAAACATGGTGATGTTAGAAAAAAATATAGAGTGAATGTTTCATAACTACGCATTTTAAAGAAAATATCATGATCCACAATATCCGACCAGTCCACAATACCCGAACTTCCTCTACATAATGTTTATGTAGTATGTAAATCCGGTCCGCTTAAAAAAGTATTTAAAGTTTCAAAAAAATTTAAAAAAAAAAAAAGAAGCAAACGCGTATTTACAAATATAAAAGTCATTATCATTTTTACAAAAAAGATATGTACATATTAATCTGATGCATCTGCAAAAAAAAAAAATAATAATAATAAAATTTATGCAACATACATACATGCATCACACATATTTAAACATAGTTTTCCAGATTAATGGAACAACACTTATCATTATTCGTGTATTCTTTTTTTTTTTTACCTTAAAAAAAAAAAGTGGTTACATACATATTTACCATTACATTGATACATTGTCATACCTTTTTTTTTTTTTCATTATCGCATATTACACATTTTATTATTATTTTTTTTTTAAACATAAATAATGACTAAATAGTAGTAGTATTACAAATTCAGGACAGCGATTGATATTTCCTCTTCATAACATACAATACATACGTATACATATATCTACATCTTTTTTTATATCTATATACATTTTGATTACATATTTTATTTTAAATAATAAAAAACAACAACAGCAAAACAAAATTATTTCATTCACACCTTTTCTTATACATACATACTATATTTTTTCTTTTTTCACATACGTGAGTGGATGAATGTGTGTTATAAAAATATATAAAATGTAGGTATGTTAATGAAATATGTAAAATTGAGGTAAAAAAAAGTGAATTACAAATTTATTAACACCTATTTACCTAAAATTAAAAAGACAATTTTTGTTTTTTTTTTTTTTGATTAACACACATTTATGAAAAAAAAAATATAAGCTTGGAATTTTAAAAGTAAACAAAAAGAAGAAACATTTCAAAATTTTCATTTAAAATTCTTTTATGCATTTATAAGAGAGGATATAAGCTATACATATATACAATACATATATAGTTAGTGAATGTTGTGTGAATGATAACGACCTTTTAAAATATTATGCCTAGACCATACTCTTTATTTTTCCTCTTTCTCTTTTGAATTATATATTATTTTTGCAAAATTATTATCTTATGTACATATATAATTAAATATATTACATACCTACATATATGTATGTACATATATCTTAACGTATGTATAATTAAAATACTAAAGAAAGAAAAAAAAGAATTTATAAAGTATGTATTTTGCATTTAAAGTTATTTCAAATCACGTAAAAGAAAGTCAATATAGCTATATTTTTTCTAAATAGAAAGTAAATTGCATTTTATATACGAAATAAATATTTGCATTTTAAATGGTTTTTTCTTTTTTCGCATGTATTTTAATATACAATTTGTTTTTTTTTTTCTTTCTACATAATGTATATAGCATGTTATTTTAATTCTAAATTTGAAATTATAAATCAAATAAAGTATTTTTTTACATTTAGAAAAGAAAAAAAAAATTCCATTAATAAGTTATTAAATTGTAGAAAAAATAAATATGAATTTCTAAAATTATTTTCCCAATTCAAAAATTTCTATACTCTTTCCAACAAATTTCTTCACTGCAGGTCTTATAGAAAAGTCCAGTGTCATTACACTTAATACTTTTAATAGGAGTATACTAAGCTATTCATATACCATACCCCAATCTATTATATGTGCCAAATGAGACGCTGGATAAAAGGGGCGGTGATAAAAATCAGAAACACATTTATGTAATTACTCAAAGAAGAAACAAGACAAAATTTGTCCATAAGACCTGCAGTGAAGAAATTTGTTGGATAGAGTATAGGAAAATTTCTTTTAAAAGCAATTATTAAGAAATATAAATTAAAAATTACGTATTTACAAGATTGTCTAATATGTATTTTAAATGTTCTTAAACGAGTTAAGGTTTTATATGAAAAGAAAATCACGACTCTGAGGGTTCAAACCTCATCAAATTTAGAAAACAACGATCAAAAAGGTGCAAAGGGGCAAAAAAACAAAAAAAAAAAAACAGAAAAATATAATAAGGGTATTCACTCTTTGGTGCAAATAGGTATATTGCATCATTGCATTCGGTGTATCGTAGCAAGAAAATGCAACGGTAGGAGCCCTCACGTTGCAGATATTCGTAATAAAAGTGTAAAAAAAGTAACGTTGCAACAAAGAGTGAATACCCTTAATATATGAGTACATACGAGTATATATGTATGTACAATGTACGTATTGTAAGAGATTCGAGTATTCTTCATCAATGATTACATTTGTAACTAAGAATAGCGAGCAACACGGTATCCAGGGCCGGATTAGCCATATGGCAGAAGTGGCAAATGCCACCGGCCCCGCGCATAACATTTGCCATCCGCCCCGCGCTGACTTAATTCAGCACTGACGGTATGGTATCCGATAGTTTAATTAGTAGAACAATGCCCAAATATCATTTTCTTGTTTTTAGTCTACCACAGAACATACATATATTATGTACAATACATATAAGGGTGTCGTTTAACTTGAGACAGTGTTAAAAAAAGCAAACTATACAAAAAAAGCGCTTGAAGTGAAGACACATTTAAGAGACATTTAAGGAAAATGTTTTAAAAAGAGTCGCATGAAATTAATTGTGTAAAAGTGAAATCTACAAGACAATTTCTATAAAAGGACTTGAAACAGGAATGCTTTTTACTTTATACATAACTTTTGTTCTAGCGAGTGGGGTTTTTTTTTTTTTTTTTTTGTAATAAAACTTTCTAGAGAAACGCATCCTGTTTCAATTTCAAAGTACATACTTACATTTATTCGTCCAGCTTTCTTGTCATCCTGAATAACTCGCACGTTAGAAGGACTTTCTCATGTCAAGTGATTGTAGGAAATAATGATAAGAATTTAATCCTGTGAGAATTAACTGAATCATACATTGAATCTGAAAATATCATAAAAATTAAAAAATGAATGAAACATATGAAAATTTCATCATCGAAACAATATATGTACATATATGTATGTATCTATCGTATTATAGTTTTTCTTTGTTTTAGATTTAAAGAAAATTTTTTTGATTTGATTAAACAAAAACCAATAATTTAATTGAAATAAACAAAATAATTAATAACAAATAAATAACAAAATTATTGCGTGTAGGTACTATGAAATTTTTATTTTATATATAAAAAATATATACGAACAGTATATGCTCTGTTTATGATACTTTTCATTTAAAAAAAATAAAAATAAAAACAATAACAAATTATTTAATTATTGATATTATTTTGTTTTTAAAGCAACAATTAGACTATAAAAAATGAGGCATTTTCTTAAAATTGAAAAGAAAAAAAAGAAAAAAAAAAACAATTTGTAATTTAATATTGTGTCATAATTTTAAATTTTGCAAAAACCAAAAAAAAAAACAACATACAATTTCATTTTTTCACAAAATATTTTTAGTAAGAAAAAAAAAAAAGAGTTATTTTTCTTGTATTTTATAGGTAATAGGTATACATGTGAATAATCATGTAATTACACGACATAACATTTTTTTTTCTATCAGTTTCACAAATCTACAAATCAAAAAATAACTAAATTTATACACAAAGCTATACATATGAATTCACTTACATATAGTACATACATACATATATAATGTATATATTATTTAGTATAATACATTTTTTTTTTACAGTTATACCTATTTTATTATAATTTTATTTGTTTTCGCTTCAATTGTATTCCTTATACCTTTTTTTTTTCCCTATAATTAAAACATGTTTACTATACGTTTTTATCTTCTATGGTGTGTATCACCAATCGCACACTAAGTAGCAGTGCCACCGTCGCAAACTAGTTTATAACCGGTTTTAACAACTGCTTAAAATACACCTTATGAGAGAAAATAGACTAGGACTGCTGCCACCGTCGCAAACGAGTTTATAACCGGTTTTAACAACTCCTGAAAATACACCTGATGGTGGCACGACCAAGTTGTAACGAGTATGAGTGTATTACAACCGTCAGCTAAAATTATTTTAGACTATTCTTATTATACCAAGTATGAAAAAAATTGTTACAACTAGCGCATTCTAACCAATGTATTCTGGCTCTATGGTGGCACGACCAAGTTGTAACGAGCGTGAGTGTATTACAACCGTCAGCTAAAATTATTTTAGACTATTCTTATTATACCAAGTAGGAAAAAAATTGTTACAACTAGAGCATTGCTACTTATTATATTTTGGCTGTATGTGTGTATCTTCCACTCTTCTTTTTTTTTATGAATCTTTCAAGGAAAATGACATATTTTTTAACACATTACAATCATTAACTGAAGTACTGTTTTTTTTTTAAAAATTTTTTTTTTTTTTTTGCAATTCAAGAGTATGAAAATAGAACAATAGACATCACCTACATAGTTTTCATAATTATGTAAAAATCATGATGAATATATTTCATGAAAATAAAAAAATAAAAATTACCACGTCTAGTAATTTATCAGTTATAAAAGAAAACAAATAAAAAAAAATTATGTTCTCAAAATTAAAATTTGTTTTTTTTGTTTGCGCTGCTGCTGGTGGGGCTGTAGATTTTTTTTTTTTTTTTTTTTTTTTTTTTTTTTTTTTTTTTTTTAATATAAGTATATTTTATAATGTTAAAAATAATGATGATATATCATGACAAAATCTATTGAATGTGATGTATTGTATTGTGTATATGCATGAATATTCACATTTACAGTTTGTATACTTTCAC
Organism: Bombylius major; assembly: GCA_932526495.1. Lineage (NCBI taxonomy): Eukaryota > Metazoa > Arthropoda > Insecta > Diptera > Bombyliidae > Bombylius > Bombylius major. Next base: position 1,148,007 of record OW052046.1, read on the forward strand.
TTTAATCATACACAGTGCATGTTTTATTTAAAGAAAATTACTTAATGTTTTAATTTTATATTCAATTTAAAAAAAAAAAAAAAAAAAAAAAAAAAAGTGCACGTTAATTGAAAACTTTGAATTTAAATTAGAAAAATAACTTGTTTAAGGATTAAAATTAATCATTTCTTTTGTAAAATTTTAGAAATATCTATTGAAAAAAAACAAATTATATGTGGATCTTCGAAAACGTCGAATGATCGTCAGACGTCAATTAATGCAATTCAGCTTAAAACTTTAAATTGCTGAATTTCATCAATTGATGGTATTGAATATTTGAATATCTGAATAATTTATATTTTGTATCAAGTATACATACATACATGCCAATATATCTATGAATGGAATGCAAAACAGATTAATTCAATATCAATATAAAATTTAAATTTAGATTTATTTCGAAGTCTTCTCAATGAAAAGAAAATTGAGGTTTGAATGCCTCATTACTTTGAAATAAATATTTTAGTAGAAGTTGAAAGAATATGTATTTTGCAACATTTGTCTTGAATTATCTTTTTGAAGGAAAAATGCGACTTCGAAAACGTCAGATGATCGTCAATTGACGAAATTCAGCAATACAACGTCTTAAGCTGAATATCGTCAATTGACGATCATTTGACGTTTTCGAACACGCACAAACTATCTAAAGATACATAAGTATACTGATATACTGAGAGTGAGATCATAGAATGTAAAATATATGTACCTACCTATAATATTTTCATACTGTTTTCTTCTAATACAATATATGAGACGTTCAAAAGTAAAAGTTGATTTATTCCATCTTAGTTTGTTTTGAGAAAAACAGGAAAAAGGTAAAACTTTTAAATTAAATGCAATTTTAATAAATTTCTTAATACATTGTTAATTCAATAGGTTCATTTTGCCAAAAACAGCACTCACTCTGATTTTTTATGAGTGTGTAAATTGAAAGGAGATAGATACTTTTATATTAATTGTGTAATAACTCAGAAGCAGTTGAAAATTTTTGAATGAGGTCAAAACCAAATACAAAGAGAATTAAATAACCTTTTACTTTGACATATAAAATGTAAAAAAATAAATAGCTAAAGCAAATTCTCGACCTACTTATGTTTTGTAGACCACTCGTAAAACATTTGGTTGCATGTAGAGGGAGTTTTTAAGCTTCAACGGAATAGCAAAACTTTTGCTATTAACATCATGTAGAAATAAGGAAGTTTTGCACCTAATGCCAAATTTTACAACCATTTTTCAGGGGCATCAATGCAGTTTTTAAAATTTAAATTTTTCAGATTAAAAGCACTTTGCCATCATTAACTAAATTTTTTTTAAAAATTGAAAAAGATCAACTTTTGCCTTTTGAACGTCTTATATATTATGACCTTAAAAATAATTCTAACATTACAACCTACTTACTTCCCAATAAGCTCATATAAACATAAAACTTATTTTACATATGATATGTTGTTATTAGCAAACATACCAATTACATACATACACACATATGTACATACATATATTATATTTTCTAAACTCTAAAGATTCATTCATTTAATTGTTTAATTTTACCTTGAATATTAAGAATTATAATAATAATATTGTTAAAATATACTTTTTTTTTTAATACTATACACATATCTTTATATACATATATGTATATCAACAGAAAAATACATAGCCATACGTATGTCATGTATATTATTTATTTATTTACTTATAGAACATTTTTCTATTTCACGTTATATGATTATTATTAATTTTTTTTTTTTTCAGTTTATAAAAATTATAAAAATATGAAATATATTAGAAAATATAATAATATATGTATGTATGCATGATGTATTTCAATTAATGTACACATGATTTTACAAAAATAATAAAATAACAAAAAAACAGGGTATTTTATAGTAAAAATGTTACTATGTACTATGAAAATATACATTCAATTTTTTCTCTCATACTTATTTCCACAGAATTTCCCAATTATTAAAATAAAAAAAAAATGTCAATATGATAAATTACATCGGTCACTGCAGTGCTGGATTTAAGTTCGATGCCGCCCTAGGCTCTGTCCGATATGGCGCCTCCAAAACTGTGAGGTTTTTTGCTTTTTAGGTAAAGATTTATTCTCAGACAATGAGAAGAGGTTTTTTTTTTTACACAAATTTGCCGCCCTAGGCACATGCCTCACATGCCTAAGCTTAAATCCGGCACTGGGTCACTGATATAAATAGACTGGATAAAACAACTGTAGTAAACACCATACTGTTAAAATAAGACTAAATTTATATTGTTGTCTCACTCTTAGGGAATTAACGAAATTTGTCTTGAGCCCACATGAAACGAAAAGTTGTACAGTCCAGTCCAGTTACCAGTACTATATAAGTCATTGACATGGGTATACCCATGGTAAAATAAACACTAGTAAGGTATTATAAAGAATGAATGAGAAAAGAAACGTGACGTAAGAAAGACTCATGAATATGAGTATGTATTGAATAAGTCTTTTTATCATAATGGAGAATAATTAAATAAATTAAGTAATTTTGAATTATTTTATAAATAAAAAATCTAATCTAATCCACTCATCACATAAATTTTTATTTTTAAACCCTAGGATCGCCTGATCGACAATGTCAAAATTTTAGCCGTTCGTATACAAATGAATATCATATACGTACATTTTATATGGAAATTTAGAATTTTTTTCATTCAAGGAGCTGTATCTCACCAACCAAAACTATTATTTTTATATTGAAATCTTCATTGAAGTGTTTTCTTTAGTGTTGTTGTCTTTAAAGTTCTATATTTTTTTCTAGTTTTCGAGATAAAGTGGAAAACAAGGTTAAAAATGTTGTACTTCTTCATGGTTTTTCGTCCTTGTGATTGAAAATTATGGCACTTACAGAATTACTGAACAAGATAGCTTTTAAGCAACACTTCAATAAATATATTTTAATCCAAAAATATTAATTTTTGTATATATGTTTGTTATGTTTCATTTCTCAGATCGTCCATATACTTTTGTATTGCCATACGATCTTTCTTACGTTTTTATGGCACCTGAGAATTCCGATTGATATTACCTTACTAGTGTTTCTTTTACCATGGGTATACCTATTCTGATAGGGTCATTCATTTGATAAAAGATTTACAATTAGATTTTTTCCTTTTCTGTATTATTATTATTATTTTTTTTTTTTTGTTTACGGTTTACTACATCATATAGAACAAAAATGTAATTGACCAATAATGAAAATGAGTATATATATGTATGTATATATACATATTATTATGAACAAGAACAGTATATGTATGTACTTAATAATATAATATTAACTTCTTACACGCAATTTTATGATAACGAGTATAATAAAGATACACAATAACTTTATAATCATATTTAGATTTAGTCAAGTCAATTAAATTAGATAGAAAATAAATATATACAATAGTATATAAATTTATATATATGTACATATTTATTAATGTGCAATTTAAATTTACGCTATATACACGTATATATCTATAGCTTTTAATAAGAAAAAAATATACACATTATTTTGCTTTATGGAGTGTAACATAAAATAAAAGAAAATGTTAAACAAATATTTTACAAAAATTTATATTTTCCATTCCATAATGCATATCAAGTAGGTATGTATAGAGTTTATAATTGAAAAAAAAAATCATTACCGTATTACATATATTTATTACAAAAACAAAACAAACAACAACAAAAAAAAACACTTTTAATGTACATGTTTTCATTTAATCTCAATGTTCATGCATTATTTTAAATCTAATATGTTTATTTTGCATTACACGCAGAATATAATACATATGTAATTTAAAAAAATCTTTAATACAACAATACGAAAGAAAATAATGAATATACTACCAGTTACCAGTAATATGATAGCGAATTATATTTGTGAGAAAATTTTTTATATAAAAATTAATTTCTATCAAGTTTAAGAGTTTTTTCAACACAGAAAATATTATGACGGATATGAAACTCTTTTATTTTATCTATAATGCAAAAAGTTCGAATAATCGTTGTTATAGTTAGAAATTTTTTTTCAAAAAAAAAAAAAAAATACTGTTCTACCGTTATCTTTAGGTAAAAGTTTTGCCGTTTTTTTTAAATACATACATATGTATATCCAGTCCTAATCTTCTATCAACGTAGCGTAACTTCATCTAGCGTGAAACTCTAACATTTGCCAATAATTTTGAAATCAGAATCTTCAGAACTTCACTCCATAGTAGGACATAATTAAACGTTGTATATCTCATTCTTCTGAGAAAACAATTTACCGTTTGTTTCAATTTTATATTTTATTGTACTTAATAATTTTTATTAATATTTTTATTTAAAGGCTCGTGAAGAACAAGCACGATTAGAAATGAAACATCGTAAAGAAGAAGATGATTTATATCGTAAATTTGCACGTAAAAGAGAAGAAGAAGATCGAAAAATACAAACAGAAATTCAAGATGAATGGGAAAAGGAATTACAACGTTTAGCACATCGCTTTGAAAAAGAATTAGCAACATCAAGAAGAAATCGTGATGATCAAAATATATTAACATTACGTCATGAACAACAAAAAGAGGATCTTGAAAAGAATATGACATTAAGACGTAATAAGAAAAAAGAAAGTTTAACACGTAAAATGTTAGAACATGAACGTTCTGAAACAGCAGCATTAGTTGATCGTCAATCAAGTGAAATGTTGGAATTAATAAGTGCTAGACGTAGTGAATATATGCAAAATGAAAGTATATTCTTAGATGATGAATTTACAGAGGGTACATTACCGCTTGAATATCCAAATATAGCACCAGCACCAGCACCACCAGCTGTTAGTAAATTTCAAATTTATACAGATCCAATTGAATTTGAAGATGTAGATCGTATCGCAATATCGGTAATTAATTTTCAATATTAAATTTATTTTAATTAATTTATTGTCAAATTATCGATTATGATAAAAAAAATTTTGATTTTCATTAGGTTGCACAAGAGGATCAAAAAACATTTACCGATTTAGTACGACAATTAGTTGGACGTTGTACATCAGATATTGAAAAAGCTCGTACAATATTTCGTTGGATAACAGTAAAAAATTTAAATGCTATGCATTTTGATGATGATTTACGTGGTGATACACCAATGGGTCTATTAAGGGGTATCAAATATGGAACAGAAAGTTATCATGTATTATTTAAACGTTTATGCAGTTATGCTGGTTTACATTGTGTTGTAATAAAAGGTTATTCAAAAAGTGCTGGCTATCAACCTGGTGTTAAATTTCAAGATTCTAGATTTCGTAATTCATGGAATGCTGTTTATGTAGCTGGTGCATGGCGTTTTGTACAATGTAATTGGGGAGCTAGACATTTAGTTAATGCAAAAGAAGCACCAAAAACTGGACGTGGTAAAAATGATAGTTTACGGTAAGGAATACATATTTCTTTTTTTTTTTAAAAAAAAAAAAGAATTTATAATTTAATATAAATTTTTTATTTGAATTAAATTTTAGATATGAATATGATGATCATTATTTTCTTACGGATCCCAGAGAATTTATTTATGAATTTTTCCCATTACAAGAGGAATGGCAATTATTAAAAAGGCCAATAACATTACGGGAATTTGAAAATTTACCATTTGTTAGATCATTATTCTTCCGTTATGGATTACATTTTGCTGATGAAGGTTATGGTGCTGTTGTATATACTGATGACACAGGTATAAAACAAACAAAAAAAAAAAAAACAACTAAGTAACTTTAAGTAATAGAAGAATATTTATTTTATATCAAATTTATTTTATAGGAGCGGCTACAGTACGAATTGCAATGCCAACTGATATGCAAAGTTGTTTAATATTTCATTATAATTTGAAATTTTATGATAGCGAAGATGATTCATATGATGGTATATCATTAAAAAGATTTGTAATGCAATCAGTTATTGGTAATATTGTTGCATTTCGTGTACATGCACCATGTTCTGGTGCATTTTTATTAGATATATTTGCAAATGCTGTAACACCACAAGAGTATTTAACTGGTGAACCAATGAAATTTAAATCAGTTTGTAAATTTAAAGTAAGTGTATTATGTTATATTTACATTAGTTGTAAAAATTTTCCATATCATTTCTTTAAATAATTATTATTTTTATTTATTCATTCTTTAGATTTGTTGTGAAGAACTACAAACAGTTATGGTACCTTTACCAGATTGTGCAAGTGGTGAATGGGGACCGACAAAAGCAACACGTTTATTTGGTTTAATACCAATAACATATCAAGAACCATTAATATTTGCTGGAAGATCATTAGAATTACAATTTCGTATGTCAAGACCATTAACTGATTTTATGGCAACATTACATAAAAATGGTTTAGAAGAAAAAAAATTATCAAAATATGTTACACATAATATATCAGATGATATAATTACATTTACAATAAAGTAAGTTCTATAAATAAAAAAAAATATATAATTTTCATTTTATTGTATTTTTTTTTTTTTTTTTCAGTTTTCCCGAAGAAGGTCAATATGGCTTAGATATTTATACTAGAGAAGTTGGTTCAATGCATCATAACAATAATTCAATGAATGAAAAACATTTGCTTACACATTGTTGTAAATATTTAATAAATTCAACGAGAAGAAATTGAAAAACATTTCATACAAAAACATGAATATATTCATTTTTTTTTTTGTGTAAATTTTATTTAAAAAAAAACAACAATATATGTAAAATGTATGTATGTAAACATAATTTTTACACTAAAAAAAATAATAGATAAATTAATAAAAAAACGACTTAACAAATGAAAATTATCGAAAGAAAGACAATTATGTATAAGCTCAAAATCTTCCGTATAATGTATTAAAACCGCCTTCCATTTTTTTTTTTTTTTTTAAATTATTTAAATAATTTATTTGAATATTTACAAAAAAAAAAAGAAGTAATATATCGAAATGATGTTACTAATTCCTAAAATTTAAAAAATAAAGAAACAAATAAAATGTTCATATCTTTAAATATAATAATAATAAAAGTTTGACATTTTATTTTTCAAATCTTTAAAGAAATAAAAAAAAAAAACAAAAAGCTAATTTCCAATTTTTACATTATTTTTATAATTGTTTTTTTTTTTAATTTGAATAATACGCACTTATATATATATATATACGTATACATAGAAAGTTATTAAATAATTATATTTATGAATTTAATATATACAAAATATATATATTTAAATATAACATAATGAAACTGTTTATTTTCATCCTCAACTTTTTTTTTTTAAACTCTGCAAATAACACAATCTCACGAGGACTTGACAGCTATGGTAATGACTAACAGGTACTATTGAGATATTTGTGACTATGTAGGTACTACATATTAACGTCTAATAAAATCGCTAATTGCAACCTTGAAAGTCACGCAAGGATCTTATTTTAAGTTATACAGTGTAAATGTGTAATCAATGGATTCCCTGTTTTAATTGCGAATTTCTAATATTTTTAATGAGGTATGCAACTGTATTAATTTCAACTTTGTGAAACATCTACTAGAAATTGTCAATCATATACGAGTATAGTATAAGCGAAAGTCAATGAGAGAGAAACCCTCACTCACTACCTCTGCGACTGTCCGGCACTTGCTAGAGCAAGGTTCCAGACGTTGGGGAGCTTCTCCTTCAGGGACCTTGAGGAAATATCAAAAGTTACGGTAAGAGACATTATACGATTCCTGAATGGAACAGAATGGCTATAGTGATCTACCGGTATTATGAACGTTATTGCCCAAGATTACGCGAGGTGTGATATCAAAACGGCGCTTTTAGTGCTAATTGGGTCTTTCGAAAGATTTCGAGGGCCGCCACGTCAACCAACTAACCAACCATAAGCGAAAGTAATTTTCAAAAGAATGAATTAATATTGCCAATGTTCAAAATGAAAGTTTCGAGGGGATGATTCGACGTATTTAACTTAATTCCTGCTTTCTTTCTTTTCCAATAATTAATACAACAATACTATTACTAAATTTCATGGCATAGGTATCTTCAAAAAATAATAATAATAAAAACGAGTGTAGAAGGTTTGAAAATCAACAATACATACTATGTACATATTTAAGTAGTAATTAAGAACAGTAAACGATATAAAATTCGGTAGCTCAGTGGTAAGAGCTTATCTCAGGCAAGAAAAAGATCTGTGGTTCGATTCCCAGCCGCGTCGAATGCCGTTTTTTCTGTTCTTAGTATACTGCAGTATGAAAATTTTAAATTATAACATTTTTTTGGATTGAAAAAACAATAAAAGATAAGACATTTTAATGATAGGTGCGGTGCGCTGCATCCGAAAAACCATTGGATTTGAAAATTACATTTATCACTTTACAGAAAAAGAATACTGTATTTATGATTTAAAATTAAAACGATACGATTCGATGGTTTAATGATTTTGTTGCTTGACTTAGAGAAAGTAAAAAAAAGTCTATTGAATAATTTTCATGATGTTACAATAATTAAAAAGAAAAAAATTTAAAAAAAAAAGGAAAATTTTCATTTCACATACGATTGTCTTCGTCCAAAGAACCTATGTATGTTCAAAATTTCATTCAGATCACTCAATTTATAACAGAGATACTACGAATTAACGATTTCTTGAAGATGAAGTTCTTATTTGAAAAGAAAGAAATCATTACAAACAGAACACGAGTAACAAATTTTTATTACATAATGTATGTATGTATAACCATAACCAAAGATCATAGAATATCAGTAGATATTCCAAAACAGAAAAACTTTTGAAAAATACATTTTTAGTTCTAAATCTGTTCATAGAGCTTACAGACAAAAATGAATCGCTTAGAACATTAGATTTAAAAATACTTTATGAGTTAATAACTGTTTTTGCAATAAAAAAGAATATTTAACAGACACACAAAGCCTTAAAATTGTAATTAGATGATTTTGCACATTTTATATGGAAAATTTTGTTTATTTGTTGTTGCTGTTGTACTTTTTTTTTATGCCTGTTATTCCTTCTTTGAGACTTTTTTCTTTCATACATTTACCTACAGTTTAAAGTGATATGTGAACCATTAAATTCTTTGATAGAGAAACGAGTTTATTCGTATGACAGGACTGAACTGATATTTGAACCAAACTACTTCAGTATCGAGCACTTATATTCAACTCAAAATTGAATTGGTGGTACTTATTCAAAGCTGAGTGAACTTAGGCGGATTCGATTTTCAGACCTTCAGTATCAGAAGCTAACACACTACCGCTTTGGCCACTGACCGCCTGTTGTTGTTGTACTATTATATGGGAGTATTTATCATTTTAAATTTTAAGTTTGAATTTCGAAACGTTAGTTCAATTTTTGCTCGATAGATAGAACATATAAGAAGATTTCTTTTAGGAGCTTCAATTGAAAATACGAGTGAAATTACCAAATTAACTACGTGGAATATCTATTTCATTCTATTATTTTTGATATAACGCAGAAAATTGTAAATTGTGATATTGAAAAATTTATGATGTAGGAAGTAGGTACATATTGTAAATTGTTAATTTTTCGAAATATAAAGTAACAAAAAAAGCTTATAATATATCCTCTTCATAAGTTTATTTTTTGATAATTATGTATTTTTCTTTAAAAATCAAGGACATGTAAAGGATATAAGTACACAGGTAGATATAAATAGTAATTGTTAATAACAGATTTTTATCTTCTAAGTATTAATAGGTAAATTTTCACAAAATTAACTAACAAGGATACTGGATATTAATTTCTATTAACTATGTCTGTTATGTAGAAATTCAAATTCCTTATGAATTGAAATACCAAATAAGGACTAAATCACCATCTAGTTTTTAGTAGAAGAAAATAAATTTGTTATACGATTTATACACCAATTATATAAGTATGTACATATTTATACAATTAATCTTATAATATTAAGCTTTTCTCTTCACCTTCACAGTAATTATTATATAATTTTTGAATTCTAAATTTATTTACAAGAATATTTCTTTGAAAAACAATTACAAAAATCATATTTGAAATTCATTTTCTTTTTAAATTCAATAGTTTTATAATTTATGACATTTCTTCTACAAATATTTTTACGAAACAACAGTGCCAGATTGGTGCCTTTCGTTAATATTTAATAAATTTGAATTTAAATTATTCTTAAACTGTTAAAATTGAAGTAAAATAAATTTTAAATTAACTAGGTATTATTATTTGCGAAACCACATGATCGTTATTTACAATAATTCACATTAACTGTATCATGATAGTTCAACTCTTGTATTTTTGCAAGGCTCATGAAAAGTATAGTGTTTTTGTTTGACTTAAGACCAATTCCAAACTTGGAACTCAGGACTCAAGACGAAAAAGTGTCAAAATTATTTTAGCATATGATTGAAGTAAACCAAATGCTTACCTCATACCTCAAGACGCAAATGACCATGAAGGCCAATTTGGAGTTGGCCTTTATAGGTATTCACTATTCAACTGTAATAAATTTAACACATCTACATGCTTCACCCCTAAATATTTTCTTCTTGTTTTCGTGAAAATTTGGAAACAAAATAACCGTCAAGTAGAAAATGCTCAAAGAATAAAAATATACAGCCCAATACATATTTTTTTTTCCTCTTTTACTAGTGTATAGCGTTAAAAATCAGAATCCTCCACTCCATATATATTGCATTTTACAGTACACAACACTACATAATATGTATGTATATAAAAATTGGGATTAAAAACCCAAGTCCCAAATAAATTTCCGATATAGCAGGTTTAAACTTTAAACTACATGAAATTAGGAGTAAACCATAAAATCATAATCCGAATCAAAATTAAGTAGCTTTGCTATTACAAACCTGTGCATTGATGCTAATTTACGACAAACATACAAATTTACAATACTAACGGTACTACTAACAAATTAAAATAAACCATGCGGCATGCACCTTTTTATTTACAAGAATATTTACGTTTACGTACCTTTATAATATTAACAAACAAAACAAAACACTCCATCGAAATTGTAATTCACTTCACCAATGCAATGCAATTTTCTAAATTTCTAGGAACTCACAAAAAAAAATAAAAAAAAGCAAGAACAAAAAAATGACAAGCGTTCGTCCGCCTTTTCTGCCAAATGTTACCAGATGATAGGTATCTCGATTCTCGAACCAAATTTCTACAAGTTTAAATTTTTGTTTTATTTCTTCTTCTCAACATACTTTTCAATTTTTTCCAAATTTTAAAATATTTCCACTCTGATGTTTAAAAAAGTATAAATAAATAAAAGGACGAAAAATGGACTACCGACCACGAAATTGCTAATTATTATACATAATTAGGGCGACAAAGCTCAATACATAAAATTTGATTTTTACTCACGGAAACACTGCAACACAACAATGAACGACTCCTATAGTACCAAACCAAGACAGAATGCATAGTGTCAAAATTATCATTTTTCTTCAATAACTTAATTTCTATTAATTTTATAATATAACAATGTTTGGGAAAAATGTTTATTTAATAAAAATCTACAAATTTTTAGAACATTATAATTTGATATTTTTAGTAATTTCGAAGATTTCAGGGAAAATTAATTCTCAGTTTTATGTTACTTAATATTTAATCACGTTTTTCCTTTGATTTACGTTGCTAATAGGTAATTATTATATGCGATGAAAACAAAGCTAACGATCTTCTCTACATTTCATTAGAACATAATTTTCATGTACTAGACAATATTCTGAGAACTTAAAATTTTTTAAAAATTCTACAAAATAAAAAAGAAGAAAATAATTATGTGTAAATTTTTTTTTATCTGGCAATATCATAGTATTTTGTTTGTATAAATTCGTTAAGTTTTTCTTCTTTTCGAATGAATCATCTTCAATTTTATTGCTTTAACGAAAAAAAATGTCTTTATTCACGGAGTCAGCCATTTGCAAGCAATGGAAACCATGAATTTATATGTACATTTGTATTGGGGAGTTGACTTGACCGCGCTGCTGTTTGTGAGTTTGGTAAATTGTATTTTTTTTAAAGTAATTTCTTTCATTTTTTCTAAAAACAAAATTATTTGTGAAAAACGTTTTTAAAAAGTTTTAAGTGGAACTTTTATACAAATTATTGAAATTTGTAATTTATTTTAATAATCAACATAATTTTAAAATATCAAAGGTATGTAAAAAAAAGAAAGAAAGAAAAGTAAAAAAGAGGAAAAAATAATGTGTGTTTAAAATTCAAGGTGGTTGTAATTATGTAGTTTGGTTGGAATTTCATTTTGTTTTCACGAATTTTGACGGCATGGTTATCATAATTTGATAAAAATGAAGAAGAAAAAACAAATATAAAATGCGATTTACTTACTTACACACAAATGAAAATATATTTTTGAAGAAAATGCTTTGTAATAATTAATTTATAGATGAATGGAATTTTATAAATAATAGAATTCAAATTTTTTTTTTTTTTATTTATATATTTTAATTAGGTATTTTTTTTTTCTTCTAAATTACTCATTTGAATTTTTTTTTTTTGCTACTCTTTGCGGCTTGAAGAAAATATGTGCAAATTTATATTCGTTTTTATTGGTTTTTTTTCTACGTTCTAGATATTACGTTACGGTATTTTAAGCATTCTTCAATGCTTACATTTAGTATTTAGGTAGACGTATAGTATAAGGGGTTATAAGATAGGTAGAGAGAGCTACTTATTGAGTTCACATCACACTTATTGCGATCATTGTTATTTTAGATGATGCATGATGCATTTGCCTTCCATGATAGCAATTAGCATATGATCATGGTTTTCAGATTTTATAAAAGTTCTGACTAAACACAATGTTTTAAACTTACGTCGAAATATTCAGGTGACATTAAAAAATAATGCAGCATAACATAACTCGATTTTCTACGTTTTTCACAGTAAAGTAATGAACGTGCAAATTGTGTTTTTATCTAAATAGAGCATCACCTAGGTACTAGGTAGCTATATCTTTTCTAAGAATGAATTTAACAATTATTGTCGTAGAACGTAGAATTAGAAAACTGTAAACACAACATAGACAGATAGATACTCTTGAGCATACATACTCCTTAATTATGCTGTTGTTTCTAGTTTCCAGTTCCCTAATCCCTTCCCACTTGCCACAGGTATGACAAGACAGCAAGCTTGACCCGGTACGGTATTCAATTCAAACTTAAACGTGATGTGATTCAGTATGTATGCCTAGCTAGTGTATTAAATGCATATCAATGCTCTAAAAACATCGAAGATCGAATGCATTTAATTCCTACCACTTACCTTACCTACTTACTACCTAAGCACATGTTCAAAATTATTAAATTTACATCAGAATTTTACGATTTTTCATTTTTTTTTTCTCTCTCTAAAACCTTGCGCCCAATGATAACGATAACGACAACGCTTTCCGACACCGACAAAATTAGAAGTAAATCTAAGTGAACGACAACGTCATTGGGATTTGGGCGAGAACAACAGTGAACAGACGTTCTATTGATTCTAATTGAACGTCACGTTGTAGTTGTCGTTGTCGTTACCATTGGGCGCAGGCTTTAAATCAAATTATTATGCTAAACTTTTAAAACAGAAAATAACTTGAATGATCTACAATTTAATTTACATACATATTTTCATATTTTTACAATATTATTACGTAAAATAAATTTTATTTATTATGAAATAAAAAACTTGACTTTGAAATATAGTACATAATAAAATAAAATTTATTTTTATTCAATTATCGTTATATGGATACATATATAAATACTTGGTGCTTTTTTAGTACTATTTAACGACCAGGTGTACATTATAGAAAATTATTTATTGTTTTTGTCATTTAAAAGGTTATTAACAGGTTTTTTTTTTTAAAATGATTTTTTAGATGTTTCATAATATTTAAATAATGCCAATTCAATAATGATTAATTAATCAGTTTTCTTTTGAACTTTGATAATAAAAAAAAATTTAAAAATAAAATTATAATCTGAGTAATTCCGCACACTGTGTGACTTTATCATTTTCAGTTTTTCAATCTACCTAATATTGTACCTATACTATTTTTCTTTTTGGATGTCAGTACAGGCAAGATAGGCTATACTTTTCTATATTCTTTCACAAATTGTTTGAATAAATCTATTCTGTCTCGTGTGTGGGGGTGATCAGATTTCAATTTCAATCGAGGGAAATCTTTTTAATTAAATATTACCAAGGCAAAAAACTCATCGGGTACTGCCTCCATAAGCACAATACTGACTTCCAAAAAATGTGTAGTACCAAAAAGTTATCTCTAAGTTTTGATTCAAAGTTTTTTTATAAAGATCATTTTTTTTAAATTTTTAGATCAATACGTTGCTACTGAAATTTTATCGAAAAAAAGAAGGAATAAAGAATAGGAAAAATACTGTTTTATTTGGAAATAAAGTAAAAATTCAATTATCGATCTAGAATTAAAAACTCCATTATTCGGATTTCTTTATTGATCAATTCTTTTATTTATTTTTTTCCTGTTACAAATATGCAAAAGAAGGGTTAATTCACAGTTACCTGATGAATAACAGCTTTTATTTACCATTTTCGTAGTGCCATATAAAGATTAAGAAGTTTGTTTGTTTCGACTAGAATTTTTACCTATTTACGACGTTGTAGATACTTTTTGAAATGACTAACAATGGCTAAAAATACTTTAGAATATGGAATAGAAGAATAGTAAAAAACAATTATTTTACTAATCATAAGCAGGCCACAAAACCAATTACAAAAATATTAGTACCAGTGTCATACGAATAAATTCGTTCTCTACCAACAGATTTAGTGGTTTGTATTCCATTTAAAACTGTACGTGTATGTATAGCAGAAATATTGTCACGTCTGAAGTTAACATGAGTAGGCCCTGGCTTACATCGAGCTGTTACGCCACTGATTCTTAAAACAATTCTTAACACGTTGGATATTTAAAAGTTCCATTTGATTTAAGAATTCATTTTTGATCGAAAGCCTTTTAATCACTATTCAACTGCTGTATTGTGTGTATGTGTTTGTTTTCAATCGCAGGATGTTTTCCATTTTAAAGTTGAATTTTGTATGGTGATTGTAAAAGATATGGGATTTCGAATTCAATTTGTTAATGTATGCAACTCAATACGTTATCTCCAAAATAACGAACTTAAATGTTTATATGTATAACTCAAAATTATCTTTAAAATAAAGTAAAGTAGCTGTTAATCTTTTTTAAATACGAAAACATTTCCAGTAAAAGGTTAAAATAACAATTATGTAATTAATTTCTATAATTTTAAAAATCATTGAAGCTCAAATCGAATGAATTAACATTGAAGAAATGATTATTCAATATCATAACTACGATATATATCAAATATGTATAATTAAATTTTATGTTTAACAAAAAAAAAAAAATTTACCGGTATAAAACATTCCCATTTAAATATTATTCTAACTTAAATTACTGAAATCACTGAAATGTATACAAGATAATTTTATGTCACATTAATTTCTTATCTTTCACAAATTTTGAATTTCTTACATAAAATCATAAATAACAAATATCATTAGAATTATATCACGCATTAAATTTCATCAACAGAAATTTTTTTACGGAGTACCTATTTAAATTAATTAAATATTAAATATTTTTATTTAAGTAGCTTGTTTTTTTTTTTTTTTTTTTTTTTTTTTTTTTTTTTTTTTTTTTTTTTTTTCTCCGAAATTTAATTTAATTTCTTATCATTTCATTGTAAGAAGATTTTTTTCTCTGTCTTAATTTTCATATAAATTTTGATAAATATGTAAGTATAATAAAAATAAATAACAAAAAAAAAAAAAAAAAAAACAGCTACAACACAGAACACGTTATGACTGCGATAAACGGAATGTCCTTAGCCCCAGTCTTTAGTGTTCTTTATTTCTCAATTTTATCTAATACATACATACATACATATTTTATTTCATACTTTATTCATATTACTTGTTTAGAATCTATAGATAATGCTGAAGTATTTTAAGAAAGTTATCAGAATAGAAAGAAAAAAAAACAATGAATATTTTATTGTAAATTTTTAGAATCTCTAACATCCATCGCACACTAGGTAGTAGTTACAACCGTCGCAAACTAGTTTAAAAATCGGTTTTTACAACTGCTCAAAATACATTTGAAGGTGCCACGACCAAGTTGTAAGGAGTGTGAGTGTATTACAACAGTCAGCTAAAATTATTATAAATTATTCTTATTATACCAAGTTGAAAAAAGAAATTGTTACAACTTGCGTTAAATAACTGATTTAACCACCTAGTGTGGGTTGGATGTAAGATTATCTTTTTTTTTTGTTTTTTCGAATCAATATATGAGCGATTCCATGAAAATATCACCCGACATTTTGGATTAAATTGGGAGTAGCGTATAAACGTTAATATTGGGAATAAAATAATATGTACATGCAAATTTTGATACACGTATAGTATACATGTTCTTCTTCTTTCACTAAATTAGATATTATAATGATGATTCACATGTGCACATCAATTATTTCTTGAAAGAATAAAACAACTTCTTTCATTTTTGAAAATATTAGCCACAAGTTTTTGCATAAAAATTCTGATATGTTGAAATTATAGAACTGTGTTTTCGTCTAGAACAATTGAAATTTTAGAACCCTCCAATATAAAGACTACTTTGGAGTTGAAAAGATCGAAATTTTGAAACCAAAGATATGTAATTGGTAATACTGAACCTCTACTATAATACTGTATATCTAATTGGAATACCTTGTAAATATTATTTCTGAAATTTTCCATTCAAAATGTGCTCATTATAAATTTATATTATAATTTAACTTTAGAACACTTCATATGCTGTATTTCCTTTTAATTAAAAATAAAAAATACCCCAAATAAAAAAAAAAAAATTAAAATTGAAACAATTTACTTCAATAATGAGCTTAATTATAAATTTCTATTATGTATGAACGTGTGAATATTGTATAATTTTTAAATAAATGAAAAATACATACATATGTATATGTACGTTATATTAAATTGTATGTAAGTAATACAGGTTTTTTATTATTATCTTTAAATATTGATAACTACATATTATTATTTTTCGATTTTCTCTCCCTTTTTTTCAAATACTAGAAAATAATAGAAAAAAAAATGAATTTTTGGTAATGACAAACCTATAATTTTGTCATACACTACACATAACGACATAACTACATATTGTTACGTATTCCTCTGTATTTTATTTAAATTTTTTTTTATTTTTTCTTTACTTGTAGTATGAGTATTATATACATATTTCACAAGCTTTCCTAAACACATTTATATGTGTGTCTATCAGTTGCAAAAGGGTTCTTTTCCAAATTTTGAAAAAAATGAGTTATATACGTCATTTGAAAGGTCTTTTAAAAATCTACTTATTTACTTTACTTTTAAAAGAAAAAAAAAACCTTTTCCTCTGTATTTTGATCGCCAAAATATGAGCTCAGTTGCAAAACGGTACCTTTTCCTCAAATTTTCATATAATAATGTAGTCTCTTACTGCAACAATATTGTACTGGAAAAGAGTACTTTTTGCTGCGAAATTGTACTGTTTTCTAGTAAAATAATACTAGGTTAGTTACAAAAGGGATCATTTCCATTTTAATTTATTCGATAAATCGATCAAAATTATTATTTTGTTTACTTTTTTGTTGAATCATGGTTCTATTAGTAATAATAAACAATTTGGTCAACTTTCTTCATTACATTTATTGATAGTTTCTTCCAGAAACAATTTTGCTTAATAACTCAAAATGACTTAACATGACAAAGACCCCTTTTGCAACTGATAGACACATGTATGTATCTATTTTTGTATTTTTTTTTCTTTTTATAAAGTGAACCTATCACAGGTACTTTAAAAATATAACTTATATGAGAAATATATATTAAAATTAAGGGAAAGAAAAATAATTTAAAAAAAAAAAAATAAACAAGGCAATTATTTGACACTGATATGTTAAATTTCAAATACCTATTTTAAAAATAACTGTATTCAGTTACTTTTATTAAAATCTATCTATTTTTGTAGGGTATATTTATTTATTTATTTATTTTTTTTAATTGATACCTAAAATTGATAATTTATTAATAAAAAAAAAAAATTATGTATTATATAAGTACATGTCATTTACATATTAAGTACATAATGTACATTTTACTGACAGTATATTGAGTGCTTTATGAATGCGTCCATTTTTTTTAAATACACATATTGCAAATTCTATTTTTATAATTTCAATCACTGCAAACATTCTCATAAAATTCAACCAATAATAACGCGGCTACTCAAACCTTTTTTTTTTTTAATCGATGTTTAAAAAACAAAAAAAAAGTCGTCAAAATAAACTCAGTTATTTTAAGATACATATTTCGTGCATTATGAAGGTATAAAATTAAAAGATAAAGAAGTATTTTCTTTCCACTTTTTTTTTTTTTTTAATATTTACCATTATTTCAAATGAGAAATTATTTTTAGATCTGCAATGACAGTCATGTTCTTAATTGAGAAAAATAATTCTTCATCTATTTAATTTTTTCGTTTTTTCATAACTGACATTTTTTTTCCATTAAGACCGAGTATAAATTTCAAAATTTATTTGACCTATTATAGACAATGATAGGCCGGCAGTGGACGAAGCGGTATAGTGTTGGCTTCTGAGTTCTGATGCTGAAGGTCTCGGGTATTAGTACCAAGTCCTGTCATAAGAACAAAATTTGTTCTCTACCAACGAATCTTAGTGGTTCGCATTCCACTTTAAACTGCATGTATGACAGAAAGACAAGGGGTGCTGAATACAATGGACTCTCCTGTCTGACAATGATGATAGCCATAATATCACGTAAAAAAAAATTGGAGTATGTTGTAGCGTAATTTCACTTGAAATGAAAGTTCATCATTATTTTTCCTAATACAGGACAATCTTTATTTCATTTATAAATTATTCTTGCAGTTTTTTTTTTTTTTTTTTTGGTGTTGTGTGTGTGTTGTATTCTTATTTTAAAGGAAACTGTTGTAAGGCGAATAAGTTTTTTATTTGTGACTTAATCAAAATATATTGCATAAAATTGATTTGATTCACTATTTAAATTTGATTTTATTTCCAAATTGGCAAATTTACAATAATGTGGTCAGAAGAATTTGGCTCATACTATGTATATAAATGACATGAATTTTGTTAATACATATCTTGAAATTGTTATAACATTTTCAAAGTTCAATGGTGACATTAGTATCGTAGTTTTCAAATAAAGCATTTTCTAATTTACATTTCATGAAAACTATAAATTATGCAAAAAAAAAAAAATTTCTAGTCTTCGTCCTTTGACCCCATATGATTTTTGAAATATGCACAATAAGAGCTGTGAGTACATATGTACATATTATATATCATTTTAAAACATTTATCTCGAATTTTTTCCACATATAGAAATGTTAATTTAATTAGACTATAATGCCAACATTTAAATTTAAATTTAATTAATGTCACCGTTTTAGGTACAATTCAAGTCCGACAAAATGTTCTATAGATGCTATGATTTTATTGAGTTACATATTTATATAGTATAAATTGAATTGCTTCAATTAGTACACAACTAATAATATCAAATTTTCATATTATGATTTCACATTTGCTTCTTTAGTATGTATCTATGTATATATAAGTCAAATGTTGAATATTATTTTAAACTATGAAATACCCTTTATTTTGCTCCTTTATTTTCATACTAATTTTAGTGAAAAATAAAATATCTGAACAGCAAAAAAAATTTCCTTATATGTATGTATGTATGTATAGTATATATTTTTTATCATAAAATTTTTCCTTTTAATATTATAAATATATCGTTATCAGTTACAAGTTATATATGTATGTAACTATAATATAACAATACATGTATGTTATTTTTTATACATCGTATATCGAACATTCCACGCGAGCTGTTACATCAAACCTAACAATTTTTTTTCGGTTTTTTCTAAATAAATAGGGTAAATAGGTTCACCAGGTATATATTTCACTACGGTACGTTTGTGTTGTTACTACAGCTTGTTTTAAAAAAAAAAAACCAGGTACATAAACATAACACACATATAACACCGACCTTAATTAGGTTTTCGGGGACTATTTTTGAGTTGAAATGACTAGTTACCAAATGCATTTAATGTAAAATAGTACAGTGTTGTTTTAGCTTCACAATGTAACATTATCAAAAAGAAAAACAAATAAACTATTTAAAAAAGATTAATTTCAGTGTTCAATTTTATCATTTCCATTTTTTTTTAATAAGAGAATTTGGGAGTTTTCAATTGTCCCGTCCGTCATACGACATGGCAAACATAATTTATTATATCTTAGCTTGTGCGAGTTGAAGAAATAACAAATTTTTTGTCGTAGTTTGCTAAGACTACCACCTAAAAATTTACCATGAAACAGGAGGTGTGAAGCTATATACTTCGAAGAAAAATAGTGTTGAATTTATGACTGTTAAAACGAGTGTCATTTCATGTCTCGTCCGTCATAGTCACTTATCGCCCTATAAAATTAAAACTATAATTCTTGGAAAACATCTTCTTTTTCGGTTTGATAGGTCTTTGGGTGGACCATTATTTTTTTACATTTTACAGTATTACATTTGAACTATGTGAACGTAAAAATAAAAAAGATTCAAAAAAATTTTCTTCAATGTCCCGTCCGTCATGCATGGAATGGGCGATATATATATTATTATTTACATATACACATACATATAGTATACATATATATACAATACTATTATGGTTGGTCAATTAATGACGAAAAAAAAAAAATAATAATAATAATGGACACATATATAGAAATAGTCTTGTCTGATTATTATTTCATCAAGGTAGTTTGTCAAAACAATACGTTACTATAGCAGCAATAAAATATAAAATCTATATTATATAGAAATGACGTGTATTAATTTTTCATTCAATATTAGATATTATTATATTTTGTATATGTATGTATGTATGTAGATACAGCTGTATCATATATAAAATTACTTATATCCTATATTAAATATATATTATTTTTGCATATTCAAAGAATTATATATCAATCAATTAAGATTCATTTTTCAATTTAACATACTCACATACATATGTATATAGATATGTACATATATGTATGTATAATTGAATAAATAATAAAAAATGATATTAATATTTGAAGGCGTTAATTAAGCTGATTTTAAAGTTGTTTTTTTTTTGTTCCTTCTTCTGTGTGTTCTTTTTTACTTTTTAAATGAAAAATAACGGTAGGGAATAATAGATGATAATTTGTATTTTTTTTTTTTTCAAGAATAAGAAATGAACTTATATGTTCATAAGTACTTTTTTTTTTTTCAATAATAATTGTTAGAACGTCAAATGTATGTATATTAATCATAATTTTATGTTATACACATATGTACATGTTTCAATTTTAAATTCAGTCCAATCAAAACTGTCTAAGTAATATTTAAAAAGAAAAAAAAGGAAATGTATGATATGTGTATCATTTCTATTGTTCAAAAACATAATCCCTTCCTATATAAAGTAGCTTATATGGAAATTGAAAAAAAAAATTCATGATAAAAGCATAAAATATAATCATCATATAGGTACTATAGAGCCTACCTATATATCTTTTTTATGAAATTAAAAAATAACTAAACACAAGAAGAAAAAAAAAACACAATAAAACAAGAAAATTATTTCAATAAGTTATTTAAAAAAAAAAAAAGAATGTAGAAAAAAAAAAGGATATGATTACTAACATATTACAAACTTTAAAAAAAAAAAAAATAATACAAAAAAATTAAATTATGAAAACTTTTTAATAGACTGTGGGAAATATTACAATAAATCCATAGCTTTTTCCTAAAATATTAAAAACATAATAATATTATATAAGGATCTATAAAATTCCTTTTAATATATGTATATGTATTCATTTATAGATAGGTATATCCTACATTTTATTTTTCTAACTGTCTTCTTTTCTAATATGTATGTATCAACGGCGGAGGGTGGTATTGTTCAGGGCGTTCAGTGAACACCATAAAATTATTATGAAAGTGATCATAAAATTTTCTAACCAAATTCAAAAACAATTTTTTTTTTTTTTTTGGTAAAAAGAAGAGTAAATGAAAACAATACAATATAAACTCTTTTTTAATTTTGCATACATAAATCATTAGGTTCATACGTTCATATTTAAAAATGGACCCACAGAAAATTACAATACAAGAGAATATTATTTGGTTACTTCGTTTCGTTTTTCTTTTTTTCTTCATATAATTTTATATGCAGGATGTTCATTGTTCACATTATAAAGTGAACATTAGAAAAATCCTACTACACCATTACCACGTATACATGATAAGATCCAAAGATCCAGCGATTGAAAGATCGAATTTCGATCTGCGTATTTCAGTATCCTGGATCGAAAGATCGAGTTCAGTTTAGATTCAAACGTGGTTTAAAATATAGAAATTATAACCTTGAATTCTTTACTTTTCCTAATATTTGAATGTAAATTTAAATCTTTTATATCCTTCAAATAATATTGCATTGTGTTCATATTTTGAAATGAACGTTGTTGTTTTGCCTTTCTATTTGTTAACTTTTTTATTTGAAGAAAATTAAATTTAATAAATTCAATTTCAAATTAATTTCAATTAATTCAATTTGTTTATTAGAGAATATTTCATACATATTGTGTGTGTGTTATAATAAAAAATTTGCTTGAGTTGAAGCTGGACGGTAAGAAATAAATAGAACGTTTTTCTCGGGGTAAAAATAAAAAAAATTGTCACACAATTTTCTTCTAAGGGAAATCGATCACTTAATATCGGTTAACTTTCTGACAGCGATACACCTCTTACGTGGAGTAAAAAACTCGTGTTTTAAATTATTTTGAATAAAAACAAAATATAACTTTAATTTTTTTTAAAAATCTGAACATCCGAAAAAAAAAACTACTGGCTCCGCCACTGGTATGTATATATGTATTTTTATAAAATTGCTGCAGTAAATTATGTGTTTAGATACATATATACATACATTTATATGTAAATAGTAATATGTATATAAATATAGATAGCTTAGCTTGTATGTTTATAGGGGGAAAAAAAAAATAAAAGACAAAATTTTTAAAAGTTATTCATATTGAATTCTGTTATTTTATTTTATTTTTTAAATTTATCATTGATTACAACGAACGACCACCACACTAAAATCTCTAGAATTATATTACCTTTATTTTTTTACAATAAAAAAAAAAAAAAAAAAAATTGTATACTATATATTACAAAATTTAATATTGTATATAATATAGTTTTGTTGTTTTTTATTGTATTTATTTATTTTATTATTATTTTTTTTTTATATATAAAAATATGTATGTATTATATGTGTCTGCTATATATATACATATATATGTTTTATTGCTGACAAACATTTTGAATAGAAAGAAAGAAAGAAAGAAAAAAAAAATAGTAGAATAAAATGAATGTTAATATCTAATGTGAATATCGCGTGCATCTATGTCCATGAATGATTAAGTGACTTCGATTTTATTTTCATTTTTTCGCTGTATACTTTAGGTTTTATTTTTTATTTTATTTTATTTTTTTTTTTTAACGATAGTTCAATTCGATTCCTTTTTTAACTATTTTATATATCACATAGTTTTCTTATTATATACACTACATATTTTTATATTTTATGTATCCCTATGTACATATTACATAATTTAACTAAAATTGTTGGCATTCTTTTTCTTCTTCTTTATTTTTTAATATGACTAAAATGAATTTTCACATAAAAAGAAATTTGTTTTTTTTTTTTTAACATTAACATATTTAAATACATATTCATATATGTACTTTTTATATGCACTTGAACATTTTTAAACGTTTGCATACTAAAAAAAAAAAAAAAATTATGTATTTGCAAAGAAAAAAAAAAACAATTTCATGCACACATTATTGAGAAATTTCTTCGTTCAAAGAGAAAAAAAAAAGATATAATATTTTCATAATTTATGCTTAAATATGTATGTATTTCTTTTTGTTTTTGTAAAAACACTAAAGGCTTTTAATAATAAATATGTATGTATGTTTTCAAGATATGTATAGTTCCTTTTTTTTTTTTTTTTTTTTTAAGATAATAAAAATAGAAGGGTTTTTATAAACAAAATTTGTTCAAAAGCTAAATATGTATGTATGTACTATGTATTAATAAAGTGTGGGCTAAACAAGACGTTCAGATACTTGATATGTTTTATTGAAACTGAGGAAGTGATATACATAAATGTTCACATCAATTGAACTCAGTTCAGTTATCTTATTCTTGAGAATAGTCTAACTTTAAGTGTCAAAAAAAGAAGAAAAAAAATGAACAAAATTTATTTAAAAGAAGAAATATAATATAGAAATTATAAAATCACATCATAACCCCAAACTTCAATTCTATGTGATACTTTTCCAACAAAATGATCACTGAGCGTTTAGAATTTTTACTTCCTCAGTTCCAATAAAACATAGCAAACTGTGTAACGCTAATTAGCGTTATTAATTAATTAATTAAAAATTTAGATCACTTATGGCCAGTTCCACAGTCGAAACTTAAGCAGAGTTTAAGTTAAACCTAAAACATGGCTTAAGCTTCACTTAAATCTTTTTTCGTTCCTCAGTCAATTTATAATTTGTAGCTTAACTATCTTTAGTTAAACCTATCATTGTAAATGAATTTATAATGGAACTTGTGGAACTTGTACATGTCATTGTATAGCCACTAGATGGCAATGGTAATTGTTGTGATATTTTGAAACTTTTTTTTATAAATTTCAATTTACCATATAATAAATTTAAGGACAAAAGAGATAGATAGATCACAGTTGTTTTCTTTATTTCTTTTTGACTTTTACTTAAACCTTAAATAGAGTTTAAGCTCTGAATTCGTACGGCTTAAGTTAAACTCAGTTTAACACTTAAGCCTTCACTGTGCAACTGAAAAAAGTGCTTAAACTTAGTTTAAGAGTTGAACTTTGCTTAAGCTTCGACTGTGGAATTGGCCATTATTGTGTTATTGCTAGACTCTGGCGAGAGACAATTCTGAAATTCGCGATATTGAACCCAAACAAAGTCTCTAGTTTTTTTTTTTTGCCAGTTGCTCAAGTCTAAATTCTCTAGAATGTCAACAAATTTAGAGACCCTGTTTCTAGCTGTAAATTCACATATTTCACATACATTCAATCTCACAATAGGAAAAGCATATTTTGTTATAGCAAAGTTAGAGTTATAGACCGGGGGAGAGCGTTATAAGCAGCCAGCAGTGGGATAATTTCTATATAAATATGTACTTTAAAATAATTATTATACTGTGGTGTGTAAGCGATATTTAGATACTTGGACTTGGAAATACATATATAATACATAAATATACGTAAATAATATGTATTAACAAAGAACCGTTCAAGTTCAACTGTTCAGTTCAAAGTTGAACTGCTTGAAAATCTCTATACAAAATTTTCCTGTAATACCTTTAGGTTCTATTGTTATAATACATATTTTGATTTTTATTATTATTATACAAAAAAGTTGTTAGATAAACCTATGATTTTTTTTTTTCTTAAAAAAAATATTCATTACAATTAACAAACATTCCATAGAAAAAAAATACTGTTTTTTTTTTTTTACAAAGTGAAAACAATACCAATTTATTTCAAAAAATTATGATATTGACGCATTAATTAAAAAACCTTTCTAAAATATTTACTTTCTTCAATGTTACATGTACATACATACATATGTAGTGAGTAATATTAAATTTCACATGGAAAATTTTATAATTCGCAAAAAATCAATAACAAAGAAAACAAACATTAGTATGTATGTGTAGTTTGTATGTAACAATCTCTAACATAAAATTGTATGTAATAGTTTGTTTGATTTTTTGTTTTTTAAATCTTATTTTATAACATTTTGAGTACCGCAAATAACGTACAATTCATATTGCATACAAACATGCATACATATATGAAACATACGTTACGTCGTACATACATACTCAATATTAAATTTAACAATCTCTCAAACTATTCATATCAGAAAATATTTAATAATTTTTAAAAGTTTTTGTTATTTTCACATACATATTGTATTACATAATTTAAAATCACTAATAATGTGTTTTTTGTTTTGTTTTTTTTTGCATTTTATAGATTCATAAAATTATAAATAAATATTTCATGCCAAAAAGATTTTTTTTTTTTTGTTTTGAAAAAGTGTTCTTTCACATAATAAAATTCATTGAATGAACTTTTCAATGTACAAACTTCTCTCCTTTTTTTTATTTAATAGAAATTTTTTATAATTTCGAATTTTTTCATCATTCACTTTTTTTTTTCAATCTTTGTCGTCGTGCATTCAAAGCATTGAGAGAGAAAAATTCAGTTTATAGAATCTGAAAGAAAAAAAAAAAGAAAGAAATATTTGTAAAAACTACTCATTTACTTAGTTTTTAAATAAATTCAAAGAAAAATTAATTTCATCAAAGAAATCACTTTTGAAATTGAAAATTGTAAAAAAAAAAAAAGCAGCATATTTGAATTTTCTGATTAATTAAATTCCAAATACATAATCATAATCATTATACTGGTTCATATATGTATGTATTTTTAGATTCGATTGGTAATTACGAGTATATGTACATACATATATGAGGAGTGTTCGAACAAAAGGTAACATTTGCACTTTTTGGCTTGTTGCTTTTTTTTTTTGTAGAACTGTACGTAAATTTATGAACTGAAAAAAAAGAAAAGAAAAAAAATTAATTATCATAAGCTTGTTTGTTTTACATCATAGTCACTGAATGTCATTTTGTTTATCTTTATAATTTTTTCAATATCTAAAATGCAAGTTTTAAAATTGATTTTTATTATCATTTTTTTTTCTTCCACTTCTTCTTCGAATTTATTATCTTGTATATATTCATTATCGATAATTTAAATTTGCATACTTGTTTTGTTTTTTGTTTACAAATACATAAAAAAAAATGTGTTGAATATAAAATGAATTTATTTTTGCATCAATCTAAAAAAAAAAAACGTGTACCTACTGTTCTTACTTATTTTCTTTATTTTATTTATTTAAAAAAAAAAAAAATTTTTAATGACACATTATTTAAGTAATGAGTCAAATAAAGCTATTTGTGTAATAATAAACTTGAAAAGATAGTATAGAAGTGATGAAATCATCAAATGTTTATTTATAGGATTGAATCATAGAAAAAATTAAATAAATAAATAAATCTTATACCAAACTATCTATGTTAACTCTTTAATGCATGCGGATTAGGCATCCACAAACACTCAGACGGGAGAGTCCATTGTACTCAGCGGCCTGTCTCTAGTAAAATTTTCTCGTTTTCCTAATAAACGAGACCATATGTCTTCCATTCTCATTACATCAGAGTTCGGTGGACGCTAATCTAATCTAATTTACACGTATTATGCCCTGTGATGAGCCCAACGAGAACCCGACAGTCCTCCCTACTAAGGTTTAGAAGAAATCTTGCCGTCCTTTCCTCAGGCCTTTTCACGAAGCGTTTCATAGAATGGAAAAATTCATTTCCCGTTGAAGGAAATTTCTGGAAATCTACAGGCAAAGGAATTCATCTTACCTTCAGCTAGCATTTCCAGAAAACTACTCAACCTCAGTAGGAAAGAGCTAAGAACCATTACAGGTCTCTTAACCGGACACTGTCCTCTCAATTACCATCTAAGTAGGATATGACTACAGGAGAAAGACAAGTGTAGATTCTGCATTGAGGTCAAATAAATCTCAAACCACATTCTGTGTGAATGCGAGTCGTTGGCCTCTAAAAGAATGTGCTACATGCATCAGTCTTTTCTCAAGCCAGGGGAAATCTGATGTGCACCTTCTAATAGACTTTTAGGATTTATCAATAGCCTAAATTTATAAGAAGCACGGGCTGTACAAAAGATCTTTACTGGTCGAAATGCAATTATAGCCCATTACACATCTAATATAATCTAATCTAAATTTCATAGAACTGAATTTCTTTTGAATTCGAATACTAAACGAAATATTTTTAGAGCCAAGGATGAAAAAAGGTTTGAAATACATTATGTATTCAAAACAATTATTGTTAATATTTCTTGAATTTATAAGTCATTAAAACTTTTATTTAAAATAAAAATTGAAAGGGGAACAAAACAGAATATGTATACTCTTGAATTGAAATTTCAAACAACCTATAAAAATATTTTCTCATGGTTTTTCAAATGTGTAACTTATTGATTGGGTTTTTAAAAACCAAAAACAAAAAAAAATCTAAGTTACATATCTAATAGAAAAACTACACGTAAGTGCTATGTTATTTTTTTTCTTCTTCTTCTCCCAATTATTTAAATTACAATATGTATATATTCACATTTTTAATTTTTAATTTTCTAATGGAATTTTTCATACATGACACACTTTAAAATAAATCGAACTTTAAACTGTGCTATGTAATTTTTTTTATTTTTTATTAATTCTATTTAAAAATTAATTCTTCAGTTGTCATTTGCAAACTTTGAAAGACAAAAACAAAGGTATCATTTGAATATTGGCTAATGGTTTTAACCTCTTATTTCATAAAAAAAAAAAAAAAAAAACTTTTTTATTATATGTATTCGATTTAAAATTGACCAATGCATTAGTATTAGTAATACAATTAGTTTTAAACATTGCATTTTATCCTTCATCTATTGAAAAAATTCATATTTGTCAGTTACAAGGTGTCACTATACTTAAACGACGATATGTATATGTATATGTATGTATGTATATAAAAATGTGTGTAATATAAAAATATCCTTTTTTTTTTTGTATCTTTTATACATTAATATGTTAATAAAGGATTTTTTTTTTTTTATTAATCATGAAAATAATATGTATACATATACAAAATGCATATTTTCACCTTATAAATGAATAGTAATATGTAGTAGTTAAATATGTCGTTAGTTTATCATTAACAGTTATAATATGAAATATAAAAAATCGCATATAAAATAATATTTTATCTTCAAACAGAAAAAAAAGAAAATAAGTACATATGTACATACAAATATGTTGTCAATAGTAATACATAAAGAAAGGACAATAAATAGTATGATATTGAAAATAAAATGTATTAGAAAAAAAACAAAAAAAAAAAAGAATTGAACATGTATCCTAATATGTATATACCTATCATTTGAAAACCTAAAATATCAACAACAACAAAAAAAAATAAAAAATAAATAATAATAATATGTTTAGATAGATATTAAGTTTATCCAATCATTTTCCCCTTAATTTAATACTGGACATTGTTGTTACATTTCTATTGGTTTAAACCATTTTTTGTATATCCTTTTACTTTTATTAAAATTATCATTGTAAGTATAATTAGAAGGGGTTGAATTATCCAAGTATGCAATTGGTCGTTTCCGGCGCAAGTTAATAAAAATATAAAATTTTTAAAAAAAAAAAAAAACAAAAAAAAAATAATACCTATGTTCTTTTTTTTTTTTTTTTTTTAACGGCCGGTCACTAAATTATATTTTATCATATAGTGTGTCTCCATATAGTTTTCAATATGTATGTAGGTATATAAAATTTATTTAAAAACAAAAAAAAAAAAAAGTAAGCTAAAGTAAAGTAAAGTAAGTACTATCTATAAGCCAAAAAAAAAAAAAAAAAAATGTAATGACGTGTAATATCACTTATATCCCCACTTAAAAATATTTATAATATTGAGAAAAAATAAAATAACAAACCAACAACAACTAAATTGAAATTAATAAAATAAGGACAAATTATTAATAATTGTTAAACATTTTAAAAGTCTTCTGGAATGTAATAAATTGAACTATACAATTTCAAATTTTATTAGTTCTAATAGATTTCTCAAATAGTTCGGATTAAATACAAAAAAAAAATAAAAATAAATTCATATTTATTCAAAATAATTATTTTTATAATAATTTTTAAAATAGCTATTAAATTTTTTTTGTTACTTTATTAAAAATACCACAGTGTCCTGGATCTTCTTTATAAAAAGTTGTTTTTTTCTCTTGTTAATAAAAAAAAACGGTTTTTTTTTTTAAATTAAAAAATTAATTTAGAAGAAAAAAAAAAACTGGTGTCAGATAAAAAGTGTTCAAATTTATAACGGATTTATTTTTAAAATTATTCTTGGAAAAGAGAAAGAAAAACAAAAAAAAAAAATCAAGTATGATCATCTTTGAATTTTTCATTTTACTAATAAAAAAAAAAATTCACGTAAATATATATAATTTTATTTTCAAGAAAATTTTTATCTTTTCCCAATATTTTTCCTTAATTGAATCAAATAATTTCTTCTTTAGTATTCCATAAACTATGAAAGGACTTATTAAACATTGTCATAGTTTTTAGAATTTGTTACTGAAAAAAAAAGAATATAATAATAATTTTCTTCGTTGAAATTATAAATCCTTTTTTTTTAATCCTTTTAAAGTAAGATTTGTTATCTATAATTGAATATTTTTGTTGTCAGAAAATTAAAATATTTTTTTAAAATAGAAAAATTGTAAAAATAGGTATAAGAATTTTCTTGTTCACAAAATTTATGTTTGTTTTTTTTTTTTTTAAACACAGTGGGCCTTACTAATAAACATGTTTTAGTTTTAAAACTAAAATAGTTTCGGCTTGAGAATCAGAGTATGAGTTTCAAATTCTTTATAAAATGGAGAAATAAAATATTAACTTAACATATTTTGTATAGAGTTTCAAAGCACATTTCGATTCTCAAGCCGAAACTATGTATTTTAGTTTTAAAACTAAAAAATGTTTATTAGTAAGGCCCAGTATGTAGGTTTTTTTTTAATTTTTTTTTTTTTACCTCATTAAAGTAAGGGGGGGAGGGTTGAAAACATTGAAAAAAAAAAAAAAAAAATATACAAGTACATAATATATCTAATAAAATTTGTTAAAAAAAAATAAAATTTACATAAAACATAAAGGGCAAAGAAGACACACCTAATTGAAATTTTACGTATAGGTGTGTGCAAAAATTTATATGTTGAATTAATTTCTTTCATATATTAACAAAAACACAACAAAACAAAACAAAAAATGTAAATATGAAAAAAAAAAAATAAAATAAAATAAAATAAAAAACACAATTAAACAACTGAAAAACAAAAACACATTGAATTCATATTAAAATATAATTATTGTGTATGATGAATATTCACATTGAATTCACGTTGGCGTATTTCTGATTTATGTATATTATAAAAATACATATGTGAAGAAGTAATAAGATAAAAATGTGTTTTTTACATACGCATATATGTATATTAAATAAGAATGTCATTTTCTGACTTATAATAATTTTTATTTGATGTTTGCATTTGTAACGTAATAAAATAAAACAGAAAAGAAAAAAAAATTTCTTGAAAAATTATACATTAAAATTCACTTGTTCAACAACATTGTTTGTCATTAACCAATTTTTTTATTATGTATTCTTTTTAATTCATTATTGATGAATATTGTTTAACATTAAGATCACCTTCACATAAAATCTATAGATACCTTAAATGGGAAACATTAAATCTTGGAATTTTTTCTTTTGATATTCACATAATAGCTAATAAAATCTGTTTTTGTAATTTTTTTTTTTTTTTTTTTTTTATGTTTTATTAATGTGTTTATGATATTGTGTATAAGAAGATTATATTTTTTTCATTTATAAAATACACGTACAAACATATCTTAACATATAAATCGTATATATGAAAATTAATTTTCATTTTTATTTAATCAATTGACATTTTCTGAGTAAATAATTACATACATCCCGTGCAACCAGTCGTGAAGTAACTTTGTCCAACTACATATATAGATGTTTACAGATATTGTACGATATTTAACGTTATTCAAAGACATACAAAGAAGCTTCACGTTCTTTATTGATATCTTAATCCTGATCTGAAGAGAATTATTGCAGAGAGAGAGAAGAGAATTATAAAAATATTATGATATAGATTTATATCGATCCTTAACGATAATTAAAGGGGAATATAGAACAATAACGGGGAATAAAGATAAACATTGCTCTCGATTAATGACGAAAAAATCTTTGAATATCTATATCGATTTACGCAGATATCGACGATAACGAGAGCCAACGACAAAATCTATATTGATCGTTATCGATTTTCAAAGTATTTCATAGACGGACAACGTTCTACGGCCGGTGCCAGTGATGAATGGTGCAATGCAAAGAGAATTGCTTTGCTTTACACACGAAGCTCCGTGGTTCGAATCTCAAGAGTAAATTTTTCAAATTCAATTGTTTTCATATAATGAAAAATATTTTTTTAAAAATTATGTCTATAAATTCCGACAAAGAATTCTATAACGCTCTATACAGATGTTGAAACAAAATTCGATAAAGCTCTTCATCGATATCTTTTATAGCTGCTGACGTCGAATTTCGTGAATAAAATCGATGTCGATCATAATCAAAACCTTGGTTTTTTCTATAAAGAGCTTCACGCAAATCTTTATAATTCTTTATAGCTAACTTTATAGCTTGGTTGCACGGCATATTACAAAAATATAATTGACGCATTGTTGTGACATAGAATTTAATTTTTACTTTTCTTTAATATTTTTTAATATTTATTTTGTGATAAAATTTGAAGATGTAAAAAGATACATTTTGAAAGAAAATAATAATACATTAGATTTTTTCTTATTGGGCATTTGTGATTTTTTTTTTTTTTTTTTTATTAAAATTAATTTATTAAACGCAATTTAATTTTAAGAAAAATATATTTACCACATTAGTTTTTTTTTTCATTTTCGAAGGAAATACATAATAATTATTCAATTTTTTGTTTTTTTATTTAAATTTTCTTTGCAGTCCAAAATGAAACGTGATTTGAGTGATGAAAATGAAGGAGGAAATGGAGGTGGAGGTGGAGGAGGAGGAGGAGGAGGTGGTGGAAACAAAAGGAATCGTCGTAATGATGATGTTGTTCGTTTATTAATCCCAAGTCGAGTAAGTTTAAAAAGAAAAATAAAATAAAAACTATATTACACATTGGTAAAACAATAACCAACCAACAATTCAAATGACTTAATAAATACCAAAAATAAAACCAATAAATTACATAATTAAATTTTCAAGAATAATCAATTATTGTTGAAAACTTAAAAATAATTAAAACATAAATACATAATATATGACGTAATTTAAGAACAAAAAATATAAATACAAGTTAAACATTAGAAAACTTTTTCGTGTAAAGAAAAAAAACCCCAATAAATTAAATTAAATACATAATTTATGAGATTGATAGGAGTAAAAGTTTTTTTTTTCATCTTCTTCTTCTATACAGAGAAAAGTTTTTTCTTGATATAAATGAACACGAAAAATTAACTTGAATAAACGTCGAAAATGCGGTTTTACAGAAAATAAATTTAATTTAATTTAATGACCATTTATTTAGAAATCATCAAAAATTAAAAATTAAATTATTATAATTGACTTTAAAAAGATGAAAATACCAATGTATGTATGTAATTTATTTTCATTTTTAAATATCAAATAAAATTAATTTTTTTCAATTTGTGTACAGAATAAATTCATGAAATTATTTTAGAAAAAAGGAAAAAAATGTAATTTATGAGCGTCATGAACGGAAAAATAAGAAAAAATTCATTTTTTTTTAATTTTTTTAAATATATGTAGATTCAATATTGCACAGAATAGACAAACCGTGATATTTTATGTCCTAGCTAAAGGATATCGACCGTGAATACATTTTTTCTTGGTTTCTCGTCTCTTCTGAAAAGTTGACTTTAAACTACAAAAAGTGAACTTGGACAATTGAATGAGAACAAGAAAAGAAAAAATATCTAGGTACCCTGTAAATTTTGCAATTAAAGTTTCAAGTCAGTGTTCAAATATTATTTTCAAATGTGTATATTTTTCTTTCTTTTACTTTTTCGAAAATGCTCTATTTAGCGGATCAAGAGTCGTATAATACTACAAATTGTCGGTTTGCAAGAAAAGTGGCACAACTCAAAATCGAAATTTTTCACAGTCAAAGTTTTAAAATAATGATTCAGTTCAATATTGTATAATAATATATAAGATATTGTGTTCAATTTAACATCTTATGCTATTAGTACAGTATAATATCAACCAAAAAAATATCAGACTGTTTAACCAGATACAATGCCTCTTTTTTTCTTTTGCATCCTCGAAAATTCACATTTTCGAGTTGTGCCACTTTTCTTGCAAGCCGACGAAATGTGCAAATTTCTATGAAAATTGGCCAAGTAGTTCTCCGGTCATGACAAGCTTAAGGACTTTTTGTGATACTTTTTTGTTTTTGTGCAATAATTTATTACAACCAACCGATTGTATAATTGATTTATACATAACGGGTTATACTAATATGTTATTAGTTTTATGGTTTTTTTTTAAATAGAATTAAAGAAAAAAGTGTATTTACGAATATTTTCAAACATAGCTATTTAGTCTATTTTTATATTTTGATCCTCCTATTTAAAATAAAAAAAAAAAAAAAACACTTCATTTCAGATTGCCGGTGCTGTTATTGGAAAAGGTGGACAACATATACAGAAAATGCGTTCTCAGGTATGTAATTGCATACGTCTCCAATTTTAATTAGATCACTTACATTTATATAAAACGTTAGAAATATTTTAAACACAAAATAAACACAAAAACCTCATTTCTAATTATTTTTTTTTTCTTCGTTTTCCTTATTATTATTATTATAATTATTATTCAATAATTAAATGAACTTCGATATTTTTTCTATATTTTTTAATTTTTATAGAGGAGTATTGAAAAAAAAAAAAAAAAAACAAATCATGAGAAACAGAATAATTAAACAAAATATAATATAATTAATTAATTTTATACCTTTGATCTTATTAGAATTTCGCTTCAAATTAATTTCACATTAAACATTTAAATAAAAAAATCAAATTAAAAATATTTTTTTAATTTCTTCATTTTTCTTCTCCAAATATATAAATCTTGCCTTTATTCTGTTCTATATTTTTTTTACAATATTATGTAATAATATATTTTTCCAAAATAATATTTCTCTAAAATGTTTTAATATGAGAATATATTACATAAATATATAGCTATATCATTTGAAATATATATATACATCTAATTAAAGAAAGAGCTTTTTAATAACTTTTTCAGGAAAAAAAAAATAATTTTCATTTAATTTTAAGGAATAATTAAAATTAGTTTTATTATTAGAAAAAAAAAAAAAAAAAGCAATAATTAACTAAAATCGATAAATTTTTCTCTCAAACCCTTTTCATATATGTACCAATTGTGCCCGACTCTGATTCATCTGATGTGTGTCGTCGTCTTCTGTGCCAAAAAATAAAAATTAAATAATTTGAAAATAATCAAAAAAAAAAAAAAAAAATTAAAACCACCACCACCACCACCACAACGACGATACAAACATTATAAAATGATCTTGACTGTGATCTATATGACGCCCGCCCGCCTGCCTGCCTGCCCGCCTGTGCCTGATCGATTGACCACCACCGTCTTGCTTGATCGCCTGTGCCTGATCGATTCACCACCACCGTCTTGCTTGACCACCTGTGCCTGTGATCGATCGATGAATTATAATTTCATCTTTATGCTACTGATTGAATTACTACCACAAAAAAAAAATAAAAAAATGAAATAAATAAACAACCAATAACTGCGATCACCAACAAAATCACCACCAACAACGCTGAAATATGGATTTATTTAATAATTTTTGATATGTGAAATGAAAAAAAAAAAATCGTATAATGTCGTACCACCAAAAAAACCAACCATATTTAAATCTACTGATATTATATACTGATTACTGATATCATAAATCTGTACACTTATATTACATATCAATCGAATGTATAAAATAAAATCTGTAATGACCGCACACAAAATTAAAACAATGGAAAAATAATTAAATTTTTATAAAATTGATTATAATGATTTTTTCTGTTAATATTCACATTAAAAATTCTTAATAATCTTCTATTTGAATGTGGGAAACAAAAAATATCTTTAATTTTTAATATAAAAATTATTTATTAACCGTAATAATTATGAAATATCCAATGGATAATTTATTTTTTCTCAATCACAATGAAATTTTTATAAAAAAATGTGAAAAATTTTTGTTTTTTTTTTGTTTTTAAAAATATTGTGAATTCTATATGCAAAAAAAATAATAATATGAAATTGAAAAAAAAATTTTCTGATATTTTGACGCCTAAAAATTGAACAATTTAAAATAAAATCTAATGGAAATTTAACAAAAACACCAAAAATTGTGAATGTGTGCCAAAAATTATACCTCAACTTGACAAAAAAAAAAAAAAAATGAAAAACCAATTATGAAATTGTGTATTGATTTGAAATATTTAATCACCACCAATCGACCAACCACACCACACCACCAATCAACTGAATGATCGATCACCAACAAAATAAAACCAATATCAATCATCTAAAAAAAAAAATAAATAAAAAAAATGCAGTATAAAGCCACTGTATCTGTCGACGATTGCCAAGGTCCCGAACGGTAAACACAATTCTTTAATTTTTTTTTTTTTTAAAATACATATAAATATATATATACATCATAAGTATTTTACCTTTTTTTCATATAATTATATATATTCATCAGGATAATATATATTTAAAAATATATATATATATACAGTCTGTTCAAAATAAACGTGTTGCCTGTTTTACAAAGTGCACAGGGTTTATTTAAAAAGTATTTAGCATTATGGAAACTACATTTAATTGCGAGTTGCGCAGGCAAACTAACATCGAATCCAATCGCCTTTGTTGTCTATAATGAACTGGTATCTTTTTGAGCAAATTTCGACCAATGTTTTAGCGTTCTCTGTATGAAGACATCTCCATATCGTTTTTACGGCCGTGACAATTGTTTTGTGGTAGTTATTCCTTTTTTTTGAAGCTTCTGCTTCATGTAAGACAACACATTTTCAATTAGATTGACATCTGGTGATTGTGGTGTCCAATCCATTCTAAGGATACCATACTGGTCCTTCCAATTTTTGCATAACGTACTGCAGTGTTTGGGATCATTATCTGTCATCAGGATCCAGTGGTTATTTTTTTCACCGAAAAGTTGTCTTCCTTGTTGTTGTAAGTTGTCAATCCTGTTTACGTTTTTGGGGAAAAAAATAACAACTGGATCCCAAACACTGCAGTACGTTATGCAAAAAATTTGAAAAACCAGAATGGTATCATTAGAATGGATTGGACACACCACAATCACCAGATGCCAATCCAATTGAAAATGTATAGTCTTACATGAAGAAGCAGAAGCTTAAAAAAAAAAGGAATAACTACCACAAAACAGTTTTCACAGCCATAAAAACGATGCGTCATTTGCCAAATAAGGTGTAGTACCTTTGACAGCTCGTAGTACTACAGGTATCACATACTACAGCTACACATTCTCGCTCAGGCTTTATAGATAATAAAGGAGACTGGACTCCATATTAGTTTGTCTGCGCAAATCTCATTTTAATGTAGTTTTTATATTGCTAAATATTTTTTAAATAAACCCTGTGCACTTTGTAAAACAGAGGCAACACGTTTATTTTGAACAGGCTGTATATAAGTACATATATATTAAATAATTTTTTATGTTGTAATTGTTATTAACTGTATACTATTTCAGAATCCTTTTTTTTTTTTAAATACATTTTACACAATTTTAATTTATTTTTGTTTAAAAAAAAAAAACAGTATACAATTATACCTTAAAAAATTATTCATAATGTGTATCAATCAGTAAATAATCTATTAGTTTTTTTTTCCGTTATTTACACCATTTTATCTTTAATTATAATTCCAAAGAAAATAAAATAAGATAGAAAAAAAAATAATAATAAGTAAAAATCTTTTTCTCTATTTTGAATTAAAAAAATAAAATAAATAATTGAAAATCTTTTAATTTTTTTTTTACGTAAATGAATAAAATCGGAATATGTATTAAAAAAATTAAAATACATAATTTTCCTCAGTAGTTTTACTATTTTTTCAATTTATTTATTTATTTATTTATTTTTTTTTTTTTGTCAATAAATTACGATTTATTAAAATGACTGTATGATACGGTATTAATTTAATGATTAATTTCGTTATTAAAAAGAGATAAAAAATATGTCTTACGGAAAAAGCAACTAGAAAGAAAGAGAGATATGAACTAACAATAATTTCAGTATTAATACTGAAAATGTCAAAAAAATAAGTCTCCAAACTTTCCAAATTCCAATATCCTTTCATTAATCATGAAATTTGAACATTAATATTATTTTTGTGTTGCTATCGTGCTTAGACATTTTTCATAGTTTAATATTCTATTTAAACGAGTGTGACATGTTTAATCATTTCTAATTTTTTTCAGTGAGTGGAAACAAAATTAATAGAAAAGAAATAATAATCACGAATATTCATTTACTAAATTATATAATTGTCATTTATTTTAAACAGAGATACTGGCAACACAACTTTAAGAAAATGTCAACTGATTTTGATAGTATGTCTCTGTTTCTCAAATCTGTTGTCTCTTTCTTTAAGTACTTAAAATTTTCAATAGTATTAATACCGTGTCATAACAGCATAAGGTAAATTTATGTCACCTTTTATGTTGTTAATACATACATACTACATTTACTACATACTTAATTATATATACTGTTATTTTTGTTACTATATATGTATATTTTTCAAGAATAGAAAAAAAATATAACACTTCGTCATCATGGCTCCTTTAAAAAAAAAAAAATGTACCTATTTTACAAAACACACATGAACATTTTATATGCAAATGTATTTGTTGTTAATCATACATATATATATATATATATACTATACTTTATATAATTTCGCCTTTTGTTTTTGTTTTGTTTTCTCAATTATTGTGCTATTTTACATAATATCTCTAATATCAGTTCTTAATACAATTTTTTCTGTTTCAAATGTAAATTTCACATTTCACTTTCACTTTCACTAACAATAAACAATTATTTTAATATTTATTTATTTATTTTTGATATTATGCAATAACAAGGTCCTGAAAAATTTAATTTAATAACGTAAAATTAACACTCCGATCTATGTTAAATTTTATTACCTTCCATCTATATGGATGGAAAAATAAAGGGTGTCGCAATAGAGGATAAATAACGTTAATTTATCGAAAAATTACGATTTTGTGCATTTTACCCTATAACTTTTGCCCTAGTGCATTTCTTTTGTTTAAAGTTTGTTTGAAAGAGAATCCTTTCAAGGAATGTCTTGGCCAAATTTCCACTTCCTACTCCTCCAGGAACATATAGGAACATACTTTTTTAAAGGGACGAAAAGGTCTACAAAAATTTCCTTAACATAGATGGAAGGAGTTTTGGTTTTTTTATTTTAGAGCCTTGTAGCTCGCTCCCTGTTACAGGGATCTTTTTTGTCTGAAAGAAAAATTTATAGGAAATGACGATAAGAACATTTCATGATTTTGTGTCAAATTTTATGGGATTTTTGTTGGGATTACACGAAGAAGAAGAAAAGAAAGTTTAATCAAAATTATAAATTTGTTTGCCAAAACTTTAAAGGGGTTTTAATTCTTATGAATAACAATAAGAGCTAGAAAAAAAAACATATAATAATAAATGAAAGAATAATTTTGAACCAAAAAATTTATAAATTAAAAAAATAAATATTTTCTTCAATATTATTAAAATTTTTAAATTTACACTTCACTTCATCATCTTCATAAACACTTTTCCAGCTTTCTAATCAAATTAACATAATTATCTTTTTTTTTTTTTATTTGTTT
Organism: Bombylius major; assembly: GCA_932526495.1. Classification (NCBI taxonomy): domain Eukaryota; kingdom Metazoa; phylum Arthropoda; class Insecta; order Diptera; family Bombyliidae; genus Bombylius; species Bombylius major. The sequence continues at coordinate 1,188,187 of OW052046.1, forward strand.
CATCTTTAACTCATTACCATTCTCATTCTATTTGCTTTATTTTTCAATGATTTCATTAAATTCTATTAACAATTTTATTTTATTTTATGTTAACAAATTAATTTTATCATGTATACAAAATAATTTCGCTAAGTGGTGACATATTTACCAAATTTAAACAAAAAAAAAAAAAGAAAAAAAAAACAAATAAAAAATAAATATTGCACTTAACATTTTAACATTATAGTAAAACAGATATAGTTTACATTTACAATTTAGTTTAAAAAATTTAAAAAAAGAAACGTTATAATTTGCAAATAAAAAAAAAAAATATTAAAAATTAATTAAATAATCAGAAAAAAAAACGTTAACAAATTTTTTTTTTTTTAGTACATACATACGTACGTACAGTGCTGTGAATAAGTATAGTTATAGGTTATAGTACTCAAATAATAATAATTTTTATTTTTGTATATTGTCTTACAACAAAAGCGAATTCAAGAAATAGAAATTCTGACTGTAGATAACGGTGCTTGACATAAAAATGATTTTCTCGTATTTGTGCTGTTTCGGCCTATATGGAAAATCGCCAGGGAACTACCATTAAAACCACAACATCAAAAGTGTAGACTAGAACTCGCAGAAGATTATATTTATCTGCCCGACATTTGAAGCCACGTGATATTTTGTGATGAAAAGAAGTTGATTTTGATGGCCCCGATGGCTTTAATTATTATTGGCATGATTTACGTCATGAAAAACGAACTTTGTCAAAGAGAGCATCGGGTGGAAATCTTTGATTATTTGGGCTGCATTTATGGGAATTCATAAATCTGATATAGCGGACGAATTAATGCCATCGGATATCAGAATATCCTTGAGCAACACTTTTTGCCGTTTATCACCATGTGTGAGGACGAACAATTCTTTTTTCAACAGAATAATGCCCCGATTCATTCTGCAGGCGGCAGTACCCAGTCTAGGTTAAAAGAGTACAGAATTTCTATTTTGAAGTGGCCAGCACTAAGCCCGGACTTAAATCCTATCGAAAACTTAAGTGGTATCCTGGCAAGAGAGGTTTATGATAAGAAAAAACCAATATATTGAGGAGTTAAAATACAGAATATTGTCGTCTTGGGAAACAATTTTAGCTGAAACTCTCCAGAGCTTAGTAGACAGCATGTCACGTCGTCTTGTGGAAATAATCAAAAAGAAGGAAAAGAAAATTAATTATTAAAGCTAAAAAATCCAAAAATTGTATTTACTTTATAAAGTTTTTTTTTTTCAAAAAACTAATTAAATCCCTATACTTATTCACAGGTCAAAACATTACAAATACGAGAAAATCATTTTTATCTCAAGCACCGTTATCTACAGTCAGTATTTCTATCTCGTGAATTCGTTGTTATTGTAAGACAATATACAAAAATAAAAATTATTATTATTTGAGTACTATAACTATAAAAAAAAATGATAAGTCCCTATACTTATTCACAGCACTGTACAATTTACTTTTTTTGTAAAATGCTTTAAATTACTAATAATAACCAACTAAAACACAAAATTTATTAAAATTTAAAATAAAAAAAAAAATATAAATAACAATTAACACATTTTATTTAATTCAAAACTAATAAGAATCTTGTGATTCAATAATATTATAAATTAACGTGAAAAAAAATTAGAAATAAAAAAGCAATTAACAAATTTTTAATAGAAAAAAAAAATTATATAAATATTTTTTTTTTTTATGAAAATATCTTAGAAAAAAAAAAATCAAAAATCAAGAATTATTAAAAATCATCTAAATTTAATAATATTAAAAAAAAATACAATAAAATCAACAAAAGATCATATTTTTTATGTAATAAATTTCCTTTGCAGTACAATTCTAATATCTTGTGATATGGAATCATTATTGAATACCATCAGAGATATGTTAAAATTCTTTGAAGAGGTAAGTTTTTTTTTTTTTTAAATAATAAAATATTTTTTTTTTAACAAGTAAATCCTTTATTTGTATTTATTTACAAAATTCTTCCTTTATTATTTTTTTTCCTGTAGAAAGACAATGAAGTCGATGTTCGTATGCTAATACATCAAAGTCTTGCAGGTTGTGTAATTGGAAAAGGTGGTGCTAAAATTAAAGAGATTCGTGATGTAAGTACATTATCATAATTTTTGTTTAATTATATCAATTATATTTTAAATTGACACTGAAATTGAAATTGAAAATTAAATTTTTCACGACAACCCTTCAAATAACATCCTGTCCGAAAATGTCTACAAAAATTTCCTTAACATTGATCCGTGTATGTAAAATTAATCATAGATCGGAATGTTGAAGATATGTGACACATAAAAAAAAAAAAAAATAGTAAAATATTGTAAATTCAAAGGTGAAGATTTTATGAATCATTTTTTTTGTTTTTAAAGTTAGTTTTTGTTTGTTTTTTTTTTTACTTGTGCAATAAACAATATCTATACGTAAAGGAACTTTACTTATACAAGTAAAATAATTTTTTATTGAAACTATGCAATAGGAACTGCAATAAATTTTTTTCTTCTCTCTCTTAAATAATTTTTATCTCGGTAAAGGATAATATAAATATAGGAGTATAATTTACATACATATACAATAAATGCATACATGTAATGTACTACAATACTATATGTATATAGATATCCTTATAAAAAATTCAATATTGTGGTCATTTTAACATCCCAGTAAAAAATTTGTAATGAATGAAGTTTTCAATCAATGATATCATTGATGAACATGACATCAATCCGATTGTACATTACAATGTAATCTACAGGGTAAAATATAACATATATTACTTTCAAATGACATCGCCGTGAGAAAAGTAATCGATGATGTAAGCTGAAATAGACCATGTATATACATATATACATTACCACATCGATGATGCTGTAATGGATAAAATTTTTACTGGGATATAAGTGCATACATACATTCATTTTTTTAATAAAAAAATTTATAAATAAATAAACTTTAAGTACGTAAGTAGATATTTTTATGAATTTTTTTTGAATACGTGTAGCTATATAATTTTTATATGTACATATTTCATGTAAATTTATGAATGAAAGTTTATTCACTTATTTATTTTTATTTTTTATTTTATTTAATTCAATTCAATACATACATACGTATATAGCTATATTTCATATTATAAATACATAATTAGAAATTCATGAAATAGTCTTAATTTGATGAATTGAAAATATGTATGTACATATACAGGATGGCGCATAAGAAGTTTCTCTCCAATATCTTAAAAACAACATTTTCAAATCCTCGACGACTAGAATATTTGCGAATTGCAGATTGTTATAAATAGTTATCGTAGAATTCAAATAGATTATTTTTAAACTGATTTACACACGATGGTGCAATAACTCTGTTTTAGTTACCATAGAATCTATTTATGAACCCTTTTTCAATGTACTGGCTTGACTGGCTAAAAAATTCCTCAGGCCTTAATCCAATTGAAAATTTGTGGTGTCGACTGAAAGATAGCTTAAGAGTTAACATGTACCTAGAAATAGAGAAGCAGTTGATCCAGCACCGTGTCGAAGATGAGTGGGATGCTATAATGAGTTTTTTTAAAGTTTTTGAAAAAGCTTAATATTTTATTTGTATTTTGAAAAATGTGTGAAGAGAAACTTTTTACGCCACCCTGTATATTTTATTTTATACATAATACGAGTATATATTCATTTTTACAATTGAAATCATAAACTTAACATTTTATGTACTAAAATTCAATTAAAAATTCCTCGAAATGTCCTGCATACCATATCGTTCTTTCATTTAAATTGATTTTTTTTTTAAACAGTTTTTATGATAAAATTCAAAAATATGTAGGTACTTATAAAAATGAAAATTCACAAAAATGCAATTAACACTTAGTGGACACTTTGTCCTGTCACCATTTACAAGGCCCACATCCGCTTCCGTGACTCATTTTAAAAAAAAATTGTTTGATAAAAATTTTAATTTGTGGTTGTCGGATCAATGTTGAACGTCATAGTTTTAAATACCTATTCCCATATAAATTTGGGCGGTCAGTGACCGAAGAGATAGAGTACTGACTTTTGAATGAAACTATAGATTTCGACTTTCGAGTTCGAATCTGCCCAAGTTTACTCAGCTTTGAATGAGTACCAATTTTCAGTACTTATATTGACCAATTTGTTTTGTTTTCTATCAAGGAATTTAATGGTTCGCATTTCACTTAAAACTCTAGGTCCAAAAATTAATTCGAGATTGTAGCTTGTAGCGCCGTTGAGAAAGGATTCCTATATAGAAACATGTAATAATCTAATAAGAAAAAAATTTATATAAAATGTGTAACACAATAATAATACAAGAAGAAAAATGACAATTGATTAAAATAAAAAGGAAGAAGAACAACAGAGAACAGAATGTATTACTGCTGAATGCTGATGTACAAAAATAATGATGATTCAAGGAGAGAGCACTATTCTACTTGATCGCCTGTTGTTCTTATAATGATTTAAAAAGAAAAAAAAGGATAAAAAACTAACATCTGTCTTTCAGAATGTGTCTTTGGCGCGCGTTATTTTTTCTTTATGTTATTTTTTTTTCCTCCCTTCTTTCAAATGTTTCCTTTATATTTTAATGTTGTTTTTTTTTCTTCTTTTAAATTTTTATTTTGTGGCACCTGGCATTTCTTATACACATAAATATAAAGGTACTCTTGATGATGATAATATCTTCTATAACAACAACTTATTGCTTTCATTTCCTTTTTAGTTTTTTTTTTGTTTTTCAACATACCACATAAATAATATGATCTTATTCTTCATGATGTATCATTTTTGTTATCCATTCAACAAACTATTTCATTAAAAAATTTTAGTTTTTTTCCTTTTTTTGAAATATGAAAATGAGGATGAGTTGATATTTTATAACATGTCGAGAAAAAAATGGTAATCGAGCATGAAAATTAAATATACAGGAAAATTTCAATTAAAGTTATAAGAAAATTATTTTTTTTTATTGTCTGTTGTCACAATTAATAATCTCAATTTTTTAGATTTACATACTACATAATTCAATTGTAAATCATAATCAACCCTTTGATGGTCAAAAATATGACATTATATTTTCATAATATTGGGTTGATGGTTTTGTAATATTTCAGAATAATAATAATTAAATGTTTACCACAGAATTAATATTAGGAGGAGGTAATTATTAAATAAAAATATGTATTTCAAAAATATGTGCGGTAAATCTTAATTAATTCACACATTTGATCATTGAGAAAAATTTAAATTTAAATTGAATTACCTATTGTTTGGAAAACAATTATCCAAGATAATTAGTTTTTTTTTTATTTGACTTTTGTTTTCTCTCTATACAAGATATTTTGTAATTATGATTAAGGATTATTTTCCTTGATTTTTTCTTCGATTCTACAAGACAATATGTTCAATTTCAAAAATTTAAGATCTGTAGTGCAGTTCTAGAATCCTTTTAATTCAGTTCAAAATAAAGGGCTCGTTACTGGCTCTTCTCAGGGGCTCGTTACTGGCGAAAGGGGGGCTCGTTACTGGTCCTCACGAATTTTGAGTTATTTTCTTAATTTTAATAATTTTATTGAAATAATAACATATTTTTTGCGTTAAATTGCAAATCTAGACCCTTCAGAAAGTTTATTTTGCTCTTGGTTAGAATTATTAATCAAATACTTTAACCGTGTGGTATAAGGAAAAAGTCAAAAATTTTCCTTAAGGGGGACTCGTTACTGGGTATTCTCCCCTATATAAAAATATTTTATTTTTCATTTTCACGCCAAAAAAATTATGTTTGTTCAAAACACTTCTGTTTATTATTATTTTTTTTTATTTTCTTGCTATATATTTTTTTTTTTTCTAATAAATCATATTCAAAAGTAAAATTAAAAAATATATTAAAAGTCCTTATTTTTCATAAAAAAATACCACTTTTTTGCTGTCAATAAATATATGTATGTACTTTTTAATTTTATGTTGTTTATAATTATTTATTGATGAAAGTGGGTTTTTTTTTCACTTTCTTAGTTGAATTTCCTCTTACTATTTTGTATCGATTTACATATTGTCGTCGTACATCATAGAAAAAATATCACTATGTACTCGTATATAGTTAGGTATTGTTATGATGAATAATAATAAATGTAATAATAATAAAGTAGTATGTGTATGTCATCGTATGTAGTGTATTTATGTATATCTATATTTATCTATACAGGGTGTTTCGGTTATCTCCGACCAAAAGGATACCATAGATAGGTCTCATCAAGACCATAAAAAATGAGGGGTAATTTAAGCCTTTTTTGAGAAAGACGGGGTTAAACACAAAAATTTGAAAAAAATTCACAAAATTTTGACTTTGAAAGCGTCTAACTTTTTAACAGTTAAGAATATAGGCACAAATAAGGTATTGTTACAAAGGGCAAAAGGGTCCTCTATATTTTTTGTCAACACAAAGTGACCCTTGAGTGCCCCTGTAAAAAGTTATAGGGTACATCATGGAATAAGAGCAAAAAAACTTCAACGCCCTCTAGCGACCAGACCGTTGGGATTTAACAACATACCCCCACCCCCCCCCCCCCCCCCCCCCTTTTTGATACGATTTTTTGTTTGTCTCGATGAGACTTATCTATGGTATCCTTTTGGTCGGAGATAACGGAAACACCCTGTATATTGTGCAATTTATGCGTTATTGTTGTTATATTTTGTCCAAATACATACACACATAAATACGTGTAATAATATGTATACTAGTATATAGTAGATATTAAAATATTTCATGTTATTATATAGTTTACTCCCACAAAAAGCACTTAATACAAATTAATTTTTTTTTCTATTTTTTTTTTTTTTTTTGTACTTTTGTTGTAGAGAAGATAGTCCTTTTTTTTAAATGAATGTAGTATGTATGTGTAATAGATTCAAAATACATATAGATACATGTATATGCATAGGAACTTTACAATGTTTATTGGAGCAAGCATTTTTATGTTGTTTTGTTTTGCTTTTCTTTCGTATTCTAGATACTCTTTATCAAAATGATAGTTTGTACTTAATTTGACTTGACTTTTCCGTCTGTTTTTTTTTTTTTTTTTGTTAAATTCTTTTTTCTTGTGCTTTATTGCGGATAAATTTCCATCAGAATCTAACGAGAAATCTTGAAATTTTCTTAAAATTAATTCCTTCAACGAACTTGATTTCTGGGTTCCTTGAAAATCAAACTTAATTTTAATTCCAAACGTTTAACTACAAATTTACTTATATCATACATATGTGTCTATCAGTTGCAAAAGGGATCTTTTCCATATTTTGAAAAAAAATGAGTTATATACGTCATTTGAAAGGTCTTTTAAAAATCTACTTATTTACTTTACTTTTAAAAGAAAAAAAATACCTTTTCCTCTGTATTTTGATCGCCAAAATATGAGCTCAGTTGCAAAACGGTACTTTTTCCTCAAATTTTCATATAATAATGTAGTCTCTTACTGCAACAATATTGTACTGGAAAAGAGTACTTTTTGCTCCGAAATTGTACTGTTTTCTAGTAAAATAATACTAGGTTAGTTACAAAAGGGATCATTTCCATTTTAATTTATTCGATAAATCGATCAAAATTATTATTTTGTTTACTTTTTTGTTGAATCATGGTTCTATTAGTAATAATAAACAATTTGATCAACTTTCTTCATTACATTTATTGATAGTTTCTTCCAGAAACAATTTTGCTTAATAACTCAAAATGACTTAACATGACAAAGACCCCTTTTGCAACTGATAGACACATATATGCATTTATATTTACTGCAACATATTCAATCGTCTACCAACATTAAAAGATGTTTTTAATCTCTTAAATACAATAAAAGAAGTTGTTGTTGTCATGTTTTTTTATACTTTCATATAGTTAATAATTTTATTAAGCATATAGCTTCTACATTAAAAATACATATACATAAAATTAATGTACAAACAAACTGTATGCACATGTAAAAAGATATATTTTAAAAGATTATTATTATTTTTTTTTTTTTGGTCAAAAATATTAAATTTTCAAGAAAATAACAATAGATTTTCATTTTATATATAATTTCTCATTTTTTTTTTCTATACAGCCAAAAAACTAACACATGGCTTTTCTTTTGTATTCCTTTTGCTTCTGTGTTTTGTAAAAATGTAAAAATAATTTACCATACCTATGAAAATTATTTATAATTTTTTTTTTATTTTTTTCTTTTTTTTTTCTTAAATTTTCAATTACTTTTGGACGTTTTGTTTTGCTTGTTCAACAACAACAACAACAACACCAATATGCAGGAGTAAATGGAATTTGAAACATCGAAAAAAAAAATGTAAGCTGGAAATTCGTGAAAAGAAAGAACTGTTGTTTGGTGTTGTTGGTGTATTTATTTTACCAATAGAAGAATGCAAAACTAGAAAAAGAGCATATGTTGAACATTTATTTTTATTTCTTTTATATCCTTTTTGGTTTTTGTTGTTGTTTATTGTATACATACATATACCGTAATATACTGTTTTTTTTTTCACTTATACTTTTGTGTAGTATTATGATATATTACATACCTATACTTCTTAAATATAGTTTCAACAGAGTTACTAATCAGGTTTAAATAAAAAGATACATTTTTATTATTTCAAATACATAATTAGACATATTTTTAAACTTCAAAAATATTAAGACATAATGATCCTCTTATGGCCAGTTCCACAGTTGTAACTTTAGCAGAGTTTAAGTTAAACATAAAACATGACTTAAGCTTCACTTAAATTTTTTTTCGTTCCTCAGTCAATTTATAATTGTAGCTCAACTATCTTTAGTTAAACCTATCATTGTGAATGAATTTAGGTTGAAACCTGAAAAACTTGTAGATGTCATTGTATAGCCGCTAGATGGCAGTGGTAATTGTTGTGGCATTTTAACACTTTTTCTTATAAATTTCAATTTATAATAAATTTAGGAACAAAACAGATAGATAGATGACAGTTGTTTTCTTTTTTTCTTTTTGACTTTTACTTAAACCTTAAATAGAGTTTAAGCTCTGAATTCGTACGGCTTAAGTTAATCTCAGTTTAACACTTAAGCCTTCACTGTGCAACCGAAAAAAGTGCTTAAACTTAGTTTAAGAGTTAAACTCTTCTTAAGCTTCGAATGTGGAACTGGCCATTAGTCAATCCTGACAAATATGTATCACTGAAATTTCAAAGAAAAAAAAAATTATGTTTGTGTTTTCTCGAATCAAGCAGTTTTTACGTGTAATTAGCTGCAAGAAAAAAAAAAGACCTTGTGCATCTTTGAAAACGATTAAATATCGTAAATTGATAAAATTCAAGTTGTTGTATTTCATCAATTGACAAACACTTGATGTTTTTGAAAATACACCTTTGTTCAGTGGAATTCTTGAATACTTTTACTCGTGAGCAATAGATGAATATAGTATATTATGCCTATGTATTTGAAGAAAATCACATATCTACAATAATTTCGAAAATACTCTAAAAATTGGAAAAATGAATTTCCTTCGACATACATTATGTATGTATTGTATTTAATATAAGTCCCGGTAATAAAAAAATAAAAGAAAATATAAATAAACATGAAAAATATTATTCTGATTGATGTTTTCGGAAGATAGGTACATGTCATTCTAATTTCAATTACTTTGTCAATCAAGTAATCATTTACATATTTTGTTTTGTTACTATAATTACTTCTTGAAAGGAATATTTAATGTTTAAATAACTGTAAATTTTAAATGACATGTGACAGTTACAGTACAATTTTATCCTTATATGATTTACAATGCATAAAGTTTCTGACAATTACATCATCATTCTCTCTCTATCTATATTGAAATAAACACTGTTGACTGTAGACACACTTCACAGTTATGTACATACATACATATATTTAGCTATAAAACTTTTTACTTTACGAATTCTCACATTTGACCATTAGCTTAGCTTTATTTTTTTTTAAGGAATAGCTAGTTGGGTAGGTTACGATAATATAGTAAGAATATACAGCACAAAACAAAAAATGATGTTAAAACGTATAAAAACATAATGAAATTTTTAAATTAAGAGTAAATCTTGAGTATTTTTAATAAAGTCTATCCTTAAAAGATCCTTTTCAATTTTTATATTATTAAAAACAAAAAGTGAAGAATTACACTAAAAAAATAATATGTATTATATTTCAATTTACTCATTCTCTTATTTTTCACTATTTTTTTTGTAAATTTTTATTATAATTTTTTTTTATACATATTTCTTTGTTACTTTAGTCAGTTGAAAATTTAGTAATTTGATAGAATGTGGGTGATTGTCATCATTTAAATGAAAAAGAAAAAAAAAACGGAATATATTTAAAAAAAAAGAAGGAAAAACGAAATAATAATAAGGCGCAGTCGTGTTTCGTTTCACCGGCTGCTGTTTGTTTCTCACTTCCTTTATCAATATACTTGGCTTCCTTCCTGTATTGTTGTTGTTATTCTTACTATATGTATATATGTATATAAACTGTTTATTATTGTTATTATTGTAAATAATATTTCATTCTATACTTCATTTTTCTGTATATAAAATGTTATACACTATACTATATACATACATTATATGGGGAATTCCATTTGAAACGGGTGTGACATCCTGACTCTTAATAATATTGAAAAACTCCTACAGCAATTACATTCTGATTATACTTTTATGTTCTTAATATGCCTTCTAGTGAAAGCAAACGACGGTTACGATAAAACAGAAAACTTCAAATAATTCTAATGAGAATTGCCATTTTAGTAGCGTAACGGGTGTGACGCTGACGATTTCGAATTTCACGGATTTCCGTATATTTTATTGAATATCCTAAAAATTTCATATAAACAATTCCAAAAACTATTTGTAATTATACTGTAGACACTTGAAAGAATCTTTTGGAAAAATTTGACCAAGAACAATGCAATACTTTTCACAAATTTCACATAATTAAAAAAAAAAAATGTAACGGGTGTGACATATTTTGTAGCGGGCCTGACAGCGAAACGAGTTTCTACTGATAAGTAGCAAACAATTTTTTTTTTTAATGGTTAGTGTATTCATTTCAAATTGCGTAAGTCTCGTATTTTGCGTAAGTCTCGTATTCTTCGTATTTTTACGAGACTTCGTAAATTTTTCCTTTGTTTTGAGAATTACGAACTCTGCGTAAATGTACGCAACTTTTTAGTCGCGTAGATAAACCTCGTAAACAAATTTTGTGTAAACCAAGATTTTGACAGCTTGTCATTTTTATACCAATTGGAGTGTAATAAGTGAAATTGTGGTTATGTTTTGAGAAGATTGTTATATGTATATGTGTAACAACCTTTAAAAAGAATTTTTGAAGAGTTAAGTTACAATTACGATTAGTGTTTTACGAGGTGCTTTCACGTCACTTTGACTTACGAGGTCGTAAAATTACGCGTTGTGTACTTTTACGATTTGAAATGAATATCCTAACTGTTCTCCATAGTGATATCGTAAATAATTTAACACTAGATATACCAAAAATTCATATATGTATATCTATCCAAACTACTTAGCTTCATTTATATTAATTTTAAGGTCAAAAGTAGTCGATTTGCGTGGAATTTCCCATATATGTATGTGTATAGATATACATATGTATATAAAAAGGAACCTCTCACGTTGAAAATTATCTGACATATATATAAAACTATAATACCAGCTGAATAATATGTCAGTATCCTTTGTACT